>JALIRH010000084.1:0-600000 GCA_023055505.1 Callipepla californica brunnescens | reverse complement strand
GTTAGTGGCAGATAATTAAAATGCTCTCTAATCACTAAAGCATCATACTTAAATTGGACATAGGAAGCAAGAATTCTGGGAGCATTAATTTGCTGCATAACCTGCAGGAATGAACTTTTAGATCCTCAGTTTCTTAGTGTACTAATGATTGAACAGATACTTACCCATACTCTAAGGACACTGTCACATACACTTACAAATAAAATAAAAAAAAACGTGTTCCCAAGATCCTTTAGGCCAAACACAATAAAAGCACAATGTAACAAAACTATTTTAAAACATGCAAACAAAACAATTGTCAATACTCTGAATATAACAAAAGGGGGTAAAAGAAAGTGTGAGAGACAAAGATTAAAATGTACAGTAATTCTCAGGAATTTGGATCTCACAAGAAATGTAACACCAGAAGATGATTTATCCATTCTGTCATGGAAGACTGTCACACACATACCAGTGTAGATAATCCATATATGTAGTCTGTTACATTACAAAAATAATACACTTTGTTTCTGTATACAGATATACCTGTTTAGAGGGATACACACACCCTTTCACACACATCTATGGTTTACATATGAAAAGATGGTCAGCAACATAAGCATTCTCAGAACTTCTCCAGTGAACCCTGCCTAATGCATGATCTTTTGGAATTTTAGTATCTGTTGAACTTGTGAAAATGCATATAAATGTGTATATATATATATATATATATGTGTGTGTATATATATATGTATATGCATACATGTATATGCACACATATAAAAAGAATGATAAATGGTAGCTTTCTAAATTAATTGTGGTAAGGGATTATGATTTCAAGAGTAATGACAATAGGCTTGAATTTAGTTTTTATTAGTCACCACCTCAGCTAACAGAAATTATATACAACAATACGAGTGATTAGAAGTTGCTAGAAGTGATCTGAAGGAAAGCTTTTGTTCACTATTCAGAACAATTAGATCTAAACATTCTTGATGGGAACAGAGAAGGTCTGTTCTATGTGTTTTGTATTTTTTTCTGTAAACTGAGGAGGATAAAGCCAGTTGGGTTTACGAAGCTAGGCAAATGATTTTAAGAAAGCAATCAAAAATTAGTTTCCATAGCCTTATTCCCAAGGAAAGCATGGAATTTCTCAGACACGAAAATGAAGTAAATGCTTATATTAAAAATGGCAACTCAAAAGTACATTAGAAGGCTTTCATGCATATCATTTGGCAAGAAATGTTGTGTGCCAGACACTGCAAGAGGACATGCAAATCAAAAAATGTCAAAAGAAAATCAGTTAATGTTATAAGCCATAATGAAATTGTAACATCACCTCTGATGTTTATATACAGGTTAATTTCAGAAAGTAAAAAAAAACAAACCAATCACAGAATTACTCCGAGAATAAACTCCATATATGTCTGAAGACTTCTAAAATTGTTCAATGATTCAGATAAAAATACAACATCTTTCTTACCATAACTGAATTAGGTCGGTAATTGTGAGGATATTCTTCAGAGAAGTACTCTGTACTGTGGTTCAACCTTTGATGCCCGCCGTATTCTGAAGCATCAGAATCCAGAAGGATTTTATACTTAAGAATACTGTTAAGGTACTATGTCAAAATTCTGTTAAATGGGAAATAAATCAAAGTGGGAATTCTGAAAGAAGTGCTACAACATATTTAGTGCTAACATACTCAATGTAGAGCAGATTTAAATATATATATATATATATATATATATATATATATATATATATATGTATGCATATAGGCACGTGAATGAGAAAATATACAGAACCTGTAAAAACCATATGACATTTTCTCTTGAGAATTTCATCTTAGCATAGTGACTCTAGTAAATAAAGTAGCTTCCCATTTTTTTTTCTGTAATTTTCAGTGAATTACAAATTCACAGTATTACAGTGGACATAAACAGCAATTTGTGCAATTATCTAGATTAAGGATACACAAGTAAACAAAATAAGTGTCCTGGATTTGAATTGCATTTATTAATAACACAATTATGAACAATCATTAAAATAAAAAATAGTGTTTAACTGCCAGAGTCTGAACAACTGTTAAAGAAAAAAGTATATATATTTATAGGAATAAAACCTTATAATTTCTTTCAAAGCTCACAGAAGAATAAGAGAAAATTTATATTTAATAGAAGACCTTTTAAAACAAGTATTATTCTGACCTCAGTTAATACAATGGGAGTGTTACTTAGCATTTTAACAATGAGTTGGAATACCTGCATGGATACTTATAGGAATTATAAAATCAATAATAATTTTAAAATCCAAAAACAAGCAAGAAAATAATTTTGAAGGAAGAAAATGAAAAAGAAGAGAGGATATAAAGAGCTAATACTTAATCAAATCTATAGATCTTATTTGGGAGAAGAATAAATGAAGTATTTTATTATTTTCTGGCATCACTTCAGAAGTGTAGAAGTTTATTATGCAAGCTATTTAGAGCCCTTGAGTTTCAATAGTTTTGAATTTCTTGTTCTGGTATAAACAGAATATCTCTTACTTCCAGAAGTTACAACAGAAAGCCTCAGACTATACTCTTTTTTATGCCTCTCACAAGAAAACAAAAACAAATCCCTAACAAAACAAAACAACCCCAAACACATTCAAATAAATGTATTTTCTATAACCATAATCTGCTTCCTTAATTTAAAATCACAGAAGAATCTTATTTTGTTAGAGCTTGTATTTCTTAGGATTAGTCAAGAACAATGCAACGCGTTTTGTACTTAAGGGTTTTTCAACTGCTCTTGGACTTCTTTATTTGCCCACCCTTTGAAAACAGGCATGATTACAATCTAGGGATTTTGATACTGACAGAATTGCTTCTATTCAAGTCTTCTTACATTTCTCTATTTCTAACAGTTGCTGATAAACTTAGAAAATTTCCTGACTGCCACAGTCCTACCAATTTAAATCCCCAACAACAAGAAAGACTGTTCATTTGAAGTCTGACATAACAAAAAAGATGTCTAGACTAAAATTAAGTGCAATTTTATTCTGTGGTAGTTCAGAAGACCAGAAGATTGCACAGGTTTTGGTGACAGAATGTAAGAAGAAATACAGGTACAGATGAGGAAAGAAAACCAAAGCTGTCAATTATTGCATGAATAATATTAAGTAATGTCTTCCTCACCAAGTATTTGCTCCAAAAGAAACCAATGTCCTAAATCCCACGCTACTTTTTGACTTCTAGAGGGTACACTACATTCTCTAACAGTATTTCTGTTCATTGCTTTTCTTGTTTGTCTTTTAAGAAAATGTTAGGAGAAGTCTACTTCATTGTCAGAGTTAGTTCTCAGTGCCTTATATGCTCACTATATAGTCCCTCTCTTTTATTTTATAAACAAGCCCAAATTGTCAGCAATGTCTTGCCATGCACAAAATAGCAAACCAGACTACAGATCTGACTTTTTTCTTTAGTATCCTTCCAAAGCCAGTATCATCAAGGGCTGCTACTGCTGCACTGTATATTTTATGAACATGGCAGGGGAATGTCTCCCTCAAGCATTTCACTCACTGCTACTATGATCTACATTATACATTAAATTTAATAATTTATCAATGTTGCTGAGAGGCCTGACATCTCTAATGATTCCTTTAAAACTATTTACAGCAAATGCAATTGTTATGGCTGTACTAATTTGAAACAAATTATCCAATTTCCTTAATCTACACCATAAAAGTATGTCTCGCAGTGCTCTCTAGCAATCGCTGCCTCTCCACACCTTGCAACACAGATTACTTGGCTGAACTACTGTTAACCACATCCTGAAAAATGGGGACAAAAGCATTCCTCATAAATTAGAAGGAAAAATACTTAGTTTGGTAAACATAACCATTTCCCTTCCAACTTAAACCACATAAAGAAGTTGCATTCACATTTCCAAATCATATGAACATTTAAGCTTTGGACGCTACCTTCACAGAAACATTAAACAACAGTTCTGCATTTTAATTAAGCACATAATAGAAGCATTTTATTTTGCAGTGAAGTCTCTCTTGTTTTAGTGACAGAATGGTGGAAATACTACCCTGTACTCTGAAAAAGGACCAATTTCTTTTCAGTCTGATTCTCTAACTGTAAATTTCTTAACTACTACAGTGGAGTAGAGCAGTAAAAGCAATGAACTCTTGTACAGATCGAGCTGGAAATGGAAAGTCTGTCATTATATACCACATTAATTACTGAATTACCATGCTTTTATGATATTTTGAAATACATATTTTAACACAGATTTTTAATTTAATCTTTTGCATGCTTAATAACACGTAAAGCACCACCAAGTAAAGGCAAACTATAAAATGAAATAATTTCTATTTCGTTCCTCAACCTTTGGTGCTAAAAAATGAATACCAGTGTTAATTGTGGGGATGATGGCCCTGCGTAATTAGGGACTTTTCAGACAGGACTTTCTATTGGCCAGTAAAAATATGGTGTAAGACTGAGTATTTATAAAGAAACTGTCCTTCTCTGTATAGTCTGGTTTGATTCACACAGTTTTATTTGAATGTGTTTGATCTATGATAGATGTTTAAGTACAGTTGGGTCCTCTGTATTATACATAAAAGTCCTATTAGAGAGATGACATGACCTATCAAGCTAGAAAATCTGAGTATAACTGACCAAGACTGTAAATATAGGAAGGATAACTAAATGTACAAAAACACTGTGTCATCCTGACTGTTTTGCCTCCAGCTTTCCTAATGTGTTTTAAAATTAGGATCAGGTACTGTTATAGTTTTGATTTCATCATACAATTAAATGTTTAAGCACCCACACTTCTGTTTCTGTGGTGCTTTCCAGACATGTATATAGAGCTTGAATGTCTATGTAAATATTTGTTTTCTTTTCAGCGAAGGTGTAAAAAACTCCCACGTTCTTGCTGTTCTCCTCAAAATATAAACATAATATCTTAAAAAGATTTCATTTTTATTCCTTGCTATAGTTTCTTAGTTAAAAAAAAAAAAAAAAAAAAAAAAAAAGGGATATAGTTTAGGGACAAATCTAAAGCACAGATGAAAAAAGATCTAAAACTGTGCTGAAACACCCGCTGTATGGTCGGGTATAGGAACTTTCAGAAATTGAATTTAGGCTAGAAAGAAATACAGGTACAGACAACAAGAACAATTTGAAAAAGCCTTTGATACTTTCAATAGTCCTGGGATCAACTGAGCCAGTTATAGAGGCAACAACAGTAACACTGGCATGACTGCACACTTAATACATCTGAAATTATAACCTTATGATGAGATTAAATTGACTCATTCTCATTACACCCATATGGACAGCTAAGGTACACCCTCCTCCTTGGAATGTCCGAAGGAAATTTTGAGTGCTTTCTTTTTTTGTTTGTACAAAGCAAACAACTTTCCCATAAAGACTCATTCAATATTTCTCAAATGAAATCCTTTAGAGAAATAGCTGTGTATATGCTCCCATAGTTGTATATCACATAAAAGACCAACTCTTCTCAAGAATCCTATATCTTACTAAATGCTTCCATATATTGTTCTAAATATATTTGCAGAGGTTGTACAAAAGCAAGAGATATTTAATTAGAGCATTTGCCACAACATAATGGAATGCATGAGAAAAAAAAACAACACAAAAAACAGCTCTCCCCACACTCTCCAATTAATTGCCATAGATTCTTGAAGAAAAAGATGCTCAAGCACTGTTATAACAGCTCACCACACGCGATCCTTTATTGTGCATGACAAGAAGAAGAAAGCTTTTTAAGCATGGAATAGTGAACAGAGAAAATACATCTCCTTACAGAAAAGTTACAGATTCTGTATCAGTATCAACTCACCATTCTAATCCAGAAAGAGATATTAGGGGATGGTTTCCTTCTTTCAAAGAAGTTATATCATAATACATTAAAAGAAAAAAGTTTTTCCTCAACCACTAATGCAACACCAAATTACAGAAAAATTTTGTCTTTACTGAAGACAGCGAATAGAAACAGTTACATTAGCACAGTTCAATAAAGAGTTATAAAAATAGACTCCAAACGCCAGAAAAAATTATCAAAACTTAAAATGAATTAATAAGCTTTTAGATTAACATATCTTCTTTCTCTTACTAGATAATATTGCTGGAGAAAGCAGCATGTTTTCAGATGTGCAATACCATTAAGAAGCAGTGGTGGGAAGGAGAACACAAAAAAAAAATGCTGAGAATTCCAGGGACTGTAATTTTTATAATAAAGAAATGCGAGAATGTAGTACTCTCTCGTTTTAGGCAGAAACACGTTGACATGATTTCCATACACGTTTATGCCTATCTAATGCTCCTGCCTGAAAAGACAGAGAATATGTGACTTCTTGAAGTTGGATGAATTGAAGTTTTTAATGAGGATTCATTTAGCAACTTAAAAATCATCCTTAAGCATAGCAGATGAAAATCAAGGCTGACTCTGTCTGATGCTAAGCATTAAACTGCTTTTTAGTACAGTTAGTTTATTTGCTACATACATAGTGATTGTACAAGATAAAAAAATTCCAAATAAAAACCTTTAATGATTTTGAAATATTTTGACAAATCTAACCTTCAGACTATGGTAAAACATTTTTGCCCATCTGAAATAGTAATCAAAAGCCACCTACAAGTATTGTACCAACATTTCTCTTTTCTCTTGTTTTAGCAACTAGCATGCAAGCAGTCTACATCTGAACTAAATTCAATATTGTAATAAGTGGATGCTTAGAGGTCAGATTAAATAAACCAGCGAAACAGTAGGATGACTCATATCAACATATATAGCTGAATATACAAGTCTTTCCTACTTTAGACACAAAAATAGCTTATCCGGCATTTTCAGTACTTCTCTATTCAAAATTGGAAACTACATGAGGCAAAACATGAAGTTCACAGATTCCACATTTCATTTGAAGCCTTCACAGACACTAGTCACGACCAGAAGTTCATATGCCCTTAAACACATAATTATCTGAAATAACGTTTTACCTTACTTATGCATATTTTTCTGTTCTTTAGATGCAGCCAGCAGTTCAGATATGTAAGACACCAAGCTAATTTTCTCTACTTAAATCTCTCAAATAGCTGAAGAGAAACACTGTCTTGGTTTTATTGTGAGAACAGGTCAGGCTGTATATACTTGTTTGCTCACCCTGAAGATGCAAAACCCAGAGATATTCTAAGAAAAAATGAAAATAGAATGGCATCAATTCGGGGCAGCTCTTAGAATAAAAACACTCTCTTTCATCAAAAACTAAAACTGGTTACACAAAGAATTAGAGAGTTTCTGTATTAAAAAATTGAAGTGCAATGCTTTAAAAGTGCCATTTTGTTTGCCACAAATAACTTATCTTTTGTATGTTTATAGACACTCATTGTATATGGACAGAGCCATGAAAGCAATGTGTTGTGTTTTTTTGTTTTTTTTTTTTTTTTATTTGTTAACTGAAGTCCAGAAAAATCAAGAAATCAACTTTAAACACAAAAATTTTTCTCTGCTGAATCATAGAATGGCTTAGGTTGGAAGAGATCTCAAGGATCACCAAGCTCCAACCCCCAGCCGGTGGGCAGGGCTGCTAAATGCTAGCCCAAGCACTAGATCAGGTTGCCCAAGGCCCCATTCAACTTGGCCTAAAACACCTCCAGGCACGGGACACCCACAACCTTTCTGGGCAGCCTGTGCCAGCACCTCACCACACTCCGTTAAAAAACTTCCCCGAACATCTAATCAAATTCTTCCATCCTTTAGTTTGAAATCATTCCTCTTTGTTCTATCACTATCTACCCTCATGAGTTGATTTTCCTCCTGTTTACAATCCCAGTTTCAGCTCCATTTAGTTATTCCATTTTTTCAATCTATTTAAAATCAACTCTGAGTGTGGTTTGGCATTATCAAGAGTGTGTTTCCCAAATTTAAGATGGTTCCAATTATTTACTTATGTGTAATCAAGCTGACAGAAATAACACAAAACTGTTATTTAGGAAAGCTACTGCTACATAGATTCAAGTTAATTAGAGAAAACAGCTCATCTAGGTAAGAGAGATGGCCCCCAGTTAGCACAGGATTTTACACTCCCACAAGAATGTGGAAAAGAATATCATCAGGCAGCCTAAAGGAAAAACGAGATCATCAAACATTTAGGTTGGAAGGAACCTCTGGTGAAGTCAGCTACAGGGTTAGACCAAGTTTCTCAGGGCTTTAGGTAGTAAGTTATTAAAAGGTTATTCTAAAGACTGAGCCTGCACAACCTCGTTGGCAATCCGTTTCAACACTTGCTTGTTTGTCTGCACTATGGAAAGTTTCTGTTTGGAAAAGCAACATCCCTGTAATTAGATTTGTAGCTAATAAAGTTGTACCATATTTGTAAGGCCACTCCAATTCAGACTTTAGACTGGATTTACTGGAACCATGCACTACTCAAGAGTAAAAGATATATAGGAGTGAATGTCGTTCTGTTTTTCATAGTTATGCAGAAAAGCTGTTGGAAAAAGCACTGATATATAGAAATTATGAGAATGACAAGGAAGATGATACATTACTGTTACATACAAAGGTACTAGCTGGTTTGAGAAGTCAAAGCCAACAGTAATGAACGAGGGCTAAAGAAAACACTACAGAAAGCGAGAACAGAAAAGGTGTCCTGGCAATTATTTTAATTGCCAAAATGTTACTGCTTGAAGAAGATATCCTGCCAAAGAGGGAAGATAAGAAACCAAATGAAAAAGGAAAGGAAAACACCATGAGAACTGAAAATCATTATAACGTTGAATTGATTTTGTAAAAGAAAAGCTATGGTCACAGTCATAACATGAATTACTAAAATGCAGAACAGAACCAAGAAATATAGTCGCAGATCACTATGACTAAACAAGGAACATTTATCCACCTCAAATCCTAAAAAGCAGAAACCAGATTTTCCAGCTACATCAAGAATACCAAGGTAATAATGAGGATGTTAAAGGGACAAAATTATTTGTTAGTAAGATGCACTACGAAAAACAAGAACTCGTTTTTCAGATGTACCATGTGTGGAGGAAAGATAAAGAAGATTCCAGAAGAACTGTAAAAAAGCCCATAGTTGTTACAAACTCCTTTTTGTTTGTTTTCTTTTTAATAGTTCTTCTTTCAATAACAAAGCAAGGAATTAGCTTAATTTCAAGGTGAAGGCTACCATTTTTCCTTCTCTAAAAACACTCCAAATTTTGGAGAAGACTAAGGTGTCAACTTTGCAGAAGAGCATATCACAGAGTTTTTAGATGAGTTTTCGAACCAAATTAAACATATTGTCTTCATGATCTTAAAGTCAGAATATTTACAGTATAGTAAAGTATAACTTAAAAGTTAACTAACGATGCAGCACTGAAGGGGAAGGGGACAACTGCTATACCTTTTTGCTTCAACTGAACGTACATATGGATGCATATAAATACATATTAGCTGATAATCATGAAAATAAATCTCTGATTTAGTTTTGTTGCAAGATAATGAGCCTTATTAAAAAAAAAAGGAAAATAGAGCAATATTAATGAGACTTCTGTCTGCAGAAAAATTGTTTAACAAAAGTCATCATGAAATCTTATGGAAGGAAAAAGGGTTATTTATGAAATCTTTAAGAAAGTTACTTTTAGCCACATTCATTCAGTCACAAATTTTTCTCACACTCATACTATATCACATGTCCAAGCATGCACTATAAGCATACAACACTGAAAACAAAGGATGTCAGTTCCCAACAGTTCATTATGCTTTTTAGGTTCTTCCTGATTCATAATGAGGATGCAGCTACTGGACAAATCTTTTACATTCTCTGAAAGATTACAGTTGTTCTGAGTTGTTATCCTTTGCTTTGGTATTCTCCTCACTACAGTCTCTGTAAGTGTTAGAAAAGATTGCTGTTCACTGTCTGCTTATCCTTGTTTACTTGCAGTGTGTCTGCCTTCCTACTGTGCTAATGGGAAAAGGAATAGCATATGTTAAATCTTGTTGCCATCCCACTGCTGTTAGGATGCAGGGTCGTCTGACAAGTCAGCTGTGCCACAACAGAGCTGATGACACATATCTACCCTCCCGTCTTGATAAGAAAACTGATTCCTTTGTTCTGCTTCTGGGTACAACGATCTCCATTATGAATACAGATCATTCTTTTAACTCTTATTTTGTTGTTTCTGTCAGTACTTGAACAAACATGTTTCCATTCATGTATTTTGTACATACTAGTAATACTTGTGCTACAAATGTATATTTTGACATCCTCAAAATGCTAGATCTGTTCAATCACTATAGGGCCACAGTAAATTTAAGAAATGGCCCGGGTTAAAGGTGGGAAGTTCAGTTGGCATAGATGCAAAACTGTAGGGAATGGTACAAAATGAGAGGAAGTAAACACTGGCATAAACATCACGCAATTCTAATTTTTCAAGACCATGAATCTTTATAGCTCTGTGGATTTGGAAAACTGACAGAACTATGACTTGGTTTTGACACTGAAGTTCAAGAAAGCTAATTCCGGAGGAATGGTTGAGAAATTTTAACAAGAGAAGATCAGAAAAGTGACAGCAGTATCATCTAAACAGAAAGAATCTCTCTACATCGTAAAAATGAGACTAAGAATAAACAGTGTTTAAAACATGTTTGAACAGGTTTCAACTAAGCAATAAGGAAATCATTCTAATAGTAGAGACAGTAACACACTGGAAGAGATCTTTCTACAGAAGTGTGGAAGTTATTTTGAAATTACTATTGTTAACTTAAATGGAAATTAAAGCTCCTTTTCTGCCTTTTCTTCCTTTCAGCCATCATTCTTCTCAACAGAGGAAACAGTTTGATGGCAGACAAGCCTCGGAATCAAATTAAACACAACACCATAGAAGGGTTTAAGCAAAATCAGAAAAAAAAGAAAAGAGGAAACTTATCAGTGGTTTCCTGTTAACATTTAAATTATTTATAACCAGAACTAGAAACAGATGATCTTAGGTGTTGATTATTGTTACATCTCCGAACTGAAGCAAATTAGACAGAAATTTGTTAACACAACCTGCCTGTTTCTCATGAATAGGCTTCTGAAAGAGCACCATTTATGAGGTAGAATTCCAGTATCAGCATAGAAATATTTTCTTCTCTTCTTCACATAAAGAAATAGAAATTGAGAAATAGCATATGCTGCCCTAATAGTTACACAGATTCATTGTGCTGGAAACCTGTGGCTTTTCCTACTCAGATCAAACTTTTTCAAGATGCATTAGTAGGATATATATTTCTTATTCACACATATTAACCTTAACGTATGAACTACCTTGATAGAATTTGGCATTTAGCTGATCCTAAATTAAGTTCTTTGTCTTCATTTGCTGTATACACGCTGAATTCTAATAGGCAGGGACAGTTACATAACTGCACTTCAAAGCAGCCTGCAAAGCAGCATCTTTGCCTTCAGCAATCACACTCCAGTGACTCATTCAAGTGACCTTATTTGCTCATTAGAAGCTCTTGGTGCAGGTTGCAAATGTCAGAGAGCCTGACTTAATTTTTAATTTTTTTTTTTCCAAATAATATTTCTCCAGCATTTCAGTGACAATATCTGTGATATTCAATATGCGTGATATTTCAGGCCTCATCTAGCTACCTGCATATTGACAACTCTGACTTTCAATATATTAACTGTAAATTCATGCCAACGAGTATATGACTTTTGATATTCATTCACTGTAGCTTCACAATGCTTTGGTACATTATGTTATATAAAAATGGCAATATTTGTAATGAGCTAAGCATTTCTTTTCACAATACTGTTTCCCTCCTTGCATTTTAGTAGTGTAGTATACGACAATATAAAATGCCAAGACAGAAATAGACATAAGCTAGTTGAGATTTGGTACTGCTCAGCAACACAGACTTTCACGCCCACATCCACTATTAAGGTCTCAGTCTTTGAATGTTTCACACTAGGATACACGATCTTAAGCAAATAAGATGTAGAACTGAGCAACTCACTTAGAAGGGAAATACATCAACAGAGAAGACAATGGTATAAAAGAGAAGAAAAACTGACTTCAAGCTAGCTGTGAGTCTTCATTAAGCTGCCTGTTCAGAAAAAAGACTTTACAAACTATGCAATAGCAGAAGGACTGTAACATCTACTGTTATTTCTCTACAAAAGTATAAGTCAAGTTTGTTATGCCAACAGGCTACAAATAAAGAGCTGCTGGAAGAACGTAACACCTTCAATGAGATAAGAACAGCTGAACGCCTATAAAAACATTGGCCAGAGACTCAGGAACCTCTGTATCCTTTAATGTAACTAATAACATACCTGAGAAGTCAGAAATAGCAACAGTGTAGTTATATATATATTTATTAGAGTATGTGCCAAAGCCATCCACTTAATACAGAAAAATTTAAGACAAGTGTTACATAAACAAATCTGATTAATCTTTTCCATTAAACATACTGAAACTTAGGTATGGTTCAGTAGAATGATCTACACTACATCACTAAATTTCATTCCAATGTCATTCAGTTAAACTTTTTATTAGAAAGAATTTAATTAGTGCATTATAGCACTTGGCTTTAAGGCTTATTCAGCAAATTGCCTCTCAAAGTGCCAAGTAAAAAATCCACTCATTTCTTAAAATAAAAACAACATAGGGTAACAATAAGCTCTTGTTTTTAAGTAGTTCTGCTTCATCTTCAAGTTCCAAAGGGAGAGTAAAGAATTGCTTTCAGAAGTGGAGAAGTTCTGATGTTTTAAGGTCACGTGTGACAACATTTCCTATTTATACTTTCATAAAATCTCAGGCTAAAAGTTATAAAAGTACACATAAAATTCACTGCTTTAATTGCAGGACATGAGTTAGAAAAAAAAAAAAAAAAAAAGAGGTTCTGCATGAAAAACACCACGGTGTCTTTAAAGTAAACAGATATTAATCACTGGTCAGCCAAATATTGGCAAGCAGAAGAGAAGATGCTGAAATTGGCAATAGTGATTGCTAACTTCTGGATATATTCCATTTAAAAATTGGTATTATAAACAGTTATGCATTGTTTCTATACTAAAAAAGTTTGAACACTATAAAAGACTGAGATGCATGAATACATCATTGTGGGTTTTTTTTTTTTTTTTTTTTTTTTTTGCCTATAAGCTGATGCCAAGTATTATACAAGGAAGCTATTTTTTGATTAGTAGTTTAGAAAACTCAATCAAGGACTTCCAACACACTCGAATAAATGAAGTCACAATTTTTAGCTCTCCTGGTTAACTGGCGTAAACAGAGGACTTCCTATGGTATTGTATATTGGTAACCACCCCTAACTTTCAGTTCCAAAAAAAAAGGCAAATCCTTTCTGAACTACTTAAAAAAAGCCTCACCTTTGTTCCTTTATCCTGGAAATCACACCATTTTTCAACTCTTCTGCACTGGCTCACTTTTACCAGACTTAGAAAGCTTACAGAAATGATTCAAGTTAAACAAGAGATATGAAAAGAATATAGAACTTTTAAGGTTTTGCTGGTACAAACAGATTTACAAATATTATATATTGTCTTCTTATCTGATAGAAATTAAGCCATTATAGTTATTTTCAATATCTCAAATCTGCTGCCAATTAATACTATGCATACAATCAGTTACCACTGCTCTGCTATCTAGAAGATATTTAAGAAACTTCTGTAACATGATTCTGCTTTCGAGCTCAGATTCAGAGAAGTGTTGCCAACTACATACCAGCTATTGCTAAGATTTCAGTTGTTCCCTAATACGCTGATCAAGCAATACCAGGTCATGGTAGTTCCACAACTCCATGGCTTTCCTTGAAGCAGTGGAAAAGCAAACTTTTTACACACAAAAATAATGATGAAAGTACTCCATTATCCCATTGATCAATGAAAAGAATATAAAGAATGTAATTGCTAGATTTAATATTGCTTGGCTTTTACCTATACAGAACAGAAGCAAAAAACGTAGGTATGTTCAAGGTGTTTACAAAGAAGTTATTGCCCACAGACTTTGCTAGCAACAGGCTAGTGTGAACCAGAGGTTGCAGACAGATATATAGCTAGAGATACCACATGCTATTTGGAATAATTAGCATCCTTAAAATCCTAGATACTGAAAAGAAGCTTCCTGTATTCAGACATAAAAATACAACATTAATCAGGTTGTGATTCAGTTGGCAATAGCTAATGCCCAGAGTTCACTCACCGTGTTCATACACTGAACTTCTGAAGAAGAAAGCTGCTAGGGGAAGGATTGTTGAGAAGGTAACAGACAGAATCTATATTTGAAATTATCAAATAAGAATACTAAATTTCGAGAAGTTCATTAGTTTCCCTCAAAGCTGCGAACAGTAAAGTACAGTAAAACAAGAAAACATTTCTTAATCAAATGAACAAAGCAAAGGTACATATTTGACAGAAAAGCAGTAGAATGATTGCACGAAGAACCCTCAGCTCTACCAGAAAGCAGGTACCGTGGCACACTGAGGACACGGAACTAAAAATTTCACTATATGATTAGTGTAGGAGGAGTTAGTACAACAAAACAGCTCTAATAAATGCAAATGCATTGTTTATAACTGGCAATTCCATTAGCCATAAAAATTTTAGCGCAGTGAACAGAAAAGTTATTACATATCTTTATGCCTTAACAAAGGACTTTTTCACTTAAAACATCTGTAATATATATTGTAAATGAAATTATGTATTGCATTCACTTATACAAGAATGTGTACTGAGGCTAACATTAAGATAAATATATAATTTAAACTAAATATTAATCATCATCTTAATGATTTTTTATAACATGCTTGTTTTATACACCCTTGAGCTGCTAAATTCTCATATGACTGTCAGTGAATCAACATTTTAGAAAAAGGATCTGAAAAAAATGTGACAACCTACCACTAAGTAAATAACAAACAATTTCCAGTGAATTTCCACTTGCTTAAATTAAAAAATAAAAATAAATAAAATCAATTGGCATTGACTGTGCTGCTCACCGAGAAACAGTACAGGAAGCTGTTTAACGACCAGAGTAAACTACTCTCAGAACAACTTACTGAAATCCAGCTGGGCCTTGTGATCTGCAAAGGAAAACCAGTGAAGAGCAGATTTTCCAATTTGCTTCTCAATAACTACTACAGAACAGTCTCAGCTGAAACAGGAGCAACATATTCAGAATTCTACACAAATAACAAATGCCTAAGGAGAAAGGAGATTCTGGTGCTGCAAAATAAACTCATGAAATGCTTCTGAAATGACTGGAAAGTTTAGAGCACTGGTAAAAAAAAAAAAAAAAAAAAAAGCCCAAAAGACTGCTTATATAAAATATTTATTCAATAGACTGATCATAAAAATAGTTTCATGAAGAAAGATCAAATAGTTTCAAAAGTGCCTGAGTGCAGCTTAGTCCCATCTTTGTTGTGTGTGATATAGAAAAAAAAAGTTGTAAAATTATACACAACACATTTAAATATATGCATAAAAATAAAGCCTGGGCATTTAATTCACTTAGAACAGAAAACGAAGCTGGGGAATCAGACACATAAGTAATAGTACTAAAATGCAGGCCTCAGCAAGACATTTGTCATAGAACAGAGAAAAAGATTTTTGGAAATATTTCTCAAGCATTTCTGAGAACTGAAACTCTAGTATTTTTGACAAAGAAAGTGAATAACAAAATGTGTTTTGGGTTTAATTGTGTCTGTATATATATCAGAAAGTCAAGCTAAATCTATTGTTATGTGTTGCAGTCCTTAAAATTGTTCTCACATCTTTTCCATCTGCAGAACTCAAAGCATTTCATACAAGACAAAGGAAGCATGGTAGCATCAACTAAAACAGGTAGATATCCGATGCCTGTGACAGTGAAGTGCTGGTATATCTCACATCATCAGATCAAGATTTTACTAAACCAAATTACTACTCCATTCTACCTTTACTAGGACCTAAGGTAGAAAAACAAAGGCAGCAATGAAGGATTTGACCTGATGTTTCTAAACCAGAATTCTGCTATATTTTGAGTTTCTATGGGTAGATTCAGCAGTAATCCAGTAATAAGGTGCTATACTGTATGAAAGCAACTCAAATACATAAACGGTTTGCTGAAACTGCTAATTAAAAAAATAAAAAATAAAAAAGTTAGGAGCTGCAGTGCTTTAAACTGACACGGCAAGATTCATTAGACTTTGCTTGTCAATGCACTTGAAAAACTGGATTTGGACACAAGTAAAACCAGCCAATTACTCAAGATTAATCATTTACTGTTTCTCAGCTGAGCTAAGAGCACATTCTCAGTACACCCAATTATAAAACAGAAATTGCACAATCTTCCTGGAGGTTTAAACTAATGCATTTCCTTGTGCAACTGTGTGCATCTAACTGTTGTCAGCTTCTGTAATTTAAGAAGCAGGAGTTCCTTGATTTCCATGAAACATTTTGGGGTGGTGGGGGAGATTCACTCTACTTCTACATGTGTTCATGAAGACAGTAAACTTCTAATAGTTGTTTTCACTGTTCACTAAGAATTAAAGCAAGACTGTACTGATGAGGAGTAAGTGACGTCTCTCCTTCTAGTTATAGTTTGCATTAATATTAGAAAACAAACAAACAAATATATATACCAATTAAGTAAATTTCCTTGTAAAAAAGAAAGAGTAAGAAAAGGATATTTTCCTGGAACTTCAACACCGACTCTGTAGTCCACGTAACTTTCATATGGATGGAAATTGAAAATAAAAAGGAGACCAGCTCTCTCAAATGCAATGACCTTGTTCGATTCATGCTTTTCGGTCACAAAAGCCTAGGAAGGAAAAAAAAAAAAAAAAAATGTAAATCTAATGCTAAGAAATATTTTGCTTCATCAATTATAAGCAATCATAGAATCATAGAATGGATTGGATTGAAAGAAATCTCAAGGATCATTAAGTTTCAAACCCCTACCATACACAAGGATGCCAACTGCTAGATCAAGCGCTAGATAAGATTGCTCAGGGCCCCATCCAATCAGGCCTTAAACATCTCCATTGACATAGCCTCTCTGAGAGCATATCAACACCTTCTCAGTGAAAAACTTCCCTGACTTAGATCACTGAATCTCTCTTACTCTAGTGTAAAAACATTACCCCCGTCCTATCATTATCTTCATAAAAAGTTGACTTCCCTCCTGTCTATAATCTCCCTTTAAATACTGGAAGACAGTAATGGTATCTCCCCACAGCCTTCTTGTCCTCAGACTGAGCGAGCCCAGCTCCTTCAGCCTGTTTTCATCGGGGAGGTACTCCAGCCCTCTGACCATCTTTGTGGCCCTCCACTGGACTCCCTTCAAAAGCTCAACAACTTTGCTATACTGGGGGCCCCTGATTTG
Organism: Callipepla californica brunnescens; assembly: GCA_023055505.1. NCBI lineage: Eukaryota > Metazoa > Chordata > Aves > Galliformes > Odontophoridae > Callipepla > Callipepla californica. Next base: position 582,632 of record JALIRH010000084.1, on the reverse strand, counting down.
GATGCAGTACCCCAGGCTGGGGCCTCATGAGGGCAGAGTAGAGGGGGACAATAACTTCTCTAGTCCAGCTGGAAGCTCCTCTTCAGATGCAGCTCAGGATATCACTGGCCTTCCAGGCTGCAAGAGTACACTGCTGGTCCATGTTAAGTTTTTTCCATCTACCAGAGTCCTTAAGTCCTTCTCAGCAGGGTCATTCTCAAGGATTTAGTCTGCATGCATATCTGAGAGTACCCCGACCCAAGTGCAAAACCTTGCACTTCGCTTCATTGATCAATCCTCATTAAGCTGACAAGGGCCCACCTTTTGAGTTAATCAAGGTCCCTCTGGATGGTATCCCTGCCTTCTCTTCTATCAACTGCACCACTCAGCTTCATGTCATCTGCAAACTTGCTAAGAGCACACTCAATCCCATTCTCTATGTCACTGTTAAAGATGTTAAAAGAGTACCGATCCCAGGACAGACTCTTGGGGGACACACTGCACATCACCAGCCTCCACCTAGACATAGAACCATTGACCACAACCCTCTGGCTGCAACCTTCCAACTGAGTCTTTATTCAATGAATAATTCACCCTTAAAATCCATCTCTCTTCAATTTAGAGATAAGGATCTGGTGGGAGACCAAGTCAAAGGCCTTGTAGAGGTCCAGGTACATGACATCAGTTGTCTTCTCTTTGTCCATTGATACCATTACTCCATTACACAAGGCCAGTAGATCAGTCAAGCACAACTTTCCCTTGGTGAAGTTATGCTGGCTGTCTCAGATCACCTGCTCATCCTTTATGTGCCTTAACATGTCTTCCAGGAGGATTTATTCCACGACTTTCTCAGGCACAGAGGTGAGGCCCACCGGCCTGCATTTCTCTTCCTCACTTTCTTATAAATTCATGTGGTATTTCCTCTTTTCCAGTCACCAGAGATTTCAGCTGACAGCCACAACTTTTCAAATATGACAGAGAGCAGCAACCCCATCCATCAGCCAGTTTCCTTTAGGACCCTGGAATGCATGTCATCCAGACTCATAGACTTGTACACATTCAGCCTCACGAGCTGATCTCAGTCTTGCTCTGCTCTTACAGTGTGTGGGAGGGAACTCTCCCAGTTCCCACAAAGTAGTTCAGGGATGTGAAGTTCAGGAATATGAGAAATATGCAAATCCAGGTTACTCATGAAGACTGAGACGAATATATCACTGAGTACCTCAACCTTCTTCATATCTGCAGTAGTCAGTTCCCTTTGTCATTTATCAGAGGAGGTACACTATGTTCTCTTTGGCCTGTCTCTTCTGACCAATGTACCTACTGAACCCCTTCTTGTTGTTTTCAGCATCACTCATCAAGTTCAGTTCCATCTGCGTCTTGGCTTTCCTAATCCCATCTCTGCAAGTCTGGACAGCATCTCTGTATTCGTCCTAGGTGTCACGTCCTTGTCTCCATTGCTGAAACATGCCCTTCTTTTCCCTCAGTTTGATCAGCAGGTCCTTGTCAAGCCTGCCTCCTGCCTTTCCTGCCTCCTCTGCCTGCTTTCTAATTCTGAGGGATGGAGAGCTCTTGCTCTCTCAGTAAGGTATCCTTAAACAGTAGCTGGTTTTGTTTCACTCCTTCGTCTCTAAGGCAGATGGAGATCTCATTCAACAATTCCCTAAAAAAACCTGAAGTTTGCTCTCCTGAAGTTCAGGGTCCTGACTTCACTCTTTGCAGGCCCACATTCCTCAAGATCATGAACTCAACCAATCATCTTTAATGATCTACATTGGTGAGCACCAGGTCCAGCAACATTTCACCTCTTGTTGGTCTGTCCAATACTTGAAACAAAGTTCTTGTCAATGGACACCTCCATGGAGTCTCCCAGATTGCTTGCAACAAACTGCATTGCTTTCCTAGCAGATATTTGGAAGGTTGAAATTCCCTTTCAGGACTCATCAACAGGTTCCTCTTGATCAAGTGGCCTTTAGTAGACCCCAACTAACATCAGCCTCATCCCTAATCTTAACCCACAGTCTCTCAACCTGTTCCAGACTTCTTCTAATTGAATTAACAAAGAGTAGAAAATACACTGATGCAATACCTCATTTCAAGTAAAACAATAAAAGATTCAAGTAATACAGATAAGAACATCAAATGTAATATGTAACTGTTATGCCTACATAACACCATAGAAAATTTATGAACACTGAACGGTAGCTTACTTTTTAAATCTATACATAAAATTTAAGAGGAAGAACCACATTTTCCTTTCAGCAAAACTGGATCACTTTTATCACATGAATTTCTCCTTTTACATGGGGTAAGGATCAGCATCAGTTCTCAGTGGTTTGTTGTTTTTTTCTTTTTCTTTTTTTTTTTGTTTTGTTTTCTATTTTTTTTTAATTGTGCCCAAATTGCTCTGATAAACTATATAAAACACCTTTGCTGATTTGCTAATGCTATAAATAACTAGAAGTACATTAAAAAAAAAAATCTTTGAAGTATATTATGACTAGTATGAAATAATTTCAATACATGAGAAATTATAATTCAGTTGCTTTAATAAGAAAAGGTACAGTGCAATATTTAGGAAAAAAAAGGCAAACACAGAAGTGACAAGTTGAAGATTAGGAAACTATACCTTACGCTACAGCTGATCAAAAGTGTTTTCTCAGTAATAATTATTTATGCAAAAGTAACTTGTCAGAACAATTTACACTTTCCCAAAGCAATACTTGGATTGGATTACACACAATTTCATAGTCTGCTTTATCCAATCTGCAGTTACTTAAAAAAAAAATTGCAAAAATAATACTAAAACAGCTTGCTATGAAGCTAGAAGGAGACTGTTCCACATTTGCATTATCTGTGGAAGATATTTCAGTGACAAGTTTTGACAACTTGAAATATATAGAGAGGCATTACACAGTGCATAATAAAGCGCTGTTTAAAATTTCTGCATGCAAATTTTGTATTGTTGTTATTCTGAACATGTACACAACTGGTGACTAAAAACTTATCATTTAGTATATACAGCTTACCGGAGGAGATGCAAGCCAGCCAAATTTTTCTTCCAGTTTATTCATATCTCTATCAAACTCATTTAGGAATTTATAGCGAAGAAGATGATCATCAGTAAGATTGAACTGTCTTCTGGCATAGTGAAAGCTCTCATTATTCCCTTTCCTGGGGAAGTCAAGCCATTCCGGATGCCCAAATTCATTACCTATATTTAAAATATTGAGGAGCTGTGAAATCATGTGCTAAAAATAATAATAAAATCTTACAAAATAAAATTCATTAAGATGTATTTCCTTTCCACAAGTTTTAAATTTCAAAGAATAATTCTTTGTACATGAATTGGTCCTTCTATTATTAAAATCATTTTTAGAATGCTCGCACTTGGTAACAGGTTTGTTTGGCCAATAAAACTAGCAGAGCAAAATATCCATTAACTTGTAGGGATATCTGAATTGATGGATGCATTTTAACTCCTATGCTATCATACCATGATAATTTCTCATTCCAGTTTCTTAAAATAAGGGCAACAGTAATTCAGTTAAGCAGGATACAAGCTTCACCATCACTCTAAAACCATCACCATGGTTCATGTAGGATCTCCAAAGCAAGTCTCAGCTGACAAAAAGTAAAGAATCATGTCAACATTTCAACTGGAATGAGGTATATAGAATATCATTCACGTACACAAACTTTGTTTCATTTATATACCATAATCATTACTGTTTGATGCAAATCCAGATGAGCTTTAACATCTCTAACTCATACTATAAACTACTGCCTAGTATACTCCCAGCCAATTCTGACTACTCATTTTACACAATATTAGATGGCAATCAGTATTTTGTAAATTAAACACACTGCAAAGTCTACAATAGCTGGCACACCACAAACTTTTTACAGAGAGTACACTATGCCTACTCACTCCAAGATACAGGCCACAAGTGGTGTATCTGGAAATACATAAACTAACACAATCAGACGTAAAAGGGTTACTATTAAAATCCTAATCTTTCTACAAGCATCTACTCAACTTTTGGCAATAAACTGCAGTTCTGTGGGCAGATGAAGGACAGGGGTGCTGAGGGAAGGTATGCAGTTTCCTGGATGGATATCCTGCATGTGTAGCCACCATCTGCTGTCTCACACAGCCTGCATTGCCTGGGAGGCTCTGAGGTTATGGCCAACAATGACAGCTATGAATTTAGATTTTCAAAATGGTTTTGGTCTATTTCCATGCTTCATGGGAATAAAGAAGTGAAACAAGAACAAAAGAGAGAGGCTGCAAATATATTTAGGAGAATCCTCTGCACTGGTACTTGTTTTGTAAGCAAGCTGACAAGTTGTAAATTAAATTTCCTGTTCAAAAGGTAAGGCACTAAATTTCATATTCAGCTCAGAAACAGAGATAAATATAAAAGAATCAAAATCACAGCAGGACTCTCAAAATGACCTTGGAATAATGCCGGACTGAGTTCTTAAACAGTGAGAACAATAAGGTACAAAAACGGAGAAAAGATACTGCTGCTGCAAAAGCGTTTACCCATACATTCAATATGCTGGACAAGGCATTACATTCATTCATGATCTATATACACTATCCAAAAGATGGACTACACAGAGGCCCTTCCCTCTTGTCCTATCACCTGGGAGAAAGAGGCTGACCCTCACCTCACTATGACCTCCTTTCAGGTCACTGTAGAGACCAATAAGATCTCCCCTGAGCCTCCTTTTCTCCCAGTTCCTTCAGCTACTCCAAGTAAAATTTATGCTCCAGATCCCTCACCAGCTTTGTTGCCCTTCTCTGGATATGCTCCAGGGCCTTCATATCTTTTACATAGTGAAGGGCCAGAAACTGAACACGATACTCAAGACACAGCCTCACCAATGCTGAGTACACAGTATAGCAACTCAATAACAAGACTATATTACTTAAATTAAGGATGACAGCAGGGCTTCTAATAAACTTATATATGCTTCTGCAACTCAAAAAGCATTAATGCTAAACATCCCTTAAGATGAAATACACACCTTGTACTACATTTTTTTTATTTATTTATTTTTAATCGTCTTTTATCCTATTTTAACTCTACAGCAAAAGAAAGGAGGAGCTAGAAAATGGAAAGTAGGGGGTAACTGACTGATGCTTACTTCTAGCCAAAGGTATCTGTTAAGTACATGCTTCATTCTCTCCTGTGTTCCCCTTCTCCTTTCTGATGAGAATCAGAAGCATTCTCTTCTTAATAATTGTGAAAACCTCCAAGCACAGAAGTACTATTGGGATTTCTTTTCCTGTAATTAATTTGCTGTTTGATGTAAAGGTCCAAAGGACAGATTAACAAGAAGCCAGCTGCTATAAATGATGCAAATCAAGACAATGGAAATAATGTGGGGGAGGCTGAGAACAAGGCTGAAATTAACTGAGATTTTGATTAGGGAAACAAAACAAAGACAAATCATTGAAGTGCAATGCATACTAATTTTATTTAGGAATTGATTCAAGTTTGCTATTCCCTACATATTGTGGAACTTTATTGTGTACAAAATTTCAAGATCGTAGTCCCAACAAAGGAATTACCGCTATCACTATAATGAAAATTTACATCACATTTGTTTATTGGGGTAGAAATACATCTATAGCACAAAGTACTCAAGATGATGATGATTACTTTGTAGCTGAGCCCCACAGGTCATTAAAGTTTTCTTGATATCCCCTCTTAAGACACCTTTACTAGTAATTTCCTCTCAAAGAATAAGACTAAACAAAACTGAGGGCATATTTAGAAGATGTAGGCAGTGCTAAAAGATGTCTGGTATTTTTGTTAGCTTTTGTTTGTTGTTTTTAATGAATTAAGAGATTAAATTCTTAAAAAGCAGTTAAACAAGTACTTTACTTGACACATCAAAAGTTACAAGCTTTAATAGGTGTATAATATTGAACAAGTATATAAATGATCTAAAATACTGTAGAAAGACTCTGCTTAAAGCAGATTAGCTAGAGACTAAACACACTGCAACAGATACACAGCTGTTGTATTTTAATACATTTCTACCAAAGTAAGTGGTAGTTTAAACAAGCCAGGTAATCAGCTCATTCCTGAGTTATAACTGATTTGAATTTAAGTTCACTACCTTTGCGAACATTATCACAGAATGTCCCGGGTTGGAAGGTACCTCAAGGATCATGAATATCCAACCCCCTGCCACAGACAGGGCCACCAACCTCCCCATTTAATACTAGACTGGGCTGCCCAGGGCTCCATCCAATCTGGCCTTGAACACCTCCAGGGACAGGGCATCCACAACCTCTCCAGGCAGCCCATTCCAGCACCTCACCACATCACATCAGAACAAAAGCTTAAAAGTGTTAAACAAACTTAAAAAAAAAAAAATAATTAATTAATTATATTGCTGAAAGAATTAGGAGAGAATTAGAAATTTAATTACGAATGAAATTACAACTACAATATGGGAATGGCAAATATAACTCCAGTAATTAAGAACCTTGATCCTAGAAATTACATTAAGTACACCATGATGTGCAAGACATTATAATAGACTTGAGAGACTAAGCTGAATGTATCTAAGAAAATGACATAAAGAACAGAAAGGGCTTATCAGAAGTATAGCATTCTAGACTAGCTTAACTTTTGATAGTGTCTTAAGAAATGCAATATATCAAATCTAATTCTACAATATATCACAGAAAAGAAATATCAAAGAAATATATCACAATTTCACTTCATCAGAAACTGAAATAGGCTTGTATGGGAAAAAAAAAAACAACAACAAAGTAAACTATTTTTATTTTTTTGAGTCTCATTTGCTTCTTTTGCTAAGCATGGATATTGCACTTGCTAGCAACAAGCCTGGTAATGCAAAGCATTATTGTGGTCGTGCAGTAGTACTCAGAAGATGTTCCCTAGCTATTCCCAGAGTCAGATGAGCATGTGGCAATTGAGGCTGACTGAAAATCAGCATGAAGGGAGATGATAAAAGGTAACAGACACTTATTCCTGTTGCAGAATATAATAATACCAGATGAGAATATTTATTCAGCTATATATTCAGTAATCTATACTGATCCTGTTTTGTTATTAAACCTTTGCTGCACTGTATGATTGCGCACTCACATACACACATCAGTTATTATGTTTTCCATTGGGATCCTGGACTCCAGCTTGAAAGCACTGTAATCACTGATCTGTTGTATGTGGATCAGCTGGAAATAGCTCAAGACAGAGAATAAAGGAGGGGAAACTGACTGTATTACAGGAACAAAAGAATGTCTCTCTTCTGGTGTGGAAAAAACACAAGCATTTCTCTAATGTGTCAAAGGTATAGGAAAGCACTCAGGCCATAAAAATCACAGGAGAGAAACAGTACTCTAACCCACTGCAGCTGACAAGAGCCAGGTCAAGTACTCAATGACTCTTTTTGTAATGGAAATTTTAAGGAATTCCTAGCATGTCTGATTTGCTGTTCCAAAAAACCCTTCTGGTTAACTATAGATACAGTTTCTTGTTCTTAGACCAGAATAGCATACATATTTCTACAGTACTAAATAAAGGCATCTGTTATAACTTATTTTTCAACTTTCGTAGACTTTTTTTCTTCAGTGCTTCTCAATCTCAATTTTTATCACAGCCAACAGTTGGAATGCAAGGTTTTAACATGAATCACAGAATCATAGGGGTTGGAAGGGACCTCAAGAGATCATCGGAGTCCAACCCCCCTGCCAAAGCAGGTTCCCTACACCAGGTAAATATACTTGGGTCTGGAATTCTATACCCAGATGATATACAAGTAAATCCAACGGAATCATAAAAAAATACTCTTTCATCATGAAACAATTTTGTTCTAGAGATTAACAGCTCTGGCAAAATCTTAACTAAGGCAAATGTTCTCTATATCTTTCTTCAAGGCTAATAAAATAAATATTGGGTCATACAGAAACTGCTTCTGTATTCTGACAATTACAGAACAAAGTTAGAGTGTCAGCTCTGTTATGAGTGTTACTGCCCTCCTCCCTTCCCTTATCAATTTTGGCTGGCTTACTTAAAACTCAAAACATTTCAAGAATTATGAAAATTGTCTTCTGTTCTTACTTCCTAAACACTGTTATCATGGAACTTCAAATTGGAAAGAATGAAGTATAATATTAAAAAAAATTATAACTTTTTGGTCCTTCAGTACAAGAAGGACACTGAAGCCATGCATCACATCCATAGAAAGGCAACAAAGCTAGAGAGAGACCTGGAGCACAAGTCTTAAAGGAAGTGGCTCAAGGAACCGAGATTGTTTAATCTGGAGAAGAGGAGGCTCAGAGGAGACATTACTGGTCCCTACAACAACCCGAAAGGAGGTTGCGTAGTGGTGGGGGTTGGCCTCTTCTCCTGCATAAACAAGCAATAGGACTGGCCTCAGGTTGCACTAGGAGAGATTCAGATTGGATGTTAAGAAAAATTTCTTCTCCAAAAGACTGATCAGGCACTGGAATGGGCTGCCTAGACAGATGTTTGAGTAACTGCCCCTTGAGGTGTTCAAGAAACATTTAGATGAGGTACTAAGGGACATGGCTTTGTGGGGAAATATTGGTTGTAGGTAAGACAACTGGACTGTATGATCTTGAATGTCTTTTCTAACCACAGTGATTCTCTGATTCTGAAAACCATACACCACTCAGCAGGAAAATATGAGTTTTATAAGCTATCTTCAACAGACTAAGGATTTTACTACTACACATATATAGTAATATATAGTGTACGCATATACACACACTTTTAAGATCATTTACTGGTTACTGACCTTTTCTCCTTCAAAAGAGATACACTTGCTGTATATGTCACTTACAATAAATGTCTTCTTGTCAAAGCAAACAGATTTACTTCATCATTCTCTCAGTCATTAAGGTAAAATGCCACAAGTTAATACAAATAAATCACCCAGAAAAACAAATACACTGATATCAGAGACTTAGTTAAATAGTAATCTATGAAGTCTCTTGAATTTATATTTCACAGAAGTAGACAAATGCTTACAAAATTGGTGCTCTTGCAAGATACTGTATTAATTTTGTATTACTGTTAAAAGTTTTGGTATTCTCATTTTTTTTTTCCTATTTAATATGCTGACCATTTTACATCACATCAGACTGTAGCTTGATATGCAGGTCGTTAAGCCTAGACAGTTAACATATACCAGTATGCAGATGCTATGGAATTTCTCAGAAGGCCTCCATTTTTGAAATATATTAAAATATGCAATTTAGCTTTTTTTTCCCCTTATATTAGACAATCACAGTACTTTCAAAGTTCACCATGACAAATACTCTGAAATATTCTCTCAAAATTGCATGTATTGTTATCTATTCCTTACACAGTCTACATGGAAAATAAGAGATCAGCAGAAATCCCATTAAAAGACACTTCTCACAACCAGTAATGCTACTTTCTTTTTAAGCTGGAAAAATAAATGTTTTGAAACCTCAGTAGAATTCAGGATTCAGCAAATACTGCTGTAAAGCCAAGGAAATAAGCCCACATCCCAGACTTCTGTGAAATATATTTTACTTGAATTCTATTAGATTTATATGCCACAAAAATGATACAGTTGACACCCTGGTTCCCATGTGTATTTCCCAGGGCTATATCTGGCTTATCTAAGGAAGTCTTTCAAGGAGAATGGCTCTAGTAGAGAACACTGCAGGAAGAAATTAAGATTTCTGTGCATGACATATATCTGCATGACATGGAGTAGAAACACTGACTTCTAGGGACATCCACACTCAGAATCATGCACCTGTTGGCAGATGTTGGGCAGAGACATACACTGGCAATTTGCACACATTTAAAACTCACATTTTTTATGCTTCTACCTTTCATTACACTCCCAAATCATACAGTTCATGAAAATGATAAAGCACAGTACAGCTAGTAAAGCATACTAGTATAGCTAGTAAAACATTCATACATAGAGAAGGAGTCCCATTCTTGCATACTGCCTAGGCTTTCCTAGCTTCTCAGCTAAGAGCTTACTTTTTAAAAAGAACTGCAACTAATCCTTAATTCCCTTATTAGAACAGAGAAGCATCTGTACAGGATCAAACACACTGAGAGTTCTGAAACTCATGCTGTTAAATTTGCTTTATATTGTGTATCAGATGAGCTTTGTAACTTTCCTAGGGCATTTTAACATTAAAAATAGTGATTGCTAACCTAACTCAAACATAACTATAAGCTTACTTAGCACGAAATTAGAGGTAAAGTCTCAAGTACATTTCTTTGAGTTTTATTATCGCATAAAGGCTTACGCTGGTTTATAGCAGCATTCCATCTGTTCTTGCATTTTTTACTCAACAGGGATATTCAAGTCCGTAGTAAGGATGGCAATCCCAGGCCCAGATTTGAAATTCATTCTTTCATAGTTATGTGTAGATACTCAAAAGTAAACAGTCTGTGATGAAGTGGCAGTTGTGTGTGACTGACATTACTATCAAGTACATAATATATGTGTTATAAAATGACAGAATCGTTAAAGTTGGAAAAGATCACTAAGATCACCTAGTCCAACCATCAACCCATCTCAACCCATTCTACTCCAACTCTGAATCTTTGAAGGCATGATGGTGATGGAGCTAGCTTACACAGAGGAACAGCTTGGCATAGACACCATACAGTATTATTTACATTAGCTTCCAACAGAGGCAAAGCACAGTGTGTTCACAGTTAGTAGAACTATATTCAAACTGGAAAGTATTTCTCTGGAATGAACAGTTTGTTTACTTACCTGTAGTGTTTCATCAACAGAGTATTCAAATATTATTAATGCCATTAATGATATTCAGGTCCTAGGGGCAGACAAATGTTTCTCCTTAAATGCTTTAGTGAACAGAGCTTGGGAGCTTTGTCACTTCATACTACTGACACTGAGGACCATGAGAAATTATCTAGAAAAGATTTTGTTGACCTACTTTTAAAAAATTCTAGTCATGGAGGTTTGTATTTCAGCACCCCTTGTGCAGTGTATAATAATACTTTTAGGACATAAAACTTACTCCAAGATCACATACTGCATTTAACAAATTGACTAACAATGCAAACTATGTGTGTTGCTGCAACACTATAAGAGTTTTCATTTTGCTGCTTCCTTTTAGTAGCATCTTGGCAAAACAACAGACTGACATGGAAACTGTGACATTTCCATTACTCTGCATGCCTAATCCAATGATACATTTTTCATACTACATTGTTGTTAAAACAACAGCAAAAGTCTGGAGAAAAAAAAAGATAGCCAAAAACAATCCCCTTCAAAACAAAGCAGAACAAAACTTGATGAGAAGAAACTTTTTCCAAACAGAAGATGTCAACATGTTCTAGCTTACTCTTTCAATGTGACACACTGCTAGCTATTGGTGAACACCACAGTTAACAAATCAATGGATTTTAAAAGTGAATCAAGGACAAGTCTGTAAGAGGAAGAGGTCACAGAAAAATTAGCAGATTTTTTTTGCCACAATACATTAAATAAATGGAAGCTTTCTTACTGGCTCTAGTTAGTCCAGAAATTCATTCTCTAATATTGAGGTAACAAAAGATTAAGCTAGTCAAACTAAAAGAAAACGAAAGGAAAAGACTACTTGAATAATATTTGATAAAACTGAAATCTTTTAAATTGTTCACTAACATTCAGCACTTGCAATGGGAGCAAACGTAGTTAAAATTAGATAAATATGCATTTGCTAAGAGCAGGAAGTGATGAAATTTGATACAACTCCAAAAAAATAAGAAGAAAAAGAATTGTCAGCTTGCCTTTAGACTCTAGGCAGTCAACAAAAACAGTTACACTAGAAAGAGGACTGTAATAGATGTCAAAGCTGGCAAGAATCTAAGATATCTGGCAGCATAATTTGGGCAAGAAGGTACAAAACAACCCTGTCAGATACAGATGTATGTGAGTGCTGGTCCAAAGGTCCTATTTTATTATGTAGGCATATGATGCCAGGGGTAGATGTTAGTTGTATGGCAGGAAAGGTTGAACCTTCCCACCAATACTCCAGTACATTTTTTCTGCCACGAGACACATGGTAGCAGAGGGACAGTTTCACAAAATGGTGTCTGACACAGAAGTGCCCATGAAGCAAAGGTAAATCATCAAATTCCTACAAATGGAAAAACTGGCACCCCATTAACACTCATTGATGCTTGCTGAAATTTTGAGGAAATCACACAGTGGATGTGAGAACAGTGAGATAGTGGGTGGTGCATTTCAACAGTGGTAGCAGTGATGTGAAAGACAAGCCATGTTCCAGACAGCATAGCACAGCAGTAACACCATGTCATGAAGAGTGTCTCAATCACCTTACCTACACAACTTGACCCACAGTGATGACTAGGCAGTTTGTGACTGAGAATGTACTTTATCAGCATTATTGTGCTCTTTGCATCTGTTGCATTTTCCATGGAAATAAATAAGAAGCATTACTTTCAGAGTAACCTACATATATTTTACAAAATCCTTCATACTAGCTGACTATAAAGGGTCAGCTTAAACTCCTCAGGAAGATAAAAATAATGCACAGAGAATGTCAGCCCATCTTCTACTCAATTCCATACAGTGTCCACTTCAGAATTGACATATCATCTTCTCTAGAAAACCAACTCCTTCCTTGTAAATATGCCTTTACATGCTCTAGAAATATTTATACCTGCATAACACATGCTTCATACACAGAATTGCAATAAACAATAAGTCAGATAAGACACTGGATTATGAACTTGCTCAAATGCCCACAGAACAGGCCAGATACTTTTATACCAAATAAACAAAAAGTAATACCAAGTCTTGCTTTCTTGAAACTGCAGTTTTAATACTTCTAGTTGCAGAACTGAACCTCTTCCTATTTAATGTCCTCAAAAAAGTATATTCCCAATATTCCTCTAAGAATCACACATCACTGCTTTCAGCCCGCATCAAAGCCACTTTCTGTCAGCTGCCTCCTGCTCTTTGCCTGAATGTGACTCACCCTGTCACAATGAGTATGCATTCATAAACTTCTTAGCTGTTTTAAAGCCATATTATGACCAATTTCAAACACCTAAGTTGTCATTTTACACATACCTGGGCGCTTACTAAGGGAAATTCAAAAACTTCATTTTGTGATTACTGTAAAAATCAGCAAAAAACACAACATCTTACTGCTATCTACATTACTTTTTTTCCTCAAGGAGATGGAAAGCAAGTAGAGCAGCTGAAGCAAGTTGCATCTGAGCACTGCGGCACACCAAGGTGCTTTTCTTGAAGGATCCAGAGACTTCTCTCTGGTATGTCAGCCTCACTGCTGTGCGTAGCAATGTTAGACTGCCGTGATTTAAAACAACAGCAACCGCAAGCACAATAAAAGAAGCCCAACAGCAACAAACAAACATAAGTATCTCTAGATCACGTACCAGATATGTCTCAGTGTAATTAAGGAGTATTCTGAATGTTACATAAGTGACTTCTGAATTTAGACAATACAAACAGTATTTCATTTGCAGGTCTTGGCACTTCTTCAATGCAGACTACTACTGTAATGCCTCCCTACTATGATCTTAAATATTTATGTATACATAAATACAAAAATATACATAAATTGCTCAGAGATGTGGTGATGTGGTGGATGCCCTGCCCCATCCCTGGAGACATTCAAGGTCAGGCTGGACCAGGCTCTGAGCAACCTGATCGAGCTGTGGATGTCTGTTTATTGCAGGGGAATTGGACTAGATGACCTTTAAAGGTCCTTTCCAACTCTAGGGATTCTATGATAAATATATACACAAATATAAATATTTGACAAACATATTTATACAATTCATTTGTTAGTAAACAAAGTTCTCTAAAACAGCTGAAATCTGATGTGTGACTAATATATAACTTGAGACACACTTTAGATATGCAAGGACTTTTGTTCAGAAATATATAATAAGTTGAAACAATCGGAAAACTGGTAAAATCAAGCAGAAGCATCTACAGAGCACTATGCTGCTTCCAATTTTTAGAATGTTTCCAATTTGTAGCATTCCTCCTACAGAAGATTCCAGTGCAACAGCAGTAGCATTACTCTGCCTGCTCACTCTTCATCACCTCAGTGAAAGTGCATATATAATAGTAATCCACACAGATAGATAATTATTGTTTTCAAGTGTATATTTTGCAGATTTGCATGAGGATAGCCAAGCTAAAAGCGTGGCTAGCACTTCACACAAAAGGTAGCAGTACTGTGACACCCTTACTTGAGGAGCTTATCTCACATCCTCTAGTTGTTTCATGGATATTGACTCTTTCCAAAGACCTGCTTCATTTACAAAATTAACCTTGGTGCCACAGAAGCCTGTTTGGGACCATGGCCCTTGGTATGTCTTTGAGATCCTAGATCATGCCCTAGGATATCTGGACATGCATCACAGAACGTTTGCTAGCACCACAGATTTCTCTGAGGTATGGAACAAAGTTGTGCAGAACTGCTATACAAGAATAAAAACTAAATCTGATTTATTTCCAGCACAACTTGTCAAGGCATGCTGATTGACATATGAACTTTCTGTACTTAAGTAGCCTAGGCTTCACAATCCACCTGATTTCTGGTAAATTTGTAGTTAACTCATCTGCTGTGAGTGACTGCGAAATACCATATAATTAGGTCTGTGCCTAGTTTAGTCTCTGAGGTAAGTCAGAAAACTCACTGCCTTCCCTGACTACTTGGATCGCGAGAGAAGAAAGCTTCTATCACACAGAAAAAACTTCTCGATGGAACTGTATTTCACAACATGAAAGTGTGAAAAAGAAAACAGTAAAAATTATTCTCAACTAAGTCACACATGTCACATTCGGCAAGAAACTTTTTACATTTTAATGTTCTTGCAAGATCCTAACTCAGCAATTAAACAAGACGGGTGCATATGTCGAAGTTTTTGAACATAATCACATCTTCCAATTATATACCCTTTAAGATCTGAATATACAATGTCTGTTTCTTACAAAGTGTTCATTACAGTCTTTTAATTAACTGTTACAGAGTTTGAGGACACCATTCCATGTAGCGCTTGGCTAGCACATCCAAGCTCATTGTTAAAAAGAGAAGCAAATGATCTGACCCAATGTTACATATTAACAATGACTCAGAATATAGAAAGCCTTCCAAAGTGAGAAAAATTGCAAACATTTTCAAGTCAGGTTTCTTCTACACAATTCTCTCAAAAATAGACTTGCCTCAGCGAGCTGATAAAAAAGCGTAGCCTTGGCAGAATTCAGCTTTCCGACTGTTCAGCATAGCACAATTTCTTTCTACAACTACTTCAATTCTGCTACTTAGCAGGAAGACATTTAAATGTTTATTGTATTTCTTCTTCTCAGCAAAATAATGTAGAAGGTTGATGTTAAATAATAATGGACTGAAGATATCAGGTTAGATCACTTTTTTTTTTTTCATAAATATACACAGTAGATGAAAATAAACGCCAGCCACTGACAATGAAAAAAGTTGTGTCAACTATTCCCTTTTCTTCTGGGCTACTGCTGTGCTATAAATGAAATATTACCCATCTGTAAAATCCAAACATGCTTGAGAAAAATACAAATATAAAAATGAGATTTTGAGAATCATAACTTTTGCTAACAGTTAAGAACAATCCTGAGGTAGCATTTATTTAATCAAGATATTTTCTTGTACAGTTTTCAAAGCAAATGTGATACATAAAATTAATGAAAGTATTTATATGCATAGATTAAGGACTCAGAGTGGGGACAAACAGTACCAAACACTTCATCCTGACATTCCCAAATGCTCATAACTTTTCATATACTGAGTAAGCTGTAGAAGGGTCTAAAATATACTGCATGCTTGACTTTAAAAACTGATGACTACTTTGTGTCACTGAAGTCATTTAATACAACAGCACTGTGAAGTAAGAAAATGTAAGGACAGATCATGCCCAGCTGAAACCAGACAACCACATTTATAGGAAGGACAAGACTTTGTTACAGGCAGGAGTGAGAGAAGCCCTTACTGAGCTCAAGATTAGCTGAAATTGGCCTATTCCACTACTCTCAAAGGCTGAGTGGCAAAAATTCAGATGAAGTTCCAAGCTGACAGCCATTGCCTTCTACAGATTCATAGAATGGCTTATCATCTGCCCCATGCCACCTTGTTCTGAGGTAAGCAATTCTGCACAAGTCTAGCCTCATCCACTTGGACTTCCTGCAGTGATGGGAAGAAACTGCTGTTAGTCCTCCAAGTACAGCTGCTAAGACCTTGCATAGCATCAGTGAAACTATGGTGACACTGCCCTCCAATTTACAGGCAGTAGTTTCACTTCACAACCTGAACATCACAGTAACTTTGCTTAGCATATTCCCCTTGAAAAAGAGAAAAAAATCTGTGTCTTAATTTCTAACACAAACATTGATTTAATGTTTACTGTCTCTACTTAAAGACAAAATAAAGTCACCAATCTAAAACATGTCATAGCATTATGTATTGCTCATTTGGCATTCCCACTCAAACTTCAGTGTTTCAATTCAATTTGCTGGGGTATAGAAGTAATTTTGATCAAATAATTTATAGATAAAAGTTGAGGCAACATGGAAAGCCATGAGAGTTTCAAATTCTCACTATACCAAATTAAACATTACATTTACATTATGATTCATTTTTGTTCTACTTACTAGTGAATAAACACACTGCAACAGGAGAATAAACAGTTTAAATTCTATTGTTTGAAAATTGCTTATTTTCATCACACAATTTGACTTGTCATTCTAATTTCAAAAGTTATTTCACAAGAATGCTACCTGTGAAATATAATGCTGTTCCAAAAAGTGAAACTCTTCCTTTGCAGAGTGTGTCCTGTAAGCAGTATCTTCAGTAGTTCATAAATATTTATGATATTATGCACATAATTAGAGTGTGTATCAGAAAAACTTTCCATCAATTCACCTACTTCATGCACTCACTGCCTCTGAGTCTCCTTTTTCCCTTTCAACTTCTTTGCTGTTATGTTTAGGGTGTTCTTTTGTTTCTATTTACTGCTTGTTTGTTTCAGACACACTTGCATAAGAGATGAAAGAAGGTGACTGTTTATTTAAAAATATAATCAGGCACTTAAAAACAATTTTTACAAGTTATGATTACTACTTTTAGAGTATTTCCAAAGTGTTAATACAATAGTTGTATGGTAACAGCACAATCTGTTCCAAAATTGTTGTTTATTACAGTCAATCAAAACAAGAATACTTAGAGGCAAAATTATGTTTACGTTGATGTATTTACTTTGCTAAGTGGGAAAGGATATTGAATCCTGCAAGATAGGTTTTTCAGTAAGAACAGTTACACACCAGTAAGCTGAGTCTATATGCTAGCCATGCTACAAAATCAGTTAAGTTTTAAATACTCATATAAGGGAGTATCCTGAGCTGACTGAAAAGTCATCTGTGCAGTCACAGAACAGAAAAGGCACAGCATGAAACAAAATGCCTTTGTCTATCTGTATATACATTCTACTAATGAAGATGCGTGAAAGATCTGTATTAATTCACAAAAAACTCAGATTATTTAGTTCTGACCTTAGTAATTGCCATGGAATTTATTCCCTCTGTTCTCACATGGCAGCCATCTGCTCTGGGGATGGCATGCAGTGCAAGAAGGATGCCACAGCAGACAATTACAAGTGTCCTGATAAATGGATAGGCTGCATTTACAAGCAAAATTTAAAGATAGTGTTAATTTGTGCAGATGCTGATTAAGTGTACACACAATTGAGACATGGATGAGGAAACAACACAGAAAGAAGAAAATATAGGAAAGAGGAAAAGCAATTTAGCAGGTTTAGGTATTGTCCATTAGGCAATTGTCCAGCAAACAAGAGCTTTGGAAGCTAAAGTGAAACATCACTTCTCAGAGGGAGGAAAAAAACAACAAAGAATGCAGTGTAGAGAATTAGTACTGATGGTTACTTTCCTACAAATAACAAGTGATTTATAAAATACCATACCAAATCTATAAGATTGGAGAACAACTGTCATGTGAGGGATTCATCACATTTTTTGTTTCCACAAAGAGAGAAAAAAAACCAACAAAAAACATTGTAATATTTGGAGAACAAACTTGCATCAAGATCTTGTTCTAAAGTTTGAAAAATGTAAGAAAATGGGAAAATTTATAGGGAATTCTGTAATTGACAAACTGAAACACAACCTATTCTTTCCTTAAAAAAATCAGTTGTAACAAAAAAAAAAAAAGTCCTTTCTCCATGTGTAATACCTTGGAGAAACTGATTTAAGAAATCAGAAGAGCTAAAAGATACACTGTCTAAAGTGATGCTGGTACATCCCCACCCTTCCAAGTAATCATCCTTACTATAGGCAAAAACACTAGAGACAAGATTTTGGCCATCTGACTCCCTGTAATGTCTTCTGATGAAGAGCTTCTAAGAGGTACACAAAGTGTCGTCAGGCAGAACTTCTGCCAATCTTATATTTGAGATACCAGTTTCCAGGTTTCGTTATAGAAAAAATGTTCAATTAGGAAAGACGAAGACTCAGTAATGACCTCTGATAATTGGCATAGTACATTCATAACTCTGGACACACATCAACTCATACATTAAGAACACAACTACAAGGTATATGTACATGTACAGCAGCAGAGTTGTTTAAGTTTACAAAACAGAAACAGAAAATACCTGCTAGACTTCAAGTTACTGGTGATTATAACTTTTTTGTTTGTTTGTTTTTTAATTTTGAAACATCTAAGAAAAGGTAGAAAAAGTCTAAAAACTTTGTTCAAATGAATTTAGGAAACAGGTAAATAGTATTAAATGAATAGTCTAACTCTACAAACCTATGATATCCAGTTTCTAAGAAACTGGGATTCACCATAAATTATCTATTTTCTCTAGGGTATATCATACTTCTTTATTTTCAGATTTCAGCTACTTTGGTTTCAGAATTCTAGAATTTGCTATATCCACAAGTGGTAGTACTCATCTTGTACTTGAAATACATTTAGCTTAGCCCTAAGCTTTAAAATTAGGGGAACCAGGATCCTTTCAAGACACGCTTAACTAATGATTTTAGGTCTTCTTTGTGACACCAAGTTAACACATACAGAAATTAATACTGATAAATGAGGATCACAAGAGATTATAGGTCTAGATTATATTATGGCTGCTTAAAACACGATAATTCAATTTTTGAAACAAATATTTCTGAACTAGCTGTATAAAACAAACTCATTTAAGTAGTCATCTCTAACACTTTTTCTTGAGCAGTTTTTTAGTAGGAAAATGTTTCTAAAAGGCACTCCTTTTCCAACTCCAAAGTTTTTGCTGTTACTAGAATTTATTTTTAATGCATATATTCACTATTTTATTTAAAAATATTATTTCTAGAACTATTATTCAATTTCTCCTCTCCCCTGTAGCAATGACTTATCGAAATTCAAAGCAACAAAAGAAAAACATAATACAGTCAAGAAATCTTCACAGAGTACTGACAGAAAAATTTTGATTTTGACAGATTAAATATATTTCATTAAAGATTTTTTTTAATTTGAAGAAATTAAGTCACTGAAGTGAAAAAAAAAAAAAAGTCAACCTTCTGAAACAAATACGACTGCATACTTACTGCCCAAAGATTTTTTTTTTTTTTTACTTATATCATCACATATGTTTCATTTCATTCTTTTACAAAGCCAAAAAGAACTGTTCACATATTTCACTCTTTGTTTTCTTATTAAGATCTTAATGGGAACTGAAGATATAGAATAATACTCCTTCAGACATACAATACGGCGTTTTCTATTTCTTGGTCAAGAGTATTTGTGTCAGTCAGTATTTTCAGTGTAATTGTGTTAACAGAAAATACCAAGAATAAAGAAGCTTACCAAGAGAATATAAAACTGAACTTAAAGCAGCTATTGTGTTATTTCCATATGCATTCTTTTCTTCCCGTATTTAAATATTCAGAGAAAAGCAAAAGATACAGTCGTGAATGTGTACAAATCAAACATGGAGGAAACAAAAAATTACACTGTCCTATTGTCCTACAAATACAGATGCAACTAGTAAATACACAAAAGGAGATTTCACATTTTATCTGAAAAACTTCAATGAGTTAAAAGTTAAACTCAATTTTAAACGGTTTTCATCTTCTTAAAAGACTGCTTTCTTCATTATTTTTAATTGAGACCCCCTTCTGTCCTATAAACAGGAAGAAAGGATATCAACTATCAGCTTGTTAAATTTCTAAGACTAGTCACAGCTAGAATTGTAATAGCAGCGCGCAATTTATTATTTTTGAAACCATAACAAGTTTCACATAACGTAGAAGTGTGCACAAAGAAAGCCAGATTTTTCATATCTACTGAAATTAATATATCAGAATTCCACAATATTTCTCAGCATAAGGGCTCGAATATTAAAATGTGACATAAAAGGCATAGCACAGTTGAAATTTAAGATTAAGTAGAAAGAAAAAAGAAAGAAATAATCTTTATAATTAAGCCAAACAGAAGACAGAACTTTAAACAAAAATTCACACTTCAGTTGAAGTAATTGGTCTAATTTTCCCGTTTCTCCTTACAAAGGCGTCCGCAGGAAAGTATAAAAATTACCCCAAATACCTTCTCCATTACTTTGATCTTGATCATCTTTACTTCTCCAAAATGAATGCTTTAGTATTGAGATGTTTGCAAGTATGACAGCATTAAATATAAGATACTGAATGTAAGGCCTTCATCAGTATAAAGTAAATTCAAAAAAACATAAGCTAGCATTTCAATGTGCAATTTCTAGAGATTTTTTTCAGTAGAATTTTTAGATTATACTTTTCTTTCACCCAGATAATTAAAAAAAAATTGAAATATTAGGAAAGAAAACAGATACATTCGAAAAATAAAGCATTTTTTAAAAAATTATCACAAATTCAAAAGAAGATCTGCATAAAAGCTGTCTAAGTGCAGCTAAGTAGAACACAAAGAGGAAAAAAGCACAATAAAAACTGAGACCTACAGACACTGGAATGTTGGGAAGATCGGGGCCCTCCCCAGAAGGAAAATGGAGACTTAGTCACAAAGGGATACAGAGAAAGCCAAGGTGCTCAGTGACTTCTTTGCCTCACAGTCTTCTCTAGCAAGGTCTCAAGCCACACTGTTCAAGTTGCAGAGGAAGAAAGTTAAGAACTGGGAGAAGGAGGTTCTGTCTGATGTAAGTGAAGACCAGGTTCGAGAGCATCTCAAGAACCTGAAAGTGCACAAGACCCTGGGACCTAATGAGATCCATCCATGGATTCTGAGGGAACTGGTAGATGAGGTTGCCAAATTGCTATCCATCATATCTGAAAAGTCATAGCAGTCTGGTGAAGTTCCCATTGCTTGGAATGAGGAAAACATAACCCCCCACTTTCAAGACAAGTGAAAAAAAAAAAATAGGAACTACAGGCCATACAGTCTCATCTCTGTACCTGGCAAGATGATGGACCAGACTGTCCTGAAGGCCATACGAAGGCACATGGAAAATAAAGATGAGGCAGTAACCAACATGGTTTCACTGAGGCAAGTCATGTCTTAAAAAACTGATGGCCTTTTCTGATTGAGTTACAAAGTCAGTGGACAAAGGAAGATCACTGACATCATCTACTTGGACTTTTGCAGAGTATTTGAAGTTGTCCCACACAACACCTTGTTAAAAAAATTGGATTTGATGGATGAACCACATCCTGGATTAGGAATTGGATGGATAGTTGCACTCAGTTGCAGTCAACAACTCAATGTCAAAGGGGAGACCAGTGATGAGTGGCATTCCTCAGAGATCAGTGCTAGGAACAGTGTTATTTAACACCCTCATAGACAACACGGACACTGGGATCAAGCATACCCTCAGCAAGTTTGCAGATAACATCAAGATAAGTGGTGCAGTTGACATGCTAGGGGGAAGGTATGCTATCTAGAGGGACCTGGACAGGCTTCAGAGGTGGACCCATGTCAACCTCATGATGTTCAACAAGGCCGAGTGCACATGAGTTGGGGCAATCCCAAGCATAGATAAAAATTGGAGGGAGAATGGTTTGAGAACAGCCATGAGGAGAAGGATTTGAGGGTGCTAGTTGGTGAAAGACTCAACTTGAGCCGGTAATGCGTGCTAGCAGCCCAGAAGCCTAACCGTATCCTGCGTTACATCAAGAAAAGCGTGACCAACAGGCTGAGGGAGGTGATTCTTCCCCTCTATTCTGCTCTTTTGAGACCCTACCTCAAGTACTGCATCCAGTTCTGAGGCCCCCAGAACAAGAAGGACACTGAAAGTCAAAAGGAGGGACATGAAGATGGTCAGAGGGCTGGAACACTTCTCCTATGGACACAGGCTGAGAGAGTTGGGGCTTTTCAGAACAAAGAAAAAAAGGTTCTGGGAGACCTTATAGCATTCAATCCCATCATCAAAGTAATTGATAAAGATATTCAAGAGTACTAGTCCCAAGGACCCCTGGGAGATATCACTCACTACTGGCCTCCACCTAGACACAAATTCATTGACCTCAACCCTCTGGCTGCAACCTTTCAACCAATTCCTTATCCACCAAATATTCCACCTTTAAAATTCATAGCTCTCCTATTTAGATATGTGGTGGGGATCATGTCAAAGGCCTTGCAGAACTCTAGGTGGATGACATCAGTTGCCTTCCACTGAATCACAGAAGGCCACCAAACTGGTCAAGTACAATTTTCCCATGGTGAGGACATGCTGCCTGCCTCAAATCATTCACTTGTCTGTCATCTCCCTTAACACGTAAACATACAAACATCTAGTACTCTTATCATTCAAGCTTGAATGAAAGAAAAATTTCCAGAAGTCATTCACGTTCAGACTTCTGAAGATTTACCTTCAAGTATTATTATTTAAAATACTTCACTTTCTAAGACTGTGGCCACTGTTATGAACTAAAACAAACAACCAATCACAACAAATAAATAAAAATGAACCTGAAAACTCAACCTAAATCAAATGATTCTTTTTAAGAGGTCAGATACACAAATTCTCTCTCCTGAAAAGTGCACTCATACAAAGAATAGCTGTGCAGAATTCTACAGTAGCAGAAAAATAGAAAAGCTATTTCTACTTCAGGGTACACATCATTTAGTATGAATTGCAAATCAAAATACCACAGTTAGTACTTTTCAAGAATTTAATGACTGCGAGGTAAGTGATGATTGAGCACTATACACTAGAGCAGACATATTTTCTTCCTTCATATTTCCTTTTTTTCCACAACAGTATTTTAAAAGATGACCACATATTACTTCATTGTGAAAACAAAGCTAGTGTGCATGTAGGCTGGACTAAGAGCTGACCTATAATGCAACAACTTTCATGGAGATCCGAGCCTTCCTTTAGTGTCCTTTATTAATAGTTAGCTTGATGAATGAAGTTGTGACTGCAATGGAGCTGTTTCTTAGTCTATGGACTGTCAGGAGTGGTTTACTTCATTACTTTAAACAATTTCTAAAAATACTAGGTAATAAAGTATTCAAATGGAATATCTTGCCTGACAGACTTGTTCTGCATTTTACGTGAATATTTAAATATATAAAGTAAAAATTTTGGCCTTCTGGCTGTAAAAAAACTCCACTAGCATTCTTGACTTCATGTATAATCTACTCTCTTTGAGATTTTAGTCACCTGTCCAGTTTTTCTTCCAGCATGGCAGTTACTTTTACTTAACATATTTAGAATATAGTCTTAAATATTCAATAAGGCATTCCGACTCAAAACTCACAAAAACCTAGAAAAATTAATTTCCAGTTCAGACAAAATTCATTTTAAACTCTTCTCAAACTCCATTTCTATTTTACTTCACTATAAATATCCCAATTTTTGAGAAAAGTTTACTAAAGGCAGCCCTATATGCTTATACAGGATAACCTTAAAGCACACTTATCTCTGAAGTTAAATCAAAATAACTAAGTTTTCATTGTATTTTCATCATTTCTAGAGCCATGGAAATAATTTGCCCTGAATTACCTATTGGAATGTATCTCTCTACCTGAAAAGATAAAGTAACTGTCCTGTGTCAACATTCCTATAGCTCCAGTCCAGTACAATCATGACAGAATGCCTCTTACAACTCCATATTTTCCTAGATTGTTTCTACCTTGCACATTCCCTCCCTCCAACACCAACAAAGTGCAGCCTGTTCACTATTATTTCTACAAAGAAGCATTCTTCCTTTAAGTTTTTGAGAGACAAGAGGACAATATATGGTTCATAGCACTTTCAAATTCTCTTCTTGTAAACTTCAACAATTTTATAATAAATAGCCAAATACTTCAGATCAAAGTATGTAGTTCATGTTTGCATGGTAAATTCTAGTGACACAAAGCCTGCATAGTTTTAAACTTCAAACTGAAGATCTCAACACATATGAGAGACAGTTCAGAATTTATAAAGGCTGTTTTAATATGCTTTCCACTGCAGAATTTACCACTTCTTATGAAAATTTGCATAGAAAATACTTTGCCCGTTGAAGATCAATGCAATGTTGTTAAAATTCATATTCTAGTAAACTGATGAGTAAGTGTCAGATTGATGGCCTCAGAAAATTAAGACAATGCGCAGATTTTAAGCTAATAGGGCTTGGGAAAATAACAAGTTCTTGAACTCAAAGATATGAGGTTTTATTCCAGGGTCACCACAGAAGGTGTTAGCCCAGCTTAAACTACATTGCTCTGGGGGATTCAATGATGCTACTGAGATGAACTAATTTAAAATTACCACAACGGCACACGTTAAAATCCAAATTGGAATGTATGCATAGAGGTCTACTATTCATACTTTACTAATACAAAATGTCACCTATTCAGTCACTACTCAAAATAACAATTCCTTACTGAGTAACCTATGCAGTTTCGTTTTATTTGGCTATTCACTGCTCTATACCAGCCATAAGAAAGAGTAATGCATTGCCAAATGCAGAGTTGCTGATGCACAGATTCTTATGCATGCTATTACACAGCAGCTCACTACAGTTTTATTACTTGTTTGGAAGGGAAAATGAAGTATATCATCCCCCTCTCTTCTAAAGCCAGCCGAAAAGTATAACCAAGAAGAAATTAATTGATTTTTGGTACACTGTTTGAGCCTAAAAAAATTATCACTAGACCATGCAATTCTTGAACATTTTCCAGATCAATGAACACAGACAGACTGCAAAAAGCAGAAGTAAAACACACCTGGCTGTGGTAAGAGGATGCTGCAGTTGATTTCAGTGTTGAGAGTTTCAGAAATAAGTAGTTTAAAAAATGAAAGTAATACAAAACTTGACTATTAACAAAATATCAGCATCAAAACTGCATGAAGTACACCAAGCATTAGTGAGAGAAAAGACAAACTTTAACATGGTAACAGCTAGGCTACACCTTTAGCAGATCCAGCTTCTTCCATCAGGATAAATATGGATGAGACACACAGTTCATAACAGATGCATTCTTTAATGAATGGCCACCTTTGCTGATGACTTGAATAGTACATAAACAATGTATTTGTTACTGTTTGGATTGGGCACTGTTAGCCCGTGCCCGCTGTTACATGCAACATTCTTCAAATGATGGTCTTGGATAGATTTAGGAACTCAAATGTTTTTTTAATTAGGTGGACTGTTTCTGTAGACATATGGCATTTAGAAAATGATTGGCCTCCTCTACTATGCATGTAATTAGTGAAGCTGATGAACTAGAAAATAAACATTACTCCTTGCTTTTGCTTATGTTCTATATGAAAAGCATATATTATTACACAAACTTACTGAAAATACAACTAAAGGGAAGAAAAGCAAGACCAGTTTCTCCCAGAAATGTAAATGTTCATTTTTGATTAAAATAGGAACTGTAATGTTGGATTCCAATCCTACCTATAGATCAACTTAGTTATATAAGAGTCCAAAAATACAGTTTCCTTCCTTTTAGTTTTGCACAGGGTCTACCAATCAAGAACATCAAAAGTTGCTCCACAATTTCCCCAAATAACTCAGGTGCAAAAAGTAATCTTTCTATAACAATAACAGACTAAAAAAAAAACAAACAAAAAACCTCATCCACCAAAATCCAATCATATAATCCAATTAAAATGTCAGTATGGACTGCAAATATGCCCCACTCATAATACTACAATATCTGACACACTGCAGACCTGAGTCATACAAAGAAAGGAAATATCAGCATTGCTCCATTTTATGAAAGAGTCTCTCTAATTGCTTCTCTGCTAGTTTCTAACACATTTTGAATAATTGTAGAAATGAAATTTATTTCACTTAACTGTAAATGAACACAAGTATTAGCAATTTGCACTAGAAGACCTTTCAGAAGAAACTCTCAAAGCAATTAACAAAGCCTATCCTATATAACTGTCCCACTTCCCAAGTTTTGATACACTGTACTGATATACTGAACAGTGTTGTAATTGGTTCATTACTACTAAATAAGAAATGTATAATTATAATCCTCCTATTTTGCACTTTACCTGGCAATGTTAAGGTCTTTCCCAACCTAAATGATTCAGTGATTCTGATTCTTACTGTCCAACTGACAGGAAATTAAAACTGGCAGCACACAAAACACATCTGCCAGGAATACTAGCAAATATTAAGAAAGACTTCAAAATACATATCCTAATGCACAGTCTGTTCATCTAAAAGAGTTTACTGAAGAGAGCTAGTTCAAGGAGAATCTGTTTTTTTGCCAAAGGCCATTTTTTAGGTCATGATATTAAAAAAAAAAAAAACAAAAAAAAACAAGGAACACTGAAACCAGAGTACAGGAGTAATGAACATAACAAAATAGTGGTCTGTCTGCAACTTCTCTAAGAAAAACAAAAACAAACAAACAAAAAACCCTACACTTCTGGTTTGAAATGAATATCCCTGTCCTAGGTAAAAATTTCTTTTTTATCCAGAGCAGTTTAGAGAACTAGCATTTTACATCTTGCATCAGGAAAGGATAGATTTTGCTTTAAACAATAACATTCCAATGTTGTGCTTTTTATTTCAAACTTGAAATTAACATTCTTCAAACAAATTGTATGCACATTTTCCACTACGATATTGATGCTACTGGTGCTTTTGGACCACATTTTTGCCTAATAAATGTTTTCTATTATGAAATCCCATAGTTCACAAATCTGTTTCTTTTTGCAAAATAATCATTTAAATGAATAGTTGATGTGTAGCATTTTTTTTTTTAAGGCCCAAGAGAAAACAAGTTTTCATTACATCAAACGTTAGAGAAGAAATTGTTTAGTGTATTAGAAAAACTTCAGCATAGAGAAAGTAGATAAACTGCTGCCTCAATGAACTAACAAGTAGGAAGAAAAGAAAGCTTTACAGATTGATTTGATGATACTATTGAAACAGAGATAAATGTCAAGCCAAATAATAATACCATCACTCAATGATCATGACTGCAAAGAATTCTGTAGTTACTGAAAATCATTTTCTCGCTTCTACATTAAAAAAAGTCATCCTACAGGAAGAGACATACATGGCCTCCGGAGCCCTAATTAAGACTTGTATTATTATAGAAAAGCCATACAAAACAGTGCTAGAGAGATTCATGTTGGGATTAATCTTCATTTAAATTAATAGATTTTAGTTTAAGCCAAATTCAGATGAAGAAGGAAGCAAGAAAATGACTGTTAGCATGCCGAAAAGCAAGACCTTACAGCGGCATAAAACAGTACACATGATGGCTGTTCTGAAAGAAATGCCTCCTATTTTATTATGTTGGCTCACAATCTCACAGGTAGATATTGGTGGTATGGCTGTAGAGTTTGAATCTTCTCATGAATATTCCATTACATTTTCTTGCCATTTAACAGATGACAGCAAAGGAGCAGTCTGACACAATGGTGTTTGACATGGAAGTGAATATGAAACAAAGGACCATAATTGAACTTATCTATGCAGGAAAAAATGGTACCCATTGACATCTGTAGACACTTTCTGAATGTTTTCAGAGACCAAACATGTGAGCAGAATGAGGCGAGGAGTGGTGCATTTCAGCAATGAAGCCATCATAACAGCTGTGAAACAGTGGGTCACCTCCTCTGGTGCAGATATTTATGAGGGCGGCACACAAGCTCTTGTTTGTTGCTGGTAAAAATACACAGCCAGTGGTGGGTGACTATGCTTATAAGTGTTATGTAGCTGGGAATTTGCTCTACTAAATAGCGTTACAATGCTCTCTTTCATGGAAATAAATGTGGTTGTGCTGTGGTTTTCACGGAAAATAAATGGGAGGTATTAATTACAGATCAACCTATGTACTTGTTCTATAAAGGATCTCAAAGACCTACAGTGCTGTTTAGGGGGCTGGATCCTATGTCTACTCTAGGCAATAAAACAGCCACCATTGCTTGCCTAAATCTAGACAGACACACAGATGAAACTCATGATAAGGAGAGACAAGTAAAACATGCTCATGGAAGAACTAGCACAGCTCTTCTGTGTGTCCTGCGTGTTTTTCCTCTACTTAAGAGTTTTTTGGGTGTTGTTGCTTTTTTATTATTTTTTGGTAGAACTTTTAGTTGTATTTATTTCGGTTTTGAATCTTCACTTCAGAAAAGGCAAATATCTATCACTTTTCTTCTGCTTTGAATTATATTAATATGATATACTTGTTTTACTTCATTATCATTACGTTTACAAACAAAAATTTTGGTTCAAATATAGGTGTTCTCAATGTTATCAACAGAAAAATTACTTCTACTACATAAAATAGGCACTTATTGTGAATGCTTTGGACTCTTCCTTAAAATGTCATTAAAGGTCAGAGAACCACATGCATATGATCTATATACATCAGCATCTGCAAGAATGCTTGCCATGGAGGCGAGAAGGCTGTGGCACTACTCAGGCACCGCACAAAAGAACTTGACACTTTTGTGATTTCCTAAAATCCAGGAATGTTTTCTGATCAGCACTGGCCCCTCTCAGTATTAAAATCTCCATCTAAAAAGAGCAGTTGTGTTGAACAAACTATAGTAACAGTAGAATTGCTGTTCCCTACCTGCTTTGAAAGCACAAGTATCAAAACAATTACTACTTTATGATGATGATGATAACCATTATAAGCAAACTGTCCTTCCTTAGTATGTTCATTCCCTAAAGCAGAATGTTAATCACTGTCATGCTCATTTTCAGCCAAGCATATTAAGTTTTCCTTTCTAGGTTAAGTCCTCCATTCCAGATGGACTGCATTAAACAAACAAACAACCCAAAAGACAGACAGAAAGAATATGCCCAATATGGTTTGTATTACTAGGAAAGTAATTTGCTGACAAAATGTTTATAATTTTTCAAATGCTACTTCTTGCCTATACTAGGCCCTCAGTGAAAACAAAACAGACAGAAACATGAAAAAAACAAGGATAACAACTTTCTGGACTTTTTCAATGGTTTCTTATTGTATTAAGGACAGAACTAGAAATTATTAGTGTCAAAATAAAGTCAAAATCAGTGTCTGATGGGCAAAACTTTCTCAGTAAGAATGCGCTTGCACATGTAGAATACAAATGATACTTCAACTCAGATGTAAACAAATATTATTCCAGATCTTCGAAGAGAAACCCAAGCATATGTTTAAGAGCACAAGTTTCTAATCTCACCTACAGCTCTGATAAAAAATACTTCTAGATGGGATTTCTATTTCCTTAGGATAAGCAAAGCATTGAGAAGGCAGCATGTTACTTTGGTATCTTTGTTTTCAGGAAAATAAGATACAATTTTTTTTTAATAAACCTATGGTAGCAGAGATAACCAGAGTGCTTTCTCCAGACATTCTGAAAAGAGATTCCTGGTCTTCCTCTGCCTCACTTCTCTTTCTAACTCATAACTTTCCCTTAAAAATAAATAAATAAATAAAATAATAGAAAAAGGTTAGAGAACTCATTTGTCATTGTGTTTGCTTAACTAAATAGCATGTCACAACATGCATTTTAATTACACTGAATTTATATGTTTTTTCATCCAACATTCATTACAATTTTTTCACCTTCTACATATAGCATAATAATTTACTTACTGAAACATTTCCAGTACTCAAGGATACACAATATTAATTGTTCAATCACCTGCACTGACACACTGAATTTAACATGCCACACTGAATTACTTATCATTTCTCTAACCTTATGAAGTCAATCTGAGCCAGAGACACCTGCAGTTTAGTAGGCATATTTTCTAAACACCTGCTTCCTCAACTACTGTAGTATCACTAGTTTGAACAGAACAGCACACATCATACCTTGTACATTTTGTGACCTCTCTACAAAACCCATGTATTTATTTTAAACATTCTTCTTCACACTAGAGAAAATAGTTCTGCATTTTATTGGAAGTGACATTTTTACTACTGTAGCATATCTTGAAGTTTTTTTTATGCACTGTATTAAAGTTACTTTAGTTCAAAAGCAAAACAAAACAAAACAAACAAAAAACAAAACAGAAAAGAAAAGATGACCCCCAAACCCTTAATCACGGAACGTGGGTTTTCAAGCGCTTTTTACTGCTGGGGAACAGAACAGTACTGACATACTTAAATCAAATGCCAGTGTTCCCTTTTTAAAGTTATTCTTTTTTTTTCTTTTTAATTAGAAACATATTAATATGTATTTATGTATATTTTAAATATACTACTAAGAAAAGAGAACAAACTACATCCAGTTCTCAAACTTGATAATAAATGACATTTAACGTCCAAAACAGAAGGCAATATTAAGCTAAAGCTTCTATAATTTTCAAGTATTTAACAATCTGAAAACCATCCAAGACAAATGCTTTCAGCATGCTTTCAGCCTTTTTCACCTTTCACGTGACTAACAAAACAGGTATGAAATCTGACATACCACATCACAGAATTGTAATTTTTTTATTTTGCTTTTTTTCCCTGTAGATAACATGAGGGTTATTTTGAAAATAATAATAATAATACTAATAATACTAATACTAATACTACTAATAATAATATTAAGGAAGAGGTCATCAAGCATAAATCGCTTCAGTGCTGCATGTAAAACTAATAAAAAACTCATTTTTTGAGACCACTATATGGAACTGTAAGTAGCTGATCAAATGAGAGCTGCAGGATGGTCTTGCAGCAGTAGTGCTTAGGAAGCAATGCAACAGTTGTATTTTAGAGGTTACAAAGTACTCCTAGCTCTCACTATTTCCCTGCTTCCACAGCAGGATGTGCCTCCTGTCTTTGATTCATTTTTTGCCTACACCTCATTAAACTCCTGCTCTTCACTCGGAAACAATGAAATTTAAATTAACTGATTCCAGATTGCTTCCTGCACTAATTATTTGACAGCGAATAACTGAAATAAGAGCTCTTTAGTTATTTCAGGGCTACCCTAAAAATCTTCAGAAGGAGGAGACAAAAGACAACCTGATTTTGTAAGGCAAGACTTACACAGACAGACTGCAGAACTACAATTAAAATGCTAGCTTGAACTGTATGTATGAGTAAACTTAAACTTTAAAAACTTAGTTCTCTTACAATTAGGTGTCCCACTGATTTTATTTTCGTGCTTTATAATACATTTTTAAGACAAAAAATATCTGTGTTTCCATTTGTGCTAAATCTATACTAAAAAATAGTATAGTTGTAAGATGGTATCATATTTTTTTTTTTCATTTCCCTGCCAAGACTTCTGTAGATGAGAAAACGAAAGGCATGCTCCTAAGATTACTTACCCATGAAGTTCAGATAGCCATCTCCTCCAAGTGTGTGAGTAATGAGGCGAATCATTTTATGAAGCTGGATTCCACGATCAATAACTGGAGTAAGAGGTGTGAACACACTCATGTTTGTGTACATCTCTGCATCCATCAATCGAAATGCCAATGTCTTATCACCAACAAGTGCCTATTAAAAATAAATACATAAGAAAATCCCTAGGTATACTAGAAGAGCTTCTAATGTTATTTTTTTCTTTATTTTATTTCTTTTCAAAAGCAAGTTTTCTATTTTGTAAGGGGAGAACCTCCTCTCTGAGGAGTCAAGGACATGGCTCAGTGTATATGATATAATCCTTGTTCACAAAGCAAACAGCCTGCCCCCGTTTATGACCATCAGGTCACAGTGAGCCCAGTTTCTAATTACTGCAGTGTTATTTTGTTTGATGTATACCATGCTCATGTGATTATACAATTTGCTGTCAAAAAGAAAAGTCTAAGTTGAGGCACTTCAGCTGTGCTGAGCTGAGTCCTGTACAGATCCCTGACCTACCTGCCCACATATCCTGTGCAACTCTGTGCTTGTATCAGTCAATCAGCTCCTGGCTATGTAACTCCAGCTATGGTATTATGTTTCATCTGATAGTATCAAACCACACAATTAATTCTGAATACATTTCTGCCTATGTATAACAACTGTTAGTTTCTACTCAATATGCCACAAGAAGCCAATCATTTTGGAATTTTTATGCAAAAAAAAAAATACAACAAAGTAAGTGTATCAAGAGAAGTTCCTGGGATGCACAAATTAAGGCTATTAATATGTCTGAAGATGCAGAGAAATTGCGAAGCATTCATTCATATTCTATCAAGAATATGATTTGTTTTCTGATTTTAAACAAGGAAGCAATATAAAGCATTATTTCTATCTAAAAACAGTACATGAATTACTAACTTGCTAGTGTCTACAGTACGTAAGAAAGGCCAAGCAAATCTCCTTAATAACAAGGATTATTCTAATATATTAGCATACAGGTAGTTGAAAATGTTTGAGAGTATTTGTACATAAATCCGTAATTTTTGTTCTATCAGCCCAATTCTCATTTTTCACTCTATTATGAAAACTTGCTATGTTCCACAGAGACAGCTGAATTGGAAGCAGGTGTAGGTGAAACATCTTTTAACTTTCAGACTGGCAGTGACATAAACAGATAATTTCCTCAAGTTTAAAGTACGCTTACATAATTAGAGGGGAAAAAAAAAAAGAAAAAAAAGAAAAAAAGAGTTCCTATCCAGCAATGGAAAGTCTGCTGGGCTAAAAAGACTTGTATTAAGCAGTCTTGCATTAAATATGCCTTCCATTTAGCTCTAGTCAAACACTGGGTCACCTCCTCTGGTGCAGATATTTATGAGAGCGGCATGCAAGCTCTTGTTTGTTGCTGGTGAAAATGCATAGCCAGTGGTGATGACTATGTAGAAAAACAGTGTTATGTAGCTGGTAATTTCTCTTTTAAACAGTGCTATTGTGCTCTTTGTATCTGCTGTATTCATGGAAATAAAAGGGAGGCGTCACTTTCAGAGGAATCTTCACATTTCAGGATGAATCTTCATCTTTTATAAAAGCATATAAGCAGAAAAATATGCATTTCCAAGTAATACCTCAATTTTTTGCCAGGACAGGGACTCCACTCTCATGCTTTAAGTGAACGCTATATAAGAATTTAATCGATAAGAAGCCAAATAAGCACATAAAAACAACTTGACTTTTGAAATAAGAATTAATCAACTTCTGTTGACTTGTAGGAAATAAAATATCAATCTCTTATGTAAACGAAAGAGTTGAAGAAAGGTTACTTAAACCTTTCATTAGAAAACTATTCCTTATTTGTTCTTACTTAAGTTCCAAATATTAAAATTCTCAACCATCACGTTTTCCGATTCCTCAGAAATAACAACTAGAAAGACAGTGGGAATTGAATGCTATCTAAACTAATCATTATTTTTTGTTTTTCCATACACAGAACCATTACAATTGCTGTGTTTTGCACCAAATTGTTAAAGAACACACCATTTATAACTCAGAATAAAATTGGAGTTTGCAATCCTTTCAGAGATGAAATATTTTTCTGAGGGAAATACAACCACTTCAGACAGTGATTCTGTAAGTAAATTTGCTAACTTGTCATCTTGTTTATACTTAACATCAGCAGTGATCCAGCCCACCTTACGGAAATTGTTTGTTGGTTTTTTTTTTGAAGTAATAAATTATATGTTTTCCTATATCCTCTAACAGGCAGGCAGAACAGGATGCTAAAACTGAAAAGTAACACCACCCATTCATGCAAGGGAGGATCAAAAACAAACAAATTAAAACAAACAAATAAAAGACACACAACAAAAAACTACAAGAAGTATATGAGAGCAGTCCGTGTCCAAAGCTGTTGCCTACCTTTCTCAAGTCAAGGCTCAATTCTAATAACAAACTAAACCTGTAAGCCTCACCTTTTACTTGTTTATATACGATAAATAAATGTCTATCATACCTGGTCATGGCTCTCTGCATATGCAATATATTTTTCATCATATCGTCTGTTTGTTAATGTATACACAATATTGCCCATATTCCAGTCTTCATCTTTCAGCTCCTTAATTATCTACAGAAATAAAGGAAATATCAATCAGAAGTAATTGCTGTTTTAACTAAAAGCACAGTATTACCTTTCTTCATTATTCTGTCATAGAAATTATCAACAAATGGTGAATTCATGAATTTTGAAGTGACAAGCTTTCTCTGATAATCCAAAAAGATTTCTGTAATGTCATATGCCTTTTTATGTATATGATATACAGATAAAAACAGAAGTGATGAAAGTGGCAACAACATCAAGAACACTGATATGATGCTGTAAAATTTAACATTCTGACTGTAACTTGACACGCACACCTAAACAAATTTTTTTTTAATTCTCCCTTTCATAAATTCTGGCCCTGAAAACATTCAGGCACCCATGCAGTATATCACATACTAGATGTAACCTTAATCTGAACATGTATAATCACTGTTATGGCAACTATCATGTCTTAGCTACTTTATACAGATCCATCAGAACAAGTTCATGGTACCCTGGAGATCTTCCAGGTGTAAAATGTCTTTTACAAAGCTGTCCAGAAAAACAGATAATTAAAATGTATATACTTAAAAGCTAGAGACAAAGGTCAGCAAACAGCTGATAGACTGTAACATTTACCTTCCCAATCATTTTAGCTTTATTTTTATTCCAAAAGTGTGGTAGCAAATGAGGCACATCACCTCTTTCTCTAGCTCAAGGTTTTCTGCTGTAGTTACTTATCTAGATTTTTTGCATCACTCTACATTTTTGAAAAATTACACAGTCCTGAACTAAAGTAAGAGGGCACAGCAGAAATTGCTGAAATAGATTATCCATCCATAATACAAAAAACCAAACATTTTTCTTCTAAAAATTTAAGTCGTTTTTTTCCTGTACGACATAACCACATGCATTTTACCTATGCAGAAAATCACTAATTTTTGTCTGTCAAGGTGTGGCTGGGAAGTTGACATTATGTTGGAATAAAACAAAATGATATAAACGACATCATAACAGGTTATTACAAAATTATGCACCCTCAGTGCATTCCAGGATCTGAACTTTCCACTCCAAAGTTTAGTGATTATGTTAGAAAACCCAGCAAGACTATGGAAATAAGGGTTTAAAAACTGTTTTCCAATTGATCTAAACTCTACACCTAGTCACTAAAGCAAAAGATTCTGAAGATAAGTTAATTCACTTTTTATTTTAAGCTACTCACTACATTCACTGGTGCATTAATGCTCACAGAAAACATTTATTGTTTTCAGATTATCATTATAGCTCCAGGGATTTGGATGCAATCTTATATCTAACTGAAAAACATTCTATAAAACATTAGTAGAAGCCTTTTGAGATTGTTTCATTCTTTTATCATTTCATTCCTTTCCTTGTGATTCTCTGTAACAAGGAAAAGGTGATTTTAATCCTTATCACAGTCCGTGTTTATTAGTATACTATTGTTCTTGAAGAGCACTTACTGAATTATTACTCTTTTTGTAACCCCTTGCTACAAGATTATTGGCGTTGAATAATTAGCTCATGTTTAATTTGGTTATATTTTCAGTTCTATTTATGCTCAATGCCAATTACTATGCTCAATTTCAGAAGGGTTCATTGTGTGTTTTTGTTTGTTTCTAATTTATACGCATATGGTTATCATATTATTTACCTGTTCACATTCAGTATTGACTACACATTCTACCGTTGCTCCAAGTTATAGGTTACTTCAAATAAAACAAGTCTATGCCTGTTGCATTAAATAAAGAAATGAAATCAGCTAGAATGTAGAGAACAGCCCATAATCTTGCTCATCTTCTCAAACCTGAGATATGATATCTGACAGCTCTCATTTCTGCCACTAATATCTGTGCTCAAGACTGTCAGAATTTATTCTAATAGGGCATTAAGTTAATGGATGAGAGAGACAGTCAAATTCATCAGTAGAATTCCTAAAAGTGTTTCAATATATGTGCAGTTAGAGAAACATACCACTCTGAAGAGCAGAACGTGTTTTTAAAACACATTTTCTCACCTTTATCCACTTATCTGGAATAGCCATGGCTAGTCGATAATCAAATCCTCCTCCTCCCTCTGCAACAGGTCGGCAAAGAGCTGGCATTCCAGAAACATCCTTAAATAACACACAACATAATTTGGCTAGCACAGTAATTATTTGTTCAGGTTTTCATACAATTGTACTTCACTGAACACAAGCGCTATGTAAACTATAAACAGCTTCTATGGTTGACTGGGGGAGGAGGGGATGAGAGTGGGAGGGAGAAAGAAAAATCCATGGGTGATTGCAGCACACAGACTTACACTTTGAATGCAAGTTACAGGGAAGCATTATGACTTGTCTCAAAGATTCCACTAAAAAGCATTTTGATAGAATAGATATTTGAAGAGAAAGAGACTTCAGTAGAAGCAGAATTTGAAATAATTGGCTCTCTTGAGCTTCAAGTAATCAATAGCAAGTAGAAAGTAATCAACAAAAGACAAATGAAACCTTCATTTTGTTTATTGATATTTTGCATAAAGAATGGCATAAAAGGCTGAATTAAGTACAGCAAGGAAGAAAAATACAATCTCTGCTATTTTCCTAAACACTTAAAACCACTGATTCAGCTAGCCCTGGAAAGTAACACACTTACTGCACAGTTCTTATATTAATGGAGTCAGGTCGCTCCTAAATTTATAATTCAAAGTTCTTAAAATAAGTATTTACATCATCATTTTAGTAGACAGTTATTTCACATAGCAACTTTCCTATAAAGTTAGATAATCTAAGTAGAAAATGCAAATCCACAAATAATTGCAAAATATCTACCAACAATCAGTCGTATTACCTTATATAAGTGAGAAGTCATTCCACCACAGCGTCTGTGGATTAACACGCACATTTTTTGTGTCTACTCAAGTGTGTATATGGAAGTGAATTTTGACTAGAACCATCGCTTAATTAGGAAGCTCATTTTAATTTTCTGGATTCTACCCAGTTTTCAGTGCAATTGCTGCATTAGACTAGTTTGAGAAGCAAGACAGCACCAAAAAGTTATCTTAAACTAAAACACTGTTTCAATGCAAAGTCTGTAATCACATCAAAACATGCAGAATTTCCTTCAGAGTGAAAAAGGTATTTGCACGCGAAGTTACACATGTATACAGCAACCTAGGAAGTTCAACAACAGCAAATACCAAATCCTGCCTGTGGGAAGGAATAACCCAGGCATGTCCAACCCACAGCTTGTGGGTCACATGTGGCCAGGCTCAAACTGCACTGCAGGCACCCTCTATCCCACGCCACCACGGTGGCAGTTCTGTCCCACCAAGCAGCCCTACTCGGTTCAGACAGTGCACCCATCTCTCACAACAACCAAACACTGGTGTGCAATCAGCACTCTCTGGGCTGAATCCAGAGCATGGGGAGAGAGTAGTGCACAGCTAACTCTAGTTACGGCAAATGAATTTTGATTTTATGCATTTTGATACACTGACTAAACACAGTTCTGTGAACAATGGAAAACATGCAGGCGTGCTTTCCATTCTAAGAAAGGAATTTGAGGGTAGGTTTCAAGATTGACAGAAAAATCATCAATTGTTTTGAGTATTTGCGACTCCATTTTAAGTCAATATAAACATATTAACCACAAATTTTTAAATGGAATATATGGAGATGCAATCAGATATTCAAGACAATACTTGGATCACGCCTCTTTACCAAACAAGACCTCAATTCCCAGAGAAAATTTTCCCCCAGTTCATAGTCATGCCTTACATGTTATCTCTTTTTGGCAGTGCATACATTTGTGAGCAACTTTTTTCAAGGATGAAGCACATGGACAGTAAAATTTCATCAAAAATCCCTGGCAAACACCTTGAGAGCACACTAAGAACTGCAGCTACTGCCATCAAACCACCCCCATGCATTAGTTTCACAAAACAAGGTCAGATATCATGCTAGTCCTATCCTTTGTTGCTCTCTTCTGTTTTAATAAAAAGAAAAAAAAAAAAAAGTTAGTCATATATATTAAGTATATTATCTATTTTATATGCCATTCAAGACAATTCCTCTTCACTCAGAGTAACCCAGGCAAGCTAAAAGGTTTGATACCCATGGACTAACCCCTGCCATCAGGGCAGGCAAAGGCCTGCCAAGCCAGGGAGCTGCTCTGCTGAAAAGACCCTGGGCTGGCAGCATGCTGAACAGGAGTCAGCAGCCTGTCCTGGCACCAGAGATGGCTGGCAGCATCCTTGGCTGAATGGACAAAAGATCAAAGGAAAGGGATTATCACACTTCACTCAGCAGTCATTAGATCACAGAGAAAACAGCATCCACTTTTTTCCCTGCCCAGCTAAAGACAGACGCCAAACTAAAGGGAGTTTATCAGGAAGTGAGCAGGATACAGGTCTGGAGGCCCTTGTCCTGTAAGGGGAGGTTGAAGACTGAGCCTTGTTCTGCCCAGAGAAGTGACTGCAGGTGACATAACAGCAGTCACTGCCTGTGGTGTTACTGGGAAGACAGTCTTTTTAACGAGTAAGGCAGAAGGAGAATGAGTGACACAGGTGCTGAATCGATACAGC
Organism: Callipepla californica brunnescens; assembly: GCA_023055505.1. Lineage (NCBI taxonomy): Eukaryota > Metazoa > Chordata > Aves > Galliformes > Odontophoridae > Callipepla > Callipepla californica. The sequence continues at coordinate 543,699 of JALIRH010000084.1, read as the reverse complement.
AATGGCTCTAAATGAATGTAAGGAGAAATGTAAATCATTGGAAGTTTAAATAATAAAGGCTGTGGGAGACATGTCCTTGGAGGTTTTCAAGACCAATTGAAAAAAACATCTCTAACACAGCCAAACCTGTGTAATTTCAGTTTTGAACATATTTTGTATACTAGTTATTTTACAACACAAATTATAAAGTATTTTTCCATATTTATGTATTTATGATTTTCACATAAAACTTTGCTCTTTCAATTTGACCGAAGAAAATTAATAGAGGAGTTAAGCTTAGGAGTTTTTACCAAAGGAAAGCACACACAGTTTTAAATTTAAGACAGGCTGTTGAAAGAATTTCTGTACTAAACAGTATTTTCTACAATATAAAATCATTTTATGTAGATATCTTCACATCAAGGTGAATAAATCTAGAGATTCCATATGCTGCAAATCTCAAAGTTTAGTAAAGTGGATTTCTTTCCAAATGTGTAGACACTAGAAAAGTAAGCTCATCATTTCTTCTAAATCAGTCAAAGGACAAAAGCATGACTAATGCTCTCCAAGACATCAGACTTGAAACTCTTTTCTTTGTGGCACCTACTAGACCAAGAGTAGAACTCTGAGATTTAAATACCTCCCATTGACTTTATTCACAGTTCTGAAAGTCAGATTTTTGCTAAGTAAAATTTGAAAATTAATATTTATATCCACTTCTACCTATACTTTGCTTGAACACTGAAAAAAATAGAGACAGCATTAGATTGTTCAGCACATTTTCCTTCAGCTGTAAGCAGCCAGTGCCTAAGCATTTGCTCACACTTTTTTTTAATGACATGAGCTGCATGTAAAAAGCAAAATTACTGCAGTAGATTTTTTTGTCTGTTTGTTTTTATAAATCTTCAGGCATGATATAATTTCACTTAATATTTTTTTCTAATTATACAAAGCCTTAATCACAGTTTTATTTAAAAGACAAAATAACAAACATACTGTAAGAAATACCTAAAAAGTCAAAAGCTGCTAAGATACTGAATACACAGAACACTAAAAAAACCTGTAAAAGTTATCAGAAAATAAATTAACGAATATCTTATGATTAGTTATGGTTAGGCAAAACCGTATCTTACTCCTGTGGCATTCATCCCAACATCATTATAGGCAAACAAAAATGCTTCATTGTCTTTTGTAATTTCCATTTATGCTAGCAGTTTCTCCTTTTTCCTGGAACCATATGGATCAAATTTATATTTTGTACAGCAACTCCCCAAGGCTGAAGACTGATGTATTGAAATAGAATCAGTTTTCAACACAAGCAAGAAAAGGAGATAAAGCAATTCTTGGAAAAAAGCTCTTAAGCCTTGCAATACAAGCAGGTTGAACTCAAAATTTCATCAGTAGGGATGCTTATAATCTACAACTTCCACAAAAACAAACCTTCTCATTTACTCACAGAGTAATGAGACCATTTATTATTAATTGCTTACCAGATGTGGTTTTGATAGACTTCCATTAAGCTTCTAGTCTATAATATAAACTTACATAAGTACCATGGTTTTGTTCTCTGGAAAAGAATTCGGAACTCTAATACAAAAGAGTTTCATTAACAATCTACATAGTCCCATTATTAGAGATTTCTTTCTTTTTTTTTTTTTAATAAAAATAATTATTTAAATACAACAGAAGATCCTCAAGAGAACTCAAACAACTTAAATATAGCCAATTTACTTCCTCAGAAACCTGAGGAAATTTAATTCTAAATATAAATTATCATACACATTCAGTAGTTATAAAATTATCACATTTACTGTTAAAGGTAATTGTCAATTACGCCAATATAATTCAAAATATGCGAAACAGCACAAGGGCTGTGAATCTTTAGTACCATTAATTGTTAGGGATAAACAGCAATCACACAAAAGTAATGAACTAATAAAAACAAACCTCATTACAAGTTCAAGAAGATGAGAGAGAAGAAAAAAATAGAAATCCTAATATTAGTTAATGACCCACTCATGTAGAGAAAATTCCCAATATGGGTATTCCAGTTGTTTCCCCCCCCCCCACAAGGAATAGTCTGTCCCCTAATTAATATTTATTAGCTCATGTCATCACTTGAGCCCCTGAAGTATGACTTGATAATTACCAGTAAATCACATCCCAAAGCAAACTGATCAACATTAATTTCACTGAGTATGGAAAATTCTGATTTTACCTCTGCTATTGTTATGCATTCTGGATGCAAGAAGTTAATCATGTGGTTGGCCAACATCAGATAACACAAAGCATCTTCATCCACATCCAGGCCAAAATATTCATTGTAATCCCCACTGAATTCTTTGCCTATTAAGACAAGAAGATTCAAGAGTCACATTTTAGAAATATATTTTGTACTATGTACACTATTATTCATAATTTCAAATCCTTCTTCATAGCAGCACAAAAAGGTATCAGCAAATCTTTTTTTCTTCCTCTTTTTGAGTTCAGTTAATTTTTGTATTCACAATTTCCACAAAAGAGCTGCAACAGGACTGCTTACACCAGAGTTGATTAAATTACTTACCAATTCCATGATTGTGATACAGCATAGATGTAACACCGTCAAATCGAAAGCCATCAAAACCATAATCTTCAATCCACATTCTCAGATTAGACAAAAGGAATCTCAAAACTTCCCAGCTGAAATAATAGGAATGGAAAATTTTAGAAGCCTTGGAAGGAACTACAGCTCCTTACACTGTGCATCTAATTGAACATACCATATACACTACTCATATTGGACATCTTACTTTTTTAATTACTTTTTCCCCATTCCTTGAATGTGTGCCTTCTACTGCACAAAATTTTAAGCTAGTAGATGGGAGCTAGGAAAAAAGTTATAATCTATTTTTTATATACATGTCTTTATCAGTTAGTGATTTAACATATTTTAATACAGACTGTATTACTGTGGAAATAGATCTTATAAAAATTGAAAGAAAATTATATCAGTTCAGGTTTACTCCCCAGAATTTTATGGATTTACAGCAACTTCTAGGACCAATAGAAGTTGAAAAACTTGTAGGTGTTTTTTTTTCCTCCCCCCTCCCCCCAGTTATGCATATAAATCATATGTCATCAGTAAGTTACTAGCACCAAATCGCATACTGTTGTAGAAATTTCTTGAAGCACAAACTAATGGAAATTGAGGAGATATTATTTGAAATTCAGAACAAAAGGAATGAGATGAAATACATACACAAACAAAACAAGAACGGTACATTGAAATTATAAAAAGTTCTAAAGTAAGCAAGCACAAAGGCATTTGAGAACAAAATTTATATTGAAGAGCAGAGCAATTTCCAAAAGTCTTCCTACTTCCAGCTCATTGACTTCAGTAGTTTCAAAACCACACATATCTTGTTTCCACTGGTTGTGCCATATTGTGCTCCCGTACTGTGATACCATCAGCCCAGGATGCATCAAGTGCATCTCCTGCAAGCTATGGTTCTGGACAGTTCATCCACTTCAGCCATTCCAATGATGTATTTTTTGCTCATGCAGACCAAATTTGCCAATAGGGCATAACTACAATCCCACCACATTTGAGCTCAGGGAAAAGAGCAAGTTACTCAGACGAATGCAAGGCCTCACTCATCACCCTCTGTCAGGGTGAGATGGAAGTGGTACACCTAAATCAAGGTGCAGTTGTAAGCATCACTATTGTAATTCACCTGTGCACATAGGTAAAATAAGCCAATGAAGGAGATCCTTTTATTTATTTATCGGATAATAGAGGCAGCACACTCATGAGGCTATTACAACAAAAGGGAAAAACTTTATTTTGACAAAGGACACATTTCCTCCTTCATTCCTCCCAGAACCCTCCTCACATGAAGCCTGCTTTAAATCGGAAAACACAGGGGCATCCTAGATACATTATGAACCTGGTAAAATCCTGATCTTATTGAGTAACAAACTCTCATTTCTAATTTTCTTTGCATATACTGCATATATATACTTCAGCATATAAAAAAAAGACATATTACTAAATCAGAAACTGCAAAACTAGGAAATGCAAATCAGTGTGTTGTCTCAATTCAATAATTTAATACCTTTTTGAGCACGTATTACATGATAACTTTTTCCCTCTGAATTATTTAATTTACAAGATAGCACTAAAGTAGGAAGATCCTTACATCTTGTCAGCAGAACTTCTTAGATATTTCTTATTTTTTAGGTAAGATGATTTGTAATGAATGAACAATAAAAAAAGATAATGCTCCGATGGTGAAAAGACTAGAAAAATATCAACATTCTTGTGAATTGGCAAACTAGTCACTTAAAAATGCAACATTTCACCAATGGTTGCTGAATCTTTTCCTGGCCAGTATCAAATCTGGATTAAGCTCTTTGCTGTAAGCTAAGAACTGTGAGTCACATCGATAGTACCTCTACAGTGATAAAAATAATCTCTCATGATTAAGATAATACATCTACAAAGAGTAGATCAACTGTCACAAGCACCAACAAGTCTTAGAAGCTGGTTTTCCTCATTACAGACTGCTTGACTTTATAACCTTCTAGCACTTATGACAATGAAGAGGATTTGTAAAACATAGACAGAATTCCCAAGATGGGTACCGTAATTTTTCCCACATTGTTGGCACTGAAGACTGATCTTTTGAAAAATACAGAGAGGAAGTACGAAAATAATTAATAATTATTTTTACATTAGAAAGTGACTACAGAGAAGAGTAAGCAAGATGGATTTGCTGCATCAAAACATTAGTTAACAAATCAATGACTTTAAAAACCTGTGTCGGAGCAGGAGATGTTTTCCAGCCATCTGATTGCACGTGGGAGAAAAGATCATGAATAAATAAATAAATAAGAAAACAAACAGATGAAATTTTTTTTTTTCATATGAAGCTGGAGGGAGAAAAAAAAAAAAAGGAGAGTTTTGAGAAAATTTACAGGGTGCAACTTGAGCGTGTAATTGTCACCCTATAGGGTGACATGCCTCCAAAACAAGAGCCAGAAGAATAGTTTCAAAGAAACAAGCAAATAACAAATCATACAGAGATTCATTTGTTCATCCCCAATGGGAGCAACAGAAGTCAACAGAAGTAATAAAAATTTGTGGAATCGCAAAATCATAGCTTAAATGAAACACAGCCACGACATAAGCAATAATTCAGTAAAATTTCTAAAAGAAATACATTCCATAATTTAATAAACAGATATGCAAACAGGGCAGCATTGATTAAGAATGTAATTTCTATTTGGCAAAAGCTGTACATTAAATTACATTGTAACAGTTTCTCACACTTTTGCATGTCATAAAATTGAGAATGTTTTTTCATTCCTTGCAAGATCTAAGAAAAGAAAAATATATGCTTATTAGCTTTTAGCAAAATAATTTACAACATAAGAAATTTAAGCAATTGAGAACTCATACAGGTATCAATCAAAACAAAGTGGTCTTTGAAGGGAAACCTTTTTTTTTCTTCCACCCCAGTGAAAAATAACGTATGTATTTCAACTGAGAAATCTGCCTTTTAAGTGAAATGAGCACACATCTGCTTAGATGACCTGGTCTCACAAGGTAATAAGGAATTAAACAACCAGGTTGGCAGAAAAGCTGTGAAATCTTGTGTAAGTCATACTCATTATTTACTTTTTTCCTCCTTTACTAATGAAGAGAGCAAAATAACTATTCATTCCAGAATTCCAACGCTTTATGCCTCTGAAGTGAACTTCTCAGAAACTAGAAACCAAAAGATAACAAAAGCCAGTATTAAAATAAACCAAAAGCACTATCCTTCTGGAGCACATAGTAATCTGAGAGCAGAAGGGGGCAGTAGTAACATGTCATTTCCACTGTACCAGTCCCCAGAAGCAAAGACTTGACTCTTCCTTCCCCAGTAAGGATCACAGAGGCAAAGAGTAGGGTACCATTTCCAAAGATAGGATTTCTGAAAATGCACTGTTTTTGCTGCCTTTTAAACATCCAGAAGCAAAATAAATCATTACACTTCAGCAATATTGAGTTTAGTTACATTACAAAACTAACATGTAGACATAAAATAACTTTTAAGGAAAAAGCTTCTTCGGATTGTTAAAAAAAAATACAAATTAACCTTAGTTGCACAGATGAATAGAGAGGTGAGAAGTTACAGAACACTAAAATCTTATAGTTCAACACACACTGAGTTTTTAAGGTTATTTTAAAATAAAGAGAAGACAGCTGACAAAAGTTCTGAGGACAGATTGGCATAGTTTTTACATTCCAACTAAATTCCATTTACAGGAGAATTTAGCTGACAGAAGTCTTTAAAATGACTGTAACACTCTTGCAGAGTTCTTTTGCTATTCTGAATATCATTAAATGAATATGAACAAAATCTTTTGTATTAAAAAAACTGAAAATCCAGCGTAGACTATCAATTCAATAGACAAACAGTGTAGTCATAATCCCTTTGGCCAAGCAGTTCAAGCTGTTGTATTGTGAAAGTGAGCTGAGGGACAAGAACTGAAGAGGCTACATGAATAGGGCTCAAGAGTTTCTTAATACAGAGCACGGATCACTGAAGTGGATCTATCCATACCTTCCTCAGTTATATCACTGACGAAGAAAACCACCTTTTCTTCCTGTGAGAGCTCTGAATTTAAAATAAATATTAGATCTAGATCTAGTGCCCAAACTTTCTGCTCAGTTAGAAAACTTGTGATCTGCTCCACAAGTAATGCCTCCTATGCTATTATGTTGGCCTAGGACATCAGAGGTGGATATTGATGGTACAGGTGTAAAGGGTGAATCTTCCAATCAATATTCCATTACATTATGTTGCCATCTGACAGATGGCAGCAGAGGGGCAGTTTTACAAAATGGCATCTGACATGGAAGCACAAATGAAGCAAAGGTGCGTCACTGATTTTTACCATATAGTAAAAAATAGCACCCGATGACATTCTTCCATGCTTCATGAAAATGTTTCTGGATATTTCTGGAGACCAAACAGTGGATGAGAGCATACCAAGGTGGTAGGTGATGCATTTCAGCAGAGGCAATGGCAACATGAAAGACAAGTCACGTTCCAAACAGCCACACCGATTTTTACGACTATGGCATGCAGGCTATTGTCCATTGCCATTGAAAATGCATTGCTAATGGCGGCAACTATGTTGAAAAGCAAAGTTTTGTGGCTGAGAATTTGCTCTATCAAAAAGTGTTATTGTGTTCTTAATATCTGCGGTAGTTTTCACAGAAATAAACGGGAGGCATTAATTTTGGAGCAATCTACATATCCTAAGCCTCACTGTCATTTTCTTCTGCACAGTCCTGGTTTTATCAATATTCCATAACATGACATCATATGGCAAGCTGGTTAACCCTGGAACTTGGTGCAGGAGAGCTGTACTTTCCTGAGTCTAGTCCTAGCTTTCTCAACTATGTGCACTACCTGGCTCCTGTCAGCACTGGCTATTCTTATGGGAGTTCCAGCTTTCTGAGAGGAAGATACACTGAGAAGAGACAGACAAAAGAACCCAGAAGTCTCCAGTATTCTACACTGGGTTTTCCGATTCTGGGTAAAAGAGGTAGAATAGCACAGAGATGGGGGAGAGAGATCTTCCATTTACAGCAGAGCAGCGAGCAACATGGTTGGAACTTCTCTCTCTTCTATTTGTTTGATTTATTAGCTATAACTGCTTTTCATATCATATTGTCTTATATTCTCTTATTTGTAGTAAATTAGTTATCCCTCTTTATCTTGGTCACTCATACATTTTCCCCTCTGGAAGAAGGAAAAAAGGGGCAGGGAGGGAAGCCCCATCACTCGTGATAGAATCAAGAAAACCGCAACACCTACTTACTACAATCATTTATTACTTTATCACTCTGTTCTCTGCATTGTGAGGTTCTATTTGTTTGTTTTAAAGAGAAATGGATCCATATCATGACCTTTCTGTTTCACTTGATTAGATTATGCTCACTTTGCTACCTGTATGGAATTCATAACACTGAAAGCATACAATTTATATTTTGAGATACATCAAAGACGGTGAGAGTGCTACAAGACTTGTAACCTTTGATCTTTACTCTGCAAAACAACTTTATCTTTTAAATGCTATTTGAAATAAATAAAAAAAAAGCATTACACTAAATAACACAAATAATATTACAACTGAGTTTTATCTTTCCTTTAGTTCTAATATGAGAACCAAAAGATTCTCAACTGTGAACTAGATAGCTCTGTCTAAAGGTTACGTTAGTTTCAGCCCTCACTAAGTAACTCCTGACTGATAGTGCAAGATCTGGGGACCCAACTGCGGAACAGAGAGAGCTCTCTACTGAAAAAGAATGCACACAGGTAACTGTGTGTGGATGAAAGGTTTTGTCAAACCAGAACTTTTTATGAAAGGAAAACATTAAAAGTGATTTGCCTGTTAAGGTTCATACACAAGTTAACAGTACTCTGGCACGAGAAAAGGAAGAAAGACCTTCATTATGGACACATGAAAAAATGTCAACTCAAATCAAGAAAGAAACAAAAACACCGCACTTCTGAAATCAGAAAAGATGAGCAAAGGTGAAGTACTCAGATGAAGACATATGACAGCATACCAGATCTTCCTTTCAAGAGATAAAAAAAAAAATCCCTCTGGGGCAGTGCTAGATTGCTTGACTTGTGGAACACCCATCTGTGTCTGTTTTATACAATCATTCTTATACTGAATATTAAAGAGGAGTAGATGTCTGCACCAGAACACAGAGACTAAACCAGGGGTGACTGAAGACTACAGTGGTCTGAAGTACATAGCCTACCCTGAGGCCAGAAAAGGATGCAGTTAATGATGAAAGTCTGAAACACTAAATTAGGAATCAGGGTCAACGAATGACTTTGTGATTATGAACAAGAGCCTGCATGCCACACTAATAAAAACCTGCACTAGAGGAAGTGACCCTCCATCACTGTTGCCATTTCTGAAACACACCACCCACCACCTCACTGTGCACACATTCACTGCTTAGTCTCTGGAAACATTCAGTAAATGTTGATGATGGTCAGTGGGTGCAATTATATCCATACAGAGGAACTTAATTACACAGCTTTGTTTCAGCTGCACTTCCATGTCAGATGCCATTCTGTCATACTGCCCCACTGCTGCCATCTGTCACACAGCAATAAAATGGACCTAAATATTGGTAGGACAGTTCAACCTCCACTGCCATATCACCAACATCAGCCTCTGATGTCTCTGGCCAACATAATAAAATAGAAGACACTACCCTTGGAGCAGCTCCTGTACACTGTGATAACTAATAAACGCTTACTGCAGAAAAGATGGTTAAATAAATTCAAAAGGAAAAAAAAACAAAAAAAAAAAAGAACAGCATACAAAGACTTAATTAAGAATCATTAACATTGCATTATGTTCATCAAAATTAATTATGAGCAAGCTATTTTTCATAACCCATAATTAATTGTTTTAGGGAGTCTGAAGCCATAATATGATATTTTAAAGTTAAGTGAAAGGTGTATAAAATATTGATTATGCAAAAATGAAATCAGAGTAGTTTTCCACACCTAGCTATAGTTCAAAATATTTTATTCAACTAAGGATCTGTCTCCTCTCCTTTACACATAAAGAACAACAGAAAAACATCTTTGAAGATGCAGAGGATTTTTCAATTTATTTTTAGCCAGAGTTCCAGAGTCCCAGAGTCCCATGTCAGTCAATGCCTGCTCTGAAAGCATCAGTACTGACTCACATAAGTTCACTGTTATGCGGGAAGAAGAAACTTGCATTCGTGTCACTGTAAATGATACGATAGCAATATGTACTTATTAGACTTATCGAATCATAGACATGTCACATTTGGAACAGACCCTTAAAGGCCATTACAAGCCCAACTTCCCTGCAATCAACAGGGACATCTACAGCTAGATCAGAGGTTCCTCAGAACATGGTCCAGCTTGAGCTTGACTTGATACATACCAATAATTACTTAGGGAAAATTATTTTTAGAAGAATGTTTCTTTTATTCAAATAAAAGCAGTAATTCTGAAATATTCCTAAGTAGCGCTTTTCTAAAATTGCTACTTCATCTGCTGCTGCAAAGAAGTGTTATTTAGTGAGGATCTGTTAGTGCAGAATCTCGCAGTAACTAGAATGCATCCCTATAATGCTCTCACACTTTTTAAATTACTTTTGAATTCATACCTAGATCAGAGCATCTCCTCTTCTGCAAAACACGTAAAGAACTGAACCTATGCTGACTCCAGAGCTTAGAAAGCTGATCTGTAATAGGAACACAAGGGCATGGGGGCAAGCTATTCATTCAGTCCAAAGAATAACAGTATAGGAGGAAGAGAAATTCAGTTATGTAGTGCTAGATGACAGATTTGTGGATACCTTCCATTACAATTACGAAGTTCACTTTCAAGAACCAAACTTCTTTGAAACTTAAAAAAAAAAAAAAAAAAAAAAAAAAAAAAAAAAAAGCTTAACCACACTTCACATTTTCTAAACATAAACTAAGTGATTTTGAAAATAAACTTTTAACAGACGTCAATTCCAAAATACTTCTTTGAAAAATGACTTTGATGCTGTAAGGAAGAAGAAAAGTTCGAGCATGCTACAGATTTGGTTCATATCATTACATCCCAAGTGCTGACAGCATAAATAACAGCACATGATTTATTTTTTCCAAAATCCATCAAAAAATTTGAGGGATGCACTTTTCAGATGTCATTTTGTATTTGGGCTGTCATTTCAATGAGCTCCTTTTTCTACCTCTTTTCTTCAGAAATAGCACGTACTGAGAGCACAGTGTGTTTTTCACTATTTACTTGTGCTGAGCAGATGAATTACAGAAGCTTGTTGCTAATTCCTTATATCTTATAGAAGTTGTGTGGATAAAGATTCTGATGCTTTACCTTAGTTTTGAAGTTAAATTAAGGTGACTAAACATGTACTAGATAAAAATTCAAAAGCTCTAACCTTTTGTCAAGCTAAAATTAAGAGACGCTGATGGCAATCTTGTCTTTCTCAGAGGTTCTCCCAAAGTCACTGCTACCGACCCTGATGATCCAAAGTTGTTTTCTTATCAGTTAATTTCTCTTGAGAACCAACAAAGATGATGAGAAGTACTAAAAATAAGTGAACTTGATTCTAAGCACTGAACACTGATTGTCTGTACCTCTAATTCCAGATCAGATACCCTAGACCTTAATATATAGGCATTACTTAAGAGGTAACACATATATACGCTTTTGCCATATATACACTTGACTTTTAGAAAACTATTACCTTACATACAGTATTTTAATAGTTGATTGTTTTCCACCTTCTATGGTTCTTAACGATTTTGTCCCATTATTATCTATTTTGTCTCTTTTCAATGACCCTGCCAAAATCATATTTCACTTATCTGTATGTTATGTAACACATGCATAAGAATAAAAGAAAATACAAAAACAAAACAAAACAAAAAATAACAGCAACAAAAAAACAACCAGACAAACTCACAACGTTCTTAATATTCCTTTAATGTTCCTATTCTTTTGCCTCGCAATGAGATGTACTATGCCTAATTTTTCACCAGGTTGAATTTTTTTTTGGATACATCACTATTAGGAGAAAGTCCACATTCCCTGCTTCATGTGTGACATTTTCCATAACAACTCTCTTTGATCTCAAATCTGTATAACCATCACCATTTTTCCTCCCAGCAAAAGGTCCTATTCACAACAGATCATTGCACCTGTTAAACTGTTCATGTTATTTGCTGAAGTAATCACATAAGTAATCCTGTGAAAGATGTCAATTTAAGTGTGGATTACTAAATGCAAGATCATTATGACACTTAGACTGATGAGGAATGATTCTCTGCAGGGTTCTGAATCTAGTCTAAATTCAGATCTTTACTGAAACACCGTAATTAACTTTAGGTAAGAGTTATTGTGTCTATTCAAAAGAAGAATGAACTCAATTGACTAGAAGCGATGACCTCTATATTTTAAGACTGACTACCTGACAAAATTTAGAACAATTGTTCATGTACTAATTTATTACTATAACACACAGTTCAGAAGCTTAATGTAAAGCTTGGATTGCAAATTAATGTAGGAAACTGGATACATCAATAAGTAGTTTTTTTTATAAATAGCATTCTATAAACAAAATATAGGAGCTTTGAGGGAAAAAAAATACACATCTCACTACTTGCATCACAAATGGTGTTTTCTTCAAACTGTTAGACATTAAGAAACAATATTTGCCAATCAAATCCAGCTCCAATGCTAACACACACTATAGGATCTGTGAATGCAGAGCTTTCCTGTGAAAGAAGACTGGTAGAATAAAAATTGAAAAAAGTATGGTTACATCATGATGTAAGAACCTGTTCCTATGATAATTACATCAAAACCAATATATATTAAAAAAAAAACACACAAAAACAAACAAAAAAATGACGGAGCTCGATAACACCTGTTTTTGTACTACCTTTAATCTTGGACACAATTTAAGCTAGATATCTAAGACATCTCCTCAATAAAAATACATTTGTGATAAACACGACCTGCCACTGGATGTCATTGCTACTGCATAAATGCAGCTAGAAGAATATTGACTGCATTTGGCTAAGTCCCCAAAAGTTGCAGGAGAGATTACTTCAGCCACTTACCAACAATTTGGAGAATTCTCTCTTTTGCATATGGTAAATAAATTGCTTGGTAGCTTTCCCATACACCTTTCCCTCTACCATTCCCATGACTGGAAGATCAGCTATATCCGAAATCCAGAACAGATTAAACTTTTAAGGAAATTGCATAGTTGAGAGAAAGTAGCAAAAAAAGTCTTCAGAATAGAGCTAAGAAAGGCCAGAAATGTGAATGCACAAGTTTGCTGAAACAAGGGTTGCTTGAGGATTGAAGAGGCAAAAAAGAAGCAAGTCTGAAGAAGATGCCCAGCACCATTCAAGGTCTTTCATACCAAGCAGTGGAAGACTCCTTTCTCTTAACTGACAACTGCCTGACTAAAGACTCCTCGTGTGTCTTATTGGACACTATGTCTATACAAGCAATTTTTAAATCTTATAAATCCTCTTTATATGATAACTAATAAGTAAAAATTTGCAGCTGAGTACATCCTCTCTGCACTCATTGAGGCATATATGAATAAAATTATCCCGAGATGGAAAGTAAGAACATAAACATTACCTTACCTTCATTTTTTAACTCATTCTGATGTGCCAGCTTTCTGCTTAGTGCATTATGCAATGAACTATGATCTTTAATATGGTAATACCCCATAAAGTATCAACTAATATAAACTGAAAATGCTACATGTGCAAGTGCCACAGAGTAAGAGCATGTTCAGTTCTTCCTGGAAAACAACAGTTACAGACCACAGTGGTATCCCCAGATAAGGCAAAAAGCTTTCACTCCCACTGAAACCTTAATATTTAGAAGGGGTCAACATGGAATTGTCGTCCACTTAGCTCTGAGAAATGCCTCTGAATGTATGTGCTAAGAGAATTATGATTTCAGAAAGGAACCTCTCCTTACCAATCATTAGTAACATCTAAAATAATAGTTCCCAATTAATTCCATCTACTGATAACATAACACCAGTCATGATTAAAGACTGGGAAAGTTTGCTACCAGACAAAAAAGAAAAGATTTCAGATACAGAAGAGTTGTTTAAGCAAAAAAAAAAAAAAAAATACTGATTTTAACAGAGGTTGTAGGAAATATTAAGAGCTCAAAATGCTTTTAAAGAGTCAAATCATCCAGTGAAGTAAATTACTATGGTCATCAGTGGATTGCTTTCCGTAAAACAGTTCGAAGTCTATACTAGATTTGAACATTAGGTGGCAGAAAGGGCCATTGTCTCAGGATCCAAACATAGGTGTTGTGTGCCATTTGAGATGCAAGGAGACATCCAAGGTACCTGCAGGAGGCTGAAACACAGGATATGGAACAGAACTGAAAGATGACCCACACTATTCTGCAGAGGCAGCTGGAGGAAAAGCAGATGAAAATATAGCAAAGCACATATTTGGGCATCTGAATCACTCCCCAGCCAGTTATCCTATTCCTGCTGAACTGATAGAGACTAAAAGCAGTTTCTGAACTACTGAAGTTTATAATCCATTAATCCACTTCAAGAACAACTAGAGAAAGGAGGAAAAAAAAAAGAACAACACATACATATAAAAAAAAGAACAATGAACTCTTTTAGAGTTCAGAAGCTGCTTTTTGAACAGTTCTGAAGACTCCAGTGGAGAAGACAGTGCAGCAAGTGACCAGAATATCATCTGTTGTTGTGAGCTGTAGAACAGTTTATACTTTGAATCCTACTTACAGCATTTTAAAGCATATTAAAGATGAACATCACTTGAGATCTATTATATAGAACTGAAGAGGGAAAAATGAAGAAAATACAAGATTGTTCCTATTACATGGTTCCATTAAGAAGATTTCCGTTATTTTCCATCACTTACAAGCATTTATTGTCAAAATAGAGGATTATCACCTACAAATACAAAAAAGAAGCTGTAGGTGGACAGGCTGAAGCATTCCCACTCACAATGCTTTGGAGCTTACACAGAAGAACCAAAGCACAGGGTCACAACATTTGGTCCAAAAATGTGATCCTGAGAATAGAACCTCAAAAAAGTCTGGAGAGATTCCAAGGAAGTCTTATGGCCCCAGAATCTTGTAGCTAACAACATCTTAGTGTGGTGTTCAAGGAAGCATGTCTTTAATTAAAAGCAGAATTAAATCTGATCTCTTAACTTCTGTGCCAAATTTTTTTCCAAGACTGAACAACTCAAAATTTTGGTTAAATGCTCAGATGTCACAATATTAAAAACAAACAAACAAATAAAAATGTATCTAGAGCATCATATGATTTTTTCCAAGTTTTACTTCTACCATTTTCCTAAAGGCACACCTCACACAAATATATTAGGATACCTATTGTCCCTGAGAATTAGATTAAGTGTAGAAACTAACAAAAAAAAGAAAGGAAAAAAAAAGTCAAAATAATAGTCTCAGTTCAAGATGAGGAAAAGCAGACTCATTTACAGGAAGGGAAAAAAAAAAAGGCAAAAATCTTTCCTAGCTAAAATCTTGCTCTCAATTATTTTTAAATTGTTTTGCCTAATTAGTATTTTAGACACATTCGCTGTTTCAAGAAATGAATATAAATCAAAACACAATCACCTAATCTAGTTGTGATCCCACCTGGTCTACAGGGTCTACAGCGACACTTCTAATGAATTCGGCAGCTGGATAATGTTCAAACACGATTTGAGGAGAGAAGAAGAGATACGCTTAGCTTGTGTTATGTTAATTATAAGCAGAATCTTTACTTAAAATGAAGATGAGGGAGGAGAGAAAATTGGCTTTTTGCATGCATTTTGAGTGAGCCATCTCAAGGCTGTCAATTTATCACAAAATGAAATAGACGATGACAGGTAAAGTACAGAACCAGAGTATTTGGTATCTCTGCTACCTTAGAGCATTCAATTTTTTGAATTCAGGGATGGGAAGTAGAAATCAAGAAAAAGAATATAAAAAGTAAGTTCCTGTCATAAACATTATTATTAAAATATAACATAATACCAACTGAGATTGGCTTTTGGTTTGCTTTGATTTGAGGGACACAAAAGTAGAATAACAGGATGGAACAAAGCAGTAGATTCACCAAATTACTATATTTTAAGAATACAATGCCTAGAACTAAATTAAAAAAAAAAAAAAAAAAGGAAAAGTTAAAAACCATGAACATATAAGTTTATTTCTGAATTGCTTTTATGTTGTTGTTTCTTGGGGGATTTTTGTTTCTTTATTTTTTTTTTTTTATTTTTTTTAATAAAAGTTAGACAGAAAATACTATTTTACTGATACAGTTATTTTTCCTGTCAGTTACCTTTTTATGAAATTGAGGGTTTTTTTTCCCCTCACATCACACCACTTTAAACTAGTTTTAACATGTCTCCACATGTCTCCTATAGAAGTTCACTATACAGCTCTTACATAAACATGCTCATTAGGTGCTGTGAAGTCTACAATACAAAACCTGCTTTTATCTTCTTAAATTACACTACTGTGCTAGAGATGAAGCACCAGTTTTAGTACCACTTTCATTGGACCTTCTTGCTACTTATTTGAACATGACTAGAATTATTTTAAATATACCATGAATATAGTTTGCATAGATATATATCATTGCCACCTTCTGCTGCGGTAAACACAAACAGTCACCTTCGCAGACAACTAAATAATCTTGCAAATGTTGCAAGACAGTTTCCTTGTGCCTTGGCATTCAACGAAAATGTAGACAGACTAAACTGATAAAGCAATTGTCTTTTCCATCTCTTTCATGGCAGTGATTTAGTTTCTCTCAATTCCAAAATAAATCGAGCATCTTCTGTATTTGATGTTTAAGTACATGTAGATTTAACTTCTCCCACTACAGAACAATAGAGACACTATTCTGTATGCTATTCAATAGGTGTAATTTATTTTCAGCAAACTTTGAACAACTGCAAACAACCTGAGTCAATCCCACAGATTTTTGTACTCCCCTCTTTCAGAGGGTAGCTGCTTATTTACCAGTATGGAAATCAGCATGCATGTCAATGAAACACAGATGGAGAAAATAATATTTTCAGTTCCAACACTTTCCCAATTTTGTTTGCAATCTTTATACACATAAAAGAGAAAATAACATATTTTTAACAATTTCTGAGCAACCTGGAAGAAACATGACTGTTGCACCTTTTAAGCATTTGGTTTTGACTATAACTGTACAGAACATTTAATATTTCAGATATTAGGACTAAAGAAAACTTTTTTGACTAAACCTAGTTCACTGTAGAGCATCCTGCACTTAAAGGAAAAGGATGGATAACTTCAAAAATTTAAAAAAGGAAAACTGAATTCATTATTGCATTTCACCAGGGGACAGGGGATGGGGAATGACATAAGGTGCCATCAGTCATCCAGGACATTGTTTTTTTCTCTTTAATAGAAAATACATTCAATAGTTCTAGTCTTCACTATTTTGTAATCTCTCCCTCTCACATCTAATCATCTTCTCCCTTTTAAGCATGCAGTCAGGTGTCTATTCCAGTCACATAATAAAAAGGGCAATTATGCAATGGTGCCCCTTTTCAACATATAAAGGAATATAAAATTAACTAAAAAGAACTGCGTAGGCAATTCTTCAGCTCTGAATATAAGCTCAATATTGCTTATGTCATCCAACATGTATCACCAGTAAAGCAGCTTACTGTTCCATTTATGAATCCTTCCAAAACACTCAATAGGATCAGCACGTTACTTACAATCTGTCTCTGCTTGGAATAAAAGGTTTGTAACTACATTCAATTAATTTGCTCACTGGATAGGCTGGTGCCATCACTAGTTGTTTGATTACACATAAGAATAAAAGGTAATATGATGCGAAGCTTTATTGTATTATATTCAAGCTTTAAGATTACCTGAAATGGAGTTTACCTGAACATAGATCTAAAGATTAATAGCAAACAACCCAAACAGAAATGATTAACAGACATGCTAAAGTGCACGTGTTGCACAATTCAAATACGTTCTCCGAATTCGTCATTCAAAATTATCCCAGATAAAAGAAATAAAAATAGGTAACCATTTATCCTATTAAGAAATGTAGTGTGTAAATCTGTTATTACACTCGTCACTCAGTTTAATTGAAACTGTGAGAGTTACAGTGCGTTTCCTTTAAAAAAAAAAAAAAAAAGACCTATGATATATAAGAATACATCTTCAAGAGTGACCTTCTTAAACAGTTATAATCCTCATTAGCTATGAAAATGTCAATCAAGAGTACAGCCTAAGTACAATACACAGAGATCTCTCTATCTATACACACGCATATATACGCTTTTTTTTTTTGCGGGGGCAATTACATGAACCCACAAAATTTGGATTTAATGTTTAAAGATATCTGCAATGTAAACAATCAGTTTATGGCAATTATAGGCAAGCAAAGGAGAGATATAGGAGTAAAAAAACCAACAGTAAATTGAACATGCACACACACAAACCCTAATAAATAACAGATTAACTAGAACTCTTAAGTCACTGACTGATGAGTGTTGAAGGAACTACTCAAGCACAACCTTGAAGAGGATAACAAGAACTTTGTAATTGATAAAAAGATTTAAAAAAAAAAAAATACGCATTTCAGGAGGATATTTAGAATAAGAACTGAAAATAAGAAAAGGGAAAAATCAAAGTGGTTCAGGTAAAAATATGCATAGCAAAATCAGAGGAGACAGAAGTAAGCTGGTTGCCTTTCTCCCCATCTCTCCATGTAAAACAGCTACAAATACTCAACACACAAGACAAATCTCTCCCCTTTCTACTACCTCAGAGAACACAAAGTAAATTATATTAGATGCAAATCATTAACTGGCATTAATCTGTTGACAGGTACAGTATCTCTACTAGGAAATTAAGCGTGCCCAGACTGAGTCTGTGTCCCTAGATCTGGATCAAACTGCTTGCAAAAGGCTCCACGTACAAATCCTTCAGTGTCCAAAACATGATGCCTGCAACCAAACTGCCTACTAAGAATGACCCCTGCTTTGTATTAACTGCTCATACCTCTGGAAAGTTTTGTCTAGCCAGGGCCGAAACCTTTACTGCATTTTAACAATCTGACAGTTTGACAGTAGATTTCCAGAGTTCACAAGTTTTCTTCAGCTTTTCTTACTCTTTTATAAATCAATATATTTCCTACTTATATATAATGTACATAAACAAACACATGTTAAGTGTATATACACATATATAAGAATACATATAAGATTAATATAAATATCTATATATGTTCATACATATGAAAAAGATAACTGCTCAAGCTTTGTAATTATGTACATACATAGTCATAGATCACAGAAGAATAACAGAAATTGAAGACAATTATTTAATTTTAAATTTTAAATATCTAGCAAAGTAGATGAATTTAACTCAGCATATTTTAACCATTAAGCAACCAAAATTATTTTTTTTCACTTGGCAAGTACTGAAACTTTAATATAACTGGCTAAGAGATTTTATCACAACAATACTTAAAACAATATTGAATACTTACTTTGAATAATCAAAGAGCCTGCTGTCCCAGATCCGATGAGTTCCTCTAGAACCAGAATGGAAGAAACAAGAATCTGTACCATCGAATTTGTTGAGACCATCTTCTGAGTTTTTTGACGCGTGGCTGTGCACAACATCCAGAAGAACAGTGATACCCATTGAATGAGCAACATCAATCAGTTCTTTCAGATCATCTGGGGTTCCGTAACGGCTACCAACATTAAAAATAAACGTGTTATGAGGGGAGCCACATGAACTTCAGCCAAAAATACTCAACATCACTAACAGAAAGTACATCAATGTCACTAGTTCTTCACCACCTAAATTCCAATTGTACATAGATCCTGTTGTTTTTTTTCAGCCTCTGAAGTAGTAACCTGATTACAAACTGACAGTGAAAAAGATTTTTTAACTATGAAATGCCATCACCCACATGGGCATGCAAAAAACACATGCAGAGACAGCTGAAGCTGGATTAGATGGAATATATTGTGATGACTAAAGTTACTTACAACTTTTGTTTTTATGACAAGTGTTTTGAGAAACAGTTGATGACTATGACAAATTGATATCAGATTGAATAAGTTATTGCAAACGCCTAAGCCTGTACTTTCTTCTTCCATTAAACTTGTACTTGCAATCAAGGACATTTTAACAGATGGAAAGGTAAAAGAACAAAAGAGATTAAGTACTTATTACCTACCTCGATGCTGCAAAGAAGCTTGTGACCTGATAACCAAAACTGGCATAATATGCATGTTCCATAACAGCCATCAGCTGAATACAGTTATAGCCTATAGAAATAACAGAAATATATTAAAAAACAAAACAAACAAACAAAAAAAACACCCTTGCCTCAAGAATGGGTAACAAAATAATTTGATTCCTATAACTTATCAGTTCCAGTTTTTTTTTTTTAACCTTTTCCTATTGTAGTTAGTTTGACTCTATAGTTAACAACTAAATACAAATTTGCCCTCTCTCCAGAGATAATTCTACTGAATAGATTATACTTACATGGCCTTCCTTTGAAAATGGAAGGTTCAATCATAAGTAATCTATGTAAACTATGTAAAACTAAATCTTTCAAAAGAAATAAAATACAGGAGTAATGTGTTTTTGTTCCAAGAACCAAGACAGTACAGAAGCTTAAGCAACTCTATCTTGCATCACCTAAACTATTTCAGCACAGACAAGAGAGTGAAATCTGACAAAGAAACTGTGCACTAGCAATGAAACTACTTCCTATACACCTCACCGAATCTATAATTAATATCAGCAAATAATTGCCCCAGCTAGCAATAAGGACAGTCAGCAAACAATAAGTTGCAAGTTTCATATACAATCTGCTGAGCCACATACAACAACACAGCTTCTCTTTATTAGTTTAACCAAGCTCTCCACTCTTTACTTTAGTGTAAACCATAACCTTTTGTTGTTGGTTTTGTTTTCAAATTCTGCACCCATACATTAGTTATTCACGAAGAGCTGGCATAAGCTCAGCAGTTTGTCAGATAAATGATGTTTCATAATTCAAGTTCATTGCATTTATTATTATTTACAGCATTATTGTAAATAAAAAAAGTTGTATAACATCAAATTAGTATGATTTATACTATTTTGCTATCATTCATGCATGTTCCTACAAGTTATTCATACCCACAGAGTTTACTCATTTAAGTAAGAAAGAAAACTGCCTATCGTGTTCTGCATATGCAGCTTAAACTTTGAATTCCATTTATGGTATATCAGTCTATTCATAACATTTCTTCTCCCCAAAAAGAAATTGGTATGCAAAGCAGAAAGTCATCATAATTCTGTTGAGACCATTAACCTCCTGGAAAGAAGGAAGTGCTTTGGCAGTAGGGAAAGAGGCACAGGTATTTAATGGGCCTTCAGATTTGCAGACTGCAAACTCCCACCATGCCTTGTGAAACACTGACTCAACAAATAAGCCTACAAGAAAACCATATACCTTCGTCAGGCGCTCTGACAAATAAAAATCAAACTACAGATACAGACAGCCCCCATCTAAAAACTTTCAATAGTGTATGACAAGATCACGTGACATTTGAGCGTAACAATACATAATTCATCACAATGATTAAAAGTTAACAAGTTATAACATTGTCCATTGCATAAACAGTGCAAAGATTCCACAGGAGTTTAAAAAATACAATAATTCAACAGATAGAAGTTAACAGTTTGCTATGCTTCCTAATTTTATCACACCAGCTGTTTCATATATACCCTCCACTATACTAGAATTTTCTTTGTTTCTTCTTAGGATTTCTTATGTTTAAAGTTTCCATATTCTAACACCTCATAACTGTTGCAACTATTAAGGGATAAAAGAAAACAAACAATTAGCACGTTAAAAAGGACAATCTTTTCTATAGAGATATTTCTTTGTCTTTTATAAAAAGCAAGATGTACATTAGCAGAGAACACAGTATTCTCCAAAAGCTATCAACCAACAGATCTGTTGTCAAAAGAAAAGCAAGCCATGCCAAAAGCAAATTGCCCTCCAATAATTGCCTTGTTTTCTGAGATCTTTAAAATCTGTTGACTGGATTTGGGTAGAAAATTATACTCCATTGTACATTTCTTTTCCATAAATTTAACTTTTTTTTTCCTTCTCTGCCTTAAGAATCTATTACTGCAGCGTTTCTAATCTGAAAACACAAAAAACAAACAACAACAAAAAAAAACACCCTCACAGACACTTGTTAATTACATATTCTAATAAGAATACAAGCACATATCTGTAAGCATTTGTGTTATTACTTACCAAGATCCTTTATTCTGGGTAGTACATTAAATGTGAAGTTTTTATAAGAAGCTATTTTCCCTTCTGGGGAAGCAATTCCCACATGAGATTCATAGATTCTCAGGCTTTTTAATTTCTTAGGGGAACGATGCTTACGCTACGAAGAAAAATAAAAACTGATCGTCAACAGTATACAACAGGAAATATGAGAAGTTTACATCTAATTTTTTTTTTTAATAAATCTTACAGAAGAAACAGATAAACTATTGTTTAAAATATACTTATCCTCCAAGGTTTTTCCCTTCTAATTTCTCCCAGTATAAAAAAAAAATTGCAAGATTTTATTTCCTACTTGTCAGTTCAGTACTTAAGTGAAGTCAACAAGTTAGACAAAACCAGTTAA
Source organism: Callipepla californica brunnescens (assembly GCA_023055505.1). NCBI lineage: Eukaryota > Metazoa > Chordata > Aves > Galliformes > Odontophoridae > Callipepla > Callipepla californica. Next base: position 521,405 of record JALIRH010000084.1, on the reverse strand, counting down.
AATACACGCAGAGCTACGTATCTGCAATAAGTAAGCAGAAGTTTAAGTATCTCTCTTACTCATAAAGAGTCAATACTTTTTAGCTGATAAAACTCAGTAAAAACATGTCCTCAACCTAGATGTTCTTGCCTCCTTTTTACTCTGGGCCATAAAAACTGATTTCCAGTTGATGAAAATCAATCTTTTCGATGTGAGCAAAGCTTTCAACATGGTTTCTTATTGTAACCTTCTCAACAAAACATTCAGAATACAGCTTAACAAAAAGATAATGTGATAGGTAGACACCCAGTTAAGGGTTGAGATAAAAGGATCTAATAAATTATTTAATAAATAATTGAGTTTTAGGATGCCACTGGATTTGGAAGAGCTGTTGACTCCCTCGAGGGCAGAGAGGTCATGCAGAAAGATAGTGACAGATCAGAGGGCCGGGCAATAACCAGCTGCACAGAGCTCAACAAGAGCAAGCACTGGATTTGTCATTTGAGACAGGGAAATGCTGGATGTTCATACAGTCTGGGGAATAGAACTGGAGAGCAGTCCTGCAGGGAGGGATCTGCATATTTTGTCTGACAGCAAGTTGTACCTGAGTCAGCAGCATATCCTGGTAGCCCAAAGAGCCAAATGTATGTACCCAGCACTTCCAGCTGTATGATTTTGTCACTCGATTATTTCTTTTTGTAGAAAAGTTAGGAGTTACAGAACATGAAGAAATGGAGTATACCAATTAATTAATAGGGATTGTACATATAAATTCAAAAGTTACTGTAGATTACATAATTCTGATTTTTAAAGAGATTCTACTTGCAAATTACTCTTTCTCTGTCAAGGAGATACTTTATAATTTGAGGTGCTAAAATCTGACTTGAAACAGAACTTGCAATACTTCTCTTACAGAATACTCTGCATTTTGAATGAGAATACACACTATTGTAAAACAAACAAAACAAACAAAAACGAAACAAAGTATGACAATATGCCACTCAGAAGTTCTGAACACTTTCCTAGGTTATTTATATATCAGAAGTTGCCAACCCTGTCCCACTTGGAGCACTGAATGAAAAGTAAAGGGCTAAAAAATACATATACAGATTTTCCCAATATGAAAAAAAATGGAATTACACTGGAGCACAAACACTTTTGAGGACTTTTTCTGACTTCATACAGCATTAACTTATTACTGGCATTGAACTTTTACATGAAGCTAATTCTAAACCTAATGCCCGCCCCCCCCCCCCCCAAGAGCTGAGTAGGATTGTAACCACCTAACCATGGAAGAATTATCAAACTTGCCCATAATGTGGAATGTGAAAAGGTGTCATGGTTTTATGATTTTTGGTATTGGTATTCCACATCATAACATCATCTAGTGCATTAAGAGTTATAGAGTTAATACTCCAGCCTCGTGGATCATTGATAATTCTAAGTACACCTGTCTCAGAAGAGAAGAAGAACTACGTTCCCCAGAGGACTGTGCGATGCTTTGCATTTTTACGTATTTCCGCTCAGGGAGAAAAGATAAAAAACTCTCTGCGGTCATGGGACACTCTCTTTCCTTTGGGATCAACTCAGCAGTGGGTGCTCGCTGCCGTCTCACCTTCAGCACTAGCGTAAGGCCTTCGGTTTATCGGACACTTTCTCTTGCTCATTTTATTTGATTTATTAGCCTCAATTCCAATTATGTTGTATTATATTGTGTTATTTTGCTTTCCAATAATCTTATTTAGTAAATTAGCTTTCCTCCTCAGATCGTTGCCGCTGTTTCGTTTCTAGGCCCATCTACCTTTTCCCTTTTCCCCTTCTCCTTTCCTGGGGCGTGGGTCTGCAGGTCCCCCACACCAACTGTCACGGAATCGGGACGAACCAGCCCGGTAAACCAATGATAAAAGGAAAGGCAAATATACTGTTTTAAGGGATAGCTACTGTTTGTAAACACCATGGGAGACAGCGAAAGTAGCTCAGAAACATCCATCATTAAAGTCTCTGTCTACGAGTTGAATACAAACCATTTCTCAGGTGGCTATTCCAGCTAGCAAGTTACTCTTTTTTCATGTAACAACTCTAAATTCTCAAAATAGGGTTACAAATATGATGTGATATATGATTTTATACACCTCTCTAAAATAATATTGAAGCCTTACTATATATGTCTGTGGTGGATCCCAGTGTACCCAGTCGTAATTCACTTTGCCTTCATAACGGACTACGTATCTTGCCCATGGTGAAATACGATAGAGGAGTTCGCCATTTTGAGCACGAATCACCACCTATAAAACAACAACAACATACTAAAGCAGACACACAAAATTAATGAAACATTCACTGTAAACTATAGCAGAGAATGAAATAGTATAGTAGACAGATATTTAATTCAAAGAATAAACAAATAATTCTAGTTAAGAGTGACCCTGTTCATAAGCAGGCCAGGTTTGTAAAGTAATAGCAAACCAGGCATGTCAGAAACACAAATGATGCTCACAAACAAGAGTTAAAAGGTGAGAATATATATGTAAACATCATATAAGTAATGGGAAAATTAGCCTTTCTGAACAGATTACTGACAGCTTCCCTTCCCATCACCGCTGTTTCACCACCACATTCTAATAAATTTAAGCAGACAAGTAGTATAATGTCACCAAGATGAGAACCATGACTTGTTTACTAAACCAATTTTAATATCTTAATTTCTCTTCTTCTCTATGCTTCACAAATCATGGCCACTACAGTATACTTCACAAATCATGGCCACTACAGTATAGATGAGAAACACAGATTTACACAAAAGGTACAGGAAAGCTTCCAAGTCAAGAAGATGGTAAAGAAGAAAATTAAGATTGCTGGATTTCTTCTACTGCCTTGCAGTTTCTCCAGTTGTTTTCACCGATCTAATGTTAAAGTAAAGATAAGTATATAATTTGGTGACAGCTAATTTTGCAAAGGAGTTGAAAAAAAATGACTTTTTAACTCCTCAAAAAACTTTAAAAAATTCACTTTGCCAGAATGTGTGATTGAACAAAAGAAAACTGTTTTGATTGTTATCATTTTACATAACAAAAGCATATTTGAAATTATGGACAGTATCAGGGGCTCTGTCTGGAGCTGCACAAGCACAGGTGCTCAGAATCAGAAGGCACACAAAAACTTGTTCGTTATTTCCCTTCTTATTCTGTCTTATTAAAGCAGTTAACAAGAAGCCAGTTGTTAGGATTTTCCTTACTAAGATCCTGAAAATGTTTGTTCCATCCCTCTCACTCATTTCGTCAGTGTTGAACAGTTGTCAGCCTACTTAGGCTTGTTGCCATTCAAGCAATGACATATAAGAATTGCAGATTTAGAACCTAGAAACACACAAGTAACTGAAGCCTTTCACCTAAACTTCTTTATTCTGCATTTGTTAGGAAACTGGCTCTACTTTTATTTTTCATGTTGGCTTCGGTGGTTTGTAAAAGAAAGCTATAAACATAGCTCAATTTCTACCCGTCATTACTTTCTCATCTTTAATTAAAAACAGTAAAAAAAAGTCTGGATTAAGACAATTATTAGCACTTGCCTTCTTGCGTATGGCAAGTTTTTTTAATGTTATTATGATAGATTACCTGTATCCTCATGTAATCACATGAGAAAATGATGAAAATAAGTATACATGGCAGGTTAATGGAAGTTGGTTGAAAAAATCAAAGAAATGTTATTGTTATGTCCTTAAGTGTGTAATATCAAAGACTCTTGCACCTTAACTTCAGTGACAATTGAAGACAGGCTTTGTTGACAGTAAGTTTTTGCATACTCTGCACAGCAGCATGAAAAATTCCTTGTGCCAAAGCGCTGCGTTAGAAAGTGGAATAAAACTTATTTTTGCAAATTGTATCAACAATGAAGATCCTCCTGTCCAATATCATTGATGCAATTTGCATAATACTTCTAAAAACTACCTACTCTTTCTGACAATGCACTTAAGATGTTATAGCTTTTTTACTGTTTGTTCCAATTTATCTATAAGGAATAAGAAAGAATAAGTTTATTTAGAACTATTCCAAGTTACCAACCTAGCATTTTCAATTATTTTTTCCTAAGTTTACATAGCTTTTCTTAAATGTACATGAATGTCATTTATGAAACTTGACTATTAGGCTCTATAATTCATTTTATAATTTCTCTGCATGATAGTATGGAGGAAAAGTGATTCATAAATTACAAATAGACTTAAATTTGATAAAGTGTTATCTGAACATAGAACTCCTATACCATTATATTTAGCTGAGGGATGACAAAACACTGCCAAATCTTGAAGGGTGCCCCAACACAAATAGAAATTCAGCTCAAGACTGATAAAAACACTTCAAGAAAATGGTTCAAGAATGTTTCTGTAGTTATCTATACATTTCTTGAAACAACCAATTAAAATGAAAGGTTTTTTTTTTTATAATTATTTTATATAACACACATAAAACTAAAAGATATAATAACTCATGCTCTACTTGCCCACAGCATTACCCATGATTTATTCTTTGCAGTGTTCACACATAAAATGTAGCTACTATGTACAGGCTGCACACACTTCATCAGGTTGTACATACAGGAAAAATAGTGAATATAGTCATTACACAATGTACCTATGAGTCTACGTAGATACTTCATTTTTTCTCTTGATTTGATTTTTTTTTTACTAATTTTAAAATAATATTTAAAAGCTATTGTGCATAACCTAAGCTCATTACAGCTTAGTTCATCAACATTTTATAGCTGAGTTTACATTTCCCAATTACCTAACTGATGTTCTCTACAGAAAAATGTATAAAATTATGATGCTCATTAAATAGGCTGATTCAAAATGGTCTTCGAATTTACCTACTTCATTTTTTTACCTACTTCATTTTTAAGAGGTATGTACCCATTCTTTGCTTAATGTATATAAGGAAGGACATTATACTATTTAGAATAAACCCTACAGTCCCATTAACACAGCTCTAAAATGAATAATACCAATACATGGTTATATTTGTCACATGGAGCAAGCAAACTAGCAACAGTTTAACTTTTAAGTACAACAAACCTATTTCAACTTAAGCTTTAAAGAAAACTGCAGATAAAAACATTCAATATACTTTCAGTTTTATTACTATTTCTTCAATTTTTGCTGACTTTCAAAACAGCATTGTTTTGCTGGCTTTTAAGAACATGGACCTGTTGGAGCAGGTGCAGATGAGAGCGATGAAAATAATAAGAGGGCTGAAGCACCTCTCCTCTGAACAGCAGAGGAGGGAGCTGTGGTTGTTCAGACTGGAGAAGAGAATACAGTTTCTAACCTCTTTCTTTGTCTCTTGGGATTTAAATCCCTACTTAAACACCAACTATGTTAAGATGGTCAGGAAAGAGATTCATTGCTGGTCACTACAGAAAAATCTCGAAGAGGTCAAGTACAAGAGAAAAAGGGAACTCATGTTTTTCATGTGAAACAATACATCCTCATCCATTTTACATTTGAAATTATCTGTTAATTGGTTGAGACTAGGTTAAGAAGAAACCACCTACATTAAGGCTTCTTTATCTTCATTACCAATAGACAGAGTATTATTTCATGAGTGCTGCTCTACAAGTAATGTCTCCTATTTTATTATGTTGGCCCACAACATCAGAGGCAGATGTTGGTGCTATAGCAGTAGAGACTGAATCCTTCCATCAATATTCCATTACATTTTGTTGTTGTGTGACAGATGGCAGCAGAGGGGCAGCTGATAAGTTGGCATCTGACATGGAAGTGCATATGAAGCAAAGGTGTGTCACTGAATTCTTCTATGCAGAAGAAATTACATGTGCTGATTTCCATAAACATACAAAAAATATCAATGGACACCAAGCAGTGGATGTCAGCACAGTGAGGCATATAAAAAATAATGTTTTGTAGCTGAGAATTCATTCTATCAAAAAGTGTCACTGCGTTCTTGTATCTGTTCTATTTCTTTCCATGGATCCTACAAGGCATTACTTTCAGAGAGACCTCCACAGTACCAGCAAACTGCATAATACATAAACAATTCAATATTTTTTGTGGAGAGGAGGATGTATCTCACAATAGTTAATCTAGTGTGTATTTCATATTTGAATGTTGTACAAAAAGTCTTTTATCTACTTACCCATACTTTTTGAATTGCTTATCCACTGGTAATTTTTAGTGCAAACTTCCAGAAAATTAAAAATTAATCATAAAGAATTTGCCTTTATTAACACTAGATATACCTCATTTATTGTTGCTTTTTTTTTTTCTCCCTTCAGCGGTAAATATTTGCAAGAAGTATAAACTCTGGCAACCACAGAAACCAGAAACACACAACATTCAAAGTGAAATATCAGTACAAGGAGACACATTAAACAAATCCTCTCAGACAGATATGCAAATGTCAGAAAGATAGAATGAATGGGCACAGATATATAAATCATATGCATGTATACATAGAACAATAAGAAGTGAAGAGCTTCTGCTAAGCTCTCATACATAAAGTTTAAAAATGTGTGTTTTATTTACATTTTCCATTATACAGATGTTTAAACGTTTCTGTTTGAAACATTCAGCACACCTTAAGTTTAGCATCTAAGGCCACTGTGATTAGTGAAGTAGATTTCACAGATGAGTACACCCAAGGTAGTGAAAAGATGCCTTGGTAACCTGAGACACCAATGCTACTGTAGTGATTAATTTTGAAGAAAGAAATTCCACATCTAAGTAAAACCACCATAAAAACTGGAACATACAGTTGTAATAAGAGCAAATGTACATTAAGAATTTGCTGACCTTGAAGGTATGTTAAAAACTGGTGTGAAAAGATGCATTCTTATTTTAAATAATTCTGGACTAACACAAGAAAAAGCAGGACCTAAATCTCAGAATAATGTTAGTATCAAAATGACAAGGTGTCTGTCCCACTAGAGTAGAGGAGATTTATGAAATTGAGAGTAAGCTGTAGGATAAAACTAAGTACATTCTCAAAAGCAGTCTATTACATTTAACAAAAAAACACTCTGAGGGCAGCCTAGCCTTACAGAAAAGGCAATAACACACTGGAGTAACTGAGAAACTGAAACAGTTCCATTTAATTTAATGGTGCTTCCAAGGCAGGACAAGTGAGATTCAGTGGCCTCAATTTACACATACATTAAACGTTTACAGCCTTTCAAATACCCCACTATTCTCTCTGTGTTTCCAAAGTAGCACTGGTGTTCCATACAGCCTACAAGACAGCTACCAGACCCTTGTAGAAGTCTCTGGCATTTAAATTAAAACTAGGCACTTACAGTCAGTCAGCTTTCCATATACTCTGAGTTAGTGAAAATTTTTGGCTTTTTACAACCTTTAAACCACATCTTTCTTAAATTATTTGTGACAATAAACAGTCTGAAAGTTTTGCAGGTCTAATACTCGTAAAGTTCAGTGACAAATAAGAATTGTTTAAACAAAGTATAAACCTACATGCAAAACAGAGCTTCATGTGATTGTGCTATTGTTATGACAGATTGAAGCGCACCACAAAACACTGTTTAAAATTCACACATGTTTAAGAATTTCATTTCATTTCTTTTTGTATTGCTCTTCCATCCTCATTGTCATGTTGGCTTTACCTGGCTATCTCACCTTCCTGTATATACACAGATCTTCAGAACAGCACAACAGAATAATTTAACTGATAGTTATATAAAAGATCATACACAATTTCTTTCCCATTTGTAGCCTCCATGCCCACTCCTTTAGCTTTCAATTCCTGCCAATTTCCATACGCAAACGTTATTTTCAGTTACAATATAATTCCTTAAGTCATCTGCCTCTGCTTCTCACTAACAGTGATGCAGAGCCAAGCACTGAAAATTGAAAATAAGGAACTGTCACTGAGACATCACAACTAGTATTTTTCAAATTAAAAACTAGAGATTTTTTCTGAAAAAACAACACTCCTGCAGATGATAAAGAATTAAGAGTGATATTTTACACTTCAGTAAATTTGTTACACCATGGCTTGATGTATATACTAGAGATAAGGAGACAAAGAATGGAGAATATAAGGAAAATAACACGCAAAACAATAAACTACTCTGAAACACTGTATTATTATTTCATTATTTTAATGGCTTGAAAGCCCTTGCAGTGATTGTTGGTATCTATGGTTTTTAATACAATGACGAAATTAAAATGGCCAAACTAACAATAGCTAACACATAATGAGAGTGTGGATTACCTTAATACTAATATGGAAGTGTCAGTGATTTGTTATTTACAAGGGCTATAAGCTATTATTTCTATATATTATAGCTCTTTTCTCATTTCTTTTTTCATTTCTGAAAAAAAAATGTGAATACAAAAAAAAATTATAATAAAACACAAGAACAGGTACAAACACCATCTCAATTCAATTTACATGCATGTGATCTGAAAAAAAGAGTAACTTAAAATTTAGCATTATGTGAGGATTAGGTCTGACAGACTCTCCAGAAAGTTTGTTAGCTGCTGAAATAAAACAGTCATTTTTTCCTCGCTCTATGAAATTTATTAGAAATTAAATATCAAGGTATTTCCCTTCCTCAGTTGTGTGAGAAAAGGAAAAAACACCTTTTACACCAGTATTTTTTCTAATAAAATATACACTGTAAGACAAGAATGGTTTTAATTGTTATTTCAATAAAAATAAGGGAGAAGAGAGGAAACACAGGTTTACAAGAATAGGAAAGAATCTGAATCAATTCAAGTTTCTCTCCCTGAAAGTCTGTATCTGAAACATACTGCTGCTATAAGAAAACCTAGTCTTACATTTTATTTCATAAACGCAGTTTGGTTTCAAAGCCTGTTCCTGTATTCAAGTCACTGATGCAATCCTACTATGAGATCATTTTTCTTTTTTCTTAAATTGATCATCCTTGTCACAGAAATAGAAAAGTGAAGTTTTATAATTAGTTGAAAATAGCTTTACTCTGAGCACCTTTGACTTTTATTCCTTGAAATATATCTGGTACTCAATAGTCAATAGAATATATGGTTATGATTACTTCTTTTGCTAGTGGATGATTCAAACTGAGCATACATACAAGAGTAAATGACTACCGACTCTGCATTTTACATACAGACAGGATACAACAGAGCAAATATTACCTTTCTTTCTACAGGTCATACTGGCTTGTAAGCAAAGTACTTCTACCTCGCATCTTATCCAAAAGTAAGTTTGCTATTCAGTGAATAAGGTATCACACATCAAACAAACAAAAAATTAAAAATAAAAAAAAATGAGAGGAAAAGACACAATAGTGCTGCTTCCAGTTCAGCCATGCGTTTTTGACTAAACCTCTCAGAGCAAACTGAGGCAGTTTTACAGCTGGCAGATGTGGCATGCTCAACAGTTTCATGTGGATGAGCTCAAAATATTCCAAGGTTGGTTTTGTTCCCTATTGTGGAGTGAAAAAATGCCTTCAGAAAGGGAATGCAAACTGCTGCAAAATGCAGGACCAGAATGCAGTTTCTTGTATCCCACAGTTATCTTAAACAAAAAAACCAAAAAAAAAAACAAAAAAAAAAAAAACACACTTCAGACTTCAGAAATACAAAGTGCTTATAGTCACTGAAGTTTGGACCTGTTTTTAAACTGTTCCTCACCCATGTAAAAGAGCTGATTGATGACAGGACTGTAGTAACCATAATATGGTTGAGTTCACACTCTACAGGGACTTGAGACAGGTGAAGAATAAAAATAGGAAGCTAAACTTTAAGAAAGATAACATCCAGTTCTTCAGGAAGTTTGTCAACAAAACACCCTGGGAAACTATCCTCACAGGCATGGGCAGAGCTGGCGGATCTTCAAGAAGGCTTTCTTCAGGGTGCAAGAGCTCTCCATTTCCAGATGCAGCAAGTCACAAAAGGAAAGCAAGAGAGGAGCATAGCTGAATCGGGACCTACCGATCAAACTGAAGAGCAAGGAGAAAATGCAAGAGTTGTGGAAACAGGGACACATATTGTGGAAAGGAAGCTGCTAGGCTGCATAGGGACGGGGTCAGGAAAGCCAAGACCCAGCTTGAACTGACCTTTGCTAGTGATGCCAAGAAGAACAAGAAAGGCTTCTGCAGATGCTTCAACCAGAAAAGGAAAACCAGGAGGGCACACCCACCCCCAGCAAGTGACAGAAGCAGGCCAGTAGCAACACACAAGGAAAAGAATGAGGTACTTTTTTTCCTTGGTCTTCTCTGCTAATTGTTCACCACATAGCCCTCAAACATTTGGTTTGGTAAGAGGGGATAGGGGAAAGCAACATCCATCCCACCGCAAGCAAAGATAGGTTCACAATCACTTGAGGAATCTCAATAGCTACAAGTCTATGGGTCCTGATGAGATGCATCCCAGAGTCCTGAGGAAACTGGCTGACGTAGCTGCCAAGTCACTCTCTATGATATTTGAAACATCATGACGAACAGGTGAAATCCATGGTGACTAGAAAAAAGGCAACAACATGCCTCTTTTTAAAAAGGGTAAAAAAAGATGACTCCAAGAACTACTGACCTGTCTGTCACACCTCTCTGCCAGGGAAGATCATGGTATACGCTGTCTCGGAAGCTATGCTGAGGCAAATGGAAAGCCAGGACACAATAAGGGAGAACCAGTATGGCTTCATCAAAGGCAAATCCTGCCTGACCAACCTAGTGGCCTTCTATGTTGGTATCACTGCACACTGAAGTCATCTATTTCAACTTCACTATGGCCTTCGACACAGTACCCCCCAACACCCTACTCACCAAATTGGAAATATACAGATTTGATGAGTAGAATGTTTGATGGATGAAGAACTGCCTGCAGGATTGAGTCCAGAGAGTGGTGGTCAATGGCTCAGTGTCTGGATGGAGACTGGTGACAAGTGATATCACCAAGGGGTCAGTGCAGAGGATAATGCTCTTTAATATCTTCATCAATTACATCAACAGGGGTCAGGTGCATCCTCAGCAAGTTTGCTGATGAGACCAAGCTGCGGGGTGCAGTTGACACACCTGAGGGATGGGATGCCAGTCAGAGGGACCTAGACAGGTTTAAGCAGTGGACCCATGTAAACTTCATGAGGTTCAAAAAGTGCAAGGTCTTGCAGCTGGGTCACGGCAACCTCCACTATCAATACAAACTGGGGGGACAAAAGGATCGAGTGCAGCCCTGAGAAAAAAGATCTGGGGGTACTGGTGAATGAGAAACTGGACATGAGCCAGTGATGTAGCCTTACAGCCCAGAAAGCCACCCATATTCTGGGCTGCATCAAAAGTGCAGACAGCAGGTGAAGGGAGGCGATCCTGCCCCTCTACTCTGGGTTGGTGAGGCTTCACCTACAGTACTGCATCCAGATGCAAGTCCTCAGTACAGGAGAGACACAGACCTGTTGGAGAAGGACCATAAAAATGACCCATGGAATGGAACACCTCTCCTACGAGGACAGGCTGAGAGAGCTGAGGTTCTTCAGCCTGGAGAAGAGAAGACTCTGAGGTGATCTGATAGAGCCTTTCAGTATCTAAAGGGAAGCTACAGGAAAAAACAGGACAGGCTCCACAGACTCTTCAGCAAGATCTGTGGTGATAGAACGAGGGGAAATGGCTTCAAGATCAAAGAATATAGATATAGGTTAGATACTGTCATCCAAAATCCAGGAAGAAAACTCTAACTCCAGTGCAGTGTTAGAAATCAGCATTCCTTTATTCCTCAGAATGTGCACCTAGAGACTTGACAAGAAAGCACACCCTCTCAGAGTTCAGGTTCTACATTTATACAGTTAAGACATACATACAGTACATTGGCATACATATTCGTTCTTTCTCAAGGACTCACAGATATTGGCTAATGTCCCTTTGGGCATTCTTGGTGGTATCAGTCAGGCACTTGACCACCTATTTTCACCATCAGCTTCATCACTGAAACCTTTGACTGTGGATCCCAAGGAAAATGTCCTTGCACATTTTGAGGCAAAAGATAAAAGTATTCTATTGTGACTTTAGTACTTCTCGTGAGGCAAAATAATTGAGGCAGAAGATAAATGTATTCTACCGCTAGTGCAAAATTATGGAGGAAAAACAAGACTGTTAACTCACTGAAATGGAAAGTTTTAGAACTATCACTTATGGATTCATTTTGTTAAACTAATATACTGGGTCTTAAACTAACATACTAATCCCTATTACTAAGCAAGCCAGCCCATAACAGTATGAGGGGAAAAAAAAAAAAAAAAAAAAATCGTTCTCGGTGAGGGTAGTGAGGTACTGGACCAGGATGCCTAGTGATGTGGTTGATGCCTCACACCTCTCAAGGAGAGGCTGGATAAGCCCCTGGTTAACCTGATCTAGCTGTAGTGAACCTGTTCACTGTGGGGGAGTTGGACTAGAAGGTCTTCAGAGGTCCCTTCCAACTATTCTATGATTCTAAGTTATTTGTTAAAAAGTTAATTCAGTATAAACCATGAAAAGAAGTTTCAGAAAACATAACAGTATGTTTCACCTGTCAGATTGTTCTTCATAAAATGCAAGTCAGCTAAAATGGAAAGGAAAAGCAATAGGACACTCTAGTCACATTACTCCAGGTGTTCCCTTTCCAACTTACTTTCCTCATCTGTTCAAGATTACTGTCAAATCAAAATTAATTATTACAAAGCTGCCTGCTTTGGAAAACCACTCGGAAGAGAAAAATAAACAGGGATGTGCTAAGGGGTCAATCATTTATTTCAGATTTTTTTAAAAAAAGCTAATCAGTTATTGTATACATGTGAATATATCTCAGCTGTTTTTATGTTTAACAATAATGCTGTGATTCAGAAGTCACTGTGGGGGGAATTTTCTGTGCAGATTAGATGTATGAACATATATAATCACATCAGGCTCTAAACTTAGAGATATTCAAAGTTTTTCCCTTCATCCCTCTCACTGTGAAAAAATAAATAAATTCAAGACATGAAATAAGCAGAAGCCTAACTCCAAAGTTAAGTCATGCTTGGATTTTCCAAAAGAGGGAGATATAACTCCATTTGTGAATTAAGCAAGTATTTCTATTTCAATGAAGAACCTAAAAACCTGTTTAACTGGTTTACTAGAACAAATTAAAAAATAAACTTTTGTCTTCCCCTCCCCCCCCCCCCCATTTTCCTGCTTCACCTAGAAGTTACGTATAGTAACAAAAATATATAGAAAATACAGTATCTATTTGGTTACATCATAATTCAAAAGACAGATACAGTAGCCTACTATTACAAAAACTTCTATGAAGATAGAGATATAAATAACATGCAAGAATCAAAATCAAGCAAACAATGGAGTACTGTTAAAAATGAAAGCACTATAACATGGAAACAAGCCCACTATATTTCAAGAGGCACCAGACTACAAACAGCACTTCACTTAATCATCATAAACTACTCTAAAAGTACATGGGCTACCATAGGAACAAACAATAAGTACATAACTATGAGCTACGCAAAAGATGACACTATTAGGTATTTACAAACGAGGCTACTTGGTAAAAAAGAAAATGCCACGTATTTACCTTGCAGGACATCATTCAAACTAGAATCTAGAGTCCAGATTTTGAAAAACTGTTTCAAAGGTAAGTTAATAAAAAGAGAAATGAAATATTTAAACACATAATTCAAAAAATATTTTTTCCCCGCTGCAACTTAACCAGAACTACGTTAGCATAACAACAGTGATGGAGAGTAAAAACTATAAAAATTTGTACACACAATATAAAAATATTTGTATGCATTAAATAATTAAGAGTCTTGGGACAACATGATTTGAAAAGTAATCATAGTTACAAAGCAGATTACACACAATAAGTGCAACTTAGAGTTGTTTCAAGCTATGTCAAGTAGAAAAGAAGCTACTGAAGTACATAATTGGCATACTAAAGCACTATGACTTATCTTCTACTATAAAGCATTTGTATAAAGAACAACTGATGCACTGTGAACCTTACGGTTGGGTGGCTGTGGTATAGCTGCTTACTTTTCTGCGCTCCCATTCACAGTTCTTTCAAATTGATGAAGAAACATCTTTATCTAAAGTAGCACAGTTTCCTGTGACTTAATCACAATGTTTTACAGATGACTGAGATAGCTTTTGGCAATGGTTATTTCACTGTCCTCCTCTTTCACTGTTATTTCCCTCCATGAGTTTTAATCATATTTGGTCACAGATTCTTTGGTGAATAATAGGGAGGAGGAAAAAAAAAACAAAAGGAAGAAAACCACACAATCCTGATGTGTTTTCTGCATTATGATGTCATCACACAAGGATAAGCTACCCTGAATACCTCTATACACTGCTAGATGCATTAATTCAACTATTTTTTGATAACCTAAAGAAGAATACCATTAATAGTTCATTATAGTGCCTCAGAAGAAGCCTTCTTCCACTAATTCCTGTGTTGCCAGCAGAGATTGCAAGACAGGACTTGAGCATCAACTGTATAGAAGAGCTCCTTTAGAATACTGAAGTTTATCCACCCCATCCTCTGCCTACAATTGTCTAGTGCATACCCATTGTCAGTTGAAACAATTCATCTTTTGTGTGGCTAAACTAAAAGGAAACAAATTTTAAATGGCAAAACCTCCTACCAAGGAATTGTGCAGTCATCACAAGTCACAAGAGAGCTCAGCCTGCCAAAATAACTGAACAAAAACATTCTGAAGTGCTGGGCTCAATTTGAAAAAAAAAAAAAAAAACCAAAAAAAACCAAAAAGAAAAACAGAAACAAAAACCTACAGCTTTAAAAGGCTCTGCAGAGCAACAGTCCACTGTTCCACAATGATTTATGGCTGCTACAACCTCTCCTATGTGCCCATGAGTAGCTGCACATTGCCTATTTGGATTTGATAAACAACGTCAAAAGACCATTTTCATTCCATTGAGACAACAACTCTTCCTGCCAGTAAATTTAATCTGTAGTTAACAGAGGATTCGACAATAACTTGCTAACAATCATGCAGTGAAACAAAAGGCAGTGCCACACACTAAGGCTTTAATCCTCATTTAACTCCACTGAGGTACTGAATGCATCTCATTACAGAAATGATATGGATATAGATATGCTACCCCAATCGTGTTCTCTACAGTTCAAAATGCCAGCAACTTGATGACTGCTCCTTGCTGCACACAAATGGTGTAAAATGATGCATTAAGACACTAATCTCAGTCACTGTTCAACTTGGCAGAGATGGGGTTTTGCTCCCCTCACTCACTTGAAGACATTGAATTTAAGTGATACTGCGCTTAGTAGACTATGAGCAAGAATATTCTCCCCATATACAGTTAAGGCAGAAGCAGGAAGTATTAGATTTGTATGTATGAAAAAGCGAAGAATGCTTCTTCAGAAAACTTCCTACAGAAGTAACTCAGCTAGGGGCACCTGGGCTCCCTTTACATGGGTAGACTACTCTCTGACTACATATAATCCATTTACATCTAATATTTAAAGAAAAAAAAGCTACAACTTCCCTAGTACTTTCATATCTTAGCATCCTAGCCACAAACCTGTTATCCCATTTATTCATGTTTACTATTCTTTCATGTTCCTATTAAAAATGCTTTCACACTTAGACTGCAACCTGCTTGAAAAACATAAGACTTGAACTTGAAACCTGCCTTATACTATGCTACTGGGCTTTGTGATCGGTAAGGCCAGCGGCAACATCATCTACTTCATTACTGGCAGTAATTACACTTGATGAATTTTACCAACAGTAGTTCCCTGACACTGATTAACCTACTTGCTTACCACATTTGATTCTTTTTCAAGGTTTCTGAGTGAAACACAGAGTATGCAGCTCTATGAGTTACTAGATAGAGTGATAAACTGTAAATATGAATGCTTGATAATATTCTTTCCAACCAGTTTTATTTTCCCCAGAATCTCATAGGTACACAAATATATTTTTAGGCACTTTAAACATGGTTAGTGTGTGCATTATAACGTAAAGCGGTTCCTCCTTTGCACACTTCAGTGTTAAAAGTACTATAAATTTTGACAAGAAAACTATCCAAAACCAGCAGAAGTGGACTTTTTTGTTTTGTTTTGTTTTTTGTACAAAATAGGAAATTATGACTTATTAGTCAACCTCAGCTTTGTACTTTGGATATATATTTTTTCTTACTGCCATAAACCTGCATGCAATTACATAAAAGCTAAGTAAGAAAGTGACCCATTAGTAGTTCATTGATATAGCCTCAAAAAGACTACACAAAACCAATTAACGTAGTAAATCCCGATTTTTTTCAGACAGTTTCCTAATCTTTACCACATCATTGTTAAAAGTTATATTGTGAAGACATCGTAACACTTGCCTTCATAAGTCAACGAGTATAAATCAGAACCAATTACACTGAGCTAAATTTCATTAATATGTAAATAAGATTTGGATGTACAGTGTTTTAATTTCAAGCACCTACTGAACATGTTATCAGATAAAGCATCAGAAAAATTTATTATGTAAGTTTCATAATCTGTCATTTCAAAAATCATAGATCAACTGTCACTAAACTTCAACAATAACTATTTTAGTACTATTTCTCCAGCACCCAGACAGAAAAAAATTTTGTTCAGCTTACACCAAATTCATATTCAAAATTTTCTATTCAATATTTTGAGGCAGCTGATAGTCCATAATCATAACTGCCAACATTTTTTAAGTATTATGCTTTCTTATTTATCTGTGTCAAAATGTTTTTGAAATTGACTGTTAGTCATAAATTTGGAAGAAAATTTCCTCTACATTTAAAATCTTATTAGCCTCTATTTTCTTTGTTTTCTGATTTGGTCTTCTTATTCCTATGAAGAATATTAAACAAGCTCTCCAACACAGATAATATGATTTCAATTTTTAATAGTGCTATCAGCAGACCTAAGCTTCACTAGCACTATTTCAAAATTAGAGACTACTACAGTGAAAATTGAATTTACAGGTATTTTCAGCATTTACAGTACTCATTTGACAGTGCCCCCAAAGACTGTGACACTGTCCCCCACAAGATCCTCATTTAGAAACTGGCTACCCATGGTTTGGAAGGGCATATACTCCGTCGGATGAAACACTAGCTGGATGGCCAGACCCAAAGAATTATGGTCAGTGAAGTTAAGTCCAGTTGGTGGCCAGTCATAAATGGTGTCCCCCAGGGCTCTGTACTGGGGCTACTCTTATTCAACATCTATATCAGTGATCTTGATGAAGGGATTGAGTGCACTCTCAGTAAGTTTGCAGATGACACTAAGTTGGGAGAGAGCATTCATCTCCCAGAATGTCCAAAGGCACTACAGAAAGACCTGGATAGACTGGATCAATGGTCCAAGGTAAATCCATGAGTTTCAATAGAGCCAAGTATCAGGTCCTGCATTTTGGTCACAACAAACCCAGGCAACCCTACATGCTTGGAACCCAGGCAACCCTAAATGCTTGGGGAGGAGTGGCTGGAAAGCTGCTTGATGGAAAGGGACCATGGTGTACTGATGTACAGTCAGCTGAATATGAGCCTGCAGTGTACCCAGGTGGCCAAGAAGGCCAAGGGTATTCTGGCCTGTATCAGGAGTAGTGTGGTGAGCAGGACTAGGGAAGTAATCCTTCCCCTGTACTCAGCACTGGTGAGGCCCCACCTTGAGAACTGTTTTCAGTTCTGGGCACCTCAACACAGAAAAGACACTGAGGTGCTGGAGCAGGTCCAAAGAAGGGCA
The DNA here is from genome assembly GCA_023055505.1 of Callipepla californica brunnescens. Taxonomy (NCBI): domain Eukaryota; kingdom Metazoa; phylum Chordata; class Aves; order Galliformes; family Odontophoridae; genus Callipepla; species Callipepla californica. The sequence goes on along the minus strand of JALIRH010000084.1, from coordinate 503,701 downwards.
ACAGGGCTTGTGAAGGGCCTGGAGAATTCACCCTATGAGGAGTGACTGAAGGAACTGAGGCTGTTTAGTCTGGGGAGGAGGAGGCTGAGGGGACACCTTATTGCTCTCTTCAAATGTCTGAAAGGTGACTGCAGTGATAGCAGGGTTGGTCTATTTCCACTGGTGACAGATAAAGCGGAAATGGCCTCAAGTTGCTCCAGGGGAGGTTTAGGTTGGACATAAGGAAAAACTTCTTAACAGAAAAGATTGTTAAGCACTGGAACAGGGTTCCCAGGGAGGTGGCTGAGTCACCATCCCTGAATGCGCTTAAAATCTGTTTGGATGTGGTGCTCAGGGACATGATTTAGTGGTGGGTTGTTTGAGTTAGGGAGTATGGTTAGGTTGCAGTTGGACTTGATCATCTTGAAGGGCTTTTCCAACCTGAGCAATTCTATGATTCTATGATTTATAAAGAACAAATGAAAATAATGAAGTGCATTAATTCCTGCACATGCATTACAACATGAGACTTACTAAGGAAGCCTATGTATCTGAATTCTTCAAACCAGTTTGCTGAATACTATGAAAAAATAATTGGGAACACTGTAAATGAAGGAAGAATTCAGATATTTTTGATAATAAAAGTAGATAAGAACTCTCAACCCCCCTCCTCACATCTACCCTCATCATGAGACTAAACAAACAAATCCCATTAGAATGAAGAAACAGACACACAGAGGTTCAACTTATCAAAGCAGAGGTGGCTTTTTTAAGATCTGTGCACAGCTTATGACATCTTTCAGAAAAGAAAAAGTACTCATACAACAAAAACAGCAACTAGGTTTGTTCACCAAGTAACTCATTATAAACTTCCCCCATGGACCTAGGAGGGGCTCTGGAAAAAAATCTAGCAGTATTTTCACCAAGTAATTAAAAAAAAATAAATCATTATTTTCAAAGTAAAAGAAGGTGCCCAACTGCTATAAGCATCTATTCCTTGAAACACACACAAAAAATGCTTAAGAAACACACAAAGGTTTTGTTTTGTGTTTTTTTTTTTGTTTCTTTGTTTAACTCACCTACTTTAATGTCTACGTGTGGTTGCAAGAAGACTGCTTGATGAGCTACAGTAGATAGTCCACTACTACTGTACACAGGAAAACGTTTAACCTCTGTTCCTCATTTATTTTCCTATAAAAATATTGTGTGACCTGATCTAAATTAGTGTCACCAGCTACACTCCATCCATTTCCATTCCAGTTCAAAAATTACTTATTTAAAAGAAACGACCTTGTCACAATTGCAGAACTGTGTAGAACTGAAGATGAAAATAGTGTAGAGAAAAGCTAAAGATAAGGACCTTCTGGAGGAATGGTTTTCTTCCTGGCAGATTACTCAAATCTCTATGTGAATGTCTGGAGTTGACTACTTGAATATTTAAGAATTAATATTGGCAAAAGAAACTTTAAAAACTTATGCTTTTTACAGTAATGCAACATACATACATACCCTGAATATTATTATTTTTGTCTAGTCTCTTATACAGACAACACTAACTGTATCTTTAGACATTACCTCTGCAATCTGCATAATAATGTCTATATGCATAAAATCCAATATTCTTATATTTTACATTAATGAAATTCTGCAAAACAATGTTCTACTACACAAATTCTAATGATCTCCAAAATAAACAAATCTATGAATGGCTAGAGTCTCTAATTAAGCCACTAAAAAAAAAAAAAAAAAAAAAAGCAGAAGTTCTATGAATCTGTTACTGGAGTCATAGCAGATAGAAAAACCACCCATAACATGAAGATACCATACACTCTTACCACATAGAATCATAGAACCCCCAGAGCTGAAAGGGACCTCTGAGGGACATTCTAGTCCAACTCCCCTGCAATGAACAGGGACACCAGTGCTAGATCATGCTGGCCAGGGCCTTACCCAGTCTTACCTTGAACATCTCCAGGGATGAGGCACCAACCACATCTCTCAGCAACCACATAGAATATTCCAACCTCACTTCAGGATTTGTTACAGATAAAGTGTAACTGAGGAATTTTTTTCACACTTTTTAATGATACATCAATACATATAAAGAAAACATGAAGATACACTCATAGGAACCAAAAGCAGAAAAATAATCGTGAAATATTATCAAGAAAAGTTACATATGAGGTTGGAATGAATATTGTGTGGGTGAAGTCATCAGTTATACCTACTTGTACTTCAAGTGCAAATATTACAAAATATGCTTCATATCAGGATATACATACACAAAAGCTAATCAAACTCTGGGCAGACAGAATAATAACAGTTTAGCTTCATGGACCCCTTCGATAATTAAATGTTTTGAGTGCCAGTGATAACTGCCTACATCCTTGTTTAGAGCAAATTGCACAAAAGCACAATTGAAGACAAGGGGGAGGAAAAAAAAAAAAAAAAGGAAATCAAACTCACCTTCTGCTCTCCCAGCCTTTTCTAAAGACTCAGAGCAACTACAGTACTACAGTGAACAATGTTACTGATATCAACAGTCATCCTGTGTAGTTAAAAATTCTGAATAGTAATCCAATTATGACCAGTACTGTCTTTGCCTTACAGATGAAAAATGGAAAAAGTACCATATAGTTCTACAGCTTAAAAGTAGGAAATATGACCAAGATTATACAAAGCGAAAGACAACTCTCAATTTTATTAAGCATTCCTAGGAATACACACTATTTGCTAATAGTTATCAACATTCCTCATCATTCACACCTTTTATCTCTACACTCAGCATAGAACAGTAGATAAGCACAATAATTTTGAAAATATAACATAAATAAAAGGCAAATTAAGCAGCAATTAGAAAACAAGCTATTTATCTCTAAATTACAGAAAGTGTCAGTAACCATTCTCCAGTGTCATAAATTATTGTATAATCACCACGTTTTAGTTGCAGAGAACTGTTTTCTCCCCTGCCCTGCAAAATATGATCAGCTTTCTCACACCCTTGAATGATTACTCCTAAATTTCAATTCATCCATATTTATTACTGAGATAATTTTCTAACCCATAATAAACACAGTGTTAAGCACACATATTGAGCAAGCATTTCCAGTGCATCTTTACGCTGAAATTATTTGCTTCGGGAGATTCCCTGTTTCCTTGAGATCAGATGTTTAGTGGAAATTCAAAGATTTCAATGTGTTAGTTATGTTGATGGGAGCCCAGAGACTGTAGTATATATTATACAAACACTCACAGTTTATTAGTTTTACGTATGATTTCAGAATATTTACTTCCTTAAGTACTCATAACTGACCCCTGATATCATTTGATATCTCTAGAACACAAGCTCAAATTCTCGAAAGCATAACTCAATGACAGAAATAAGTACTCACATGCAAATAGCCCATTCAGTGATAGTTGTTGTTACATATATAATGACATTAGGCATAAAAATTGTGATATTTCACAGCTCAAAGGAACTTCCAGTTAGCTTTTTAGAAGACAGGACTTTATGCTCATGAAATACAACCACTGGTGAGTTTTCTCTCATTCTGTACTTAGTTCAGATTCCTTAAGCTATGTCTACTGATCAATACTCTTAACTACTAAGGGTTAAGAGTAAAGTTTTAAGAGGCTAGATATACTACATCATACAAAGAGAAAAGTTGTGGTTAAAAGCACAGCCCTTCCCACCAGGGTACTAAGGCTTGAATAGAATACTAAGTAGTTGCATGAAATACAGAACTGCTTATTTCTCTCATTTTTTCAAGTTATGAAAAAATAAACAATGGCTTTAATCTGTGGATATACTGTAGTCTATCATACTACATTTCAACAACATAGACGAGTTCCTGCACAGCAAAGAAAACTAGACATCTAGACATTACTGTTTCACCATTTAGAGTCACTTTGCACAAGAATATAAATTGATTCTGCTTCTTATAACAACTACAATATATTTAGACGAAAACAAATAGGACCAAATGAGTAAGAAATGTTATTAGAATTTAAAAGAAAAAAGTCAGAGCCAGCACCTTTAGCTTTGAACCATGAGGCACAGGAGAAAAACCATCTTGTCCAGGTGGAATGAACAACTCCCATTTCCCATAATCCATCTTCCTATATGGATGAGAAAATGGATTCCAGCCATCTGTAATAAGAATATAGAATTAGGTGTATTTATCTTAAAATAAGACCAATTAAAACTCAAGGGCATAACAGTATTTTCAGTCTTTTTCAGAATATATTTCATTTGCAGGAAATGCAGATACTTTTATACTAGTTACTGCTGCACACTTCCTTTAGAAGAGGTTCAATGTTATGTTCAATGGGAAGCCATACTCCAACTCTAATTTGACAGTTTCTGATTACAGAAAAGGAAAGATTCTCTTGGACAAAATAGAAGCCATCTCCACAAGCCATATACTTAAACCAGCTCTGGATACAGATACACGTACTTCTAATCACTTCTATTTCAACTAACTGATGACCTTAATAACATAAAGTACATAAGCTAGGAGAACAAGGAAGCTGCAGACAAACTTGGTAGCAATGGCTACAAAGCCACTTAATACTAAATACTTCGTAACATAGCTGAGAACTTAAGCCTGAAATGCCACAGTTATAATTAAGTAAATCTTGAAGACAGTTCCATTTTCATTAAAAAAGGCACAAAAACACAAAACATGTTTACTGAACCCCAAGCTTAGATTTTATAAGCAAAGATTCTTCATACTGTTTTGACTCACTGAGTGCTGGAGAGGTATGAGGCTAGTCATTATAACATGCCTAACTGAATTAATGCATGACAAGAAAACTGTGTATGCTTCTATAGATATTCAAGGCTAATTCTTACAAATGCAACTAAATATAAAGCTTTTGAACTGACAGACTCAGGTGAAACTATTTTTGAACTAGAAGGAAGCAGCAGACCAAGTTTCAAAATTACTTCTCATTTTGCCTTGAAACTTGTCCACTCAAATAGCCCACAGCAAAAGGGAATCTTAGGGTATCAAGAAAACAGTCAAAACAGAAAACTGAATTGTAAGATGTAATTACTTCCTTATTGATCTTTATTACAAAAAAACTAGACGTGAAAAATTTACTTCCCTGCTTCAGTGGCAGAAGCAACTTACACTACTTTAAAACTGCTAGCTCACTTACTTGTCTACAGCTTTTGATTGCTTGTTTTCAGGGAAAGTCTGGACAAATAGAGCTTTTTACTTCTTTGTATGCAGGAGTAGATGCCAAAGCATTACTTACTTGAAGAGTAACACTTAACATCGGATATGATTCAACATTTCACTGTACAATTTTTTTTTTCCTGCTTTAAGTTGGGGGAAAGGGATATAGATACCTATTATAAATATAAATCATATGTATTGCAAGATCTTTGAATACTAATATGGGAAAACATTAATGGTGGTGAGAGAAAAAGGAGTAAATAATATCACTGATTCAGTGGTTTAAGTTTTAAAGCCACCTGCATTATCTTTGTCCTAAAGAAACAGAAAGCACTCCTCCTAGGGAGAAGTGAAAACATTCTTAAAAACAGAAACTCATAATAAACTGGTGGATTCATTTAATGCAGTGAGCAAAAGTAATCTGATCTGAACATTCCCATAGTATTCCAACACATACCAGTTTTTACTTCTCAACACTTATAGTTTATAGCTTAGTTCAAATTAGACCACTGATGCATCAAAACTTTTTTTTTTTTTTTTTTACCCCCATTAAAACAAATCATATCAGTAACATCATCCAAAGCAAAGAAACAGCTTTTGATGCGCCTTTCCACATATACTATTTATTAGATGGCAGATCTGATCTGGGATTAATAGCAGTCTCACTTCAATCGCAGATTTGGAATAGATGTTTTTTAGAGGTCTCTCACAACCAGCTTATAGGAGGTTAGGGAAGAGCAGTAAGACCACATCCTGTGCTCTACTTGGAAGTTGGAGGTGGTCTTAAAATTGGAGAACTCTGATGCAATGAAAGGTGACGAGCTCAAAGATTACCATCTGCTTTTCCACGGAAATCAGACCAGAAGTAGAAAAGTGAAAAAGTTACTTATATTCACCTATATAGGTTTTTCCAATAAACTTCTATAATCCAACATGCTGTCTAATGTGCAAAACAAAAAGACTTCTCTAATAATATGCGGATGTACTGAATTCAAAAATACAGATAGCAATACTCACCTGTTCCAGGTGTTCCTACATAAAAATCATTATTTCTTATCACTTGTAAAGAAACTTATCTATGAAGATTATTATAGATATTACCCTGCATTAGGCAAAAGACATAAAAAGTTTAAACACCTTGAAACTGACAGCTTAATATAAAGACGACTTGATTTAGGCTTGTCCAGTTTTACTGCCTAGTTTTCCAGACTTTTTAGCAAAACATAGCCAACAATGCTATGGAAAATTTAAAGAAATAAAAGAAAAAAAAGTTTGCTACTGACAAAAGAAAGTATAAACACAAGAAAAAAATATCTGTTTGTTAACAGGGGCCTCAAAAACTCAACCAAATAGCTACAAAAAAAAAATTGAGAAAATTACCAACAGAATTTGAAATAATCAACTTGAATAAGTTCTAGGATAGAAGGAAGATTCTTACAACATGCATAAAAGACAAGAGCTTTTACACAAAATCTCAGGACCTAAATATGCCTTCCATCAACACAGAAGACATCCTTAATAACCTAGTAGTTCTGATTTCTAACTCTAACTTCTCCATGACAGGAAGAATAATTTGTAAGATCCAATCTAATCATCACATCCTTCTTCAGGGTAAGACGACACCTCAGAACTTCTCACTCAAAACCTCACTCTGTGTGTATCAAACAACCATGAACTGAGCTTTGACATAGAAACAAAAGTAAAATAATGGTACTTTGGATTCTACCATGTGTCATTAAAAAAATGAAATATAATTCTTCCAGATAAATTACAAATTAAATGACGACTTATTCCCCAATTTCAGGTTTTGTTTTCAAGTTGATCAGCATATTGTCATTCAGTTCTGAGACTTAATTCAGACATAAGAGCCTTGTCACCACTTTCTTCTCACAAGAAGAAGCACAATTTCTTGTATATTGGCCAAATCATTCATTTGCTCCAAAAACAGTTCAGAAGTATGGGTTTTTTTGTTTTGCTTTTTTGTTTGTTTGTTGTTGTTTGTTTTTTTTTTGTGCGTGTTACAATAGTATAATTCTGTGATTATAAAGCAAGTTCTCAGAAGTGGAAAATCTCTTCTGAAAATTGAGATTAAAATCTCAATTGCAAAACACATCCTAAGACAGTCATATTTCTAGAAAACACAGTTCTAACAGAAAGATGCTTAAAGAGAATAGCATTCACATGGTTTCCTTTAAGAAAAGATATCTGAAATGCTGTTTGTGTGCTAAGGGGCATCACAATCCTATTATCCCTCAACACACTTTTAAATTCATATTTCAGACAAATGAATTTATAAGACTGAAAGCAGACCATAACTGGAGTGATTCTCTACAGATGCCACAGGTTACACAGAATGGTCAAAAATATCTCTTTCTACATAGCCTTATTTCAGACAGTTCAATACCCAGGCCATTAACATAATCTGCTTAAGAAGTCATTAAACAGAAAGCTCAAATACTGACATGAAAACAAATGTCATTACATCCGAGATATGATATCTTCCTGGATATTAATAGCAGCTTACATTTCAATATTGCCTTCAGTCATCTGCAACTGCAGGAGTATAACACCGTTTGTCTTTATTAATGAAGGCTAGGTATTTATCTGTAGAATGCTTTGACAGAAGTACTAACTTTGGTATCATATCACAGAAGTATCTATATTCCATTTGACTAAAGGTTTAAAACAGATCTGAAGACAAATCATTCTTAGATGACAAGTTTGCAATCACAACTCTCAGATATCCAGACTATGAGGACTTGGTGGTCTTAAGTGTCCCCTACTTCTCTTTGAAGAAAACCTGCCAGAGTTCATTACCTAAATAAATAATCAAACAAAAAAAATCCCCTGCAAAGCAGCCAGTCCTCCTGTATCCAAATTCTAACCCCAGAAAAAGTTGTCCCCACTAGTGCAAAAATGAGGCAGAAATTAGAACAAACATATTCCAGAATGATAAAAATCTTAACATATTTCATTGTCAAATATTGTTATGAAGTCATTAACTTTTAAAATTTTGATTAAAATCATATTTACAGACAACACAGGAAGTCACTGCACGACCAAATACAACTCTGAATGATCCAAAATCCCAAATTCCATGGGTTACACTCAAAACTTGACTTTGAAATAATTGCTTGTAAAGCAGCAATAGATTGCCATAGTCAACAAGTTTCTCAGCAGCAGAGCATGCGAATAAAATACTGAGTTATCACTGAAAGCTTTTGAAGTAGTTATAATATTGGTACAGCCTCCAATATTAGAAACTCATCTATCTGCCTCATACATTTGATTTACTGAAATGCAAAAAGTACTAATTGACAAAACTTAACACTTTCAGACGGTCATTTAATACTTTTTAGTCAGAACAACTTACCTGACTATCAACAGATTTTATCTTGATCACCAATTACTGAGTTTTAAAGAGAAGCTCTAAAAACACTGGAGTTACCTGAAATGTATGCTTTTCATTCTCCAGTTCAAATACAGATGTGTGTGCCATTCTACCTTTTTACAGAAGGTATAACATTGGAAGTTATCCCATAAAGATGATCCCATTCACTGCAAATGTGTCAGAAGGAGATTAAACAAACAAAAAAAACCTACATAATTTGAGATAAAAGTTCTTAATATCAAAGTTTCTATTGTCTGCATTATCACTTTTCACTCGCTTTCTATCCTTGAAAGTCATTAACTTAAAAGGTTAAATAGTGGGAATTAGTATTTTTTTTGTTTTTCCTTGTCTCTCAACCAAATATCTAAAGAGACTCACAGATAATAAGAAAGATGGTAAGAAATCCATTATGAGAAAATACCACTGACCATTTATCCACAGCAAAACTAAAAGCAAATCATGAATTGTCTCATTTTTATATTGCATATAATTATTTTTCAGTTTTAATCTGAAGAGCCCTATTTAAAGCTTGGTTTGCTTCCCTGTAACATTTCAACCCCTCCTCCCTCCAGTAGCTCAGCTACAGTTTCCTCTTTATAAACCAGAGCTCTTATTAAAAAAAAAAAAAAAATCTTATTAACAGAAAACCTGATATTCAATTTAAATACAATATAATCATAAATTTAGTTTGAGACTTTAACCTATTCAAAAACTTGAAGAAAGGTTAAAGGGATTCAGTTTTAATTAAGTGCATCGATAGTAACCTGATTCTAAATCTTAGGGTTTTGCAACCAATTTCTCATCAGAATATCATTAAAGCCAAATCATCTGAATTGAATGACAATCCTCCATTTCTCTAGGCTTTCTGAATATTTTATCTTCCCCTTTGGGAATAAATACTTTACTATGACTGATGATTAATATGATATATAGGACGAATGCATTTTTTTCCACATTGAAGTGAACTTTTTAGTCCTTTGACTTCTTACTGCCACATTCCATTAACATAGATACAACTATTATAAGTTATGAAGGAGAATTTTAGGACTAATATGATGTACTACATGAAATATTTAGAAAGAAAATAGGTTGTTTTTTGTGAGTTTTATTATTGCTTTGGTTTTTAACTAATTTTCCAGTACCAATACATGTACCTCCCTAATAACTCCACTTCAACCCAATTTACATCCACTTTAAATCTTCAGTATCAATTTCATTAAAAGTTTGTTTTCAAAACGTTGATTTAACCTCCCACAAAGAAGAATCAGTAGATGTAGCTGACTATGTGAGAGAGTAACCAGGAAAGAAAAGGAGAACTGTGTGTTTATAGAAGTAAAGTTTAGCTTTTAAAATTCCCTCAAGCACCTGCCTTACAGTCACTATTAACAGCTAGCACCACAGTAATCTAAGAGGAGGTGAACTACAGTCATGATTTGTTACTTTGTTACTGAGTTTTGAAATCAAAAGATGCATCTGATTCCTGTATGAAAATCTTAGTACTACATCAAACTATTTTTATTAACATCTATTCCAATTAAAAGACAATGACTATTTAATTAAAGCTATTCTATCATTCATTAGATCAAATTGTACCAAATAGGACTACAGCTGAAAGTACTCTTGAACAAACCTTTCTGTTCATCTTCTGCATTAAAGACTTTTCTAAAAGTACTCATTGCCTACTGTCAGCAGTTTGCAGGATGGTTTGACCCAGTACTGTGACAACTGAGGCAGGGGACCCACAGGCCCATGCCCCAGGGAAGAGGAAGGGGGAAAGGGGAAAAGGGAGAAGGAAGATGGGCCCAGAAATAAAACAGCAGCAACGATCTGAGGAATAAATCTAATTTACTAAATAAGATACCAGAAAGCAAAATAACACAATATAATACAATATAATGGGAATTGAGGCTAATGAATCAAATAAAATGAGTAAGAGAGAGTGTCCGATAAACTGAAGGCCTTACACTAACGCTGAAGGCAGACGCCTGCAACAAACACCCACTGCCGAGCTCGATCCCGAAGGGAAGATAGACGGCCCCACGACGACAGACAGTTTTTATCTTTCCCTCTGAGCGGAAACACTTAAATGCAACGCATCGCACAGTCCTCAGGGGAATTTAGTAGTAGTTCTCTTCTGAGACAGGCATACCTGTCACTATCAATGATCCACGGATTTAGAGCATTAACTCTTCAACTCCCAATACACTACATGATGTCATGATGTTGAATATCAATAATACAACAGAAATCATAAAACTATGACACCTACATACTCAGATTAGCAATGTGAAAACCAGACACAGACCCTTTAAAGTTCTTGAAGAAAAAAAAAAAACAATTTTTTATATAAAATATAAAACCGTACTATGAAATACTGAAAAAAAAAAAAAAAACAACCTCAGATGTATCTGAAAAGTACTGTGAGGGTAAACTAGTTAAATTTCTTTCTAACAGCACACATTTCAGTACAAAACCTTAACCACTGTACTTCAAGAAGAATCACCAGATACTACAGCTAACAGTATAGGTAAAGACTTATTTTAGAGTTATACAGGCACATAGAAAAAAGTTGAATTAGTATTGCAGGGTTTAAGAGCAAAAAAAATGCACCTGAGTTGCATTTAAGAGTTTGCATAACATGACCTACAGGCGGCTAGCAAATTCATTTTCTCTCAAGCTTTAAGTAAATCAATGTCTCATCAGTTCTCAAACTAAGCAATACAGTTTCTTCCACTGTGATCCTGTTACCTTCCTGCTCTGCCAACACCATTCCTTCTTCCCCCCCAGAATTAGTAGTATTTTTTCCATGAGTACATTCACCTAGAATTTGATATTACTGTTTCGAAGCAGTACTTGTTTCTAGACTTCTATGACTAGTTATAACCCAAAGAACCTTGGTTCTTGGACAATGCTGCTGTTAGATGAGCAGAGAAGATAAATTCAGTTATTCCATTGTTATTTTCTCCTTCCCTCCATACAGTATTACATAACCCTAACTAGAGGGCTCTAGGAAGAATATCAGACAATTCAGACACATTCAGCTAATGCTACACTGTAACCAGGCTACAATCTGTAGAGAAGTCATTATCTCAATGATATAAAAAATATAAATACATAATTTTGATACATAATACTAAACACGATGGAAATACACACATTCTTAGGTTATTGTAAAATGGTGGAAATGATGATTAAGTTAATAAATACCATTACACTAGCAACACATGACATGTATTTTTTTGCTATCAGAATTTTGTCTTCACAACAACGTTTTTATGTGAAAAGCATGCTGATCTAAAACAGTGCAGAGAAAAGGAAACATTCATAAAATACTTACTGAAATCACCCGTGAGAAACACCGCTTCCGCACCTGGTGCCCACTCTTTGCAGTATACTCCACCATCCACAAATTGGTTAACTCCAAAAGTTTTGTAACTTTTTGAGAATTTATTAAGACCTCCTTCATTCTCGTCAATGCTCTTCAAGCGTTTATAAAACAGACCATACCTTTCAAAAACAAACAAAAAAGAATTAGAATAACTCAGACATTGCTCATTACAGAAATAGAAAATAAATAATCAAACCACATATTTTATGGTTGCAACACAGAGTAAAGTTGCAATTTTCACTTCTATGTTTTCTCTACTTCACATGAAGTACTTACACTATAAAGACTACAACTCCTGATCGGTAGTCCAAAAATTATGGTATTACAACACAACAGGAAAAATCCACACTTTGAACAGCCTAACACTTTTTCATCTATCTTATTAATACTGGGCAAGGGCATCACAGGGAGAATTGCACATTTGGTACATTTATCACAACAAATTCAAACAGACAATCTCCATACACTGAAAAGTCTGCAATATAGCAAGCATGGAGGAAATAATCTGGCACTGCTTAACCAATTTTATCTAGAAAGACCATCAGGAAAATTAAGTGGTCCTCTGACACTAGAACTAGTTGGAGAGAAATACATACAATTACTTACACGTGCACTCAAACTTTATGAAAGTAATTATTTTACACTGTCCTCTACTTATTCCTGCTAGGGCTAGAAATGCAATAAACCTCTAATGTAAAAATTCTCTATTAACAGTTTGGAGTTTTCCTGTCAGACCTTACCAGCAATTCAGAGAAACGTAAGAGGCACATACTACACAAAGAAAAGGGTCACCTTTGCTTCCTGAAGTGTGAGCTAAAAAACTTCAACTGAGAATTTTATTAACGCTATCTGTAGGATTATTTTATTTGCAATTTAGAAATGTACCTGTGTTCTTCATAAAATGGAAAGGAGGCTTCTGAAATGAACAAAAAATAGAAAGAATCGAAGCAAAACCAACTTGTCTGCCTCATTACACTTACTGTATTTTGAAAAAGGAAAAATAAACAGTAAAAAAGCAAACAACATTATAGTATTACACTTCATTGGTTTAAAAGAAAAAAGAAAAAAAGTTACTCTGCCAGAAACGTTAGGACTTGTATACTACTCTCAGGTTTATTTTTAAGTTTTGTTTCAAAATTGGCCTTCATTACTTCAAAGTAGGAGATCAAACTGTCAATTTACTGGTTAAAGTGAAACAGAATAGCACATTAATTTTGAGTACTATGACCTGACCACTTTCAAGGTTAATCTCCCAGTAGGTCTGTATTACAAAAACTAATGTTCACCTTTGAAATTTGAAAATGCCTCATGATTGACTACAGAAAAAAATATTTGTGTCACCACACCTACCTGCATCATCTCTTTAAAATTTACCCACAAGTCTAATCGTCAGAAACATATTACAAACTACCACCCTGGTAATAAATGTCATTTGCATTGCTGAAGGGAGAATATTTTGTCAGATTTTCAAATATACATGAATAACCTATACATACACAGCAAGCTGACAATTAAATTTTAAACAATTGCAATCACAGAAAGATAATATAAATAAATAAAATAAAATTTAAATACAGAAACAACAAGTGATTAGAACAGCCTCAAAAGTTCACCATATGGCATTTGGTAACAGAAACATTATTCCCTACTGAAAGTTTCTATTTGAAAAGTAAACGTATTCTGATTTGTTTAGCTCGGGGGAAGGAGGACAGTTTTGTTGTTGTTTTATTTCAAGCTCCTTTTTAAAATATAGTAATTATACAAGAGCACAGTGGTTGGGCCAGAGCAAGTTCATTCAGATACAACTGCTGTGCCATCATTATAGAAATTACAAACTTTGAAACAACTAGAGCTCTCTGTGTTTTTTTGTTTTTTTTGTTTTTTTTTTTTTACATTATATTCTAGAAAGCATTCAGTTTTAATTCTGTCAATGACCTCCTGAAGCAATCAAATATAGGACGATGGGTTGTTTGAAGTTCATGAAAAAGCCACAGGCTTCTAAAATGGATCAATTACTTGTGCTGTGAACTATTCTGAAAAACTCATCTCAGGAGACAAAATGCATCTGGCCACAAAACAAAGCTATCTTCCCTTGAAGGTCCTGTAAATCAGAACAGAAGTGTATTTCTCTATCTGCTTTAAAGGAGAGGATTTATTTAAGAGCATTCATATAATCCAGGTGTAGCAACCTTAAAGTTTTGCTTTCACAGAATCTTTTTATTTCTACATCACTGAAACGTTTTCGTCTTTCAGATTGAAGCCCCAGAATCACACAAAGAAAATGACATGAAAACCTTCTTGTTCAAGCAATTCCAAGGGCTGATATGTTCATTCACGTCAAATAAGTGTTAAAAGAGGTAGGTACATTCCCGATTATCACATTTAGACTCTTCAAACACTAGAAGTTACCATAGGCAAACACATACACAAATTTACAGGGCATATGTAGGTATGCAGACTACAACCAGACTGCAAACAGGGAACAATCTGAAGGTGAGAGAATCTTGCAAAATTACGGATCTGTGACAGGAATTGCAAGAAATATTCAAAGCTAAAAGCCAGGACTAGAGGCCAAGTTCTGCCTTCCTACCTCTTAAGACTTAATAGCTTCATGAGCAACTACTGTAAATTCTCTTCAGATTCTCCTCACTGAAGTTGACAGTGAAGAGAGATTACAACGTTCAAAACACACCCACATATACTTTGAGAAGTACTATGATTAGTTTTGTGGCAAAGATAAAAAGCAAACAAACAAAAAAAAAAAAAAAAAAAACAGTTACAAGAAGATCCACATATTTTCAGGGATCTAGTCAAGAGATAATTGGAAGAAGACATACACTAGCTCCCTTCCTATAGAGAAAGGGATGACAAAACACACCAAGTAGAGCTGAACAGGATTGCTTTAAGTGCTTTTCTTGCCCCAGGAATTCTGAAAAAGCAAACTCATGCACTAGAATGGGATCATCAGACAACAAAGGCTTTTTCAATTCAAATCCCACATCCTTTCAACTCATCTCCATTAACAGATCAATGAGTTTTAAGTTGAAAATAAAAAAATAAAATAAAATAAAAATCAGTGTTTTCTTCAGATTTTCTGGAAACAAAGATTCAGTCCTGACACTACTACACATACATCCAATATGAAATAGTACATTTGGTAACAGACTAGCACTTTCACACCAGCACTCTTGCTTCTCTCCTCTGGTATTTCATAGTGAAGTATGGGTAATCATAAACACTATTTGGAACAGGGTCACAAAAGTCTTCTTTGTTGTTGTTATATTCATGGGTTGTAACACACTGCCGCTTTGATTCCTATGCTTTTAATGCAGCCTTGTTTGGAACAATGCAATGGAAGTGTAAGAACTGGCATAACAGTAGGGTTAAAACCCGCAAATATGACATTGCATAATGGCTCTCCAGAAAGTAGGTGTCTTGCCAGTACCAATTTCAGAGAAGCAAGATGAATGAAAATCATAAAGATGGTATTAAGCCATTTTAAGGAGCTGCATTTCATGCAAGCAGTTATCAGTTGAAAAGACTCAAATATTTTGCCTTTTAACTACTTTGAGACCTAAAACTTGTGTAGTGATAGTATACAAATGTTACAGAAAACAGTGTCTCAAAGTCTTTCAGTTCAGTGCAAAGGTAGCCAGCTCTTACTCAAAGACATAACGTTCTAGGTATTTGGTAACAATGATACTTCAATTCCCATCATCACTGACTTAAGTCAGCTAACCAAATCCATTAAAAATGGGAAAAAGACATTTAGATTAATAATCTCATTATGGCAAAATATACAAGAGCTAAGCCTCCCCCTTCCCAAACTTAACTGCCTTAGTGAAATATGACTTTTGGCATAATATTGAAGATGTTTGATGGCAAGTCATAATAATGAATTATGTCTCCACATAAAGCCCTCAGACCTCTATTTTTTAAAACAATTGGGAGTATCTACACCCCCCTGGCTACCTAGTAATATAAAATTTAAACCTTTGTATTTACACTGAATTTCTTAGGTCTCATAAGAATCTAAATAGAAACTAATATAACCAAAGAGGTCTTGGCACTATACATAATATCCTCATTTAATCACCATGGTGCTGCACTCTAACATGGCTGCATAATTTCAGAACATTTTTATGCCCACTCTTGCACCTTTTTAGAAAGTTATAATTATTGCAGTTTATAGAGCAGTCAATCAGCCTCTTTTAAGACCTGTAGTGTCAACACTGACATTAATCATTTTCATCCCTCCTCTGCTTATGATGTTCACATTTGATCAGCTATTCATTTTCTAGACTTTTTTTTTTGTCCACGTTAGTTTTTGTGCCATAATTTATTTCCACAATATTGGCCCAATATTAAGGCAAATTTAATCAAAACACGAAAGCAAATAGGAGAGGCTTTGATAATGATATCTGGTGTCCATATGGAAAGCCCAATCCTGCAGACACCGAAGGGAAAAGGATATGAAAGAAAATGCCTGGTTAGGTATTCTCTGTAACCAAGTCCTCTCATTTTCCAACAAATAAAAACATTTACAGGAATGTCAGTGTTGAAAATAAGGGCACGGCCAAAAGGAAAGAAAATAACACTCTCAGCTACTTCAGTCTGCTATATTTATTTCCATTTCTTCTAATGTAGGTATTGGAAGGACTGAAAGATAAAAGTAGAAAGGATAAGATGTTTGAGAGATTTATTTTTGGGCCCTTCTTTTGTTTTTTGTCTTCTCCTTTAAAAAACAAACCTTAAAGAAAAAAAAGTTTTGTTTGATGTTTTGAGATGTCATTTATTAATTTATCCTGTTCATAAACCCATTCCTGAAATCTCTTGAAGGAAAGCTAGATCTTGTTTCCAAGCTTCCAACTAACAAGAAAAACCAAACTGTCATTGTATCACCCATTCACCAGCATAATACTGTTTGCTGATCACCTCTATGTAGGATGAGGAATAAAAATCAT
Organism: Callipepla californica brunnescens; assembly: GCA_023055505.1. Taxonomy (NCBI): domain Eukaryota; kingdom Metazoa; phylum Chordata; class Aves; order Galliformes; family Odontophoridae; genus Callipepla; species Callipepla californica. The sequence goes on along the minus strand of JALIRH010000084.1, from coordinate 486,796 downwards.
TATTAAAAGATTTCCACATTAAATAATGCATTATTTAAATAAAGACACTTCAAAAACTGGAAAATCAGGAATTGAAGTAATGCTTATTTTAGCTCTGATAGACTCCTATAGCAAGAACAGCAAGAACAGAAAGGATTAACAGCTGGTTTTGATTGATATATCAAGAGATGCTCAGAAGCTGCAGTTCCCTTCTGTTATCACAGACAGCCCATCTTTTAGATATCGATGTCCAAAATTTTGCAATGCTGTCATCAACTAGCAGTGACAGGTATCATTTAAGTGCCTACACTGAACATTTATACAGCAACAGCTTCTTAAAAGAAAAAAATAGAACACATCTTGATAGCCATGTTAGAAGAAGAACTCTGTATCTGAAGATGAGATGTTAACACTTGGGTCACAAAACCCCATACAAAAGCAGCTCTGTATTCTCACTGGGTGTGCCTGGAAAACTGGAGTAGAATTAAACATTTTCCAAGTAGTTGAAGGAGGAACATGGGGGAATATTAAACAGGACAATCACAAAACAATCTCTGCTAATAACATCCATCTCTATTCCCTCTATGCCACCTACTATTTCACAGAAGAAAAAAAGGAAATGAAAAGATGAAAGTGGAAGTCAGAAGTATAGACTCAACAACTCTGAATATTTCAAAATAAAGAACGTGGCCATTCACAGATTACTTTTTCCAATACTGCTGCTATTAATTTGTAGATGTAGTTACATACACTTTCAATGACAGTAAGGTCCATGCATTTTTGTTTACTTAATTCTAGCACCATCCTCATTCAGCTTCTGATAAGAAGGAAAACAGGAGAAAGATGGATAAATGGATGGATAAATAGTTCCTCCTAAGTGAAACTTCTGCAGTGCAGCAAAGAGCACCATGACTAGAAGAATGTGGTAAAAAAAAAAAAAAATTCTTTTTTTGTTTCCTCAGACACTTTGGTCTCTAGTGAAAGACTATCAAAACAAAAGTATATGACAATTTTATTCTCTTCTTCACCTCCCCCTACTCACCTTTCTTTCATCTAATAATAGTATAAGGTTCATAGAATCATGGATTAGTTTGGGTTATAAGGAACCTTTAAGATCATCTAGTTCTAACTGTTAAAGGCAGGGTTAACTCCATTCACACCAGGTTGCTCAAAGACTGACCTTGAACGCTTCCAGGGAGGGGGCATTCACAACCTCACTGGGTAATCTGCTCCAATGTCTCACCACCCTCACAGTAAAGGACTTCTTCCTAACATCAAGACTAAACCTACCCTCTTCCAGTTGAAAGCAATTTCTCCTCATCCTGCCCTTATAAAAAAAATCCCTCCTCAGCTTTCCTCTAGGACCCCTTCAGATACTGGAAGGTTACTATCAGGTTACATCACAGCCTTCACTTCTACAGGCTGAAGAACCTCAGCTCTCCCCACCTAACCTCTTAGGGGAAGCACTCCAGCCCTCTGCTCATCTTCATAACCCTCCTCTGGATCTGCTCCAAAAACTCCATGTCCTTCTTGTGTTGGGGGCCCCAGGACTGGACATAGTACTTCAGGTGGAGTCTCAAGAATGCAGAATAGAGGGACAGAATCACTCCCCTCAACCTTGATGGTCACACTTCTCTTGGTGCAACCAAGGATACAGTCGGCCTTCCGGGCTGTAAGAACAAATAACTGGCTAATGCTGAATCTCTCATCAGCCAGCACTCACAAACCCTTCTGTTCAGGGATGCTCTCAAGCAGGGAGGTACTGCTGTTTCAGAACAAAAAAAATTAACTACACTGTAAAGTAGATCAACTCCATAGTTTTATGTGCAAGTCAGTCACCATCTAAATAGAAAGATTTTGTTAACCCATTTAAATGGGTGTGTTCATTTACATCTGAACAGCATGTAACCTTTGAAGTATCTGAAGAATTCCAAGAGGGTACCTACAAGATACCAATGGGTAATATTTACAAAGTCTGTAATTTCATTTTGCTTTTCTGAGGGTTAAAAGCAAAGATTCTATGTTTCTGAAATAATGATTGTTGCCCGTGGATAGCTAAATCGGAATTTCCCAGATACTCTAGCTACAATTATTAAAATACTTAATTATACGAGTACTTCACCTCTTTATCCCAAGAAAGAAGCAACGTAACATCTATCCCCAGCTGAAAATTAAAAGATTTCACAGATCACCCAATGTTTATATAAGGTGTCATGCAAGTAATTTGAATACATAGGTATTCCAATAAGAAACTCACACAGTTAAATCATTTCTGTCACTATTCCTACCACTAAGGGAGTGCTCAAAATTCAAGATCTGATTCCACTTTTGAAAAAACTTCAAAAGCAGCTTTTCTAAAAATTGTTCTCTACTCTGCAGATAATGAGTGCCAACATGAAGAACACAGGCATTAACTTGAGTGTCTTTGCTACTTCTCTCCAGCTAGAATAAAATTCTAATACTGGAAGCTACATAAGAAATAAAAATGGAAAAAAGTTATAAGTTATAGAGGGAGAAAAAAAAAAAACCCACAACCCCCTAATTCAGCAGTTAAAATTCTCAGGCACCTTTTACAGTGAGTAAATAACCCTGAATATCCCATTGCTTCAGCATAAGGAGATAGCACATCTTTGTCTCAAGCTAAACACAGTATCTTAAACATTAGGAAGATATTTACTTGGGATAATTAATGAGTAATCATTTTCTCTTTTATAAGTTATTCATACAAGACAAAATAACTAATGAAGTATAAGCTTTTTCCAAAATATACTGCAGTGATTTGCAAGTCAAGGCCTAACACTAACTACAATCTATTTTATGAGCGCAGCAAACTATGAAAATTGTCAGAAAAAAAAATTGTCAGAAAAAAAAAAAATAAAGAGCAACTATAGAGGTTTTCTTGACATCAGCAGCTGCTGTTTCTGACAAATGTAAGGACTATTAGACTTCTAGTTTATTAAAGACAAATTTCAGCAGTTCTTTATCAAGATTATTTGCTGACGTGTTCTTACACAGTGCTTTCTGCACAGTAACAAAGACTAGAAGCAAGCCTCTTTCCTCCTTCACATATTGGGTTAGTTTATTGACTTCACCAGAATTTGACAGCTGTAATGTCTTGCCATCAGTCTCATAACAAACATATATTGCTTGGTTCAGAACCAAATGCAAGAACGATTACAAAATGTATCAAATTCAATAATACAATACAATCAGTATAATGAATACAATCAGTATTAATTCCTCCTTTGAGTTATCTAAGCCAATCCAATTCTAAAACTACCCTTCACCACAATATTTAGAGGTTTTTACCCACATCTCATGTGTTTGTTGAACTTGCCCCCTTCAGTTCTATTAGAAACGCATAAATTCACCTCCGTAAGTGTAGCAAGCCACTAATGTTTAGAAGGAGCAGGAGGAATTTTTTCCATCTACATGGGAAACCTAGAGAACTAGTTAAAGTCATCAATACTAAGAGAAAAGTTTATAAATACTTCAGAATTAATGTTTCCTACAGGCAAGCTATTTTACCTTTTTAGAGATGAAAACTATACAGGTTTTCTTTTTGTTTGTTTAAAGACCTGAAAGACACCTCCAAAAGACAGACAGACTCCTCCAAGATACTAACCAGCATTACATCTTTCTGGAACACAAAGGCTCTATATGTTCTCTGTATACCAATGCACATAAAACAACTTCATCATCATGAAGGAACAGCCTGAAGAAACACTATTTCCCAATTACTATCTAAAAGCTCCATTTTGTGGTTTTACATACAAATGAAAAAGTATAAATTTACCAGTAGCGTTCTTTATTTTGTTCTACATGTCTAGATATTTGTCAGATAAACCCTTCAGTTCCTAGATCTCTTCATTATGTACTCACTGCCTTGCTATCTCTCTGCAAAGTAGTCTTAAGTATGCATAAATTACGCTCTAAAAAGGCCTTTAACTGTAAAACTTTGGAAGCCACCTTACCAGAGAAACAAAATTCAGAAAGCACTGCCTCAAATTATTAACGTACTAGAGAGAAACTCTGAATTTGATCAGAAAGCCGTAGGAATGTAAAGAGACAGATTTCGTTCTCAAAATCAGTAGACTAAGACTGTGTTAGCTCATGTTTCATATTACACAAGAGAAAATAAACTGAAAGGTCAGTCGAACAGTTACAGCATTGCCCTTTTCCAAGGTAATCAGCAGAGCATGTAGCAGAGACGTGAACACGAGCGTGACTGGAAAGACCAGTGCTGATGAAGAGGCACTGCCACAGGCACGTGGGACACAACACCACTCCCTACACAGCACTCCACAAGCTGTATTTCTGCAACTCTGTTTTATCACTTTTATTTCTAATCAGTGTTCATACTAACCATTCAGGTTTTTGTATCACCAAAATACACCAAAACAACTAATACTGAACATTAATCATACTCCCAGGTAAACTACAGGAAAATCAGTTATTCATTTGTTCGTAATAGGGACCCAATACACTCAAAAACTGATTCATCTGGATTACTAATGCATTTTTACTTTAAGTACAAAACTTATTGTTATTCAGTATTATTTATCTTCAAACTGTAGAGCTCCACCTTTCCCCGCCCCCCCTCACACAATTAATTTCATTTTCCCTTTCAGAATAATGCACTGGTAGAAAGCTCCTAAATAGTATTTATTAATTACATGCTTAAGACACCCCCCCCTTAAGCTGCAGATAACTCACTCAAATTTTTTTTATTTACCAGAATAAATCTGTAAATAACAGCATATCCATTCCCATTTGATCCTATCAGCTATTTTTAAGAGACTTCCGTTGTGTTAACAGGCATCAAATTTAGTTAACGGGAAAGTTAAAAACAGAGGCAAGGATTCACACTGCACTAGCACCATGCTGGAATCAAAACAGTCTAAAGCAGGAGCTACAGCAGAGGTTTCAGAAAAAGATATAGGAACTTCTTAAATAATTTATAATACAATTTTTGTTACGCAAGCATTACTGCCTCATGAAGGTCTTAATCAACCTGGAAGCATCAGTCAGTCTTGTTTTTAATGCAGTTACCTGCATGGTAAGAATCTGACCAGGTGCATCCTACAAGTTTTAGAAACTCTGCACATAGTTACTGAAGTCCATGTTATCCTGTCACTATTTCATTTAATTTTAGTTGTTAAAAAGAAGCCATTTTCAATGTATTTTCTTTTTTATTAGCTTTCCATAGCAGTAAACGTAAAAAGCCATCTGTTTCTTCTCAAATTTGGAATCCAAGTACATTGTATCAGTTTGGATTTCACAGTCTTAGGAATGCTGCAAGTAATTTCAATTGGCATAAATGAAGCTCAACACAATGCTAAGAATGATTTATCCTGTTAAATAATCCCCAAGAAGTTGAGAATGAAAAGTTCTAGTTGGCTACCAAATTTTTTGTCCTACCAAGCTTCTAGGACAAAGTCACTCTTGAATATTTCAAATAAAACATCGGATATTTGTCATTACATCAGCTTTCCAACCTACTTTAGAGAACACATGATGCAACAACCACCCAAATTTCATAACAGAGCTAGCTACAAGATAGTTGTTAGCTCACACAAATCTTACTGCATTTCCTATTAAAAGCTATTCAAGAAATAAAAGCAAGCTCTTGACTTAATGGATCAAATCAGTGGGCTGTATATTCAAGTAATTTACAACCTGAAAGTCAAGTCAGAAAGGTAAACAAAAGTCATCATCCACTTACAACAATAAAGCAAACAAAAATCCTATTTACAGATGTTTCACTACAAAGAAAGATGACAAGCCTTTTGTCTTGTACAGATTTAAATAGATAGCCAAAGCTGCCAAGAAGTTGGCTAGAGGAAGGGTACCTACAGCTGTGCCTGGGTTCTATACCGCAGTGAACACTGCTCCCTTGCAACACTTCTCCTTTCATCTAGTGTAAAAACTACAGTACTCAACTAATTTAATAACCCTTTGAGCCACAGAATTATTAAGGTTGGAAAAGACATCTAAGATCACCCAGTCCAACCACCAACCCATCACCACCATGCCCACTAAACCAGGTCCCCAACCTCCACGTTTGCATGTTTCTTGAACACCACCAGAAGTGGAGATTCCATCACTTCCCTGGGTAGCCTGCTCCACCAGCACCAATAAGCTGACACACTCAGGAGCTGAGCCCCACACTCTGAGACCCCCAGCACTCTAGGTGCCCAAGTAACCACTGAGTTCCTGACACATCGTGCTGCTCATTGAAACTAGAGCACTCCGTCCTCCACTTGCAAGCACTGACAATTAAAATCAGTAATTTCTGTTTGCATTCAGTCTTCCTGCACATGTATTGATTTTTGCCCACAAGAAACAAACCCTACCACTTTAGCCTCAATTTTGAGATGTGCATGTGTACCAACTAAATAAGCATTCCTGTTTTCATCTCACAGAGAAACAGCTTTACTCCCAACATAGTTTTTATTTCCTAGCCTTTAAAGTTTTTATTACCCATTCTTAGATTACCTCTCTGTATTTTAATGTTACAAAGAAAACTTTGCAATACTCCAAGAAATGCACACATTATTTTACATATAAAGGATTTAAAAACAACTATTAAATATGGGACGGAAAGGAAGGTATACTTTCACTTTCCTGGTTGACCACTGCAGCAGTTCGATCAGTCTTCACTTGTTGGATCAATAAGTCTTTTCTATTTAGGCTCAGTGGCTCTATACAACAATTCACATTGACTGCAGATTAAACTTACCAAGCAAACCTGGTCTGCTAGCTGGGTTCCCTGTTATGCCAAATAAAGCAGCCCTTTAAAAACATATTTTTAAGGAAGAAAACATTCCCTTCAGAGACTATAAGATCCCAGAGGAATTTGGGACTGCAAAGGAGGAACACAACAGAATCCCTTTGTCTGCTAAATGATGATGGCAGCTTTAGGCACCTTAGCAGAAGCACCACACCATCTTTTCAACATGAGTTTGCCTAAATTTAATTATGCAGTGCCTTCACTGCAGACAAGATCAAACAAAGTCCAAGCACTCAAACATCTGTACTGCCTACAATGCTAAATGCTTCTAATTCAATATCAATAAACTAGAAGTACAATTAGATCTTGGGTATTTTGTTAGTATTTATAACTAGCCCCAGCTAATCACGCCTATTCCCAAGGAAGATGAGCAATCAAGAAGCATGTATTTAACTATTCACAGCAGCAATCAACAATACAAAGACTAACTTCATTCGAAGCCCAGCATTTTCACTCTAAAAAGGTTCTTCCAAAACTTTAGCAGCAAGGAACACAAAGCTGAGAAATATAGGCCATTAAGTGAGTTGTACCACCATCTGGAGACATATGAACATCAAATTAAAAAAGTTATTATCCTTAATATTCAAATCACTTTAGAAAACAGAAGAGTAACAGAAATTTTATAGAGTCTGTTGTTCTGAAACTTAGTGTCTCATTAACACAATCTTTTGACTAGAAGAAAAGTACATGAACTGCTGCATGTCAAAAATCTGTTAAGGATTTCATAACTGCAGAGTGAGCACAACTCAACAGCTGTTGGATTCATCTCAACCACACATTCATTTCCACAGGATTGGAGCTCTGAAGGACATGACAACTTAGACATCTGCTTTCTGATGGGATCACAGCTGTATCTGAAGCTAGCAGGGACAGCCTAATAATCACAGAAGCCACTGCTACTTCGCAGCCTCCAAGCATATGGTAGGCACTTACCTGTAAGTCAACTCGTCTGTCACTGCATTGGAAAGCTCATGGTTCAAGTTTTGAATTGATAAAGAAAGCCTTAACAAAAGTGAGGAGAGAAAAAACTAATACGGCACTACTCTTCAAGACTCACAAGCCATCCACCGCACATATGGCTCAAGACTCAGTAAGACACTGAAGCTTGCATCAGAGTTTTCAACATCCCAAGCAATTATGTCATTTGGAAGACACAGAAATCACTTAAAGCTATCAGTGGGGTGAATAAGAAGGAAAACCTCAACTCTGCCAGCATACACACACACACACACACACACACACACACCCCATTCCCCTCAGAAAGCCTTGTATTGACAGAGTGAGTCACCCTGACTTGCTGCACACCATCATCTTACTTTTCAGCGAGGCTACTGAGAAGCCTTTAGAGATTGACAAGTATTAACACTCTTAACTCCAGGAGTTACAAATAAGATTAACATTCTGTCTACCAGGTGGCTGAAACCTATTTCTACAGTTGCATGTTCTTCTTGTCTACTTGCTTTAGACAGTGCATAAGTTAGAGAAGTTTCTCATGGCAAATTATGAGAAAAGCTGTATTTACACAAAACCTCTTGTATCAAAAGTTAGTACTGTAAATATTCACTTCAGAAGAATGATGTTAAACACCACAAATGTTGAGCAACATAGCAATGACAGCACATTGAAAAGAACTTCCTTTTTAGTAATTTTCCAGTCCAATGACAATACCTTATGGCTATTTTAATACCTTTTCTCCTGTAGAGGAATTTAGACAGAGGTGGTTTATCTGCTTGATTAACTGTACTTCAAAGTACCTGTCCATCTCTGAAGTACAAACTAGAAAAAGCAGTACACTACACTTATGACTGAAGGTGCCTGTATGTACGTGATTTAAGTATGGTACTTAAACAAGCATCCCTTCCTTCCCCTCTCCCCCAACTGCAGCAGGTACAAGTAAACACACAAGTAGTATCTTCCTTGGAATAAAGCCTAGGAAAACACCACTAGCTCTAATTCTCAAACTGGAGAGATGCCAACACAAAGCCTGCCAAGCCTACCAAAGTCAAGTGGCCAACAGGTTAGCCTCAGAGCTTCAGTTGGCACAGCCTCCTTGCACCAGACCAGTAGCCGCAAGGAATAGCAAAGGAGGAAAGAAATCGACATAGAGCTCTGTTCACTGTTCATCAGGAACTTGATCTCTTCCTTTAAGAGCAAGATATTCAGAATAAAGCTGGTAAAGTCTTTGGAGGCACCATGGAATCTTTCCATCATAATATATTAATTATATTAGAGCAGCTAAGGAACTTACTCTCTAAGTACATGTCATCTATAAACTATATAAAACTCCCCCCAAAATTCAACACTTCAATCTTTACCTACTCTTCTGAAAAGCCTGGAAGGTCACAAATAATTCAGAATCCACAGATGCAAATTCACACAGTCAATTATAAGCGTTAACTGTCATCTGAACTGGTATACGATGAAAGATTAGGGTGAAATGCAGGCAGAATTGACACACGAGGTACCAACTAGAAAGAGGAAAAAATAGTTCCCATTAGGCACAGAATCTGAGAGACATGGCAGCATCTGTGTCCTTCCAGGTTTAAGATCCAAGGGAAGAAAACTCTAAGCAATCCAGTCTGAAGTCGACGTTGACTTGTTTCTGAGCAGAATGCTGGTCCCTGCCAACTAGAATTTTCTATGAATATTTACTACTACACATCTATTGAAGCTAGCCAGTTTTGCAAAAGGAAAACAAAGAACTTGGTAAGACATAAAAAGAACAACAATGCAGATAATGGGAAGGAAAAACACAGCAACTACTGCAAGTGCCAAAACATTCTAATATATCTTAGGTTACTGAGAATCACAAACACCCCCACTAGGCTTGCATTCATTTTCTTTGTATGTGTATTTACGTACACCAATAATAGAATTCTACATAGATAAAACAGACCAAATAAATAAAGAGACAAAACGACTCAGCTCCCACTCTTAACAGTTCTGCTGTTGTTGTGGTTGGTATTGTTTTTCCCCTTAAATGTCTTATTAGCACAATTGCCACATGATTTAAAATCAGTTAAAGTAGTCACTGAAGCATGTCAAGTGATCCTCTACATCAATAGCACTTAAAAAAAAGTTACTCATACAATTCCAGTAACCAGACTTTCACAAGAAACTGATAGATCTGATTATTTCCATTTTAATTTCTTGTACACAAGTTAAATAGCTGTATGGTATACACTTCACATACATACATATGTAAATTTGTGCATATAGAAAATACTGTTTCAATGCTTTCTGGAAGTATAATAACCAATTACTATTGACACAGTTCTCCAGAGTTTTCAGCACAGAAGTACAAAAACACAATTAATGAGGATGTTATGGATACAAGATTGCATTCATACTAGACTTTACCCAGTATTAAAGATTGCTCTTCAGTTTTTCTCAACTAAATAGTAGTGGTGCAATTTTTGCGTCTTTCTTCTCATTTGAGTTCTTTTCCTGGAAAGACTCATACTCCCCCTGAGTACTTCAAACCAGAGAGGGATGAGACATCAGGAAAAGCAATGCTATCATGCCTCCTTCCCCAGCTGAAGCACAGAGTTTATGTTCAACAACTCAATAACTCTACAAGGTGGGGATCACTTGTTTTCCCTATCACCAAAATTTAGAGCAATGTGAAGTCACCATAGGCAGCTACTCAGTATCTCACCTTATGTACCTCATGGCTAATAAACCCCCTAGCTGCTAAGGTCAGTCTCACATTTATGCAAGCAATGAGATTCTGGAGGTGAGAATGAATGGGCCAACACACAAGCTGTACAAAGACCAGGACCTTACCCCCACCTTTCAGTCAGATTCTTGTACATTTAAATTAAGGGCACTGGCCCTAATTCTATAATGCTGAACCCCTTTGTAGAGAACTCCCCCCACTTCTTCAGGATTTTTTAAGACTAATCTCCACACTATAAAAGCACTTAATCCTAAATTTTCAAGACAGATGTACTATTCTTTGTGGCTTTTGAGAAGCGACCCATCTCTACTGGGGAGAGTTGTGTCTGACATGTCTTTCCTCCTTGGCAGGTCTCCGTTAAGGCAGATGAGCATATTCTTGCCTTATCAGGGAGGCACTAACTTTAAGCTAATTCTGATAACCACTGTAATGTTTATACTAAGTCTTTTACACAGCAAAAGGCTATGAGGGTTTATCACAGAACCATAGGGGTTGAAAGGGACCTCAAGAGATCGAGTCCAACCCCCCTGCCAAAGCAGGTTCCCTACGCCAGGTCGCACAGGTAGGCATCCAGTCAGGTCTTGAATATTTCCTGAGAATTTCCTGAGAATAAGATTCCACAACCCCCCTGGGTCAGCCTGCGCCAGTGCTCTGTCACCCTCACTGTAAAGAAGTTCTTGCGCACATTCGTGTGGAACCTCCTGTGCTGCAGTTTCTGTCCGTTCCCCCTTGTCTTGTGTCCACACACTGCTGAGAAGAGTCTGGCCTCGCCACTTTGTCCCCTACACCTCAGATATTTATAAACCTGGATCAGGTCCCCTCTCAGTCTTCTTTTCTCAAGGCTAAAGAGACCCAGCTCAGTTAGCCTTTCTTCATAGGGGAGATCCTCCAGGCCCTTCAACATCTTTGTGGCCCTCCACTGGGCTCTTTCCAAGAGATCCCTGTCTTTTTTATACTGGGGACCAGAACAAGACACAGAACTCCAGATGAGGCCTCACCAGGACATAGTAGAGGGGGAGGGTCACCTTCCTTGACCTGCTAGCCACACTCTTTTTAATGCATCCCAAAATGCCACTGGCCCTCTTGGCCACGAGAGCACACTGCTGGCTCATGATCAACCTGTCATTCACTAGGACACCCAAGTTCCTCTCTGCAGAGCTCCTCTCCAGCAGGTCATCCCCCAGCCTGAATTGGTACATGCAATTATTCCTCCCTAGGTGCAAGACTCTACACTTGCTTTTGTTAAATTTCATCAGGTTTCTGACTCTCTAGCCTGTCCAGGTCTTGCTGAATGGCAGCACAGCTTTCAGGCATGTCAGCCAATCCTCCCAATTATCTCACTCAAAGTACTCTTGGAAGAAGTATGGATTCTTATATTTGATTATTAATTCATTTTAATTACATAAGAAAAAATAGAAATTCTCACATTTGTCTGAATTAAGCATTTAACACCTTTTAAGAATACAAACACTAAATGAAATACTTTGTATTTCTTCTAAACATTAAGTCAACACAAATCAGTAGGTGCACTGCATGACAAAGTCAGTAAGACAACTGCTTAGAAAGTGCATTTAGCTACGACCTCTGAAAGTAATGCCTCCTACTTCATTACATTGGCCCAGACACCAGAGGTGGATATTGGTGGTATGACAGTAGAGGATGAGCCTTTCCACCAATACCCAATTATATTTTGTTGCTGTGTGATAGATGGCAGCAGAGGGGCAGTCTGGCATAGAAAGACATAGGAATCAAAATGTGTGCGACTGAACTCCTCCATACAGAAAAGTGGCACCCACTAACACTCACCAACATTTCCTAAACGTTTTGGTAGACCCAACAGTGGGTGTGAGTACAGTGAGGTGGTGGGTGGTGCGTTTTAGCAGTGGAGACAACATAAAAGACAAGCCACGTTCACGCACAGCTGTTACACCTCAAGATGATGGAAGTCTGGATCCACTCATCCATGCAAATCAGTTAATGGTGGTGAGCATGTTGAAAATTTTGTAGCTGAGCAAATATTCTAATAGTGTTATTGTGCTCTTTGTATCTGTTTCATCAGAAACAAACAGCAGGCATTACTTTTGGAGCAACCTGTGTACTATCAGCTACCAGCACAGCACCAGCAGACAGGAATACCTCATGGGCAGGGCCCCTTTCACTACCAGGCCTTTAGTACAGTTCAGATTTCTAAATGTAGGCCAGAGCCATGTCCTCTTCCCCAGTCCTAAAATATCACACAGCTGGTAAAAGGAACAGTTCAGTCTGCTATACAGAGACACAGGAGCATAAGAAGTTCATTCAAGGTTACCAGCACGTGAACTGGTAGTGCTGGACTGTGTAAACACAGTAAGCAAATCTCAGGTTCAAAATGAACTTTTTCTTTTCTTGCATAAAACACATGTAATGCTGAATTAAAAAAAAAAAAAAAAAAAAAGCATTTTTCAACCTGACTGATGACTGAGAGAAACCTCTTGAGAATTCCAATTATTTCTAATTAAGGCTAAACTTTCAGATTCCTTACTGAGAAAAGTCCATGACAAGAAACAAAATTTTGCAAGCACAATAGCATCTTTAATAAGCAGTATGAACAAAAATTGATACATACACTAAAAACAGAGCACTAATAGATAATTAATTAATATTTTACACCGTTTAGAAGATGCTAGAACTGCATTTCGCTTAGAAATTGAGTGATTCTAATCACAACACAGCTAATAGGGATTTCAACTTCCATATATTACATGGCAAAGCCCCTTACTGGGTGAAGAGACCTTCACCTAAGTACTGTTCCACCACGTTGCTGTCTTTTTCAGATGGCCTCTTACCCCAGCATATGCTTGTACTGTAGCATGCATTACAAACAACCCTCCCAGTTTGCTTGTGCCCTCGCACAAAGAAAACTGAGGACAGAGCTCTGATCTTGAGAACAATACTTTTTTTTTTTTTTCTTCAGCTCCCCTACCTATAAAATCAGAAAGCTGACTGCTCAGGGACAGCACACAACACAGACTCAATACATAAAGCATGTTACTAGAGCACATTCTTTCACAGAGATTACCTGAAATTCTATGATAGCTTTTACCCAGAGCCCACACAATTTTATGTATTAGGGAATAAGGCAGGTGGAACCATACATCTTTACCACGACCCTCCAAGGCCTTCAGCCCTAGAGCAGGCGACAATCTAGAACCCAAAGTCAGGACCTGCTCCTTGCCCATGGCTGTCCTTTAACAAGGTCTTTTCCCTCCCCTTCTTCATTTCAGTTTGGAACAAAACCAAGCTTTGAAATCCCCAAGCAGCGGGGCCACATTTCTGCACGCAGTTCTTAAAAGTAGCACAACTGCCCATGATGCACTCCTATACATTTAACACCTCAAATAGCTTGCACAATAGCCACAGTTTAAAGCCACAAGCATTAATGAAATCCATTCTGTTAAAAGTTTAAGGTAGCGTGAAGGGAAAAGCTGTTCTCTAATTAACTCATTATTTACATATTAAGCTATCAAGCAAAACAGGTAAACAGTTTTGAAATAAGTATCTTGGCAGAGGTAAATGACTTATTTTGTGAAAAAAAAGTGAACCTGAAGTATGGCAGCTTTTTACTAAAACAAACAGAAGGCAAAACCTACAATTTAAAACTATATATTGTCCCTTTGCTCATCAGCTAGCTCTCTCTAGGCCAAATTTCATCCACAGTTCTCAAATGGCTTTTCTCAGTTACTTGCAGGTGGGAGACACTGAAAGCAATGGAAACTACTCCAGCTCATGTAATGCAATTATTATTTTCCATTTTTATTCTCTCAGAAGCCAAAACAACACTGGATGCAAGTTTTGGCTGTCCTGGATGCAAGCTACTCAGTGATCAAAGTCTGACAAAGGTTCCAGAAAATCCTGGGTTCACACAGTTCAGAAAGGAATTTAAAGAGAAAGTAACTAACAAAAGAGCACACATAATAAAACCACTCATCCCATCCTCCACAAAAATCATACTACACAGACACTGTCCTCATCAAACCCATGAAACCACACTTTGGGAACCTCTGAACAGCCAAATTCATCTCATTACATTAAAACCTCAGAAGACCATATACTGCCATATTATATAATTGTTTAAAATTTAAGCTTGTATTTGAAATCTTCATAACAAGCTAAGGTCCCATCCTATCACCTCCATACACACTGATCACATCCTCTACTGCCTCATCTACCGGTTTTATGCTGTGTGTTCTGATTAATGGGTTTTCACAACACCAAAACACTAAGAGTTACAACAGTGAAAAATGAAGTTATTATTAGGAACCTCGAATTTCCCAAATATAAAGTACTGGCCTGAATACCTCAAGTACATGCTACAGATTACTCCTGATACAAGAAGGAAAAAAAAAAAAAAAAAAAAAACAAATACTTGGAAGTAAGATGAAAAATAACTATGGTAGCAGAAGAAAGTACAAATGAAATAAATAAGAATCGCAAACAGAAGATGCAGTGCAGAATATCCATCAAAACCTAAAATCACAATAAGTCCACATAATTTATCTTTCCCTAATAGTTTTAATTAATTAAAAATTTACTACCCTGCAATAATCAGAGATGTCCTATTGTTTAAAAATTTAACACAATATTTTGTTTGGTGATTGTTTTTTGTTTGTTTTTAGGGTAGAAACTCCTCCATAAGCATATGGCTTTCAGTAGATTACTGACATGATCATACCCAATGCACACTGTATCAAATAATACTGAAACTATTCTGTTAAAATTTGACAGTAAATTAACAAAAAAAAAATTAAGAAATTCCACCTACTAATAAGAATTTCTTAGCTGTATCTAGTCAGGCAATGAGAACAGTAAGAACAACTGAAGTCACACCGAAATACAGAATGATTCTAACCAAAGGTTTAAAGTTACCTCAATCATGTGTATACATTATATAACTATGCAGTTTCTAGTTCTCTGAATTTGACCAACTCTCCCATCAGCTCTCCCAGCAGAGCACAAAGGAATAAGCCGGAAGATGCAACACACCATTACAATGTTACAGAGTTTTGTGTGATCTGCAATTACCATGTCACTGCAGTAAGCATAGTGAAAAGTAACAACACATGTTGCAATTACAGCCTGTTTGTTTCAGACATCTTATGACCACCCTACTATTTAAAATAAAATCCTACTCACCTATAAACAACCCACACAATACATCCTTCTTCAGAGCTGGAAAAGAACACTGCAGCAGAATCTAGATCTCTCTGAAAGAGACATAAGTGTCCTCCCTTTTACCTCACTCTCTAAGAGGGGATTGTGAAAGACAAGCAAGACACGGATCTGAAAATCTTCACTCTGTTTCCTTTACTTCTCCCAAGTTCCTCCTGACAGAAAATTTGCACATACTTTGATTCTTTAAGACAATTTACGAAGTTTTGGAATAATGTCTTTTGCAACATAAACTTTAATTTCTGTACTGTCAATAGTGCGGGCACAAACAAAATCTCACTGGCTTTAGACAAAATTTGCTTTGACGGTATTATAAAAGGTAGAGAAAAAAATGAGAATCTCACAGTAACATATACACACAGTATTATATACTTTATCCTCAACAAGCCATCAGGCGTCTAGGCTTCAGAGTCATATATAACCTACAATGCAACAGACCTGCTTAGCTTCCTGTGAGATGATTTAAAGATTGTTTAATAAATATCCCCACCATTCAAATAAGATCACATAGGTATTTAGTAAAAGCCAAGACTTATCAAGTCCTTACATTCACTTTTCATGATTTTGAAATCTAAAGAACAGGGTAACAAACTCAAAACTGTGCTTGTGTGCATAGCACACAACATATAAATTCAGAACCAAAGCAGAACACATTGTTTGCATCAACAGACTACTTTAAATTCAGTCAGTGGAATGGAATGACAGAAATAAAACAGCAGTGTCTTACAGTCTGGCAATCAGTAAGCAGATGAGTTAGACTTTTTTCAGTAAGAGTTATTTAAACCCTCCAGGCTTCATTTTATTTTTCCTCCAAAGCCAAATACTTCTGAACATGCCCCTTTCAACTCCATTTCCTACAACAAACAAAAGTTCATCTGCAAAGACCACAAATTCCCCCTCACCTCAATTTCCTTACAATTTCTTTTATAGTTTATAAGTGGCTCATCTGATGAAAAAGTGTCAGGAGAAATAGAAGGAAAAAGAAAATCTCACCTTACAAGCCACATTAATTGTCAAAACGCATGTACAACAACAGTGCCATATCTCTACACTGTTTTCTAGATGCCTATTTACATCTTAGAAAATTAGATTTTTATATCACCAGATGAAAGCTTATAGCCCATTGAATCTTTAGTTTTTTTTCAGTACCTCTTTGCTTCCACAGTGGAAAACATTCCACGTTTCCTGCCCTTACGTTTTTTTCCCTTGCAAGAACTGGTGGTCTTTCATAAAGAATGGCTTATCCTTAATTTTTCTTTCAATAATTGCAATTTTCGCATAACTTTTTAATCAGGAACTCTTTATTAGGGAATGTAACAATAGAACAAGAGGTAATGGCTGTAAACTAACAGAAAGTAGACTTTGATTAGGTGTAAGGAAAAAGTGCTACAAAGAAAAGTGGTGAGGTTCTGGCACAGGCTGCCCAGAGAAGCCGTGGATGCCCCATCCCTGGAGACACTCAAGGCCACATTAGAAGGGGCTTTGGCAGCCTGAGCTGGTGGGGACAGCCCTGCCCATGGCAGGGAGTTGAAACTGAATAGTCCTGAAGGTCCCTTCCAACTCAAGCCATTCTATGGTTCTATGATCAAAAACATCAAAGCTAGGGTTTGGAGCTCATGATCTTACCAAAGTGGCAGTACATTTCGCTGTGCCAACAGAAAACAAGCATCAGCTTTTGATCAACACATCAAGGTGGTAGACAGCTTGGATAGACTAACCTTATTAAGCATTAAATAAAAACAGGGTAGAAGTCTCAGCTGCATTTTTTTACAACTACTTATCCAGCCAACGTTAAGTGCTCATTAATACAACAACTAATGCTATTGCTAGTGAGAAATATCCTTTTTGCTGCCAAAGGCCTCAGTGAAAAAACAGTAAGACCAAGGAATCTGTCATCACAAGTTCTTTCTAGGTTGGGGAAGGCATTAGCAACAGTGCGGACTATGAAAAGCATGCTCTTGCACCTGTAAGCTATATAGACAGTGCAACCATGTATCTGATATTGCCTGTCATCATGAGAGATCTACTTCAGTATCTGCTTTTTTGGTTGCCCTGCCAAGTAATGTAATGATTATCCAACTGATAGCACAGAACTAAGCATTTCTGAGAAAATATTTTTATAATTGAATTACATTAACTGACAGGTACTGAACTTGGCAGCAAAATACACTGATTCCCACTATTTGAGGGCAAAGAAGCTCTTCAGGGGAATTTCTAGGGGGGAAAAAAAAAAAAAAAGAAAAAAAAAAAATCAGATGTTGACTGAGTTTGCTTTTCCTACTTCTGCAGTCTCCTGGAAGATGCTTCTGTCATAAACCATTACAGTCAAAGAGTCCTGCAATGACACTTAACAAATATAACTGCTATTTACAGCTACCTTCATTTTAAGCTGGCAGCCACTCAAAGTCAACCATTACTGCTGCTGAGAGCTCAGTTTGACACCTACTTTGATGTTAATACATAACTTAAGATATTAGGAAAGATAATGCACTATTCAATACTCTGAAATTCAAGGACCCAACTTCAGATATTTTTGGCTCCAACACTAAAAAGTTGGTTTTATTTTTTATATTAGACTTGTTGCTACTACTTCCCATTAAGCAAAAAAAGAAAAAAGATAAGCCAAAAGACAATGGCTGACAAGGCATACTCAAAGCTATCGCTTGTTATTTTATAATAGCTAGGCCACACTTCATGGTTCAAAAGAGATCAGGAGACACCAAGCAAACTTCAGTCCACTCATTTTTACTGTACAGTACCAACACTCATTCTTTACTGGTGCACAAAAGTGGTTGCTTTTCAAATTTGCTAAATTTTATAGCAATAATGATCATTAGGCCTATTCCAGTATGTACTCTTTTAGTAACCGATTTCTATTAAATATATAAATATATTCCGCTTAATTAAGCGGAAACATCACCATATGCAAATTGACTCCTTAATTTTACCAGTTATGAAACCTAGTTTCATAGTTTCTAGCAGTTTCTGACAGCTAAAGTTGTCAAGAAATAGGTAAACTACTGTGATATGAAAGGTGTATTTTCTTCCTGCTATCAGTTCCTGAGAAGTGGCAGATGGCTTTCCTCAGAAGAGGGGGGGAAGCAGGGAGAGTTTTTTGAGCAATTAGATTTCAAGACTGAGCCTTCTGCAGCCATTAAGAATTCCGTGAGTATCAAGGAACTTAAATTACATGTTTTTGTTGGTTTTTTTTTTCCTGCAAAGGTTAAAATTCTGCTGCAGAAATAGGGCAATCATTCCATAAATCTTAAAATCAGAAATGACAGCTTGCACCATAAACAGCATTTACTTTGTGACACATTCTGGGGAAAGACAGGTGGAATTTACATACGACACATAAGTTTTGCCAAATGGCATCCATTCTTGGCATTATCACTCTATATAATCATTACTCCTTAGATTACGTCTGGTGATTAACATCTCTAGCCTCACCAAGTCTTACTCTCCTTAAAAGCTTTGCATCCATATTCTATCTTGAATAATTTTTTAAAAGCATGTATTTTCTTATATTTCACTCTTTTACACTGATACTGTATTTCAGTATTGTTTTACTTCAGGATGACAGGTAGGAAACAACTAGGAAAACCTCGTATCTCCTAAACATTTCTGGACAGAAGAAGAAAATCTAAAGAACTTTGTCAAATAAATATATATACACTAACAGTAATAATTTATAATTTTCTGTCTAAAAGAGCTAATCATTATAATCACATTCAAATTATACTTCAATAGCTTTACTATTAGAAGTCTGTTTACTGCTATGTAAAGGGGACTGTTAGAAGCCTTATTTTTTGTTAATATTGCCCAATTATTTTAAGCAGGATTAAAATAAAGCAGAAAAAAAATATTTCAGATCTTTATGGCAATCCAGCATTAATGAACTCACTCTCACTTGAGAATTCACAAATATGCCATTAAAACTACAAACTTTGCAAGGCATAGTTAAAGTCACCAATGAACCCAATGGAGGCTGGACAGGCACATGATAGTTACAAACTCTAAAGAAGGGTGAGTACACATACTTAAGCGCACGTGTTCAATTAACAAAGAACACTCATGAATTTTCCTCAAAAGCTATACAAAAAAGTCTGAAGCAAACATAACAGGAAAAGCTTGCTTTCACTCTCAAATTGAAAGTTATTTCGTAGCCTTCAGTGACAAAGCTAACTACCTTAATTTTCGTACAAGCTAAGAAACAGTTAATTGCAGATCAAGCCACATCTCCACACAGCTCCCCCACAATCATTTTAAAAATAAACACTTCAGATTGTCCTCTTACTTCCTTACAAAAACAGTATTGCCATTTTATTTATTTATTATAAGAAAAGGGATAAAACAAGAAAAAAATGCTTAGAGCATGAATACAACCTAAAGTAGCTAGTCTAAATGCTGTGCTTTTGCTATGGTCTCCCTCTCATCCCTCTGAGGCTTGTCAATGAAAAGATTATTTTTCTACTGGCTGTATGTGCTGAAATTAGTTCAGCATCCACAAAGTACCCGCTACTTTTTCAAATAAATGCCAGTAGCAAGAAAGTAGTGAGGAGCTAACCAAAGAAGGAAACAGAAGCAATGATATGAGGGCAAGTAAATACAACTGTTTTGTCTCCTTAAGACCACACCAAAGGAAGAAGACTGAACAGACACCACACTATCTGGAAAATGGGATTATTGCTGCATTGATCATTTTTAAAGCCTCACTTTTCTAAACTCACTTACCCTTTAAGACAGAAGAATTTAGAGAATTCCTCTCTTACAAGAGAAAGAAAAATGAAAGTCCTCTGCCAACAGATTACAGATCATTTAAAACCTCACATATGTTCAAAAAGTACGTGTCTAATACTGGCAATGGCATTGGCTATCTGTACCATTTATTCCTAAAAATGGAAACATTTTATTACAAAAAAATCCATTTACAAAACTTAGACATGATGATTTATTAATATATCCAGGAATATTTACACTAGTGATATTGACCACAATAGACACTACAGAACTACTTGCTTAAAGATCTAAGGGGGCACATTAGCCTGAAATATTCTAAATAACCACTATCACATATGACAGAATTTATGAGAATTCTACAATCTTTCCTGGAATAATAGTTACAATTCAGTCAGAATAACTCCTAAAGCTACTAGAATGAGCCACTAGACTTCTGTGTATATGTAATAAATTCATTCTAGTCAGGCAATTCCTGAGCAGTTGTGGTAGCACAAACATTTGCCACATAAAATACACCACGTGCACGATTTTAATAGGAGACTTTTACACAATTCCCCCAGCTTCCTGCTTTTCTCCAAACCAACTAACCAAACCAAAAGCTCATACATCCAAAAACCTTACATCTGGTGGGGGCTGCAATCACATGTGACCATGAGCAAAGCCTGCCCATCAGTGACCCATTACAAAACAAAACAAGAAAATAGCGCCCTCAGAACAGATGTGTGGGCCAACACATAGTTGGCACAGAAGGACTTGCTTGGAATGAGAACTACTTTGTCAAAGTCCCTACACTAACTTCTCACAGCAGTGTGATTGGTACGGAATTGTTATTTTCCACTAGTCATTCCAATATACCCTATAAAAGAGCCTTCTCTACCATCTTCCAAGGAAAAGTAATGTAAGACCAGCTCACATAACAAGGGTGGAAACTCATACTTACTGTTCTAACAACTAAGCACTCAGAAATTAATTTTGATTGACTAAGCTTCACTCAACTCCTTCTGCAGACATGGGCAAATTTTTCTGAACTTGGCATACCACTCAAGCAGAGAAACTCCTGGGAAAATAAGTCCAGGAACTTCACAACCCCCTGTTAAATTCCTCTCTCTAACGCAAAGCATAATCTCAGACATGCTAGCACAAAAAGAAGCAACACAGCACACCCAGAGCGAAAGGACACGTGGGAACCAGGACGCTGAGCCTGCAGCCCCAAGGAAAGAAGGAGAGTGTCAAACAGCATTAGAGCTACCCACAAGTAGTAAGTTAATAGAATCACAGCTTCTTATCGAGGAGACTGTCAGTGAGATCTTTTGTTTGTATTGTGGTTTTTTTCCCCGTTTGTCATTTTAACTATACACGATTATATATTAAAATAAATTCAGCATTAGAAAAACCCAGATAATAAAATACTCTCAAGATGTTCACATAAGTGAATATATATTTCAAACAAACTAGTTGACTTGTCTAATGAGACAAGTCTTCAGGCATCTATTCTGAGGAAACAGATCTATACTAGATTTTAATTGTAAATAATACGAAGATAACATTCATCAGTAAGGTGCTTCTGACAGCAACATGAGCAAAGCAGACTTTGTTGTTCTAGGCAGCTTGGAGTCCTATGCTTTGCAACATGACCAGGAATCATCACAAATAACTGGCCTTTAACTCATTAATATGAAATGCTATAAAATGTCAAATAAATTGTCAAATAGTTGGGGAAGAAGCAAGCTGTTCTCTAGCTACAAACTTTTTTTGCAGAAAAATATTTCTTTTGCCAAGGAAAACTGAAAGCTCATGTTTTAAACATTTTAAATACGAAAATCTTATGTTGTTTCACTTGACATACTGCCTTAAGACATTATTTTCTTTTTAAGCTAATGAATAACTGTACGAAGCAAAGCTTCAGAATTACAAAGTAAACTGAAGCAGAAACGAGACAGGTTTTAGATCTCTGACATCATATGAGTGGAAAGGAGCTTCCTTCACTGAGAAACAGGAGATGAAGGAGCAGCCGAGATTAGAAGGCATAGCAGGAGTAAGCAGAGAGTAACAGGGAAGCAGAGAAGATAGGGAAGTATGTATACATAAATACTGAATGGGAGGAAAATGCATCTTCATGAGATTGGCTGTCAATTTCAGAAGGTCCTTCAGAAAAAGGAGGCCTTCTTTACAGTTTAGGAGAAGTAAAGCAGCATGCATAAACACTTGAACATGAAGTATTCAACATGACAAAGCTATTTCTCACTATTACAGTGAGACTCGGGGTCACATACTGCATGGTTCCAGAGTTCTAGCCAAATTATCAGAATTCATCCAACTATCTTGGACACGCTAATGCTACGTAGCAGAATTGAGGAGACCTCCAAACAGTTTTGCAAAGAGTACTTAGCTCTAATCGAAACACAGAGGAAACTGCCCTACTAACAAAATTTAGTATCAATACCCTTATGTTCCCCTGCCTTTTTCTAAACCTAGCAGCTACTAGGCCAATAGGCAGCTTGAATCTTTTGATGACAACTGTGGTAACAAGATGTCAACAAACAATGCCATCAAACAAGGCATTTTACTGTCCAACCATACACTTGGTTTTGCAGTCAATAGGTGTCAGTGTGCCAGCTCCAGCTCTAAACCTAATGGCATCAACAATTTCCTAACATCAATTTAGCATGGCACTTCTTTCAGGAACCTCTCAAGTTCTAGTTGTAGTCAATAATATTAATACCTGTATTTGTAACCCCTACCCATGTTATTCTCAGCCAAACTCTTTAAAAATACTAATTAATCTAATGGCCTTGCTTCTGGTTTTAGTTTACTAAACTTTCTTTTCTAAACCAGTTAGATTACACTTGTGTTTCAGTTCACATCACAACACTTTTCTGCAACTGGTAAAGGAAGCAAACTTCACTGCATCGCAAAGTTGAACATCACAATATGAGAACTAGTTTGAAAGACAAGCTTTCAAACATTTGTATGTACATCATGTGTATAGATATGCACAAGATATTTCCCCTCACAGGCTCAAAGTTATGGCCATCAGTAATGCAATCAGATAAGCTCATCAGGATTATTAATTCTAATGCAAAAAAAAATATATATATATATAAATAATTCTGGAGTATCATAATGAAGAAGCATATACTCCATTATAACATTATGACTAGTTCAACAGAACTTCACTGTACTCAGGAAATGCCAGAAGAAATAAGAAAGCAATGCATGACATTTAGTCTTGCAGCCAATACAGCAGACTACGAGCAAATGGAGGTGGGAAGCCTATTTTTTCAGAGTTATCATCAATTCCTACAGAGAAGGCATACAGCCATTGTGTAAATTCTATGACAGAACATATCCAGATTTCTGCCTCACTCCCATTATTATCCATGACTAGGAGGCTATCTGAGTCACTTTTTCAGCCATCATTCCCTTACTTACTAGACCTCAACAAATGCCTTCCCAT
The DNA here is from genome assembly GCA_023055505.1 of Callipepla californica brunnescens. Taxonomy (NCBI): domain Eukaryota; kingdom Metazoa; phylum Chordata; class Aves; order Galliformes; family Odontophoridae; genus Callipepla; species Callipepla californica. The sequence continues at coordinate 462,940 of JALIRH010000084.1, read as the reverse complement.
TAATTGCTACCAAACCTAGTTGTACACTTCTTTTTTCATTTTCAGTACTTTGAGAACTCATTACTCTGAAAGTAGAAAAAAAAAAAAACTGACAAAGCCATAATAAAGCAGCCATAATCTGACAGAAGATAAATGCAAGAGGAGAATGTCAAGTATTTCCCTTGTGAAGTGATCAAGGAACACCACCAGAGAACTATGAGCCAGTTGACAGAAACCTTCTTAATTGATCCAGCTACTAAAGATGCTAAGTAGATCCAACCTTCGTGATCAAATACCTCCACAATACTTTAAAAGAAATGGGACACTTCCTCACAACCCTTGCCTATGACCAAGAACTACAGCAGGTGTTTTGTCCAGCTGAACAAACCAATGGTCTTTTTGAAGCTTTAGTCAAGATAAAGTCTAAAGCAACACATTAATTTATATAGTAAACAAGTAAAAAATGTACTAAACTATTCAATAATAATCTTTCAACGAGGACTGTATAGTTAGCAAATACAGAAACAGTTGCAGAGGCTGGTAAAATATAATAAGCCATGCATGCTGTAACAACAGAAAATTCTAATGGGCAACACTTTCTGATCCCAGTTTGTAACTCCATAAAATGCAATTACACCACAGGCATTAATGGTTTTAATTGAGCCAATTATGTACTAAGAGGTAAAAAGACTAAAAATACATACTAAATTATACAAAGACTTTAGACTAAATAACACTTGGGAGTTAACAAAATACTTGTGGGAAAACATATTACAGATGGTCATGCAATTTAAAGCGGTGGTATCCTATGCAAAGATTATCACTTGGGATTTTTCCCCTATTATTTATTTATTTTTAACTAAAGTAGATTCTTGTTTCAAGTACTGAACCAAATGTCTTTAGGTCAAATCTGAAGGGCTCACAACATACACTGACATATACTGAAAAGATTCCTTTCTCCCCTATATGTATTTCCTCACACAACTCAAGGCCAAATTCAAGTATTTGCAGAAATGAGCAATTGCAGATTTTTATTTGCCCTACCCTGAAGCACCACTTGCAATGAAATGACCGGGCAGGAAGAAAAAAAGGGGAAAAAAAACAAAAAACAAAAAAAAACAACCTAAAAACAGGAGATCAGAAGCCCAACTCCTTCCATAAGCCACCCATGTAACTATGGTAGCCCATATTCCATGCTGATGATTTACCAAGGCTCTAGGATCACATGTTAGGTAGCTCCCCTTCACAGAAGCACTTAGTTGTTACAAAAGCAGCCAGACTGTGAAACAAAGTGCTTCATAACACTTCCATGTTTTACAGATGCATCCTCATGTATCAAGATGTGGGATATCAGGGTCAAGTATTGATTTCTGAGCCATGTACTAGGGCAAGCGGAACAGATTAAGCATCCAATTCTGATGGAGGAGCACAGAGCATCTACTTGTAATCTCTTACTAAAAGAGTGATAATTCATGGTTCTGATAGACTTTTTCCCCCCGGCCCCCTTTCTTAGCTCAAAGTAAAAAGGGGCACAGCTTGGAAGTCGAGCAAAATGAGGAAGGCAACATTTGTAGAATGGCTCTTTGGAAAGACTGCATAAGTAGGCTTTCAGTGAACACAACTGGTCTTTGCAAGCGTCCAAGGCTGTGGCGACACCCTACATAGTACGATGTATCTTATTTGAAGCTAAAATAAAATAAAAAGGAAAAGCATCTACTTACAGTAATCGTTAAGCAAGAAAGAGCATGTTAAAATCAAGTAGAACTACCTATGAACAGGTCAAAATAGAAGAGCAAACAGTGCTTGCCAATAAAAATTTTGATGAGGTCACCTGAGAAACTGCAGAAAACTATTTCTGTAGACTGTGGCCTACTAAAGTGGGAGGACATGCTTGAAAGTGGAAGAATGCAGCAGCAGCATCTTACAGCTTGTAACATCAAGGCTAGCTTAGACATCACCGCAAAGAACTTGAAGCAAAACCACAGCAGATAACTTTGACAGTCTGCTAATCAGAACTTAGATTATCTGTGTTTGAGAGGGCTTTATCTCCTACATAAAGGAAAGAACAATAATAGCAAGGTGCCATAACAGCTTGAGAAAGTCCAGAGGCAGAACACGTTACATAATCAGAAGACATCTCTTTTAGCAGCGAACTTCACAGCTGGATGTTAGGAAAGACTGAAAGATGTGGTTAGTGAACATGGTAGTGATGGTTTGGTGGCTGAACTAGATAGATGATCCTAGTCCAACCTTAATGAGTCTATGATAGATATCTAAGCAGATGTGAAAAATGAAAACATCATCAACAATCACTTGAATTATATGGGCGTGATTTTAGAAGTCATGTTATGCAGCTATTTCTGAATCCTGAGAGCTGACTAGATAAGAAAAAGCTAACCTTGGGGAGATGTGGGTGGCAGATGTTAACTTAAAATCCCCAGCTACCACAGGGATCAGCCAAAAGGGAAATACCAAGAAAAAAGAATGGGCCAAGCTCATCTCCACATCACATAGAAATAGAACTATAACAAAATTAAAAATTGCAGCAAGGGAAGCTACAAAATTAAGACAGAAATATTCAGCCAGTGCAGCCTAACACTGGGTGACAAGCTGCCCAAGGAGATTGCAGAAATAAGTCTTCAGAAATACAGCACAACATGATCCACAACCAGAAATAGCCCTGCTTTGAGTAAGAGAATAAGCCATCATTATGAAGTTAACAGTGTGTCTTTTAACAACCAGAAAGAAAAAGTTATGAAATTTTCCACCAGCAATAGTCCATGCTAAGATACAACGGATAAACAGCAGGCAGACTCAAGCCCAAGGGGTGAGTCAACAGTCTGCTGATGTCACAGCCAGGAATAGAGCTCAAGCCTTTTCTTTCCCCTCACTTCATCAGTTAGTAGGAGAAGCAAAGGAAGGACTATTTTTGTGTTCTTGCACAAAACACAGTTTAAAAAAAAATCTCCACAAACATGTTTGAGAAACACTTTTGTTTGCTTGTTTAAATCTTTAATCCTGTCAAAATCTCCAGCTTTTATTACTCTAGGTTATACACAACCAGCTGTAAGCCACAAGATCTCCATCAGTTCTTATCCTTTCAATAAAGATTTCAACATCATTGTATACTTTATTTATAAGTTTAGACTACTACACAAAATACTCACAAACACTTCATTTCATCAAGTCTGCTTCACTTCTTGCTTTCCTGACCCAAGCAAGAAAAACTTTCCGAGTATTTTCTCTTTTTGCACAGTGCCAAGTATATCAGTCGTGCCCCCTTTTCCAGGAACAACTCAACACTGTAAGTTGGAAAGCTACCTGTATTACTGTTGTTTAAACTATTCAAGTGGAAAATAACACCACTGAGGAGGAGCTAGTGGAATCAGCAGCACACGGATGAAGGCCAGCCAGCTGGTTCACAAAGAATAATGGACTTCACCATTTAGGAGTTCAGTCGTACAATTTCCACATAATTTTCCTATGCTGAAAGGTTAATTCCACAGTCCACACTAAGAACTGGCCCTCCCACTCTAGCTACGATCAGAAGGCAAGCAGTTAACAATCAACCAACTAACAGACAGTGTTGCTTAACAGCACATATTCCCAGCCACCTCATCACCACCTTCCCTATGCTGTCTGGGATGTACCCAATCCACTGGTTTACTCAGCAATATGCCCCACAAATGCAAGACCAAAATTTAAGTAACCACTTAAAATAACCGCTATCCTTCTTGAGGTATAAAAATGCAAATAATCTGGACTGCTGTTGACAGTGCAACTTTATTTTGTACATACACTTGAAGCTTCAAAGATAAATACATTTCTGCCTCTAGACAGATTGCCAGATTATGTTTTTCTTCACACTTTTACGTGAAGGAAAAAAGTTACAGGACTGTGGTATCACTATGTAACTGTATTAACCCATAGTATTAATCCATACAGTATGTAACTCAAAGACTGTTTTCAGTTCTAAATCCCATCTCACAAGGGAAAGTCACAGACACATAGAAACCAACTTCCTTGTAACAACCAGTTGAACATATTAGGATTCCTCAGCCTGGAACAAAGATTAGAAAACTACGTGCTGTTCAGGATCTTAAGACACAGCAGAATTGAGTAGAGTTGTTCACCTCTTTCACCACAAGAATCTGAGATCAGTGTGTGAAACCAACCCAGTGGAGCATCAGAACGCTCCAAGGAACCAGTTATTCACACAAGTAACAATTAGGCTAGAAAACTCCTCCCTCCCCAGCATTCCTAAAGCAAGAGCTCTTGATAATAAACACACCTGGAGGTATTAAATCCACTATGAATCACAGTTTCTAGAGCTGGGATGAGTATTGCATGGACATCAACGGGCATTTCAGTCTGCCTCCTTCCCCTGGGCATTCTCTCCCATAGCATAAGCAGCTGCACTGATTGGGCTTTGAGTAAGACATTTAGTTTATCACAAGTTGTCACAGAAATTGTTTCTATTTCAAAAAAAATAAAAAAATGGGTTTACAGATTTTCAAAACAATTATATCATTAAGGAATGGCTTGAGGAAGACAGGAAGAGAACAGACAAACAGAATAATCTGAAGTCCTGAGCACAAGACAGATGAACCTAAAAACTAATCAGTTCTGCAAACTCACTGCGTTCAGCACAATCATGAAAAAACACTGCTTTCCACAATGTGCTGCTTCGATGGCAGGTGCATCTGGGTTTCCAAATTGTTTTAATGAGCAGCTTTATTAAGTCAGATCTGCCTAGTCATTACTTCCTACACACAGGCATCCTACTGAAAGGATCAGGTGCCTTACAGCACTGCTGTAAACAGAAGTTAGCCGGGAATCACTGCTCAAAGCAATCTTATTCTATCATTAAGAGATTACAGTAGGAGAAAACGTGCTATAAGCTAACCTAGCAGTTTGCTCAATTCTTAATCCCATTTTACAAGACCTAGCCACACCGCTACCCTCCCAGAAGCCAACAGGACACCTAGCAGCCCTAAACCAAACGCTATTTGTGACACGGCGAGGAAAAGCCCTCCTCTCTCCCTGCCACAGAGTTTTCCCAGACTTTGAGGACTCAGGCTATTAGTATCACACTTCTCATTTTAAGGGGACTGCTAATGAAACTGAAGGCGTTGAAGCGTACCAGGGAAGCCCTAAAGTGCCGCTCTCAAGCTGCCGCTAGGGATTTAGCAGCGACAGAGAAGGGGCGGGACGGCAACAGGGGCACTCAGGGAGGGCGGTGGAGGGGCGACCTGCACCAGCACGGCGCTCCGTCCGCCGCAGACCTGACCCACACGTGAGCGGGAAGGAAGGAATACCCCGAAAGGCTTTGCCGGCGCCGGAAGCGGAGCCGCGCCGGCGCAGGGACAGCCCACCGCCGCGGGGAGGGAACGGGGTGCAGCCGCCCCCCCCCCACACCCGATCCGGCGCCGCCATGCCGGGCCCTGTACCTGCGCTGGAAGTCCTGCTCGAAGGGGGCCAGGTAGGGGTCCCGCTCCAGCAGCTCGGGCAGCTTGGGTGCCTCCGGGCCTTGCGCGCCGGGCACGGCCATCTTGCCGCCACGGCTCGGAAGCGCCGGGCCCGGCCGCTATATACCTCCGGGCGGGGGTGGGGGGGGGTCTCGGTGCGGGGCGAGGCGCCCACTGCCTCTCACCGCCCGGCGCCGCCCACCGGCGGGGGCAGCCCCGGCACCGCGGGCCGCCCGCCTCCGCCGCCGCTCCCCGCCCGCCTCACGGCCTTGGGCGGGGTGGGACGCGCGGGCTGCCTGGAGGGACGCGGGCTGCGAGCGCTGCGCTGGGTTCCTCCCCCACTCGGCGGCTCGCTGCCCAGAGCGGCCTCCACATAACCGAGGCAACTCTTGACCAGCACGACTGTGGCTGTAGGCCAACATCCAGGCCTTACTTTTAAGGTCCAGCAGTATTGCTTTGTTGAGACATGTACTAACATTGTGTATTTAGAGGCCTCTTTTTGAATACTTTTTAGCCACAGGTTATTAACTTTCCAGCGCTAGGGTACTTGACATTGCTTCCACAACCATCTCCAAGATTCATGCTTGTAACTCATATCCCCTGCCTTGGCTTCCTCTGGATTTGGAGTGGCTTCCAGTCCTGCTGCCAGGTGACAGCACGGCCTGTAACAAACTGCAGCAGTTCATTTGTAGCTTCTCCAAAAATTGGCTGCAGTGACAGTTTCCAAAATGATTTGTTTCATCAAATGGTATGCGTTTAACTATGCTATATTTCCTTCCTTGCAGCAATTTATAACTACACACACAAAAATCCAAGTGCTTTTGTCCTTTTGCCTTACAGAGACCAAACAAGGACAAAAGTACTTGGATTTGAACCAAAAATTGTTCTCTGTCCTAAGAATGGGTGTGAAATGGCTCACTGAAGGGAGGTCAGTGGCGAGTGATGTCCCTAATGGGTCAGGACTGGGACCAGTGCTGTTCAGTATCTTCATCCGTGACATCAGTGGTGGGATCAAGTGCACCCTCAGCAAGTTTCCAAGAAATGCCAAGCTGTGTGGTGCAGTCAACACACCTGCAGTCAACACACAGGATGCCATCCAGACGGACGTAGACAGCGTTGAGCAGTGGACCCAGGTCAACCTCATGAGGTTTAATGAAGCCAAGTGCATGGTCTTGCACCTGGGTCAAGGCAACCCCCACTGTCAGTACAAGCTGGAGGTGAAGGAATGGAGCACAGCCCTGCAGAAAAGGACATGGGGGTACTGGTGAATTGGAAGCTGGACATGAGCCAGCATTGGGCCCTCACAACCCAGATAGCCAACCATATTCTGCGGTGCATCAAAAGAAGTGTGGTCAGCAGGTCAAGGGAGGTGTTCCTGCCCTGCTACTCTTCTACACTGCTGAGATCTTACTTGGAGTAGTGCGTCCAGATGTGGAGTCCTCAGTACAAGAGAGATATGGACCTGATGGAGCACATCCAGAGGAGGGCCACAGAAATGATCCAAGAAATGGAACACCTTCCCTATGAGGAGAGGCTGAGAGAGACGGTGCTGTTCAGCCTGGAGAAGAGAAGGCTCTGAGGAGACCTGAGAACAGTTTTTCAGTATCTAAAGGGGGGCTGTGAGAAGGAAAGGGACAGAACCTTTAGCAGGGTCTGCCGTGATAGGACAAGTGGAAATTATTTCAAACTAGGAAACTAGGGGAAAATTAGACTGGATATAAGAAATAATTTTTTTTTACAATGCAGATTGTGAGGCACTGAAACTGGTTGGTCAAATACATGGTGGCAGCCCTGTCCCTGGAGACATTCACTGTTGAGGCTGGACGGGGCTCAGAGCAACCTGATCTAGCAGTAGGTGTCCCTGTTCATTACAGGGAGTTGGACTAGATGACCTTCAAAGGTCCCTTCCAACTCGAACGATTCTAAGATTCTGTGAAATTGTTACGTAACTTTCCCCATCAGAAGGCCTGAGCAGTTTCTGTTTTTTGTTTTTTTTTTTTTTTTTATGAGATAAATGCCGTTATGATATAGCAGAACAACCTATCATAACCAGCTTAGAATAGGATTTCTTTTTTATTTTTTCCTCAGTGTATACCATTTCTTTAGTCTCAGGACTGAAAACCTGTTTTTAGTCCTACTTATATGCCTTAAAACTGCACTAGTGATTCCCTTGTCTATGTTAAACCAAAGTTTAATAACTCTTTTGTCTTATTTCTCACATCATGCTATGCACATTGTGTTTTCTTTTGCAAACTGTCACTGCCATTCCCATAGTTATCTGGTTGGGCAAGCTAAAAGGGGAGAAAATCCAGCTGTTAATCAAGAGTCAGGAACTTGTTTTTCACAATAGCTAACATTTTACCTGTTCTGCTGTTTGAGGCTTCCAGCTGTAACGGAGAGGTCGCCTGCTGCTGAAGAGGAAGGAGGGGGGAAATCCCTGCAGTCTTTGAATATACTACCACAGAAAATAGGAGCTTCATTTTGAGTGCAGTCTATTTGGTTTTCTTAATTATCAGAAAGCTCAACAGGTTCAGAGCACCATTATTAGCTATTTGGCATAAACACAAGAGAGAGATTTATAAATTGGCATTAGCAGTTTATGTAAACAGTAGGACTATTGCTGTGACTTCTAGCTCCCTGGAGACAGAGACCCTTTCTTAACCTTTGTTTGCAAGTTTGTGAGCAGAAATAACACAGTATCCAGACTCGCATCCAAGCACCCTTGAATGTCAGGAAGTTAAATTCTTCAAGTAGCCCCAAGTGCTGTATTTAATACTTTGTGAATTGGGAAATTGATAACCATTCAATTTCTATCTGTTCAAGTTTACAACTGAGGTGTGATTTTATCTGCCTGCTCAAAGACACAAAGGCATATATTATTGTGATCATCTATTACAGCATGATCACTGGGACTCTAAGGCTGAATTTGGCCCTCAGGACAGTGGCATTTAGTCTTCCACCTAGAGGCAAAAAAAGGGGCACTCAAAACAATAAATGTTGTTGCAGTAGATGAATGCATTTGTCTGACATCCATATAAAGATAGCAGCTGCCAGTAGAGATAGGAAGAAGGGGTGGATGGTAATAACTGCTCTTCTACGGGACAGTAATGGATCCTAAAGGATTGGTGTTTGAGGCATGTGTCTGGCACCCAGTTACCACTGAGGGTGGAGTATATCAATCCACTCTAAATTAGCCTTTCAATGGATGTTCATGATAAAGTTGTGTATACTTTAAAATGTTGCATAGCAGTGCTATGCAATAACTAAATGATTACAGTTCTTACAGTAGTTTCTGTAGAGAGTTCAAAAAGAAATCAGAGTTTTGGACTGAAGAACATTCTGACTACTCAGGTAACGCGCTACAATTTTCATTTTCTAATATTTTGCTCTTAGTTGAAAAAGTAGACAGAGATGCTGAACTGTAGGAACAAAGTTCTTTGAAGCTTTGAAGCACTGGTTCAGATTCTTCCCACCATCCTGGCTCTCAGGTTGGACAGAGGCCACCACATAGAGTAAGCTGGAGCCTGCAGGGAGACAGAGAGGGCAGTTGTCACAGTTGATGTGTACATAGTTTTTCTTCCAGTATAGACATAAAGGGTGCATTGCAAACATCCACTACATTTCTTAATTGTCACTAATCTACATAGTCTGTACAGGTAGGTCAGACATTGGCAGAGGAGATTAAACAACTTTTTTATCCCTGTCTTTGAGTTTTCCGAGGCTCTGCTGAGATATAGGAGGAGGAAAAATGGGCAACATTGCACAGCTGCTGAATCTCAGCAGCGTGTCAGAGTTCTTTAATTAAAACATAGTTTTGCAGTTTTTGTAAGGATTCAACCGTTAATTAATTACATACAGAGAATAAAGAATATAACCTTGAAAATTACAGTGAACATTCCAAGAATCCATTAAGGATGTCCCTTAATTAGTTTATGATTTGGGGGTTTTGTTTTTGTTTTTATTTTTGTTTTTTCCTGTTAGTTTGTTTTAAGAAATGTATTATTCAGTGAGATTGTCTTTTTAGGTCTTACCTTTGCCTTGTTATGGTTTCAGGAACTTTAAATAACAACACATCTTTAAAGATCAAAAATAATCTGCAGTCCAAACTATTAAAAAGCCAGTTTCAGACTTGTCAAATTCCACAAAAGGCTCTTGATAGGAATGCCATTTGCACTTACCAGTACAGAACCGAAATCACACTCAAGCAGCTTGAAAGCTCTGGCTAATGCCTACTTTTTGCTTTCATATTATTGAAGCATTACTATGATCTGATGTCCACGTGGAACACCTCCCCTTTGAGGACAGTCTGGGAGAGCTGGGACTGTTCAGCCTGGAGAAGAGAAGGCTCTGGGGAGACTTGATAGCAGCCTTTCAGTGTCTGAAGGAGGGCTGTAAGAAAGAAGGGGACAGCCTCTTCTGCAGAGTCTGTGATGACAGGACAAGGGGAAAGGACAGGACAAGTTTCAAACTAAAAGGAGAGATTTAGATTGGACATAAGGAAGTTTGTACAATAAGGGTGATGAGGCAATGGAACAGGTTGCTCAGAGAGGTAGTGGATGCCCCTTAGAGACATTCAAGGGCCTACAAAGGTCCTTTCCAACTCAAAAGATTGTATGATTCAATAATTCATCATTATTTAGTAAGAATATTATACTTCATGTTATTATGTCACTTCAATAATTCTCCATTTGGTTTTGTTTTACTTTGGTTTCATCTCTGTAACGAACAGGCTTGTCATACCAGTTCTGGTTTCCACTGTTTTCATACTTCAGCTGCTTCGTTAGCACTTCATTCTCTTTCTGTGTCTGCTTAATCAGAATAGCCTTCTAAATTGTATAGATCTCAGCTTGTGCCAGTATTCAGTCTTTCTGCATTATTTTCTCTTCTCAGGCAACATCCAGGCTCTTCATTTTCCAATTGTCCCTTGGCTCCATCAGGACAGTAGGCCTTCCCCAATGATCAAATTGTAATTTGGAGTCTATAAAGGTGAAGAGTAAACCTTTTTGTCTGCAACTGAGAGGTATGAATTGCCTTTCTCCTTATGTCAGTCTTCAGTTAGCAGTCTAGTAGAGACGTTTTTGGAGGTGCTGCTCCAATACATTGAATCTTCCCCAGATTCCTCACTGTTTGTGGATGTTTGTGCTAGATCCAAGTGCTTTCTTGCTACGCTGTTTCCTACCACTGCATATATGCATGGATTGCTTTGCTGCTGTATCTTACCTTGACATACCCCTTTTGCCACATTTTCTGAAAAAGAATGTTTGAGTGTAAATACTGTTAAAAATAACAGTGTTACAACTTCTGAGTCATCTGCTCACTTTGATATTTTTTATTTTGCTGTATCCTATTTATGATCTCCTAAATCACAGCTTCCCTCATATGAGCTGCTAGCTCATTCCTTATTATACTCATACCAGTATGCCCTAAAACTAAATGCACTCTAGGCCATCCACTATAGCTGTTTACTGTAATAATAATAATAATAAATAATAAATAACAGCCATATTAGTGCACTATAAATGAGAAATGCTTTAAAAAGTCTTCTGTACCTTTGTTTTCCTTTATTAAACTTGGTCTAACAGACCACGTTGAGATCCTCTACCAACACTTTTCTGTTAGTCTTTGTCTGGCTCTTTTACCCTGTGCTGTTAAAGCATTGGTTTATGTGAATGGAGAGACTTCTTCATTGATAAGACTGTTATCCAAATTGTTATTATGTTTGTTCTTTCCCTCTTTCCTTGTTTCAGCTGCACACTTAGAATACTGAAATGCTCATGCAGTTCACAAATTATCTATTGCTTCTTGGTCTGTGTGATCCTTCAGCTCACTCCTCAGTAACTCTTATGTTGTCCTCTGTTTCAACACATGCAGAAGAAAAAAAGTCACAAAGAATACCATCCTTGGAGCTGAGTCATTCTCTAAATCAAGAACTGTCATTTTCTGTACATAAAATATTCCTCTGCTGAGCAGAGGGCAAGTATTACATATACGATTTTATGGTTTTTTTTTTGGGGGGGCGTTCTCTTTCTTTAAATAACTTGCATATCTTACTCAGAATACCACATCATTTAGCTGTACACACCAAAAACTTATTTGCATTCATATAATTACATAATATAGTACATATTGCCAAAACGTTACTCATTCTTGTGTTCTAATTATTTACTTGATTGTCATTTCAAAAAATGGACTGACATTTTCTCTGATTTTGTATGTGCACTTAATTCCTGTGAACTGTAACTACTTTCCTCCTCTCCAGGAAGCCTCCAGTCCTCAAGGAACATGATCTGTACAATCAAATTGTTAGTCCTATCACACCTCTAAAAGACAGTCATGGTGAATAGCAGTCCAGTTTTAGTCATCTGAGATAGCTAACATTTAAAAGAGCTGACTAACGGTGACATGTATTAGACATGTGGAAAAAACAAGACCGACTATTTATTTCTTACCCTTTTCTTAGCACTATAAAGTACCTTACACATTCTTTGTATTTTTAAATAAACATTTTAAATTAAAAAAATAAATCTTGCATCTGTGATTGCCAAAATAAACTCTTTAGTAGACTGAAACCACTGTAGCACTGTATGTTATTAACACTATGATTTTCCTTGTTTATGCCCAAATTGAAGGGTGAGTTACAGCACGTAATGATATTTATACAAAGACTTCTTAAGACCTCCGTGTAGAGTTTTGTTATACTGCTTGAAATAAAACTTGTCAGCTGATTTCTCCAGCATAATTCTTTTCATGTGTTAAGAATTTTCATGTTAGCTCTGTTTTTATAAATAATGCCTTTATTAAATTTATAATTTTCCAACTTATTACCTTTTTATTTCCCTTTATTTGAGTGCATATTTGTCTTATCACTCTATTTATTTCAATGTGTTTTGTCCTTTTAACTCTGTGTTTTACAGTAAGTCATGTTGCTCTGCTTTCCTTCAGGAATTCAAATCTACATAGAAGAAAATTGAGTCTCATGCCAGTAGATGAGACAGACTTTATGACTTCTCCCTGATCCCACCACATATTGATAAAAGCATGGAACTGTGAAATATGAGATGCAAATGTCATAATATTTCCTTGTTTTTGTAAGGAGTTGCACAAGGAGTCATTCCTTTTCTGTACAGTGAAGTATGGGTATTCATAACTGTAAAAAAGCCATACTGACAAGAATAGAAAAATAAATGCCATATGTTATTTGTTGTTTTGTTTTCCTAATTTCCTTTCTGTAGTGTAGCATTCATATTCTCAAAAAGCCAACTGCAAGAAAAATTATCACGTTGTCTACTGTTTTTCTTCAATCTATAAATGTTTTGCAGGTCTTATCTTAAGTCGTTAGTCAGTTGTCTTGGCCCAGTTTTTGATCTTTAGAATAAATCTAACTATTTCAGCTTTTAGTGTTTGTCCTGTTCTCATTATTTCATTTGTGTGTTGGGAACCAATTTTTCATAAACATGGAGAATTCTTTCAGCACTGACACAATTGCAAGGAATTGAGGAAGGTTGTGTTGTGCTTCTGTAATAATTTACATATGACAAGTAAATTACTATACAAGTTGAGTAGCTACAGGAAAAAAAGGCCTTTGTATAAGTTGGAAAATGGGTACACTGCACATTTCAGATTATTAAATTTTATATACTGCTTTGAGTGCAAACTTGCATATTAACCAAAAGGGGATTGGTTAGTTTTATTCTTTTTATTCTTTTCAAAAAGTTTTTTGCTTTGTATATTACCTCCATTATTAAGAAGTATAAAATGTTCTCTGATATTTCTGATAATTATGTTAGAGAAGATTCAGCAAAGGCTTACATTTCTTTTGTCTTACATTGTAAACCAGGATAGTGGAGAAAATAAAATCTTCATGAATGTGACATCTGCCTGTAAATAAAATGCTGTCATTCAGAGTTAGACATAATATGCAGAGGTTATAGCTGTGTGTGCTATTTAAAAATAAAAGTCAGGATCTAGTGTTTGGAGGAGTAATTTATAAAAAGCTATCCCTCAAGAACATGCCCTTCTAAAGAAACCAAATATAATTATTTCATGTGGTGCTGTGTAATTGAGATGACTTGGAATTCCCCCTATTCTAAGACTTTTGATCTAGCTGCTAGCTGTGACAGGGTAGGGTTAAATCTCCTATCACAGGTCAGGAAAGACTTTTAGTTCTAAGAATAGCTCATTAAAGGAGGATGGTGAGTCTTCTTTTCCAATGTACAGATTAACGATCGTGACACTCAGTGAATTTGTGTTTGCTGACAAAATGACATACCTTACTTACATATCAATGGAAAAAAAAATCGAGTTTCTGGCTAATTGAAACTTCCTCAAGTAACTAGGTCTAATGAAGTAAAAACAAGGAAAACCGAGCAAGATTATGTAAAAATATATAGCTCTGCTATAAACAAAACAGCACCTGTGTCTTTTTAGAAAGAACATGAATTGAACACAACCTTGAAAGAGTCTCTAAACTCATGATCTGATCCACTGTTCTGGACCTCATATGATCATCTGGCTTTCCATTGATGTCACTGACGACAAAAAACACCTAAGTAAGTAAACATTGTGCTTGTACCTTAAAATTTGTGATGAGCAGTGCCAGGACATCTGCAGCCACAAGATGGGTAAAACACTTACATACTCCTCCAACACACATGCAAAACTCCTTGCAATTCAGAAAGGCTAGAGAATACATATGCCCTCAGTTCTACATGTCTGTTTCCACAAGGGCACCCTTACCCTTTCCATTATTTTAGTTTGCCCCTAGTAATTCTTTGTTGCAGCACAGAAAAAATAACTGCATAACTGCAATTTCAGATATATGCTACAATGCCTTCTTCTGCTCAGCATGAAATACTTTTAACTCACCTCCCAGTGTGCAGTCCAGTGTGAATAAAATGCATTGCTAAGAAATTAGTAATATATGCAGCCTCACTTGACTTTCCTTTTAGCTGCTGAAATAAGATACTTAATTTCTTTTCAAGTCTATGTGGATGGATGTCTACAGTTTATGGACTGTCAAATGTGTGATTTAGGGATAACAACCAGAGCTTCAGAGCAAACAAGAAGCTGCCCAGCACTGGGTAGTGACGGTGCTTGTTTAAAATCTGTTTAAGGATCCACTGTTCCTATTAAGATATGTAGAATTTTTTTCATATACAACAGGCATCTCCAGGGCATTATCATCACAAAGTTATAAGTACAGAAAGATTTCAGTATACTTTCAAAATTCATGGTACTAAGAGTAGATTAAGGAGTTTATAATTCATGATCGAAGACAATAGCCAGTGCTGCTGTAGCAATGGTAAATAAAAGCAAAATTTTAAATACTTTATTATTTCATCCTTCTAATAAAAAAAAAAAAATCAGTATCATCTTAGACCTGATCATTCTTTCAAAAACTGATAAAAATACAACATAATTATTTTAATGCTTAACTGTTATCCAATCTAGTAATGAAGGGAAATAAAAAAAACATTAAGTCTTTCAGAAGCTTTTTCTCCACATATTTAATATCTTTTCTGTAAATTCAGAATCTGACCACTTTTTGTCTGAGCTCCTAAGAGGCATTTTTGTCTATTAACATGGCAAGCCAAAGTATGATTTTTCTCTGTGTGACACTTCTCTATGTTACTACACCAGTGCACAGTGACTTGCAGTCTCTCACAGAACTATTTTAAAGAAAACTGATAAACGTTTGTCCATCTGTGTCTCTCTGTAAAGCTTACCCCTGTGGTAAGCATCGGAGCTGTGCCTGCTTCATGTGTGGCAAGCAATAGTTTTGTGTCACAGATCCAGCACTTAGCACCCATCTTTGTGGTTTTCACTTCTCTTTGGTGATGCTGGTCAATGATTTCCTTCACCTCCCATTGCTTCCCAGACTAGGCTTGCCCTGAGTTTTGATTGTAAAGTTTCAGATTGGAAAAGCAGAGGTCTAACCTGGAGATGGTGCATTCCTAAATTAACATTTCTGCTATTTCTCATTCCAGAACTCTTGGTGTGTTCTTGGAAATACCTCAGTCTGGTTCCCTTCTTTCTTCATTCTTTAATTATTTCAAGTAAATTCATCATGAAGATATCAGGCAGTTAAACAGAGATATATGTAATATCTATGAAGAAGATATCCCCCCAAGTTCTAATAAAGTCAGAGGCACTTTTTCTGCTGGTTAGGTTTCATTCAGTGTAAGCAAGAATCAGAATATGACCCTGTACTACAATTGTTAGAGAAACCAAGGGCTGTTTATTTTAACTACTACATTAACTAAGCACAATTATTTTTAATGGAATGATTTTTGAAAGCATTACAGGTGGCATAGAAGAATTTTTGTCAGCAGGAACAAAGGAAAAGGACCTGATCCTTTAGCCCAGGGAGACAGCTGGTGTTACAGTGTATTTGCAGTGTGAGGCCTCAGAGGAGTTCTCAGTGCTATCCTTGGAGCTTAGCTCACAGATAAGACAGTTTCCTACAGTTCATTTCCTAAGCTACTTCCTGCTGGTCTACAGTATTACATCCATCCTTCTCATCCTCAGGTCGTCTTTCTGTTGTTTTTTTCACCTGCCATACCTAAAGGCATGCTACCGATCTCATTTAATCCTGAAGAGCAAGGATGCTAATTGAGTTGAAAATGGTAATGATGCATCTAATTTTCTCATGTCTGCTTGTTCCCCCCCTCCTTTCAGAACACCTGACAACACCTGCATCCCAGAACAAGGGTTTTAACACGTATTTTTCTGTGTTGCGCCCCGCTACTCCCTTGACCTATTATCTGTGGCAAATTACACGGTGAATCAAACATGATTCCTTCCATGTTTCTCTTCATTCAGTTTCTGAGCAAGTGCAGATGTATGCTCAGGACATTTTTTGCATTTGTTGCCACAGTTAAAGCATAATTAGCTGCATGAAAAAGAAGTGGGATTAACCACCTCCACTTTAGCTAAGACACTGTCACCTTTACATTTAAGGCTGCTATTTTGTTTTTCAGCTATTTCAATTACCAGTTAAGGAGCGGTTTAAGTCTGTAATATAATAATACTTCCAATTACTAGTAAATAACATTTTACAGCATTAACTAGCCTGTCCTTACAACATCCTTTCCAGGCAGGCAAATAAATGTTATTATCCTCATTTTACAAACACATTGATTAAGTGACTTGCCTAAAGGCCACACATCAATTTCAATGTCAGTGCCAAGATTAGCACAAAGAAACTTCTGCATTGCAGTCACAGGAGGAAAAAAAAAAATGACCTATAATATCAAGTCCACCCTCCCCTGCTCAGAAACAAGCAACCACTTTTCAGACAGTCAGTCTAAATAGTGTTTACCTGCTTTGCATCCCCCATCAGTCCTGTGCTCCATCCACCTGTTAAGTGCTGCTTGTTAATTTCTCAAAATGGTTCCCAGCCTGCCAGTAGCCGGGGAAGTTTTTCTCTCACCTGCCGGTTTCATCCGTTGGTGGGCAGGTGCTGCTTCAAGAGCCTGTGAGGCTCCCAGGTTTATGGCTGAGCCTGTGCTGCTCCCTTGAAGGGCAGCCTGAGTATGTGCATTGATTTGAAGAAGCACCACTTGCAGCAGGAACACGATTAGGATGAAATTAGAAGGATCTTCCACTATTTAATAGATCGTTGGCCTCTCCAGCCGAGCACATTTCCAATTTCTAGGCTGTGTACAACTGGCACAGTTGTCTTTTCTATTGCTGCTGTAGCTACTGTTGGGAAGTTGTGGTAGTTGCATTGGCAGTATTGGAAATTGAGCCTTCAGCTCTAAAGCGCATTAATGTATCTAGTCCTCAGTCTCTTGAGCTACAAGGTAAATTGTCCTGTTTTAAAGCTCCTTCTTTTATATTTGGAAAGAATGTTTGTTTTTATCTACATCATTTGTTTTAGACTGAGATGCTGTGTCTATGTTCATTTTCTGACTGATGAGCAATGCAGACCTTACTGCACACATGTATTCTATGCCACATGGAAGTATAGCAAGTAACATTGTAGTACACAAAAATCTATTAAACACTGTAGAGTTTCTAATGTTTAAACCCTGATCTTTTGGAAGGCAGTTACTGCTTAGGATGAAAACAAACAAACAAAAATTGCTTATTCCCCACCCCCCACTATAACGTATGTTTCCTACCTGGAAAGACAAAACAGAAATCATTCGAGCGCTATTAACAGCTAATTAAGGCCATTCGTGTGTAAGGATGGCAATATTTTGTCCTGATTTAGGCACCAATTACGAGATCTTTGTGACTCAACTTCTAAATATGACAGAAAATCAAAATAATTGTGAATCTTTTGAACTTCAGTAGCATTGTTTGTCAGTGGATTCACAGATCTGTCATTAAAGCCTATTGCTTCATTTGCAAATACCTTAATTTGACCTAGTCATTGAAGCTGATACTGTGCCAATGTCTGAAAACAGATACATTGAAAAATCGTCCAGCATTTATGATAGATACTGGTATTTCAGACCAGAGTCCCAGGCGATGAATTATATTCTTAATAAGCATACATAACAAAGTTAAATTTAGAAATAGAATTTGAAATGGCTGCCAAGTTTTTAACTGAAGGTCATTTGTACTTTTTTATTTTTATCACAGGTGGAGAGAGTATGCACATATAGATACTCAAAGGAAACATGTAGACTTAAGTATCAGAATACCTCAAATATTAAAATATTAGCCATATGAATTAATTACACATTTGCCTTTTTTTTTTTTTCGCTTTTCAGAGATCATTCCTTGCATTAAATGAACACTATTCAATTGATTGCTTGCAAATCGTCTATAGATTGCAGCATCAGAAACAGTCATTAAATTTATGCCTGTCAAATTTTTATGTTAGCTTCATTTTTTTTTTTAACAGGTAAATAAAACATCTTTCTAAACAAATGCTTAAGTGTGTTTTTGACAGTTTATTGGCTTGGTTTCTATGCAAGTCTGTAATCCTAACTCTTCCACCTCAAACTGTGTCACATAAAGAGATGCATTAAACGGTAATAGAAGGGTACTCTCTCTGATGAAAGAGCAAATGATGTCTTGATGGCCATAGATGTGATTGAGTTCTGAAACCTGATAAATATTTTATCATTCGACAATTTCAGATGCTCAAGGGCTTCACAATTTTAATTGTGTTTTAATGATAGCAACTCTGTTCAGTTATGAACTCTGCCTACTTCAGATATAAGCACTTAAGTCTTCTAAATGATATTATGGCATAACTCACCTGCAGGGCTCCTGCAATATTCAGAGTATGATCTGTTACCTTCAGCAGTAGTTTTGTAGTAGTTTTGTATGTGGCTTTACACAGAAATACGTAATGAAGAATAAAACGTGAGGACATACTTCAAAAAATTATAAGAGAAGATTATGTGTCAGCATGAAAATGGCATGTTTTTCTTCTGTTTACGTTATGTGTTCTTCAGGACAAGTAATACCTGGTGTTTTGTGAGGCATGTTACACAGCTCAGCATGAACCTCATTTGTGGTTCCTTAGGTAGTAGCATGAACGTGATTATTGATGAAAGTAAATTTTCTTATAGTTCCTTCTGTTTTGTAATTTGTATTATTGCTTCTCATAAACTCTATAGTACTTCCTTGCTAAAATAAATTAAGAATTAATTTTGAGTAGGCACTTGGATTCCAGTCTACTGAAGTGCTTAGATACACGCTGCTCAAACTTTAAACATCCTTTGATGAAACTTCTCACATGATGGGAATCACAAACATGCTTTAGTATTCTAATGGATGAAAAGTTCAGCTGTTTCTTCTTTTCTATTTTTTTTTTTTTGCATTTATTTCTAAGACCTAGCTTTTTAAAACTGTACTAGATCAATAAGACTTAAACATTTTAGCTCCATTCTGTTACTCAAATGTTCACTAACAACTCATCTCTTTCAGACACTTCCACATTCCTCTCCTGATTTTAATCAGTATATAATGTTGCTGCACAATGAAATGTTCAGCTGTGTTTTCAAAAGAAGTTAAAATTACCTAGTGAAAGCCTTACTTTCATTTTCAGAAGTTCTTACAAACAAAATTATTGGTGTTTGTATAGAAGTGCAAGAACTATGGGTAAAATTCTCTTTGCTTCTTGTGCAAAAAGTCAGGCTGGATGATCAAAACACTCCCTTGTGGCCTTAAAAATCTCTGATGTGTTTTAAAGCTTACAATTGTTGCACCAGATCAGTGAAATGTTATCTTTGTTTCCAAAGAACAAGTTTCTGTGATCATTACAGCTGTTAGCTGATCATTTTAAATTAACATAGCACAAAACATTAAAAAAATATATCAATTCATATTCTTACCTCCAGAGTTACAGTTTTAAATGTGGGGGGGAGAAAAAAAGGAGTCAGAAAATGGGATTTGCATGAATAAAGTGCCTTATACCTCCCAACCACCTCCTCTATTATCTCTTGGTGCTTTTCAAATAAATGATTCCATGTAACTCACAACTTCTAAAGGGATTTGAAGGTTATTGCATTCCATTTACTTCCAAGTAGATTGGATACTAAAAATAAAAAGTAATGATAGAGCTTACCTTTCCCGACTCTGGAACTGAAATGGTAAATGTTTAATGAGGGAAACTCACTTTCCCAAAGTTTCATTCATCTGTCTTTCTCTAAGAAAAAAAGCAAAATGAGTTTCTAAACATATGGCTATTCTGATACCACAATCATGGATGATCATGTTTTTATTGGATGAATGCAAAATCCCCTCCTGCAAGAACATATGAGGATTTTTACTGAATATAATTAGTCCAGTGAAGACAATAGGAATAACTGAAAATCCCATAGGCATGTAAGACACAATGCAATGACTAAATGGACCTGTTTTTGTCTACCTCATTAAATGTCTTGGTATCACTGGAACATCTGCAAACATCTTATGTAGGTAACAGCACATGAAATGTATGTTATATACATCTCTGATTATTTCTAAGTATTCTTCATGAATATATTCTTGAAAGCAGTGGACACAGCAGAGCATTTCTGCTTTAACCCAGTTTTCAAATACAGAAAAATACAAAGGCATCTTAGTCCTTTCTTCACAAGACCTGAATAACTGAATATTATTTACTTCTAATTTTAACTATTATAAGACATTTACCTAGAAGAAAAAATATATATATTATAAGGAAACATTATGTTTTGTGCATTACTTGGTGAACAAAATAGTCTTTCTGCTAGAAGCCATCATCCTGAGGAGACTCTATAGCTCCTTTGGAAAATCTCTCCAATTTGCATAGTATTATTAGCATAATGTATTTGGCTCAAAGAAAGAGATAAATACGGGTGTGCCAGGAAGACTTCTTCAAATATGAAGTAGACAAGAGTGAGTATGAATAAAAATACCAATCTGGAGATTTTGTCTCCCTCTCCACTCATGGCAAGGCCATGCAGCTGCTCACTCAGATCATTGATCTCTCTCAGTCCTTTCAATGACTCCTGATCTTTCTTTCTTTTTTTTTTTTTTCTTTTTAGCTTCAGGATTGAACACATTGTTTTGTAGAGAATAGCTGGCATAGAAGAAGTAAGAAAAATCTCAACAAAACTATATTGATCTGAACAGTTTTCTGCTAAAAGCAAATGCATATACCATTTACTGTGGACATCTGAATGAGTTTTAAAAATG
The DNA here is from genome assembly GCA_023055505.1 of Callipepla californica brunnescens. Classification (NCBI taxonomy): domain Eukaryota; kingdom Metazoa; phylum Chordata; class Aves; order Galliformes; family Odontophoridae; genus Callipepla; species Callipepla californica. The sequence continues at coordinate 441,869 of JALIRH010000084.1, read as the reverse complement.
ACTTACACATAGGAAGTAGCAGGGGTATATCTCCAGGGCTTTCCCACTTCATTTGAAGGTAATGTGAGCTGGGTCACAAGTGATCTCATTACAACAGCCTCTGGGAATCAGAATACCTCCGTACTTCTTGGCCTTTGGCAATGCAATAGAGATGGATAAAGCATTGGCATGAAAATGGTTCTCAAATAAATCTGACTTGTGCTGACACAAGCCAGCCATGTGCCCCACACATACTGTCCACATGCCACCCATATATATTACAGTAAGAAAAACTGAGGTCCTAGGTAGTGCTCAAAAGTGTCACTTTACAGGCATAAGAAATCACCCCAGAGATAGCATATCCACTGCCATAGGAGACAAACAGATCTTACATTTCCTTTTTTTATGTAAAATTTCAACTGGTCATTCAAGAATCCAAACTGTGGATTTATGACACTTGAGGGAGAGCTTTACAGAACGCAAGGACAGATTAGTTGTCTCCTACTTAATAACCACTCAGTTTTTGTAAACTGCTAAGGTTTTTTTGGTTTTGTTTTGTTTTAAGTTTTACTTCCTTCAGTTTGTAACATCTATCTTAGCTAAGAGGTCGCTAGCTACTTTTTTGCTCTCAAGAAAGTAAATTTTGACACAAGATGGTGAACTACCACATATTGATTTTGCTGTTACAGATTACTATGTATCTACTTTTTGTTTGTTTAGGAAAAAATAAAAATATTTGCTTTCAGTTTGAAAAGGGAAAAATTCTTTTTTCTCTTTCAAAATGTTCCCATTGCTTCAGTTTCTATAAATGCATTTCCTTGCTTTACAGTTTTTACCATTAATTCTAGATTACATTCAGGCTTAGAATGTGAAATAGTGACTCTACAGCAGAAACACACTGACTTCTATCACTCCTTTTTTTGACTATAGGTTCATTTACCAAACAAAATATTCAACCTACATTACAGCTGTTGGATCGGTATTCTTTGGCTAGAAATCCAACATTTCACTTCTTTAATCTCTCTCAAGACAAAGTAATGATGTTAACAAACTCTTCCAAACCTTGTGAACTACTCACAACAATATCATTAATGTTATTACTTTTAACTCTTCCTTGCAAAAACAGGTGATTGGGGAGTCCAAAGTGTTAGAGGTACTGATACCAGTTCCTTCTTTCAGCCTAATAGTCAACCTTTCAGATGAATACAGGATTGTTTCTCATATTCCCTAATAGAAAATTTTCGGTTGAGATAATTAAATAGTGTCTGCAGCCCCAAGTTACAGTGTATCACAAAATACATTTTATTGTGTTGATGATGATGATGATGATTGTTTAGTTGTTTGAAATTTTAAGTGTAAGATAAATGCAACATTTTTTAAAAAACTTATGGTTTGGCAGGCATCTCTACATCTCCAAGCAAGTAATACTATGCCTCATTATGTCCATGTGCAAAATGAGGAAAAAAAAAAAATTCTAGAATGACTTTTAGGAGATTAAAGAGAGAATCCAATCCCTATTTCCCCCAACACTACTTCATCTGCCCCATCTCCTGGACCACCTTTTAAGCAGGTTTGGTTATTGCATGCCTGCTGATATGCATTTGTATTGTCTTGTCTTGTCAGGAATTTAATTTCACATGCTACTAATACAACTGAGTCACTGCAATTTAGCATGCATTTTGATGATGTGTTCTATATCTCATTACAGTTTCATCTCTTTAGCCAATACCATATGCTACTCATCTGTAGAAAAGTTCTTAGACATAATGAAAAAGGTATAATCACAAATGAGAAGGCAAATGCTGACAAAAAAAAACACACAGGTATTCAAGAGCCATGATGCTAACAAAAGAAATGAAACAAGAAAGCCTTTTAAAAATTTTAAAATCATTGTTTGGTAGGAAAAAAATGTTGAGCTTAGTGGTATTCTTGAACAGTTGGTTTAGGCCTGTGAGCAAATGGTTGATGTTTGCCCACCGTTTTATTCCCCACCTTTGGGAAATAAAAGCCAAGCACAGTTTTTTATAAGCAGTGCTGCTCTCGGCATGGAAATACTGCCGAATTGTATTTCTCACCAACGGTGAATATGTGATTGATGCTGTTGATGGGGGCATTAATCTTGCTTTGATGGCTGACGATGGCCACAGCCAGTTAACCTGAAACATAGGTTTTCATAAGTCAGTAACAACTGGGAGAACCAACAAACAAAAGTAACTTTTACCCCTCTTGCATTAACAAATTCTTATTGAAGACATGTGTCTTGACTCCAGTCCATCTCTAATTAAATCTAAATTAAATTTCACCAAGCAGAATTACCAGGGCCCAAACAGACCTTGTGATAGATCTTTCTGATGTTTACTAGTATTCAGTAAAGAGCAACATTTTTGTCTATTCTTGGTATGTTAATTTCAATCACAAGAACGAAGCTACCAGGTTTCTTTGGGTAGACAGTGTTTCACATGTGTTCATTTAACACATATTCTGATTGTACACATCATGAAATATATTTGGAATTAACTCGAGTTCTTGACATGAAAGAATAGGCACACAAGCAAAATCAAAGCTTTTATACACTTCTTTGGCAGCAGCTTCTTTAAAAGACGCTCATTTCATGGACCTTCCCCTGTCAAAGCTCCATAAATGTTTGCTTTACTAATGGTTACTTTAGTCTCACTAATTTTTCTTTTTTTTCTGAAAGTATAATCTTTTTTATTCACGCCTTCCATTCAGAAGTAACTTGCATGAATCAAATGCGCTTTTTTTAAAGTGCAAAACTTAGCATTAATTTTTAATTAGCAGTCTTTTTCATTCATAATTTTTTTCTCCTAGAAGGCTCTAAAGCATAGTCTGTTTCTGCCTGAATATACATAGATGACTGGTGTATGCTATGTTTTTATTATTAGACTCACTTTGAAGAAACTTTGATGACAGTATGAATGTTACTTTCCTTTCCTTCTGTCTGTAAACGTTATATGAATTAAGGTCATTTTTTTGTGAATCAAGCCCTATAATATTCAGTAACAAAAATGGTTACCTTTTTATCAATCACTGACAACAAATTCGTATTCTGAAAACAAAATGCCTGCATTCTTATGAAAATACCACCCTCTTCATGAAATTTAGTAGATGACTGAAAATTCTATATGCCTCAGTTTCTGGATGCCCAGCTTAAAATTGAAAGGCTCAGAATAATAGGTGGCAAACAAAAATGTCTGGATGTAGTTTATGTATCAGTCTAATTTTGTTCATTGTGTGGTACTTAGGTATTCAATGAAACGCTCAGTCTCTGACACAATAAAAGGTCACTTCTGTGGCTTCCTTGTAATCCTCAGACTTTCTTACAGCCTGTGGAGTGCAACTGCTTGTTCTTTGTCCAGGCTGTTAAGATAGTCTGAAGCTCTCAAGCAAAATTGCTTAGTAGTCATTAGAAGTTATTATGGATTTATTCTATAATAAAGATTAAGAAATATCTATTCCAGATGTCCGTACAAAGCTTTATGTGCTATGTAGATATACTGTGAACTAATAAAGCTATTTCTCCTGAATGTTGCTACTAACAGAAAAGGAGCCAATTAATTCCACACAACTTTTATTATTATTTATAAGCCGATTCTTAAATAGAAAAGCTTACATCTGCCTCTTGCTCCAGATGGTGCAATTTAGCTGCCTATGTTACTCATGAATCGTCTTTGGTTTTAAAAAATTCTCAACTCAGCAATTGTCTTATCAATAATTCTCCATTTCTTACAATTGAAACCTAAACTGCACTGATGCTTTAATTCTCAGAACAGAGAGTTTTCAGTCTCATGGGTCAAAAGTACAAGGAAAAAAAAATATTTTTAATATTCCAGTACAGCAATCACAGTTGTAAAACTGCCTGGTACTGTACCCTCAAGTTACTAGCAAAAATCCAGGCAACAAATTGAATCCAAAATTCTCCTGAGGTCAGACCACATGCAGACACAGAAACAGACTTTTTTATTATTATTATTTTCCTAGCACATCATCTGGTCATTGAGTTTACATTTATGTTCCGGGCCCTAGGAGTACTACTTCCAGCTTAGAACAAATGCTTCATCGTGTATAATAATGTTGTATCCTTGTCCTAAAGCTGCCCAGGCAATAAGCAGACTTCCAACTCTCTGACAGGACAGTCAGGTGCTGGATGCTGTTTCGGTAGCTAAGGACCACTGTGGGTGCAGCTGCATCCAGGGATACTGGGGGCAGGTGGGAGGGGTGAGGAAAAACAAAACAAAACAAAACAAAAACAGCAAGTAGGCATTATCCTGGAGGAATGTTAAAAGCACAGCAAGCATAGTCTGGCAAGGTCCTAGCCCAGGTATTTGCCCAGATCCAGCCTAAGCGTGGCCTTGATAGAGACCTCCAGATGTGATTCAGCTGTCTACTGGAATGATAAGCAGAAATGACTAAAATACACTTCTCCTACGTTATGCCATGGATGTAATTTTTGCCTCAAAAATTCATTGCCGGATAATGTGCTTTGAAACAATTCCAAAAGGTAGGATTATTTAGAAGTACTAAATACAGGATTATTTTGGTTTGTCTTTGTAAATCATTATCCTTTTATTAAGAAACAGTCTTGAAAGATAAAAAGCTATTCATAGCTTATTTATTCTTAGAGAGAAGAGAGTAGCCATAACCTTGCTGATAATAATCAATCTTGTGATTGTGTACTGAGTATCTGAAGGTTTTTTTAATCAGAATAGGCATTACCTGGGACTTGATCTGATTTTAACTGAAGCTACTAGCACAGCTATTCCAAACAGGAGTAAACCCAGGAACGGAGCTGATGCCTGAGGGATGTGCAATTAAAAGCCATGTCACTATAGGCAACCAGCAAACAGGAGATCTAAAATTCAAAATCAAATCTTAGGTCTGTTCCAAGCTATCTTCCTATGACTAAGTATTAAACCTGAACTACTGAAATGCCTTGGTATTTGAGTGATAATTCTTTGGGCTTTGTGGTCATGGCATTTTTGTTAGCCACAAACCAGTCTCTCCAAGCTCTTCTATGTTGTTTGAACAGTGAGTGCAAGTTAAGGGGCACTTGACCATTAATATCTTCTTTCCACCTCTTACAGGTGACACTGTAGGAAAGCACTTTAGGGAATGGAGAACCAACACAGCAGTGGGTGGGTCTTGTTCTCAGCTGTGAAGTGCAGGTGAGGGTACTCTTTATCAGCTCAGAGGTGATGGTTAACCACCTAAGAGCTCTTCTGCTCCTCTTCCTTGGGAGAAGGTCTTACTAAGCTACAATTCACAGCTGAGGCTGAAGACGTATAGTAAATTCTTTCCTGTAGGGGACATTTAGCCTGTTGATAAAGGCAGAGATTTATGCCTATGTGCCTGGGACAGCAAAGTCAGAATACCTAGAGATAAGTCAAATAGCCTTTGTAAAACCAGCTTAAATTAAGATCATACTCTGTGTAGGCTTTTTATACAGCCAACAGGGAAAGAAGTGAAGGCAAAATTGCTTTCTGGAGGGATATAAGTTGTGAGCTGCTTCATAGCAGTGCCTCTCTGTCTGCATATGCTACAATTAAGAAAATTGGATTTCCAGATTATTTTCTCAATGCAGCAACTAGACACAGGCTGAAAGAATTGTGGCTATGTCTCATGTTGGACTCAGCTTTTAGAAAATAAGTTTTGTTTTTTTTTTTTTTCCTGCTCTTAATCTTCAGGCATTTAAGAGTTTGTGAAGAGGTAGCATCCTGTCACTAGGGGGACTTTCATTAATTTGTTGTGCTGTGATATCCAGTGCAGAACTAAAGGTGGGAAATCCCATCCTTCTTGTGAGATTGAGGAGTCATATCACCAAAATGAAAGTACATTTACAAAAGCACCACTTGACTTCGCTCAGTATGTTCACGCAGTATCATCCCATCATCATTTGGCAGATATACAGTCTTAATAAATCTGTTAAGCTGCCAGTTCAGGCCATTTTCTCTAAATCTCAAAGATCCATGTGTTTAAAACTGAAAAACTGAAAATGATGGGTTGGTTTTTTGTTTTTTTTTTTTTTTAAGTTTTCTTCTTCCAATACACCTTGACAGTGAAAGCACAATGTTCTTTCTTCTGATGCACTTAGGACTTTTTTGCAGTCAATAAATGATTTCTGAAGCTACCATAGTGAACCAGAGTCATCCCTGATACAAATAGCCAATTATAAAATGCAGCTCAGTGTTGAATAAATTATTTTCTGAACCAGTAGGTGATAAAGTGATACCCAGTAGCACAAGTTTCATTATCTGTATCTATATCACAGCTCATATGACCGGTAATGCCAACAATTACTTTGCTCAGATATTCAAAGAAAAAATTTTTGTATGAATCTAGCAAACTACATTCTGATCACTTTGCTCTAGCTTTCTAAGACAGAGACATAAACACTTTGAATGACCATATATTTGTTGATTATGAGCTTGGACAGACTTAATACTCATACAGTAATAAGACATGACCAAATGAGCGTTAGGATCAAAGACGGATAAGCATGCAGCAATTGCACCTATCAGCCTCATTAGCTAACCCTGACCATCCTTCATGCTTCACAGAAGAACTTTGTGCATTTTAAAATGTCATTAATGGGGGGAAAAAAAGTGTTTAGGATCCCAAATTAATTTCTTTCATGTAATATTTTTCTAATGTATTCCTGTGAGCACTGCAAATAGCTGTTCATATTTCATTTTGGTTGCTTTCCAAACCATCAGACCCATTCCTACATAGTACAATACTGTATCAGGTATATTTTAATCTAAAGGAAAAGTACAATAGGGAAATGCCTAGGGACAGCTAAGACAGTTGTGGCAGTTAAGACTACTTTGGTCATCTTCCCAAGCAGTTGATTCCTTTTGTTTATTCATCTTCCAACAAACTTTCTACTGATACCCCCAACACATACAAAATCTAATTATCCATATATGAAAAAGAAGCTTTTCTCTGTAGTCATTCTGCTTTGGTTACTGATGAGTCATCAGGAGTAGAGTTACACTACATAGCTCAGGAGCCTATCAGGTAGAGGGAATGGAACCGATATAATTGATTAAAAGGCAGCAATCGTGTATTTGAAATTCCAGTGTTTTGACATTTATTTTTTCGTCACACTGAAATGAGAAGTAAATTTAACAAGACTCCTTGCAATAACGAAATTATACAAAACACTGGGAGTCAGAGGACAGGTTCAAATATTTTTGTTTGTTTTAGAAAGTATCTACAAAGAGCAGAGAATTTTGCTGCATTGTGGTCAAAATATCATGTCCTAGGATTTATGGAAGTAGCATGTAGGGAGAAGATTTTACTTTGCTGTTGTTATTTTTTATATATGTAATACATTTTTATATATGTATGTATGCACGTATATATGTATGTATGCGTGCTTGTCAGGGCCAGAACTTTATCATGTATGCATCTTTTAAATCCCAAACCACTCCTGTAGTTGCCAGGCTACAGATCATTAGAGTCCATAACTCACTGTACCCATTTCAGCTCCTGGAAAACTATATGCTGTAATGACTTGAAGGGAGGCATTTTTCAATAAAATTTCATATATCTTTAGCAGAATAGTTTCTGTACCTTTCTAGATATTACCAAAGAGTGGGAGAACCTAAATACAGTTGAAAATGTTTTTCTGATGTTACAAGACTATAAATAGGACAGTGCAGCTTGAGGAATGATGCCCTAAAATGGGAAGTTGAGCTATTATTTTCATGAAACTGTCCCTTCTGGCTTCCCTCAATTTGTAAGAATGAGCCATTCCAATGCCTTCTTAGGCCTTTCAGTCTATGATCCTGCTTTCCTATGATTTGAAGTAGTAAAACTTTGACATCCTTTTAAACTGAGTTCCTAACTGACAGTGCTTTACAAATACTCTCTTCAAGAGACAATTCTAGGATGAACAGAACTGAGAAGTCTGCCAGTGAAATAGAATTATGTCTAAATCTTGGGTACTCTGTGATGTAAGTTATTGCAAAATGAAAACAACCTCATGGTGCACAGCAAATGAGGCGTGAGAGATTGGTGGCAAGAATGAAAGGCAGTACACCACTGTAACAGTTCCAACAGTTATGAGGACAGCATGTGAACTGAAAATACATAACAGTTTTAGTAAACACAAAGTTTGAATGTCAGGAAAGGCCTTACCTAGGTACTTCAGAACAGAAGACATACTTCATCTATTAATAAAAGTTTGATCTCCAGCAGCAGACTTCAATCTTCAGTATAAGACTGTGCTGAAAGTCAAAAAGCATAGATTACTTTGCTTAAATGTAGAAGACAAAAAATAAAAAATAAAAAGGCAAACTACCACAGATTTTTCACTTTATTTCCAACGTAATATCTTTGTCAAAGCATCAAGATGCTTTTTTTTTCTGAAAAAAAAAAAAAAATCACTATTGATCACTTATCTTTACTTACTACCTGGCATATGTGCATAACAACAGAACTTAAAGGTTCTTTTAAATGGAAACAAAAGAATAACTCTCTCTACCATGCTACTTATCCAGTATCTAAAATGAGTACTGGCACATACTCTGAGGTCCATTTATTTTGTGAATAATACGCTCAAGACAAGCACTATCTTTTTTTTTTCCTTTTTTTCTTTCTTTTTTTTTTTTTTTTTATTCTCTCTCCACAGCTAGATATTATGCATTACTACTTTCCTTTTCCTTTCCCATTAATCGTCAGAAACCACTCTGGCCAAATGCACTACGTTTGAACAATCAGCACTGTAATGTATTCCCGGTACATAGGAATAAACAGATTAAGAAGTGGTTAACGGGGTCATGTATTTAAAGATGGACAGTACTTCTGTGATAGACTTTGTCTCCCGCTGCTTTCTTTCCCAGAAATTTCTAAAGGTGAGGAGAAAGCTAAAGAGCAGTTCTGGTACTTAGATTCCTGAAGAGGGATTTTTCTGTGTACCTTTTAATTGTTACACATGGTATGTTTGGGTCATCTGTGGCCTTGGTGGAACAGCCTCAACACAGCAGCCTAACAAAGAGTCAGGCATTTGCTGCTGTATGGATTGCTATGAATCCTTCTTTGCAGATTTCCTTGGCTATCTTCAAAATGTCCTGACCTATTTTGCAGGAAGAAAGGAGAAATGTTAATAAGTGGGTTATGGGAGCACGGGAGAGTACATCCCACATGACAGATGGGCATACATGCAGCCCTACTGCTTCTATCCTGTAGTATGTCTCAGTGGTATTTTCATTCTCTCCCACTTTGTGACACCATGATGAAGAGGATGTCTCTCTCAGTTCCACAGGCATTGAGCTAGGCCCAGCCTCTCTCCAACTCCATGGCTGTCACAAGTAACCCATCAGGAGATGCTGTAATTTCATCTTTACTTGTAGCACTGTGTTAGGGAAGAACCATTTCCTGAAATTCCCAAATGCAAGACCTGAAGAAATGGAAAACAAAGCTTTTCTCATTGTTGCAGATATTCATTTCAAGAAACTCCTGCTGACTGGATATTTGATTTCAAAGGACTGCACAGAAAGATAAGTTGGTGGAATGAATCAATCCTTTCATTAATTTTTAGATACCTTAGGTATATTATTATTTTGGAGCTGGCCATAAGTGCTTGTTCTTTCTATGTGAGAAGAACAAAGATTTTTGGTCCCGTTGTATATGTATTTACATATACATAATTATTTTTTCCCTTTTGCTAAAGATTAAGTATTTAAACAGATAAAGCTTTGTTGTTTCCAGGAAGTCCAATAATTCATGTCATTTAGAAAATCATGGAGTTATGGGCATGCTTCATGGTACAGAAAAAGTGCACTTAAAAAAAATTACTTCCAAACAAGTAACTGCTTGTTACTTGCAGGGCAGAGAGACTTTTCCCAGCCTGCTTCCCTTATTCCAGGCTCTGAAATAAAGAAAAACCAAAACATTTTCTAAAGCTCTCTGTTATAAATCAGGAGCTTTCAGATAGCTTAGAAACGCTTGTTTGCAGGAGCTCATCTCTCATAAAAGGCTTGTTGCTGCTCTAGGGAGGAGTAAAATAGCTACTGATGACATTCAAATCATGGCCTGCCTTCTCAGCCATTAATTTTAAATATGATTCATACTCCATTATGCTCTGAAAACCAAAGAAATTATCCGTTATTGTGTCTAGCCATTTTTCATCACTATGGACTTGTAATGACCAATTTTACTCTTATCTGTTATAATATGCTTGAAAATGTGCAAAAATTAACCCAAATGTTTACATTTGCCTTTAATTCAGCTTCATAAGGATTTTCCAGTGTAAATATACATTTACACAATAGAACAGAATTATTAGCATGCAACATATGTAAACAGCATTAGCTTTTAAATTGCTTAAATATTCATGTTTGTAGATTAGAAAGGAGTCGGGTCAATCTTTGGGTTGAGTCAAACACGACTGAACTTCGTCCTGTTTAAACAGAAAGCCAAATAAAACACATAATTTAATGAATTTCTAAGCCAGTTTTAGGCTATTTTAATAACTGTGAAGTCCAAAAATGTTTATAGGGTTTATAGTGTTCTTCCTCACTTACAACACCAAATTTCAGTTAAGGATAAAAAATAAAAGAAAGGTCACAGGGAAAAGATACAGGCTGATGCTTTCATAAATCCTGATGCAACTCCTTGTTTCATCTATGTGGCTTCAGTAATCTGCTGTCTCTGTCACTCAAAATCTCACCTGTAAAACTGAAGTATTTTTTTCCAAACAGAACAGGTACATTGTATGAAGTGGAGACACCCCTTCCTTCACCTGCTGGGGACAGGATGCATCCTCTTCCCTCAGGAGGCAGCTGCAGCTCTGCATCACAAACTAGGTTCAAATTCTTCCTCAAAAGCTTGGATGTGAGGTGAAGTTACTCTGCTGTAGTTCTCATTAAGCCTCACTCACCATGAGCAAAATAGCTGACTCTTGGTTTCAGCCAACAGTGAGCCCCATGCTCACTAAGGGATGCAGGGCTGATGACATGGGACAGCAGTGATCAGCACACAGCAGAGAAACATGGCCTGACTCATCCACTGGAATATTGCTCAAGGAAAGAAGGAATTATGGCATAACAAAACTTCTAAATACCTGCTTTGTTTTGCTTTTTGGAATAAGGAAATACAGACAGTGAGAGCACAGCTGGATGGGAGAGTGGCCTGAGCCAGGGTTAACCCACAACAACAGACCCACAAGTTTTAAGACAGTTTCTATGTAAAGTTACTTAGAAGATGTATGTGTAGTCTGAAAAATACACAGAAGGAGCATTAATCCAAGGACTGATAGAGCAAAGACCAATGAATTAGTTCAGGGTACTTTGTGGATACAGATACCAATGCACTAATGGCTGCACTGCATTAATAACTGCATGAAGCAACCAGACATAAGGAGAGGAAATAATGAGACAAGTTAGCTAACAAAGTTATGAAAAAGCAGAGAGGTTCTTCTGGAGGAGGCAATCCCATGAAAAGGCCAGAGGTTGTTTTGTTTTTTTTTTTCTATGGTCAGCTTTCTCTGCATTTTTGTAAATTGCATTTGATTATAACAGAAGATAACTGATACAGATTACATATTTCTAATGAAAATAACAAGGCATCAAATACTAACTACTTGATTAAGCAGAAGAATATTAAAAACATGTAATTTTCTCTAACCATTATTCTTATTATTCTAGCATCTACATGATGCTAGACAATTTCAGTTATGGTTTCCAGCATTAAATTTTCATTTACAGTTTTCACATTTCTCAATATTTGAAATGTTTTATTAGAGTATGTTTGCACCATTTAAAGAAAATTGTTGAAGATGTTGAATTTATCTTGAATAAATAGTCCAAATTCTCACTTGAAATTGTTCCCATTTTGACCTCTGACTTGTCAGAGATGACAAGATGCCTGTGCTGCCCAAGTCATTTTTTGATCTGTGAAGGTTCCCTGTCCATTCCTATCCTGCTGTAGACATCTGTCTTGCTTAAAGCACAAAAATCTTGAGCATGAGTCACTTAAAATAATACCAGAGCAATAAAAAATAACCTGCAGAAACCAGTAAAGTCAATTTAATTGCCAAGTAGAATTCCTGAGCTGGAATATGGTACGCAGATTTTGTGTATGAATTCTCACAGTTCTTTTGAGCAGCTGAAAAAAGAAAGGGAAAGCAAGCAACAGAGTACTGCATAGTCACTTTCCCCATACCTTTTTTAATCCTACCTCACGTGAATGGTACAGTTAAAATGAATTCTGAAGCAATACAACATGAATCTATCCATGAAATTTAATATCCTAAGGATGGTTCAGTTGCTTGAACAAGATCACAATGAGGGAAAAAATGTTAATCTAATTGTAAAACTGACTATTAAGTTATTTATGTTGCAGATATTTTCTGTGTTTCTTTGCAAAGCTTTAAATATGTAATCTAGGAAAATCTGATTTTTTTTCTTTTTTTGTCTGTAAAATGACAGAGATAATTGGTGATAAGACATTAAAATGAATTATATGGAAGTCAATGTGTAGTGATACTAGATGCAGTTCCGCTGTGGAAATTGCCTTAGTATTGTAAGCTGTTAAAGAACACTTTTCTCAAGCGATTGACATCTATTTTCAGAACTATATTTTTGGGTAATATGCACAGGTAAGAATCATGCTGAATTTTCTTCCACGAAGTAGCTCAAGCAAAGATATTCAGATACTCATTTATAAAGTGACAGATAGGATCTCAGTAGGTTAAAAGGCCACACGCTACAAAAAAATTTACCATATAGAAGCTGGCCTAAGGAAGACTCTAATTCTCAGAAAAAAATATAGCCAGTAACCACATTCTACACTAGCTTACACTTAATATTAGAAAGGAAAAATACAGAACAGAGTATGTATACACAGCATATTGGATATCCTCGTATGAGTACATTGCATTCTATTCTTTCCTTTTATCATGCTCCTCAATAATGATCGCTTTAGAATCAGTATTTAATATATGATATAAACTCAACTCCATAGAAACAATGCCATAGATTTCAAACAGCATTGGATCAAACTTGTGAGACAACTGTATTTCAACCTTGAACTGCCCCCGTTCCTGTTCATTGTATGATCTTCTTTGGCTTAACCCTATCTTCCTTTGTACTTGTGAAAGTTCATCTGTGTCAACAAGGCAAAAACAAAACTCTGAGAATAGCCTTAGTTCTTTTTCTTTACATGTCTTACTACAAAAAAAAAAAAAAAAAAAAAAATCCCTGTTAAATTCCCTGTGCCTATGCTATATCTCTTGTTATTACAATTTACTTGAATCCATGTGTACCTGCATAAGAACTGCTAAATAAAACAGCAAAAGTAGAAATAGAAATCTTCTATAGCGGTTTCCTTAAAGCATTTCCGCACAAGTTTCGATGCATGTCTAGCTCTTACACTTCTTAACAACTTGAAATCTTTATAACCTTAGTTCCTTTAGCATGTGAAAAGAGAGTAGTCATACTGCAGCACATGCTAGAGAGCACCCCAATCTGTCCTTGGATGCCAAAAGGGAGAGAAAAGGAATCTCAGACAAACAAAACATATACATTTTACTTAGTGGAAAGATTATCGCACAGAGTTTTTGCTAAGCCATTACTATGGCTCCCTTGCCTTGACACAGAACATAAAAGGGTTTTAGCATCATGAAAATCAAAACACAGCCACCTGTTTTTAACAACTCTCCCACACACAAAGAAAAATCAGTTATTCTCTGTGTATGTATTTGTTTTGCATACTGTGGCATTCTCTTACCAGACTTCTCAGTCAGAGAAACATGTCAGGTAAAAATTATTTTTACTACTCACGAATGCATATTTCAGCCATGTACATGGAAGCCATTAAAAGCTTTGCTACACAGCAGCATCTGCAGAACTAAATAATTTTCTGCTCCTACTGTGAAGAGATACCTCTATTATTATCAGTATGATATGGTAAATGTTGTAATTCTGAACATGCCCATGGTACCACATGGCTGATACAGTTGGAATGCTCCGTGCCACAGATTCATGTATCATCCATCAGTCACTTCTAATGCCAATCTGTTCCCTTCTCCTGAAAATAATTGACATAATCTTATTGTAGTTACCATTATAAGTCCTATTTGTCCATGTTCGTTATGCGTATAATCTCCCTTGCATCACAATGAGAACGTCATAAGGACAGATGTATTGATACATACCTATCTATATATACACCCAAATGCATGTTGTCTCTGTAAAAGCAGTAATACAAATGTATTTTATTCAGCTTTAAACTGAACTTTGGTAATGTAGTTGTAGATATATTGCATATTGCTCTTGGCAGTGCTAAAAATAAGTCATTTGGATTAACCATTTTCAAGAAGCACATTTTATAATTTAAATATATTTATTAAGGTTCTCTTTTGGTTTAATGCAATTTGTCTGAGAGCATGCACTAATTTCTGTTCTTAGCATAGCCTTGGGAGGTTAAAAATGTTAAATATGATTCTTTACAGGTTTTAATAAATCATCTTGCCTTATGAAGAGTTGATTAGCACTACCCAGTTGTGCTTACATACTGACAGAATTCATGATTATATGTATCCAAAGTAGTACCGAGAGTATCGTGTAACAGAATTGACTATATTCTATGTAAGCAGCTACTTAATTGTAGTCAGTACCATAAAATATTGTCGAGTTCTCATTCTCTTAAAAATTGGAGCCTTTTGGTCATGCAAACTGCTTTTCCTCTAACAAAATTTATTGCAGGAAGTTGCTGAACTGAAAGTTTAATTTAAGTTGTTAAATTGAAAAGCTCTTGTAATTGAAAGTGAAAAATATGGATTAGTCTGAATGCACGAATGTGGAGTAAGCTACAGATAAAAGGACTGACTAGAGAGGAACCAGTATAGATAGGTGGATGTTTACAAGTTAATGTGTTAATGTAAGACATAATTATACCTTTATTTTTTATCTTAATTCATTTTCATTGTTTTCATGTGAACACAGTGGCAGTTACACATGAAAGCCAAATACAGTCTGTAGAAATTACTTTGGTGAAGTTTAAACAAAGCATACTGAAAAACGGTCTCAAATTTTCATCCGGGAAAACCTTCTATTTAGCATTTATAGCCCTCTAGTGAAGCTCAGCAACAGAAAGAGCACCAGTAAATCATACTGCCAGTCTATCAAAATCCTGAGCTTTCTCTATCAATTGAAAATACCAAGTTTTTGCACAGTTTATAAATATATTAGACTACCTATACATCTTTTATGATTTACCCGTTCACTTCTCACTGGTAAAAAGCTAAAACAAACTGACTTTTAATTGTAGCCTTAAAACTCAGAAATGAAAAGTATAAAAATAGGTGAAACCAATCATCTATTACAGAAAGCTGAGGGCAGTTCTAAAGTTCAAGAAGCTTTTCAAAAAAACTAAAATGAATGTAATCTTTACGAGAAATGTCAATTTTATTCTGGGCAACTGCAGTCAAAACAGAAGGGTTTTAGCTGGAGCAGTTAAGAACCATATGCTCAGAAAACTAAAAGAAGGAAATAATAGTTTTGGAAAAAGGTTAACATCTTGACAGTAAATTACGGACTTTAATAAAAATTATGATATGTTTTTATATGATCAGGTATAACTGACTGCTATGGCAGGTAATAAAACAGAAATGAAAAGACTCGTTTCATCTGTCAGTCTCTGGTTGCAGTAGAGCTCTGCAGGAAACCTGAATGTGTGGGTCTTTGAACTGAGCTAAATAGCTGTGTGAAATAAACCCACTTTGCTTTCAAGTCTCTGTGCTGGAGATAAAAGTATCATATTCACTCCGTCTTGTTTTGTTCAGTAGTATGGAAAACTTTAGTTCCGGTTTCAAACAATAGCTCCCACCTTTAATGACCTGTTCTGAAGGTTTTTAATTGCATTATTTCTATTCATTAAACTAATTACACATATGTATGCTTCTGTAATTGCAATTCGGCCCTTAAACCATATAAACCAAATTTGTCTTTATGGGATGCAGTTTTATTAGATTACTATTACTTTAGAAGGAATTTATTATTAGTAGTATTATTATTACTTAAAAAAAAAATACTGCATTTGTGTAATCAATAACAGTAATTTTATAGATTTAAGCCTTTAAAACAAATAGCAAATCACTAACTGTAAATAGGACAAACTTTTTCAATGAGTGCATTTCTTCTAGGCATCTAAAGCTGCTTAGAACTGTCTAATAGCTTTTTTTTTTTTTTTTGTCCCTGCAATGTGACTAAATAGATAAAGTCAGTGGGAGATAAGTACCTAACTTGTTAAAGATCTTTGAAAATCTCAATTGGTGTTCATCAAAATCATTAGATGCTGAAATCCCTCAGGGAATCTGGATCTAATTCTCTCCAAAGACATTTATATGTGGCTGATTTGATATATACAAAAAATGTCAGTGCAGTTTCTGGTTAAAGTTGTTATTTTCATAACCACGCACAGCAAAAGCTATGTCTTTCAAATCTCCTGCAATATTAGCCTGGTCCCTCAACTGTCTTATTACTATTAGATGGGCATAAAAATGTTTGTACTATCAAAGTTCATTTCCACACTGACAAGGAGATAACTATATGGATATTAGGCATATGCATAACGGTGAAACTTCACTCAAAAATGGGATATCCAATAACCCAGTAATTTAAAAACCTCATAACAATCTTATACACAAATCCTATCAGTTCCTACATTTTAAAACCATTTGTTCTTCACTGTAAAGTAGCATTAATTCCACTTGTGATTTTAGGCTCACAAATGTCAGGCAGTCAGAACTTCACCCCTCACATAAGGGTGAAAACTTGACTTAAACTGACATGCCTCTATTTATGTACTTTGGGATTCATTTGTTCAGAGAAGGAGGTTAAAGTAGTTAAAGCTTCACAGAGAAGCTTTTTATAGTGCTGCTACGCTGATGTGACAAAATACTGCATGATGATGGAAGATAAATGCTAAATTATGTTCTGATTAATACAAATGCATTATTTCCACAAACATTTCAAAAACATTCAGAAAATTATTAAATACATTTTACTTTTCCAGATTTTAAAAATAGCTCTCAAGTGATTTTTTCTGATTACTTTTACCATATAAATTAAATTGCAAAAAGGACAATTGTCCATTTAAAGAATAATTCTTACTGTACATTCCACTGAACAAATTTGCCATTATTAAAAGAAAAGCCATAGTCAAGATCCTTGTTAATAAACTTTTAGAAAATAAGAATGCAAAAAAAATTTTTTTTTCCTTGCATATTTCATATGCAAACACACCTTTCCTGTTCATTCCAGATTGGTGAATAAAATTCTGTTTGGTAGTTTTATTACATCTCAATATCATGAAGAATTCCACATGAAGAGAGAAAAAAATTGGTCCTATCTGACTTCATGTATACATTTGTGACTTGCTGAATCAAGTTTGCCAATCTATTCCTAGCTGCCTGATACCTTATCAAATGCAGTAAATATGTTTAGAACATTAATACTGACACTCTTGCAATGTAAATTACGCATCAGACATAAATACTTCACGTGATACCATATGCTTACAGTTGACATTGATTTGGAAATTGCAAAATATCTTCATAAAGAACCAGTATCCACAAATTTTCAGGTTTTTCTTCAAATGATGCTATCATTATCTTTTAATTGAAAACTCCAAGTAAAACTGCTCTTTGCAGCATTGTTCTCATTTTTAATTGGGTTTCCTCTGCTTGAGATTTTTATGTATTCTGTCTTTTGCTGGCTACTAAAATTGATGCTAAGAACAAAACTCCAGAAAAGACAAGAAGGAAAGTAAAGAAGAGTGACATTGGTTGAATTTTCTTATCCAAATACACCCAGATACAGAAGGAGCTACATGAATGATCTCCAAATGAAAGACATCTTATTGTCTAATACAAAACATCAAATACTAAATACTGCATTCTGTTCTTAGCTGCAATGCTCTGAAAATATTAAAAAAAAAATTCAAAACATTGCAGCACTCATAGGCCAGAGGTGTGACATCAATGGAGATTTTGTAACTGATAGCTGCATTGAGAGCAGACTGGAGAACAGAAATTACAAATGTCTGTGTACACATTCTGAGCAAAAATTCCAGCAGTATTTACTGATTGTTAATAAGGTGATAATTGTGCTTACCATATGGGTTATACAAATATCTAAAGATTATCTGTATAGTTAGTGCTTCTGATGATATGATGCATAATTTTTGATTGTTTGTTCATCTTTTTCAGTGAAACAGAAATAATTTGATTTTTGCAGGTTGGAAAGATAGCCCCCTAAAAATATATATAGTTCAGTCACTTTGTAAGATGCAGAATGATAATTTTTATGAGAGGAGGTAATGTCAATTCTCAAAGGTCTTGTGAGAAATAGATTTAAAAAAAGAATTAAGTGCTAGGAAAACAATTGAAATGCTCTGAGTCCTTTATGATCATATTGATTATGTCCAGATGATAATCAGCATCCAAGAGTTAGCAGAGAAAGTGAAAGAGTAAAGCAAGTCTTTCTTATGCCCTGCTGCTATTTGCACTACTGTCTGAATCAAGAGGAATATGATCATAACATCTAGACATTTCACTGGCAAAAGCCATTTAAGTGATCTTCATTTTACTGATGACATTAATCTGCAACAGAAATACATGTGGTTGGGTTTTTTTCTTTGTTTGTTTGCTTGTTTTGTTTGTTTGTTTTTGTTTTGTTTGTTTGTTTTTGTTTTGTTTGTTTGTTTTTGTTTTGTTTTTAAACCAAGGGCATGAGGTATGTATGCCTGTTCATACTCCAGGGATATTGTTTGAAATATGAAGATTTTTGCTTACCTAGAAAGTCATAGGTATAGTAATGATGACACAAGGCATATGATAGCCCTTAATAAAATACTTCTTTAACTTGAAATATTTTGTCCACGGTAGCATGACCAGCATGAATACAAAAATAATTTTCCATAACTCATTCTCTAGAGATGTTCATAGAACTTTTCCTAGAATTCATTATTCTTATTTGGAAAGTCCTTACAGTAAATTCTAAAGAACTTACTGTGTCTTCTGGAAGTCTTCTGGAGAGCAGATAAATTGATGGCATCCATCCGATGTGAAACACAACACAAGTAGTTACACTGCAACTTACTCAACAGATTCAGTCTACAAAGGAAAAGAGAGGCTTCCTGAAGTCACAGGAATAGCAAGGAAAATGCCTTTATCATCACAGTGATGCTCAAAAGTCTAAGCAAGCCAATCCAAGCCCAAAATATGTACTAATGTGTGGTGAATAATCTTGCATAAGTGTAAGGTAAAGACAGACATATTAAAAGCGTTGTATGCATTTTTATTTTTGATAGGAAAAAAAAATAATTTCAGCATGGGTTTTTACTTCTGAATATTATTCTCCCCATATTGTGAACAAGAATGGAGATTAAAAAATGGCAATCAGTCACAGTATCACAATATCACAATACCACAAATAATGGGTGATAGTTTGTTAATCAGTGTGTAGTGTAAGTGAATGCATGTGAAAAGAACTACAAACTGAAATCCATCCTTTTTCGGTGTGAAACTGGTGGCAGACTTTGGAGACAATTTACTTCAGTAATAAATAACAAACCAGACATTACCATTACCATGGCAACTATGATATTAGAGATGCACTACTTTATGTAATTGTTGGGTTAAATGGACTTTTGTAAAAGTCCCATGGTTTGAAAGTTTCCTCACTAACTAATCCTCCCTGAAAAACTTTAAAACAAATGAAAATGTGAATTCAATTACTTTTTTATTCAGTTAAGGCAGCAAGCTTGTTAAGGTGTAAGTCTATAAATCCAAATTCTAACACTTACCTCATTATTTGTATTGATGAGGCAGAATTCAGCTGGATGTGGCAACAGTCCCTCAGGACTTTATTTCCAGGCCATTGGCTGTAAAAGCTAGCAGTATGCACAAAGTTATGGAGTTCAACCACCCTGATCTGATAAAAACATGGGCTCAGGATGGTTCTTGATACACTCCAATCTTTGTAAAGAGATCTGAAAGGTACAGACACTGCTACACTTGTGTCAGGAAGACTGAAGGCCATTCTGAGCTATCACCCTTGATTGGACTTCGGTAATTTGTTAACTCATAAACAATAAAAGGAATTCACAGCTTAAAAATTTAATAGAATGGACAGCATGCAATAAACAGCCACTCTTACAGAAACAGTAGATTCTTGATACTAGGATTCTATCTACAGCCTATCTAAATCAGCAGGAGAATTATAACTGGCATCTAAATGACAGAGAAACAGCTCTGAGAATTATGAAAGTGAACAAAATTAAATGAGAGAAAGCATAGCTTAAAAAAAAAAAAAAAAAAAAAAGAATGTGCATAATCTTGGTAACAGAATTAGGTTTTTGGCAAGAAGTCAGCAGCCTGAATTTAAATGTTAATTTTGATCTGTAGAGCAGAATGTGCTTGGTAATAAAGGTTAGATTTTTTTTTTTTTTTTTTTGTAATAAGTATCCTATCACACAGTGTGATTTATATCCTAATTAGTTTATAACCCTGTAGCTAGTCCATCTTACAAACAATTAGCTGAGAGATTTTCTTAGTCTAGTATTTCATGAGTGCAGTAATTTCTATGTTTTCTTCCTCTTGTCCTCTTCATTGCTTTCCCCTCTTATTAACAGCCTCAAAAAAAAAAAAAAAAAAAAAAAAGTCACTGATCTTCTGGAAAGACTCCAGTCCACAGAGGTGATAAAAGGAGGCCTGGAGCATCTCCCCTATGAGGAAAGGCTGGGTGACCAAGGCATGTTCAGAAGACTGAGGGGATCTTATCAGTGTTTATGAATACCCTAAGTGTGGAGGACAAAGAGATAATGGCCAAACTCTTTTAAGCAGTCTGTGGGGACAGGACAAGGGGAAATGGCCATAAACTGGAGCATAGGAAGTTCTGCACCAATATGTGACTTCATGATAAGGGTGACAGAGCACTGGAACAAGCTGGCCAGGGAAGTTCTGGAGATGCTCTGGAGATATTCAAGAACCATATGCATGCCTACCTGTTCGACCTGCTGTAGGGAGCCTGCTTTGGCAGGAGGGCTGGACTTGATGATCTCTGGAGGTCCCTTTCAACCACTGCAAATCTGTGATTCTGTGAGAAGTAAAACCTAAAGGGTAAAAGCAACCCAAGTTGTAGAAGCTTTTAAAGAATACAGCATATAATGTAGATTTTTTCCTACAATACAAATTAGGACATTCTCAGATTACAACATCTCTGATTGATGTATGTATAAGAATGTTATGATATCAGTATAAAGTTTATACAGCTAATAATGGAAAAATCTGACTCAATACTTTGTGCCTGACACAAGAAGAATAGTTTCATATTCTTTGAGTTCCATTCTTTGAGCTAAATTAATCACTTCTACTGTTCTGTCATCAATTGTCTATCGATACTTCAAAATCACAGAGCCTACATTTTAAAGTTATTGTACTGTACGTGTTATACAACAGCTGTTAGGCATTATTTAAAGAGGAAAGCATCCCTGCAAACACATATAAGACATCAGGAAATAAACTTTCAGAAGCAATTTCTTTAGGCTAAAACATGACAGGGAAATAAACTAATCCATGCTAAAACAGATTTAATAAGCATTTCAATTAGGAAAAATATAGCCTTCTTTCTTAAGACGAGAGCAAGAATTACTTAAAAAATAAATACTGAACTTGATAGAATAAGCCAAGTGAGAACAGACCATAGCAGATTCAAATGGGGATATACAGTATATTGGTCTCGTGCCAATTGCTGATGTTCTAAACAAAGACTACATACAAAGCATTCATAACCTTTCACAGTCAAGTTAGCAATTTAATTTGTGTTCAGAACTGACTTTGACATCATCAGGAGTTCACACTCACAGATCAAGTGCTTTAAAAGTGGACTGTTCTGGTCAAGAGAAAAAAAAAATGAGTTGTTAGAAAGGAATTAACAAAATCATGAAATGGAAGTATATTTAAAACTAATGATAATTATTTAAATACATTTCTGGAAAGAGATAACAGCAAAACTTGGCCATACTTGCTGATTCAAGGAATAAAATGAAGAATATTTTTGTAATTACATTTTCTTCATCTTCCCTAGAAAGCTTTTCCTGATACAGCCTAAGGCATCATTTATGTTTTTAATTCAGAATATCCCATTAGTAACACACAATCAGCCTGTGATCAAAGTATGTACTTGTCAGGTATAAATCATGATTTTTCAGTCAGGGTAGACTACAAAACATAAATTCCAAGTTTAAAATAGCCCTCCTACACTTTGGCTCTTCTGATAACTATACTCAAATACTGGACTGATTTTTTGTTGAGCTACTAATATTTATGCTCTGACTCTTTAAGACGTGTAGTTGCAGAAATTTCTTAAGAGAATAGTTCTCATATTTTTAAGCCTAAATAGCTTTTTTTTTTTTTTTTTAGGTTTTCTTTTGCTAAAATGTGTTTTTGGAATCTTTGATCCCAAGAAGAAGTCTTTTTACTCTTTGAAAAAATTATGAATAGCTATTAAAAAATCACAATAACTTGTATGAAATGATAAACTGTAACAGCTCCCTAGGAATGCTGCAATCTGCAATGTCAATAGCCTCTAAATTAAGGGCTTTAATCTGGTTAGAAAGAGATTAAGAAAGTACTGACACAACAGAATTAGTCTGGCCTCATAATTAGCCATGGATTATGATATTTGTCTTTCCAAAATAATATTAGAAGTGAAAGTAAATATATTAATGAAACAGGCAGGCACTATATAAAGTTTCACTGCACAATACCACCTCCAACTCTCACTGAAGCAATTGAACAAATTGATACTATCAGCTCTACCAGTATGTTAGCCAAAATAAATGCATGTGTGGATTAGGACTTTAAGCAAAGCTCTAAGGAGCAGCGCATAAACCTTGTCAGTAGAGACCTTGTCAGTAGAGAGGTAACTCTAGCAGGCATCAAAATAGAAACATTTGATCATTAACACAAACGTTCCTCTCCTTTTCTTTGCTTCTGACAGTAATTCTGTACATGCTTGTGCACAACCCTGTACATTGGCTCATCTGTACTGTAAAAGGAGTTTACACCAAGTTCTATCATTTTTTCCAAACAGTGGGTGGAAGACAATACAACTCTGAACAATTAATTCTTATTTCCTGGAAGTCCTTGAGACATTTCCATTCAAAGCTAACCAAAGATGAGAGACACTAATTTGGGACCAATCAGGAACAATGGGTGGTCTCCTAGAGCAATGGTAGCTAGAATGGCTATGTTGGTATAGAAACTGCACATAGCAAACTGCTTCTGAGGGCACTGATGCATGTATACCTAAAGGCTGCTTTGTTGCAGTTTTCAATGGAGCTGACAAAACATACAGAGTTCTCCAATTTGCTGTTGGATGAAAAGGCAAAACTATGACTTGTGCTTCATCTGTTCAAGAAGCGTTTAGATGAGGTGCTAAGGGATTTTATATAGTAGCTTGGTGGGTAGGGATGGTGGTGGGAGGACGGTTGGACTAGATGATCTTGTAGGTCCTTTCCAGCCTAATGAATCTACGAATCTATGAATCCTATCTAGCAATATGCTTTTTAGTTTTAAAGAACTCAAGAAGCAGAAGATTCAAGGCAGGTAGCTATTAACAGCTCTTCTACATGGTTTGGGAATTATTTCTCTAATTACTTGAATAAAAGTACATCCCTGTTCAACTATGATATTTAGCTGTATGATTAAGTATCAGACAAATCTTCAAGGGCTTTTAAATCTCCTGTATCCACTTTTCCTTCTCAGGAAAAATGAAATCAGTATGAGAAAGTTCAGAGCTTATGCTTTCGCTATTGTTATTTTCTTATCCATTCTTCAACTTAACATTTATTATCATGCAATTCCTTTTCAGTCGTTATATTGTTGTACAAAAACAAGAACATATTTTGTCTCAAAAAGAAGGTGAACTCAGAAAACTGAAAATTTCAAGTGAAAAAATTCCACGGTACAAATTAGGATTGTCAGGCTGGAGCTCAAATGATCTTCCAGCTGGCAAAAAATCATATTTAGATAGTCCACAGCATATAATTATGTGGAAGCCTGAGGAGAATTATTCAGATATAGATGGAGAATTTGTATTCCTATTTCAACAGTATGACCTTTCTTTACTTCAAGTAGCACAAAATACAAAGTTGTATCATTTAACAGAATAAACGGACCAATTTAAATCATACCACAGAGAAAAATCCAGGCCAGTGGCTTTAATTCCACTTCTCTTGGGCCCAAGTACGTGCTATAATTTTTTTTTTTACTTTTTACAAATGTGCACTGACAAGTGCTTATTAATCGCATACTGAAACTCAAAAAGACCATTTCTACCCTGGAATGAAAATAAGTCATATATTCTATTCCAGATTTGACAACCTTATCTATAGAGAGACAAATTAAACTGGGAGGTTCTTAAGCCACATCCTACACATGATCTTGCATGCTCAGGTGGTGAGCAGTATTCTACATGAATCACTATCTGGATTTCTCTGGGGACATTTTTCTCCATTTGGATTTGTATCCAAATTCCATGCCCTTTTTCTTTTAATGCATGGGAATCCTTTACACTTTCACAAGAATTATATATTAAAAAAATCGTTATAAAAAAAAAAAAAAAAAAAGAGCAAATAGCAGAAAACCCACACAAACGCTGTGAGGTAGCAAAACCGTGAGAGAATTATTTGTAAATACTGACACATGGTAGCTGCATGCCTACCTGGACACCAGACACTCCAGTGGCCCCATTTATACATAAAGCCAGAAGACATTCATTTTTCTCGAACATGGAAAATAATATGATTCAAATGTATGATATTTTTACATTTCCTTCTTCCCTGAGTCTCTTGGCTATTCCTGTCCTTGATATTGGGATGAAGTTAGTCTGTACCTCAGGAACCAAACAGCAGTAGGTAATGTGAAGTCTATCTTCCTGTTTCTTGACCTAGATATGCAGTGGCATAGGAGTGGGAGGACTTATCCCAGACTGTTCCCTTTTAGTGCCTTGTTAATTAGTGCTGTTTACTACAGTGACTATGACAAGGCCAAAAGTTGTGTGTAGTCAGCCTGATAATTAAGCAGCTACCTAGGAAGCACATACTATCTTCTTTTGCTATTCCTGAAGGATCATGTGTGTCACAGAAAACGTAGGCTTAGATTTTCCATGCTTTTTGAATACAGTCTTTGGCAACACTTAAAATATGTGACTACTTCTAATTTGTCAGTAAAGCTTAAAAAAATGATATAGACACCTCAGGAGAATTCTTCATTATGCTATCTCCTGAACCAAATAGTTTCAACTGATTGGAATTCAAGTAATTAAATGCCTGAGCAACTCCTGCAACTCTAGACAAGACTGCATGGACATACAGTCAAGTACAAACTAAGCAAAGCAAATACCATTCCAACTTCTGCTCATTCCCATCTGATAGTCTGGTCATTCTTTACTGCCCTCTTGAGATACTGTTGTGGAAGGAACACTGATGAATCATCTTTCTGTCTAGCAATACTGTTGAAACAGATGAGACAGACTGGCACTTTTTGCTTCAGCAAACTTAATCATGAGTTCAGGAAAATACCACCAAAGCTACACTGGCATAAGACAAAGTCTTTAGGTCTCTGATGAGCTGGAATCTGTAAATTATTCGTCACAGAAGGATATATCTTTGCACCAGGACATGATCTTTGCATTGTAAGGCAACATTGGAAGCATGCTTTTGCAAAGTAGACACTGTCCTTTAGAAGTTGCTTTGCATTCCTAAGACAGGAAGAGTGAGGAAGAGAACATGAGAATTTTACAGTAAATATTTTTTAGAAAAAGTTAACTTCCAAAATTTCAGTGTGACTTTCCTCCCACCCCCATCAAACCATCAGGACCAAATGTTCTCAGAAACCTCTCACAAAGAGTGCTACTTTTTGGACAAGAATTTTAAATATAGATTCCTCAGGCTGGGTTCCCAAAGGCCATGTTTAGGCGCCTGTTTGCTTTGAAGAGCACTGAGCAGTGAACCTCTCAACTTGATTTCTCCTAGGAGCCTGACACCACAGCAAAGCAGACAGATGCTTAATTATAGCCTGGGGAGCTCCCTGTTAAGTTGTTACTTTAGAAAGTCTTGGCCTTTATCCCTTCTCACAGGTGGGAAATCTTGTCCTTTTTACTTTAGTTTAGAAACCTTTGCCCTTTCTTTTCCCACTTTTCCTCCCAAGATTTATATACACACATTTATATACACATGTACACACATAAGTAAAGAAAATAGCCTTTGCAAAAATATGTTATATATACATGTATATATTAATATTGTATATCCTTATATATTACTGCAGAATGTCTTAAAGAAGAACCTTCCTATCCTCAAGGGATGGTATAATTAAAGCAAATAAAACCAGTTTTCCCACATCATAGCATTCCTAACTAACAATCTGGAGACCCATGTATATATGACAGATTTAGATGTTAAGAGTACCAGACCCAAGGTGAACACCTTGGAGACATTGCTCATTATGGGCCTCCACCTGGACATAGAGATTACAACCCCCTGGCTGCAAACTTCAAACCAGTTCCTTATTTACCAAATAGTCCACCCTTCAAATCCATACCTATCCGATTTAGAGATAAGGACATAGAGGAGGACCATGTCAAAGGCCTTGCAGAAGTCCAGGTCTACCTGGACATCTGTTGCTCTTCCTTTATCCAGCAATGATGTTGTTCCGTCACAGAAGGCCACCAGATTGGTCAGGCACAACCTTCCCCTGTCTCAGATGACTTACTAGTCCCTCATATGCCTTAATCTGTCTCCTAGAAAGATCTGTTCCATGATCCTTCCAGGCAAAAATATGAGGCTCATCAGCCTGTAGTTCCCTTTTTTGGGTCAATTGACCAAGCTGCATTTCCTCCCAGCTTATTGTACACCTCCAGTCTACTCGCTGTGGTGACAGAGAGGAGAAAAAATAATAAAAGTAAATAATAATAATAAAGAAAGTTTGAGGCTTTGCAGTGTGGGCAGGCAACCCACTTACTTAAAAAACTGTGGCTACCTCCTCTTATTTCTTTTTTTCTGCTTTCTTTCCTTGGACTGACCAGGAGGAAAAAAAATGTCATTGTCCTTTTCCTCTTAGCTTGCTTAGTCCTAAAAATGCAGGAGACCCAGGAGTGTGGCTTCCATAAGCTGCAGGTATGTGTGTGAAAATGGGCCCGGGTGAAGAGCTGAGTGAGATAGCTTACTCACAAGAATGTGATCAGCAATCTCCTCCTGTGTTCAGATGCATATTCTCACCCCAGTCATCCCTGGATTAGTTAGGTCTAGCTTTCTATCTCTACTGTTTGGACATTCATCATTGCCACCAGGAAAAAAAAAAAAAAAAAAAAAAAAGAGCTGAAACACAATCCAAGCACTATTGCAGGAAATGTGATAAAGTATATTAATATGTTTCTTCCACAGCTATCAATACCTCCCTCCCCTTGTAGTAAGAAAAATTCCATCTCTCTTTCAAAACCATGATGTATACACGTTGCCAATATAATGATCTTCCATATGCAAAAAAGAGGACAGGAAATGATTTAAAATGCTGTAAACTTCCTCAGAACGTGTTTTCTGCTGATATGCCTTTCTCCCTGAAGTGCTCCCCTGCTCTTTCTGAAATATTCATTGCCCTAATGATTTCTTCAGGCTCTGCTCCTGTACATAAAGATTATTTCCTCCTATCAGGAAAGAAACAATTCCAAAGGAACTATTATGGGAGAAACCCATAGGGTCTCAAAATGTACCTAGAAAATATTTGCTTTTATTCCTCTGTGCCTAAGGTTGATTTCAACCTTTACTTTCTGGTGTGCAACAGTTACTGCTACCCATGTGTTTACAACTAGAAAAACAAACCACTTATCACTTATTTTTCTAGAACTGTTACACATGCTAATTTTATCCACTATCTTCCTTATTTCATGCACATTTATTTTGTCCTCCTAGCATTGCAGAACTAGATACACTAGAATTCACGTATTTATCCATTCTCCAGACCCTCCTGCAACCTTCATGGGAATTCAAAAGATGTCATCTATCACAAACAGAACTCTTCTTCCCCCAACAAGATTTTCTTACAAGATCACTGTGTTTTAAGAAGTAATTCCCTACAGTTCAGTGTAACTTCTGACATTTAATGTGTGGTAGCCCCTTTCTAATATAGCTTGCCAGGAAAAAAAGAGAGAATGTATAAACATTCAGCAAACTCAGCAATAGAAGTTCAGGGAAAAGGTGTCCAACTTCTGAATGAAGGAGGCTTGGTGGCTGAAAGTCAGTGAATCATGGCTCAGAAGCACCAGCTGCACTCCTTGAAGACTTTTTCTACAAGTTGAAGGCATTTTGCATCTCAGTTTCTCATTTTCAGAAAAAGAGAGATGCTACTGTGTGCCTGTCTTCTACATGTTAAATTTACTGAAGCGTAAACAAATATGTGGTCTTCATTAAGATCTACTTCAAGAAGTAAAGACATAATCTACTTCAGTGTTACAGTGCACTGCTTCATCTTAGTGTAAGGGGTGCCAAAGCTCATTTGAGAGATGAACAACTGAGTACAGAAGAAAGCATGAATAGTATGAGAATAATATTTGAGAAAAGGGTGTCTGTGATGGATTTAAACTGAAAATTAGAGGTGAAGAGAGCTATT
Organism: Callipepla californica brunnescens; assembly: GCA_023055505.1. NCBI lineage: Eukaryota > Metazoa > Chordata > Aves > Galliformes > Odontophoridae > Callipepla > Callipepla californica. The sequence goes on along the minus strand of JALIRH010000084.1, from coordinate 413,191 downwards.
TCTCTTACCAAGAGAAAAACTTCTAAGCTAAGGGAGAGTCATAAACACCAGTATCAGATTTCTTGCTCAGGAGTTTTTAGTGATATGGTAATAAATCCAGGAATGAACCCACTTTATGCATTTCACAAACACTTCAAATATCTTCTGGTGAGAGGAATACAAACTAGATTGCTGACTCTAGGAGTCAACTCCCAAGCAGATACATTTAAATAATCTTATCTTCCATATGTTTAACATAACAAGAAAATGGATATTCATCTGTTCCTACCATTTCTCCAAGGCCATGCTTTGTCATTAGTAATCTTTTAAATCATTAAAAAATGAAAAAAAAACAGATCAATGATTTTCCATACAGCACTAAGGACTTCACTTAGTATTTCGTATTATTCTTAATGCATAGAGATACAAAGAATAATTACAAGCTAAACAAAAGGTGATCTTGTCTCAGGCAATAGCAGCATATGTAAAATAAACTAGAATATGAAAAACAACAAGAAGGTGTAAACCAGTAAAAAACAAACAAACAAACAAACAAAAAAAACCCGATGTTGTGCTAGAAACTACTTATCAACGCCAAAAAGAATTCCAGATAAAATCCTGAAATTACTGGAAAAAAAAAATCCCCCCGAAAACTAGACAGATTAATTCCATTAACATTTTAACTTCCATTCCCAGTGAAAATACATGTACAAAATATTTTGTCAATCTCAGTATGTGATACAATTACGTTGATCACAAATAATTTGTTTGAAAATGTATTACATATTTTGCCTTTTTTTGTTACAGAAGTATTTTTTAAATATTAATTTTAGAAGACAGTAACCAAGATGACCACCTTAGGTTTAAAAAGTTATAGCAACAAAACCCACAGCTATAATCAACAGGGAAGAAAGATATTTCCTCAATATATTAGGAAAAGTGCAGAACATTAGATGAAGAATCAAATCATTATTAATCATAGATATAAAAAGATCAGAGGTAGTGGCAAACAAACATCCACATTCTATTAATATTTGGTACAAAAAAGGTGTTTTCACATTTAATAAAATATTAAGGAAAGAACAGAAAGTTGAATACAGGAATGGAAATATAGAAATGATCTTATGAATAAATCTGAGAAAGCTTTAAAAAATTCTGGAAGTCAAGATCAAATTTTGATAATAGGAGAGAGTTCAGGTACAGAAATTGCTTGATTTAGACCTCGCACAAAAGTAAAAAGGTGTTCAAACAAGATTCTGCGCCATCAACAGATATTCAAGTTAAAAATGTAATCAAAGCTAACATGAGAAATGAGCATGTTTGTCCATGACACAGAGCACCATTGTGTGCACCCTGAACAAGTTTGTGGATAACACCTAGCTATGTGGTGCAGTTGTTGTGTTAGAAGGCAAGATGCCATCTTAAGGGGACCTTGACAGGTTAGAGAGATGGTTTCTTACAAACCTCCTGAAGTTCAACAAGGCCAAGTGCAAGACTCTACAGCTGGGTTGGGGCAATCTCATACAAGAATACTGGCTGGGCAGTGAGTAGATTGAGAGTAGCCTTTCAGAGAAGGACCTGGGGGCATTGGTGAATGAAAAGATCTGCATCAAAATAAGCATGGCCAGCCGGTCTAGGAAGGTGATTTTCCCTCTTCCACTCTGCCCTTGTGGGAACCCAGTTGCACTTCAACGTCTATCTCCAGGAGTACAAGAACATTGTCCAAAAGGCTCATTGAGGGCTGGAGCACCTCTCCCATGAAGAATGATACCATGCCCTTAAGGTTGGAGCCCATATTCCAGGAGAGATTTTCCTAGACTTCCAAGGAAGGTCCCCAAAGTGACTGAGAGAAGGACGTAACACAGATGTAATCTGTTTAGTTTACAATAGAATAAAAATAAAAATAAGCCTTTCCATTGTATGCAAAGTGCTTATACAATGAATTAACCTGCATATCTGCAGTATCAGAATTCACCCACAACACAAGCTGAAATAGCTGAAAATTCAACCAATTCAGCATCCAAATAGGATGCAATTTCCAGGTGCTGGGTATTAATATCAACTTCACCTAGAATAGACACCTGCTTTGGCTTGGAGTTTTTACGATAGAATTCAGTATACCTTAATGTATCTTTTGAAGATGATTGTATGCTATATATGTGAGGATGCTTAGAATTGTCGGAATGTTTTTGAATTAAATAATCCAACTGGCATGTAATATGAACTATGCAGTATCACAGGACCAAATTTGGAATTTTTTTGAAAGAAAGCTATGCTTTTAGTAATAACTCTGTATTATGTTCTCAATATTTGAAGTATCCTGGGACAGAAGGGAATCCAAGCTGACCTCAATTTAATCTTACCAACTGAGTTTAGCAGAAAAAGCACATTTCAGTTCTGCAATAGCTATGATAGCACCAAAGGCTTTTAATGGTTCTCATTTTCATGGCAATGATATTACAAGTACAGTGGGAAGCAAATCAAACTCTTCCATATCTGACAAGTAAAAAGAGTGACTGGTAATAAACCACAGCATGCTTAAAATGATGAGCCAGTTCTTCCATTGTAATAAATCATCATTATTTCATTGGAGATGAAGTTTTCTGGATTTATGCCAGTTAAGGCTCTGACCAGTATGTAGTAGTTGGAAATCTGGGGAAACCATTTTTCTTGGCTGCAATATATCTCATTCCCCATAAAAGCACAGTAAAACATTCAGAAAGGTTACTTAATACATTGTCAAAATGAATGCATCTCTGTAAATCAGAATCAGTGTTGCTCTCAGGTGATACTAGTGTTGCTAAGGTAACTACTAATTTCCACCATAGAGTAAATAGTTACATAAAGCTGTCAGCTTATTCAATTTTATGTGCTAGACTCTGTGGTAGAGCATGTCTTTTATTTCCTCCTGTGATATTGACCCTAGTTCAGACTATGCACCCCCTTGGCTGCTTAAAAGCAGAGGTCACCTTTATCACCTGCAAAAAGCTATCAAGGTAACAGGCAGAAAATCTGATCCCTCTGGTCTGCCACTTTCTCATATCCTTGCCTTTTTATTTTGCGTCAGACTCTGAGTTAAATTTCTTGACTCACACTTAGAGGCTTGGAAACAGAATCTCTAAAATATCATGCAGCTGGTTTCTAAGTAAAGATTCAGCTGCTATCAACCCGCTTTTCCCACTTAATTTGAATTTCTCTGATAAGTAAGCCCACTTGTTCTTCCTTTCACACATTGGTGGGCAGCTGTTAGTATCTTGTTGAGAACACACAGCAGCACTTAATTGCTCATTGGAACTCCTCTAAAACTATTGTTTCAAGTGCAAAGTGTTTAGTAGCAATAGCAGTTTAAACTATTCCTTTCCTTGTCTTATGGTACACTTTGCTTTCTATTGTTTTAGCACAATCATTTGCTAGCTTGTGCTACAGCTCTGATTAGAATTCTCTCTTAAAAATGAAAAAGCCTTATTTGACTGCCTTTTTGATTAGCCCAAATCAATTCCTTGATTAGGTTGAAAGAACAGCCCTATAAACAGGCATCTTGAAAAATGAGGATGTTTGTGTGCATGGCAACAGGAAAACGGGAACACTAGAGAAGGACAAAGAAAATCAAATACCTAAAAATTCAGTTTTACTACACTCAGGTATCCCAAAGCCATAATACATACTTTTGAATTCTGCATTTACCATTTCCTCCGTCATTTAAGATGATGCCAGTCTGTAGCTTTCATATTTAGGTTTTGCTTCAGCTTTCAATTACATTGCCCAAAATATGCCTAAAATGAATACTTAGAGTACACCATTCTAATATAACGCATCTGAAGGTAAAAATCATACACACCCTTTGAATTTCATGGAGCTTTATCAGTTTATACCAGCAGAGTAACAAGCTGAAGAAGATACAATTTAGTAAGGCAACCATCATCTGCATACCCATCAGAACAGTTGAAATTAATGCCAAATAGTCACTGTCCTGTACCTGCTACATATAATGACTTTCTAATACAATCAGTTTATGTTATGTTTAATCTCCACTTGGAAATGAAATGCATTAGACAAAAGAAAAAAAAAATCATGCCTGTACTAACAGAATAAAAAATATTCGTGTACTTTGCAAAAAAAATATATACTTCATGGAATGCTCCAAAATTTTTCCCTTATTGCTAGAAAGAAATGAAAAAAAATCATATTTTTGCTTTATTTATTTTTCAAGTAGTATAAACAAGATAAATTTCCAAGTATTAAAGGTAACTGACCTAAATTCTTGAATTCCATAACCTATTTTTAGCTATTTTTATGGTTGGGTGAAAAAGATTTAAACTAGATATTTTTTATGCTCATGTCTGTACTATCATCATATTTATGCTGCTTATTCAGAGAACAAAAGAACACAAATATGTACCAAAAGATATGGTGTTGACAGCTTGTCAGATGTCCCGTTTTCCCTGGAACAGAGAACTAATCACAGTCTTATGCTGAAGATGTAATCATAGAAACATTATACTGCAACAGTGGAAATGTGAAGTTGGAAAACTTTTTCTTGAGATTTGAAAAGTGTTTAACTTATATATTAGAATACTACTGCTTTTGGAAATGACCAATTCACCCTCCAGCCTTAAAAGTGGCAGCGATGATTGAAGGCAACATTTTTATATTCCTGGGAAATATTGAGGACTTTCTCAAGGAGAAGAGCCAAGCAAACTGCCTTTAGTTTGCTCAGTGCTGTAGAGAAGCTGAGGTGTCTGCACACCAATTAAGGATCCCAGAAAGCTCCCATGAGCCTTGGAAACAGTGAGCATTTATTTGCACAACCTCTATGCTATCTTGACTCTTTTCTTTAATAGTTGTTTTCTATTCTTGTTCAGTAAAAATTTAAACCAATAATAAAGATGGTCATATTAAGTGGACAGATGTCCTTAACGAACTGGACTAGCATCATCATTGCCTTTGATGTAAATTTATGGAATAGTTGTCAGATGGTAATGACTTTCTGTCATCACCGTGTCTGAATTCGAGACACTGAATAGCATAATAATATGCTTGGTGCTGTTTTACCAGTTTCCTGAGCTGTGCAGTATCCAGCATCCATTTACAAAAGAGTAAATCTTGGTGTTCCAAACAAAACATTAGAAAATTAAGATTCATCTTTCAGTGACCATCTAAGATGTACACACTGAACAATCAATGAAGTTTCCTGCAGTCATAATTGACTTTTTCAAAGCAACTGTGAAAATAAATGCTCTCTCTTTAGTAACCTGTGGTTATCATAGTTAAAGCGTCACTTCTAAAAATAATAAAAAAGAAAGCACTATAGAGCAACAGTTTCTACCTACACAGAGTGAGTATTATCAGGGCCAAACGTGATGAAGAAGCTGTAGTCCTTTGCAAATTCCTCAGGCTTATGGCATTATTGCCAGAAAGAATGAGGACCCAGTCATGTGTTGGTGTTGTGCTGAAACTTTTGATGCAAGAAATCGAAAAGTGTATGTTGAATTCCAACTTAATTTTATAATGCAAATTAGTGTAGAGACTGCCAATGATTTTATTGCATATTGACCTATAATACTGTAGTACACTTGTACATCAGTAGCCACATTTTGTGACAGACTTCTAAGAGTGTTGTTCAGGGTAAGTCACAATTATCAACAGTTTTGCAGTAACGACTGTTTATCTTCCTGCTCTTACCTGAGAGTCTGCAAAAACTACCCATGTAGCTTTTTGTAGCATGTGTCCCAGATAGCTTTTTGTATAACATATGTCCCAACATATGTCCCAAGTGGACAGATGTTGTATTGTGTTTATTAATATATAGACACATAAAAATAGGTAAGTACACTACCACTGCACACTACCATAAATGGTCAGAGAAATTTAATCCTTCATGGAATCATGGAGATGATTAGTCAGATTAAGTGCAGGAATTAATATCTGCCCTGTCAAACTGCCATTTACATGCCAATAAAATTACAGAACACTGATTTTACTATGGAAGTATGGCAAAGCTTTCCTTTCAGTAAGATCTGGGAAGACACATTTTGAGAATGAGATTGGCTATAAAAGTTGGCATGTCTTGTCAAGAAGTTCCTGCTGGCTGTTGAAGTCTGGGTCATAAAATCCCAGGAGATCCTGGGAAATTGCATGAGAAGTCAACTTGACAAGGGAGAGGTATGGAACTAGCTTATTAAATTCAATTTAGTTTTAGTATAAGGTTTCTAGAATCTTTTTTTGTTTTTTCTTTTGTCACATTTATGTCTTTCATAAGATCTAAAGAGCTACTGCTTTCTGATAGAATTTCATTTCACAGTAACATATCTTGAAGTAAGGATTATAGCAAAATAAACAAGACAACAAACCACAAATCATTCCTTAGGACAAGATGAGGTAAATATATAATATATATATTATATATACTAAGTAACTGGGGCTACTGAAGATCTGCTTGTTTGACAGAACATTCACCCAAGTATCCATATACATAATTCATCTACATGAGAACTGGTATCACAGGAGTTAAAAGAGGAAGAAATGCCTTTTAGTGATGACCATGAGAGCTCTTTTACATGCAGTAAGTACAAGCCAGCATCACATTGATCACACTGGGAGGATGCCACAGCATGAAACACAACTATCAGTTTCCAGTCTTCTCTAGGAATTCAGAATGTATGCTATCTCATGTCCTTACGATGGCCAGAGTTTTACTAATGCTCTAAATAGGTTTTAAAACTCTACTATAGGTGTCTGTGACAACAAAACCTTCTGTACTGACCAAACAGATACGCTTTGGAAGATCAGCATTAAGTTATTCAAAAGATTGCCTATTTGCAGTCGGCAAAACTAAAATAGACTTAGATGTAAGAATTTGGCTACATCTGACCTAAGTTCATATGGTTATGTATTTATTTACTAAGACATAGAACAAAAATAGCTCTAAAAATTCTTTAGAGAAAACTTGCAACCCTCAAAACAAAGTACTTGAATACATTTGATAATATTCTAGGACAGAAGATTTGGAAAGGTTCTAGGACAGAAATCACTCATAAATTTGTGCACATTTCAGCCAGTACATGAGTTACTTAAACCTCATATCCAAGTTTTTCTAACAGTCCAGATTCAATGTTCTCAAAGAGCAGGATAAGCTCCATCCTTAGTTATACTGAAAGTAAAGCTGAGATGTGAATATGGTGTCACCATATTGTATTGTATTGCCACCATTTGTATTAAGATCAAAGACTGTCTACAATGTCTTTCAGAAAACAGTAACTGTGTTATCTCCTGACCATTAATACAAAGAGGAAAGTCTTTATAAATTCTCTTGCATTTAAGTGTCAAACACTAATCCCTTTTTCTTCTTAGGAAGTGATAGAATGACTTGATCACCTAGCAGGTGTTTTCTAATATTATAAGCCTAGAATTCTGGAACTGGCATTTTTTCTTCACAGTCTCATTGAATATGTCAGCTATCTCAATGCAGACATAAACCATAGTTTAGCTCTCACTGGAAATGGAGACTCCAAAGGTCTCTTGGCAACCTAGTCCACTGTTAAACAATACTCATGGGGAAGAACGTTTTCTTAATCTACTTACAACTTTCCTTGATGTAGCTTCGTATGTTATTTCTTGCCCTTTTGATGTGAATCTCTGTCAAAAGTTTAGCTCCATTTTCTCTATCAATACCTTTTAAGAAATTGAAAGTGATATTTAGATCTCTTTCCGGCCTTATCTTCTTCCATCTGCCACTATAGAGCTCTCTGACATTTCTGCCAACCTATTTCTCTGCTTTTCTGAATCCTCTCTGAATGGCAGTCTTACCCTCCAACGTATTGACTGGTTCCCTAATGATGTGATGTCATATACAAGCATGATAAGGATTTATCACTTCTAACATTTAGCTCGTTAATAAAGACAGTAATCACTATTTGCCCCATCATAACTGCTAAGGAACACTGCTATTAAGCACCTACCTCCTGGATTTTATGTCACTGATCATAACCTGTTGGCATTCTAATAAGTTTTATACATGTTGTTCCTATATTTACTACATGGATAGCAGAAATACTATGGCAGACCACGTCCAAGGCTCTCTTGTAGTCAGAGTATACTCTGCTCTCCCTTCATTTACCAAGCCAGACATCTCATCCTCAAATGTAAACTGGTTGGTCAGAGAAAATTGAGCCTGGCAGAGTAGCTGTTCCCAGCCAGCTTGTTTTTCATATTCCTGGAAAACTAAGATCATAGAATTTTCTCCGTAACCTTCAGGTGCAAGGGTGAACTGATCGACCCATCATTCTCTGAATCTCCCTTGAATATAGAAGGATTTGCCATTCTCAAGTCATCAGGGACATCTTCAAATGGCCACAACCTTTCAAAGATGACAGAAGGCAGCTTTTCAATAACTTCAGACAATTCCCACAGAATTTTTAAACGCATACTATCAAGTCCAATAGGCTTATGCTTTTTTGGTTTGCTTAAGCAGTCCCTTGCCGGAACTTCCCCTACCATGAGTAGAGTAAATTACCAGAAACTATTCTTCTAAACACAGGACATGGTAGGGACCTGAAAACCATCATTGCTACTACAAAGGCTGAGCCAAAGAAAGCACCGAGTCTCTTCAATATCCTTCATCACTACAATGCCAATCTCAAGGTCACCTATCCTTTACCTTCTTAGAATTTCAGGAAAAAGAGTAAAAAATCAGATTCTCAGTAAATATATATAATCAAATAGTATAGAAACAATTTAATTATATTCTGCCTTTTTCTTAAAGTGATGCTGGATTGTTGTAGAAAAGTAAGTCACTGAGTAATTTTTACTGATGTATTTCAACTTATGTAACTGAACTTTTTTCAGTGTCTCTTATATTATTTACAACTTTGCTATATAATCTCTGCCTACTTGCAGTTTAGGAAATATAGCCATCTCTGATCCTTTATCACATTTCAAATGTTCAGTTTCTCTGCCCAAATATTTTACGCTATACATTTACTGTTAAGGTTTAACTAGAAACAAAAATAAATTGCTCTAAGATTACTTAAACAGAAAATTCTCAAGGTAAAGAGATATATCTTGCCAGCAAATCAACTAGTAGTAAAATATTAATTTCTTATTCAGGAAGGTCAGTAATTTTTTGTGTACTGTGAAGATGGGAATAAGAGTTTCACATGAGGCATTAACCTTAGGTCTCTTTGCCAGGGGAATTTTCTTCAAAGATCTTGAAGGTGAACTGTTATTAGAAAAGTGCGCTTACACATCAGCACAGATAAAGTTTTGCAGAGTGAGACATCCTTCCCCTGCATTCCATTTAAAGGATGTAAATTTTTAAAATCAAGTTTTCAAAAACAAAAACAGGGATCAACTAACAAGCAGAGAAAACACCATTTACACTTGTCCCAGGAACTTTAAATTATCATGCTACACCTATGCATGCAGACTGTCTTTAATTCTATGATTTCCTCTTTCCTACAATACTTGTGCCATTCAGAGTACACAATAGACACTTCACTCTTCATAACAACTAGTCAATATTTTCTCTACTTCTCCTCAGGATATATCCTTTTGTTCAGGCTTTATTTACTATGCGCTCTGCTCCGATTAGCATCACACAAGAACTGTGTGAGAGAGGGAGAAAGTGAAGTGTAGTCTCCCTGGCACTATTCAATTTCTTTAGAATGTGAGTCCTGCAAATACAAACCTTTGTACAATGCAAGTTCCAAATTATCCACATAAATGGCACTGGAATACATAATCTTCTCTATATACAGCCTTCCCTTCAAAAACTACCTTCTTACCAAAACAACAAGAAAAAAACCAATACATTTTAATCTCTGAAAAGAGGAGGATGAATAGAGGGAATCAAACAACACCACGATCATTTGTGCAAGAAGAAAAAGAGGGAAATGGACGAAACATATTGTCAGGTAGCTTTAAAGCAGATACTTTGCTCAGCTAAACCCAGGTCTTCTATCATCTTTCTCCTGTGCCATATCATTTACAACCTGGAATATCTGATTCAATACAATTCAACCTGAAAAGTCAAAAGATATTTCTAGTTCCTCTGCCTTCTGATCTGCTTTTGGCATCCCCTTCATTTCTTTTGGAGCTCTCCAGGGAGGCATTTAGAGCATGGGCTTCAAAATCTGGAACCAGCCCTGAAAAGTTTATTTACTTATTTGCTGCATTTGGTTAATGGTAAGCATATTACAGGTGTTTTTTTTCCAAATGCTCAGAAGTCAGCCAAATTTTACTGAGTCAACAAACACTAGCACCAGATACAGCATGTCAGATTTTCATCTTTGGCAATGATGGATCTCATCTTTCTAAGCTGTTAATCACTAGCTCAAGCCCTAAAATAGGAAAAAGAATATGAAAATTTCATCTCATATTATGCTTTAAAAAGGATGAAATCTCCGTGTTTTCTTACTCCAAAACATTCAGTTAGAAGATGAAATGCAACAAGGTTACATTTGTATCACAGTAGGAGAGAGGAATGAATAATGTACCACAACTCCTGCCTTAGCCACACCAGGCAAAAGGAATACACGCATCAAGTTTTGGCATAACCAGTGTTAAGCGCATTTATCTACAACCAGGATGGAAAATCTCAAGGTGAACTTGTGGAAACAGAGAATAAGAACTTATAAAATATTCTAGAGTATTTTGTTTGTTTGTTTTCTTAAAGCACTCATAGTACTTCAAGAGAATGACGGGCAAGTATTAAATATCTGACCAGGCCTCTAGAAAATATCTAAGGTTCATTGTAATGGAGAAGGTAAAGAATCTTGCATGCTGACATTTGCAATGTTCTACATACTGCTTACTGTATAATCATTCCATTTCATTTCACGTTGGCCACTGCTGTCAACAGAAGTAAAGCCTAATCCCATGAGTGAGGGTTTTGCCACTGCAACAAACAAATATAATTTCCTTAGATTAAGGCATAAATTATTTTGACAATATGACTCTGTCTAGAATACGCAACTGTCAGAAAAGGAATCTGACATCCTACCTGTGTCATGACATTCTGAGCGTCACTTCAGCATTAGTAGTGGTAGGTAGCACAGCAAATAAAAAAATAGGCCTACAGTATATAACCTTCGTCTGCATAGATAAACTGTATATGTCATATATGTGTTTGTGACTGTAATAAAGAAAGTCACATACAAAGGTTATTACATACTGTGTGTAGTTATACATGTAATTATTATACGTTATATAACTGTGTACCATTGCAGTCTCCAGAAATCAGAAAGCACTTTGTATATAAGAAGGTGCTTTTCCTGTCAGTTCTATTCATGATTTTCTCATCCCTTCATGATCTTTAGAAATAAAGTAATTCCCGAGTAATTTGAAAGATGATTGAATTTATGCCCACTTCTTTAAGAGAGAAAAAAATCCCTTTATGTTATGTCAGCTCAAAAGACATTGGTTTAAACTTTTGTAACACAAGGCCTCCTTAGTTCATCTTACTGTTTTGGAAGCAGGAACCAATCACTCTGATATGTAGTAAAAAGTATTCCATTCCCGGAGCAAGAATATCAAGATGTCTTCATGCTGTTCAGGAGGGAGTTAACAGATGAAATTTCCCTCTGGCCAGTATCACAGAATGAAAGAAGAAATTGAGCTATGAGTTCCTCAGGTACAGTTTGGCAGACAGCCAAAGAGGTGCACTGTGAAGGTACGGATATCCTAAAACAATAGGCACCTGCTTTCACTGCGAGTACTGTGGGTGGAACTGATTAATTCCCTCTTCTCTCTGTGTTACCTGATCTTTGTAACTTGGGTAATGTCAGCAGAGTCCTTTCCCTTGCTTCTCATCTATGCTAAATATAGACTTACCAGTAGAATATCTTTGATACATACTTTCCATTAGAAAAAAATAGATACAATGTGAGAGCAAAAGGAGTAATAGAGCACTGTTTACACAAACACACATCCCTTGAACAGTCATTTTCTTCAGCCTGATTCCTTTTTTTTTTTTTCCCCTATCTAAATTACCCTATTATTACAGGTGAGCTCACCTGTTCATCTGTGCATCTTCATATCTGTGCTGTTATAAAAGAGAACAAACATTGCCTGGAATTATTTGCTCTTTTTAGATACAGCAAGTGTGGGGTCACCTTCTGTGGAAATATTGAAAACTTCCAACTCCTACAATCCTATGGTTCTGTGAATAATTATTTCATTCATCCAGTTCTGGAAACACTCCATCTGTTTATAATCTCCAGTGGAAATAGAGGTGTCTCAGTACTCTACTTGTTTTGGTTTATCCAGTGTTTTTGAAAGGTTTTATTTATAATATCAAAATAATTAAATTTTTGCAGAAATAAGAAAAAGTGGAGTGAAAAAGAAGGGGGAAAAAGAGAGAAAAGGGGAAAAAAAGGGGGGAAATGGAGGGGAAAAGAGGGAGGAAATAGTAGTTTTGTACTAAGAAAAATATCCTGTAAGGAATATTTGCATTAATAAGAAGTATAGGTTGTTTACAAGCTCCTTCATTACAGTATTACAATACAAGGAGTATTTTCCTTTTTCAATTTCTTTGTATTATATATAGAGAGTTATTATATAGAGAGTATTTTATTTATTATGTATAGAGTATTTTCCTTTTTCCATTACTTTCCTTAGAGTATTTTCCATTTCCCCCAAATTTTGAGACATCTAACTCCCCAGTCCTTTGCACTGAAGGAGGTTCACTCCACTCTGATTATGCAGTGCAAATATGGATTCAGTTATTGGCACTTAGAAATGTGATACATCTCTGACATATTCTTTCTGTTCTGGATTTTGTAACAAGCATAATCCCTCTCTATTCCTCCTCAACAGTTCTTGACTGTTGGAGTTAACAATAGACATAGAATTGCATATTTCAGAACTACTCCTGTATCTAGAAATGTTTTAATTCCTTTAAATACTATAAAACAGGATATTGACAATATGACCTCTGTAGACTACAGGGTTTGGTTTACATGTCTAATGACAGATTGTATAAATTAGGGATCAAATCTTTATTCCTTATAGAGATTAAAAATGCAAAACAAACAAAAAACAGGAAAAGTGTAATAACTTCCCAAAATATAATGCAGTTACTATTTTTTAATACCCTCTGTATTTCTATTATATACAAGTCAAATTGTAAATGGATGAGAAAAATCAAAACCTAAGCATTTGGAAAAACAAATTGTTACTGATTAGTAAATACTAGTTTTATGAGAACTTTACAAAGGTTATTTACATCTGTAACTGGATTTCTTTTCCCATAATCATCACAAATTTAAGTTTCCAAAATATAAAGTTCTTCTTTGTCATACTTGTGCTGTATCCAGTAAATACTAATAATTTATCTCGATGTCACAAAACCTTTTTCTTCGCTTACTTAAGCAGTAAACTGCAAGAACTTTTAAACTGGAAAAGCTATCAGCAGATGAACTGTTACTTAGATAAAAGGATTACAAACCAAAATGACTGAGATTCAGATATGACATGGATATTGGACACCCTTGAATGAGTATATGATAGAAGCTTTTATGCAGAAAGTGTTACCTGTAGGAAATAAAGGAATAAAAAATTCAAATAACCAGACATTGCTGGAGAAGAGAGTGAAGATCAGATGAAAAGTCATGCTGTCTGTCAGAAATTAGATCCCAGAAGTGTCTGGAGGCTATGAAGATTCCAAATGAGGATGGGATGATTTTCCATGTTTGGCTAAAGTATGATTTTTTTTCTTTCATGACTCCCCCGGCTATGCCAGGGGAGGGATACGTTACAGGGGGTATGTAACATTCAGTCACAGTTTAACATTCATAGAGGATGATCGAGACATACAAGACAGAAAGAATTTGAATATCTGGAATGGAAGACATGCACAGAAAAAGGACTGTTCAAAAGACTGATTCACTTGAGTACAATGGTACTGCACTGGCATAAGGAACAAGAGTTTTAAAATAAGTCAAAATGGTTTGTGGTATACATAGGTCAGGCACTAATACAAACAGCAATGTGGCATGAGCTGAAGCATTCAGGTTAAAAATTAACAGTAGGATTGATGAAAATTAAATCTAAGTACTTTCTGAGTACCCATAAGAAAACTGAAATATTGTAGAAGGGTTGTTTTATTTCTGTTGTTATTTTTTCATTGATTTTGTTGCTGTTTCAAATGTAAATCCATAATCACTTGATGCTGCATCTTATTCTTACAGTTCTCATGTGATGGCCAGCTGTCTTATGACATCATTACTTTGAAGCATCCTCTCATTTGGGGAGAAGTACATAATGACATTTGCTTTAGTATAGCAGGCAATTTTTTTTCTGTACTCTGTGTTTTACCTTTTTCTGGGTTAGACTCCTGAGCCCATTTTTCAGTCACTCCTGGTTTTCCCCCTTGCTTGCCCTTGCTCTGCAGGGCTCAACATTACCTCCTTTGCATCACCCTTCTCCCAGGCAGTGAGACTGTGAGCTCCAAATGGTACTTTTCTTACAGACCACTCACTTTTTTCCCCAGATGCTGTTAGTCTGTATGTATTTTTCTGTACTATATTTTCCCTCCTACTTTGTCTTTCTCTGTCTGCTCAGCAGTCTCTACTATCTGGTATTCTCTTCAAGCCAGTTTCCCAAGTTTTTGCCCTAAACTCACCATATCCATCTGGCTTCACCTCCTGGCCTTAATCTCTTATACTGTACTAATTCTGGTACCACTCCACATACATTACGTTATAACTGCTAGTAGTAGATTTAAAATAGCAGAGTACAAATTATCTAAGAGCTATATACCAGGGGAATGAAACACACTGTAGGCTCCAGTTACGAAGAAAGTTGAATATCCTCCACCTGTTCTACTAGCAGATGTTGCCCATTCCTAACTGGCAGCTGGCATCTAGAAAGATAAAGAATCCCAGACAGAAGGGGGATGTATCCAGCTCCCTGACTGTGTTGTTGCCTTCCCTTGGTATTCTGCCAGCATTATCCTGAACTGGGTGTATATGAAGAAAAATGCTCTTGCCCATATCCTGTGCAATTCTGAAAACTGCCAATACATTCCAGTTCCTAGGCTATAACCTCCACACTTCTCCACCTATATTCTTTAGCATGTGCTGTCAAGCTTGAAAAGCCAATGGGCTTCTGCTTATCTTTCTTTCCTCCATTTGCTTCCTCTCCCTTACCTGTATAGGCTTATAAATCTGAAATAGGAATGTGGCTACACATAAGATTTTGGGAAATATCATATTTGAGTTATAAGCCTTCTCATTACAAGGTACACAAAGATAGCAACAAAGCTCACAGAGGAGAAGGAAAGTAATTGTAATTCTATCAAGACTTCTAATTCAAGCAAACTGCTTCAAATGTTAATAGATTTCTAACGCAATACCAGCTAATCCTAGGCTGTCAATTTATATAGCAGGAGAATCACCTGCTCTGACACGTTTAATGTGCTCTTTGTAGCCAACCACCTTAAGCCACGATCTCGTCGGTTCTTGTTAAGCAAATGAAGTGGAGGTGGGTCAGTCTGTGGACAGGAGGTCTCTGGGGACAGCTGTAGTGCTTCCATGTGGAAGCACGTTCCATCACTAAGAAAAGTGCATGGCAGTACCTCCACCATCCCACCAAGTACCATGTCTTGCTACAGACTGGACAAGTCACTTAGCCAGGCTTGCCCTCTCTCTGCTAGGCAGGCAGCAATGATAGCAGCAGGAGCTCATCACAGAATATGATGTCTTTTCCTGTCAGCCCGTTATACAAACACCACAGCCAGCAAAGAGAGGCAGACTGTTGAGAGAAGTTCCCTTCCTCAGGATAGGAAATGAAACATTATCTATCTCTTGGCCATTAAAAATCTCACAGTGCCCTTCATGAGACTAGAGTTTAATGCTACCATCCTGCTCACATTCCAGCGTGGAAAACTGCATCATACCTATGTAAATTCCCGCTATGAACCTTCTGAATTCTCCTGTAGACTTTCTAAACCCAAATCAGCTGCACCAGCAACACAAGGATTGCTTCTGCACTCTGCAGATGGCTGTTTCAACAAAGCAGTGCATTGCTTCCTACATACACAGCATATCAAATGCTTTGTAGAGCATCCTGATGCACGTGTATAGTGCTACACATACATGCAAAACAATCAGTCAGAAACAGAAAAATCATGCAGCATGAAAAGATTTCAAAACAGATTAGTTTACCCTCCTCACCAATCATTATCTTTTAAAAAAAAACCCAGCATATACAAATTAATACCTCGGTCAGGTGAAGAAGTAAACATCTCTCTAATATAATTGAGAGCATAGGTATCGATTTCTGAGCAGAGTACTGCAGCCTCTAGCAATCCTATGATTAAATCACTAGCTTCTGCCCTGGCATTAGTGTTTCCTTCAGCTGAAAAAAAAATGCCAAAGATATCTCCAGATCCCTAAAGCTGTTCCTTTGAGTAAACTGGTAAAATGTAAATATTTCCCAGAGGGATTTGGATCTTGTGCTAGGTTATCTGACTGAAGCTGATCATGTTAGTACTTCTTTGAAGGGGAAATAGGTGCTGCCTTCCAGATTTGGTTTGTTAAGGCTTTGAACAAAAATAAATTAAAAACTGCAACCAGCCTCTGTGACCGGGGTTTCTGAGCACTCTGCAGACAGCTTTCCTGGTCTTGCAGGTTCTGACCTCAGTCTCCAGGAAGTTAACTCACCCCTTTCCTTGGTTTAAATATCTTAAATCAGGGCTTCCCACTTGGAGGCAAGCAGGCGCTGTGGACGCAGTACTCTCACTGCCAAAAATTGAGCATTTCAATAACTCAGCAGCAATTAGCAACAACCGTTGAATGCAGAGACCTTTTAAACTTCATAAACTACCATCATAACAGTCTGTGCCATAAAACGTACAAGAAAATTTGGAGACCTGGTCCAAAATGTACTGAAATCACTGTCTAGGTCAGCTTACAGGAAAACTTAATTCTAGACATGCCTTGCTATAACAAAGTTTGTTAATTATTGATCATTAGTCTTCTAATAAATTCAATATCCAGTTCAGGAAAGCTTATCATAATCCTTCTCATCCACTGCATCTTAAGGAACAACACAAACATGAAATTCTACAAAAATATTTCTTTAGAGCAGTCTTAAATGGCTCAGACTTCAGATCTGAAGTGGGACACAAAGGGACATATTTTCCATTTTAATTAAAAGAATGAGAAACTGGAACATTAAACCTGTTCAATTTTTTATATATAAATTAAATGGGGAACTTAAATGACAAGACCAGGAATGGAGCTCTATTGAAACAGCAGCCCCAAGCAGAATGATCTGTTAAAAGGATTAGAGGAGAAATTCTCTGAATATTAATAAAAAAATAGAAGTTACTGGAAATTATAATTCTCAATTTAATGTCATTTATTCCTTATAAATATTTTCTATTTAAGTCCTAATATGCATTAAATATTGATAAAGTCTTTATTAAAAATAGTTTCAAAGTTATACAATCATCTTTGCATTCCCGCAACATGAGTCTAAGAAGTCTTCAACGGGAGAGTTTGACTGGCAGAGTTACCAGTCTGTGGGGAATCTCCCCAGTTTTGCAGACCCACCAAGGAACACCTACCCCATACTGGTATGCCCTGGGAAAAATGCAGGCAGTGCCATCTGCCTGATACCTGCCAAGACATCTTGGTCACTCTAGGTAACAAAAATCTATTGATCCAATTATTATGAACATAGTGCTACAGTAAACAGATTGTAGAATAAAGAAACATACACTGTAGGGAGCTTGTGCTACATGAAGATTCTTGGCAATAATCTTTCGTCAAGGAAATATTGTTCATACCACCTTTCACTCATTACTTCATTGAAGGAGGCAGCTATAATTTTCAAATGTGCTTTTATTTTATATATCATTTTCTTTTTTCCTTCCCTGTTTCCTTCCTCCCAAATGTATTTTTATAACTCCTATGACAATAATGCTACTCTGAAAGGAACATGTTTTGCTAGTGTTTGTATGCTATTGCTATCAATATTTTCAGCCAGTCATTTAGTGCCAAATACAACTCAAGGATAATCTTTTGATAACAGAGGAAAAATAACCTATTTTTCCTTATAGAAGCACTAAGGTAAAATTATTTAGAAATTATCAGCAACTGATGTGTTATTTTTCAGAACTCTAATGATCAACATTTTATTCATTTTCAGAGCACTCTTGCAATGGTTTTGCTTTCTCTTAGAGAACTGTGAGCACATCCTGAGCACCTTTCCATCATAAATCATAGGTGACTGACATAATGGTGGGAAACTGAAATTTAGTATTTTGAGATTTTTTTATTTTCTTATTATTATTTTTATAAACAGAAACATAAGTAGAAGAATCCGGCTCAGTATTTATTAGTCTCAGTGTGTTCATGCTTTGCAAACTGTACAGTGGAATAATACAACAGATCTTAGCAAAAGCTTACATCGCTTTTGCTGTTGACCTTGTCTTCCTACCATTTGTCACAGGAAAAGTTTTTTTCTTGTGTACATATCATAAGTTTTTCTTCTATTTTCAGTAATATATTGAGCAGACAAAGGAAACAGAAGAGTAATAGCGAACAGAACAACATACTTTTCTCCACCTTTTGAAACTCTCTGAACGCTTGGCTTTCAAAGCTAAGTTTACTGGGCATATCATAGAAAACAAAAGTTCCATACTCACAGCTTCAGAAACAGATTTTTCCACTTTGTTAGTCACACAAATTTCATGCCTGTGTTTTGTAATCATTCAACAGTACTCATTATTCTATCCCTTACAGTCATACAGCAAGCAGAATTGCATTGTTTGCACACAGAGGGAATACAACCATATCACCTTACTACATTAGGATGAGTGCTTTAGTCATTAGATGGAAGAACACATAAGCCTGCTTAGTTTGCATTGCTCCATGTGTCAGAGCATTTCAGTCTGAGAAAAGATGAGAATCAGCAACTCAACTGTTATTTCAAACTATTTCTCCTCTAGTAAAGAAGTAAAAAGAGCACCCACTCAATTCAGCTGTTCATTAATACCAAAGACTTCCCCTGATACTACCAAACTTCTGAAGAAAGAGAAGGCTCTTGCTCTAACCCAAAAAGTCTTCACGCTGAAGGCAAGAATCACAGTTTTCTGGAGTAGAACCTCAAATTTAAACAAGTTTTTCAGCCTGTAGACTCTCATCTCCATGGCAACCACGGACGTTCAGGAAAATCTTTTGACTATGGAATAGGTGCACATTTAATTATTATAAATACAATATATCCTAAAAGAAAGTCCAGATGACTGAATTCCTTCTTTCTTTTCTATATGTATTTTGGCTTATTTTCTTACATTTTCATGTGACTGCCCAGTTATCTTCCAGCTAAATTACATCACTGTTAAAATACACCCCTCTCTTTTCCTTCTTCAAATATATTTCCTTTACTCTAGTCCCAGATTCAGGACAACCTTAACTGTCCTCCCACACAGTTATACAACTTGTATTCATTTTTGAGCTGTCCCTTCACTTAATCCCACACAACAACATCTAGATCTTAAAAGTTCCTCAAGCACGTGGTATTTAAGAAGTTGAGCTGTCTGGAATGAGAGGGGAAACAGGTTTTCATCCAAGTTATCATTCTGTCATGTCTCAGCTACTGCAGTTTCCACCCCTCTGGCCTGAATACCATATGTCTTCACTTCTATCCATCCAAGTTTTTCTGCCAAAATAATTGTTCCAGCTCATAGATTTCTGGCACCGTCCTCCTCATTTATCTCTACAAATTCCTCCCCAAGTATGAGACATTATTTGTGACTTAGCCATTTAATACCTACTATCACCAGCACTAATGGTGCTGAAGATAGAATGGTAGAAGTAAATACTGAATAGTATCAGGGGGAAGAGCAGTATCATTTTGTGATGCTTGTAACTCCATTCAGAACTTCTGTTTTGCTCAGAGTGAAGATTCAGATCCTGATAAAGCAGTACAACTTAGATGTTTTACCTCCTTTTGCCTTGTTCTACCTATGAAAATCTCATAGCTGTAAGGCAGCTTGTATGCTGTCACCATGGGCTAGAATATTTTTCAGAATTAGATAACCTTTGACAAATTGTATCACATTACAACTACATTGGAAGGACAAGTCATTTTCTTTGTATACATCTGTGTGGCATTTGTAAAGAAGATGAAGTAACCTTAATGCTTGAATCTTTAGGTTCTACTAGAAGATAAATAACCATCCCTAGGAAAGAGAAAGGGCCTATTTGCAGCACATGGATCTTGTACTTGGGGAACAGGGCAGAATGAGACTAACACAAACCATCACAAATAGATAGTGCAAGACACAGAATGTTGGATCATTTATTCTACTGTGCCTTAATATTCAACTAATCACAGAAAAGCTGTTGGTTTTCAAGTGATGATGTAATTCTTTGGGATGCTTTTTTTCCCCCCTCTGAATTGTTGATTTTCTTGCTGATAACAAGGAACTATGCCTGGAAAAGCATATCCTGCTTTTTAACCCATTTATATCACAACTGTGGAAGAAGGGGAAGAAAAAACTACTTAGAGTGAAAGAAGATTACAGGAACTGTGGAACATAAATATTCTACCTTTGTATAATACATAAAACTCAAATTTGCACTGCAGCTGTGCTCAGGGCTTTCAGTATTAAGTGATGTTCTACGTGATTATATTAGTTAACTTCAAAAAAAAGTTTAATATTTTTGTGTTAGTGCACTGTCAGATAGTTAATAAGGTATAAAAAATGTCATTAGCTTAACCTCCATAAGATATCTTAACTAGTGAACTATAAAATTCTGAGCTCTTTTAAGCATTACCTGGAGAACAGGGAGGCATCTTCCATATCTTTAATTAAAGAAAACCCTGAAATTGAATATCCTGCTATACTTGAATAAGCAAATAATGAATAGTCCTTATATGTAGCTAGCTCACACACGTGGTCACTTCAAGAAAGGGCAAGAATGAATCAGTAAACGTGAGCAAAAATTTGAAAAGACATTAATGGAGCTTCAAATGCAAAGTGAAAATCTGAAGTTGTCATACATTTAAAAAAGAGACCAAAACTATAGAGCTGTGCTTTTTTTAATTACAATTATTTCTTGGTTTTATCTCAGGTCATAACTGTGTCATCACATTATATTACCCCAGTCCAGTAATTTGGTCTGCTCATGAGCTCATCTGATCATGGATACTTCACATAAATCCAGGGAAGCTTGCATTACATTTTATCTTCTAACTTGAAGAAAGAGATGCCATCATTTGCATCTCTTTCTCTGTGTATTTAGATATACGCACACTTACAGGTCAGTGCTGATCACTGCAATGGCTCATTGTTAAATATTGAAAAACAAAAATGTTAATAGCAAAGAGAGATATAGTCTATTGAATATAGCCCATGTTAAACACATGAAACTTCCTCAGGAAAATACTGTACAATGAAGACCAATTTTGTCTCCCTTGTTAAGTGTAAGCTACAGTCTGTCTGATAAGCTACCAAGCACACAGGGATAACCAGAGGTTGAACAACATATTGCATACTAACACACCTTACATGCGACTCCTATTAAAATACTGAGTAGTGATGTAATTGTAGGAAGTGTTAGAGATCTACTGAATTAGAATTGCAAATGTATTAAAAGATGGAGAATAAGTTCTTCCAGAAATGTGTTAACATTTCTTTAATTTGAACCCCTACATTTGTAACTATTTGCAGAAATTCTTTCTTCATTTTGATGGCAAATACATATAGCACAGACCAAAAAAAATGAGAGAAAAACATATTCTCACCACAGCAACCCTTAATTGCATTGTACTGTCCTTATACAAAGGAGAAAAGCCTACTTATTTTATCCTCTTAAGCAGAAATAGCGACAGCTGCTTCTCCTGTTCTTAACTACACCACTATTTTCCTGTCCTTTTTGCCACTAAATTTCAGATGAAAACTCAGCTTATCCTTCATAATTTCCATGGTTTGCTCTAGCTATTTTTTCTGTAAGTTATATGAATTAGTAAGAATACACTCTGCAAATGCTTCATGGAAAAAAAAAAAAAAAGATACGAGAAAAAAAACCAACCAAACATGCTTTAGTATGTAATCTAGATTAACCACAGCTACCTTAATATAGAACATAGAGTTAAGTAGCTGCAATGCTAGGCAACTAGCAGTACAGTTTGATCATGCATAAAAACAGGACAGTTCCCCTCTCCTGCACTCTTCAGTAGGATAATCAGTAACTAGAAAGAAATGAGCTAGTTTTATTGCAGATTTTAAAAACTACATAATTCAGTAAAATAATCTACTCTTTTTTAAAGACCAATTCCACTGTGAGTGCGTATAGTTTAACAGAAATTGTTCCCACTTCTGCCTTTGGACAGATTCATGCAATGTATGCTCTCCTTGCTGTCTGATCATAGACATCAAATGTCTTCAAAGAAATGATGTATTTTAATTTTATGACTTCAGGGCATATCTGGCTTTTATCAGTTAAACAATATACCTCAGTAGCCTAAATTTCTGTTTCTCGAATCCCAGACCAATATGGATTATCATATTTAAATATATACATACATTTTAAAATATACCTATAGATACGTATGTATTTATATAAACTTACACTGGAATGCTGGTTATTCTGAAATAACCTTGCAGAATGACTACATGGATAAATTGCTAATGGTACTCCAAAACAGTAATAGCATGTTCTTCTTGCAAACTGACATAAAGCTGTGCATGTCAAAGGAATTGCAGAACACATGCCTGAAATACTGCTTTTTCCTTCTAACTTCATCCTAGAAATATCCTCTGGTCTTCTAAAGTATTTTATACATATGAAGTGTTCACTTTTACAAACCAAGCTCTTGTTGGAAAATTCCATGTATTAATAAAAGCATTGACTATTATAAAGGCATGAGTCCATGACAGGACCCTCTTTTAAGTTGATTACAGCTATATCTTACATGAGGAATTGTCCCAAGGTTGAGGGTTTTTTCTTCTCAGTTCACATGTTTCTGCTTCCTACATGAAATAATGTAATTTTTTTAAAGGAATCATCCCAGTATGATGGTACACACATTGTTCACCAACTTAATATGCTTGTACTCCACCTGAATATCCTCATATTATGCCAAGAGCTTCCACAAACTCCAGTTCACATGTACAGATCAGCAAATTGCCAGAATTTGAACCATCTCCGACTGTAGAGACGAAGTACTTCTCATGAAACTAATCCTTTTAGATACGATGTATTCTTTGGTATAATCTCAGAAGTGAGAACAGGGAAACCGACAATGCAGAAAAGAGAATTACACCATTTTCTACCATATAACAAAGGAAAATAAGATAATCAAATATCATTCTTCCCTAGAAGTCACCCCTGAACATTATCATGCAAACTTTAAGAGCCATCTCCATTTAATGTTAGATGTAAGCAAGTCTTCAGTCATCTAAGAAGTATTCTTGCACATCTGTAGACAATCAGTTTGTAACTCTGGACACTGAACTGTACCCTGGAATAAGTAAAAATAAATTTCACTTGGGCTCTAATTCTACAGAGTGAGGTCCATTACAGGAAATAATACAAGCTCATGTTAACATCAGGTGCAAAGATATCCAGACACGCAAAATGGAAACATTAAATACTGATGATCAAACATATAAATATAACAAGCAAATATCCACAGAAGCTCTCAGAGCTGGAGAAAAAAATAAAAACCCATCAACATATCTTCTTCTCCAGAACATTTACCCCTAAGGATGTTTCACTCCCAAGCATGTAAGATTTTGGTACATGCTGGGTACGCTAGCACTGAATTTCTTAATAGATCAAAGCTAGCAACGGGTTCCAATTCAGCAGTCCCACTGAAGAGACGGGAGGAAGCACAGAACAGCAGCAAATTCAGTAATTTTGCCCTTGAAAACAAATTCACTTGTTTTACAGTCTGAGGCAACAGAGCAGATGAGTGAGAATTACAGATAGATATATACTGAGTCTGCATGTTCAGTATTGCTTGGCTTAAATAACCTTCTTAAAGTTTCAGGATGTGCAAATAAAAGAAAAGTAAGTAGAAACCAATTATCTGCATGTTGAAATTCCCATTATCACATATATAATATGTACTCACTAACAGATAAGTTCCCACCTAAAATGTAGACCTCACTACCTAAATCACTTTAAATTCCATGTGACGCACAACAGTATAGTTGATATATATCATGTATTTCCTGAAGAGGATTTGAAAGAGGCTACATTTATTTTAGGGACACAACAAGGGAGGAATGGCTGCAAAAACGAGAGAGGAGTGATCCAACCAGTGCTCTGTCTGAATTTCTTATAAAATTATGGAAAAAAATATGGCTTATATCTTAATCTTTACAATTATCCATTAGCCCACTAAAGCAAAGAAAATCAAAATAATCACATATAAATTATCATTCAGTAGAGAAGAAGCCACACATTTAAATATCAGTGTTAAGATTTTTAAGAAATATGTACCACAATAATTATTGAAAAATAAAGTAAATCAAATAATATATGATTTTTTTTCCATTTATTTAGTCTTTTCCATCTCTTTCATCTTGATCTTCCCGTCTTTTTTATTTATTTATTTTTGCCAATCAATCACAATTAATGATTCCATCTGGCTCAGATTAGAATGTTCGCATGGAATGAAGGGATGTATCCTCTGGAAAGCACACAGATTTTCCAATGAAGTTATTCTCTACTTGCTTTCATTTGCAGCTCAAAAAATTCAAGAACAACATAATCTTTAAGTTTAATGACTTAACATATAAGGAAGTTACTCAGTAGAACCCTTTGAAGGTGCTACAATACAAATAACAAATCTAAATTGAGACATTAGAGCTGGGGAAGGCAGTTTCTAGCCTCCAGAAGAAAAACACACTAAGCAGTAGAACATATGAAATAAAGTATAATAAAAGTAATAAAAAAATCCTTTCTACTTCCCAGTATATTTAGCTACTTCCTCCATATTTGGATACATAAAGAGACTAAGGAAACAAAATGTCTTGCTTTCAAGGATGGACTGAAACTTCTAGTAAAAGTCTCTCAAATATTGTATAGCAGCAGTTCATCTGCAATGGCAGTTAAAGCAACAGGGAAATATTCAATCTGAGATATGATGCCCCTAATGTGAGATTCCTAGGAAAACCCCACATTTCCACAACCAAATTCTGAGAAATAGAAAGAACATATATAATCAATGAGGGTATAAAAAATTATTTTTGTGACTGATTTTTTGCAGAAGGTTCAAAATCTGAGAGATATACATGAACAAGTCAAAAGATACATCCACAAATATACACATACATACCCTTTTTTTTTTCCCCCACAATGTATTCATAAGCTGAAGTCTTCGCTAGATAAAAGGCCTCTGCTTAGAGGGGCAGAAAATATGTAGGATAAAGTACTCAGATGCCACCAAAATCAAAGAGCTTTACTTTCATTCCCAGCAAGAATTTCACTCATAGAGGGCAAAAAGAATTTCCACTAGTCATTCTAAGACATCTAAATTGGGCAGCTGCATCTTCCCAATCCTGCCTCTCATCTCTTATATTACCACTGAAACTTCCACTAAAAGTTTCCCTAAATCAAAGTTTCCTCTAAGAACGTGACCCTTCTGCTGTACAAAACACATCTAAATAAGATGATGTATTTAGATGGTAGGTAAATCCTCATTGCCAACACAAACAGCTTCAGAGAAGGGAAAATGTCGATTCGCTCTTAAAACGCGAGAAAAATACCAACTGATAAAATGGTCAAACAGGGCTTGATCACAATTTATTTCTGACCTTTTAACGTCTTCTGTTCCCAATGATTTTCTGTCATTTCTGCCTAGCTTGGACCCAAGCCCTGTCTCAGAGGTGTTTAGCTTTATGTTGCCACTTAACTTTCAACCTCTTTTTTAGGACTGAAAGATAAGTAACTAATTGTCACTGTGATATCTGGGGGTTTATCAGCTCTTCAGATCTACCAGGTTGTTAGAAGTCTTACACTTGAAAACTTTTCTGTACTTGTTCTATATGAAAACTAGTTTTATATTATAAATGCTATGGTCTGCTGCTACCAGTGTGGCTATCTAAGACCCAATGATGACTTGTCTGACATTTTCCTAGGTGACAGCAACTTTAATTTTAAATGTATCACTTCTATCTTGAAACAAAAAAGAATGGACTCCCTTAAAAATCCCCTAAATATGAAAATAATCAAATACACAAAGATACACCTTTATATTCTGACCTTTCTCTTAAAGAGTGACTGGTTGCAATCTAAGGCAATATACTCAGTTTCTAATTAAATATGCCCAACTAGTACACACACTATTAGCAGTGTGTGGAGAATTTATTTACTGGTGTTTATGCTAGAGTATTTTGTCTTGCATCACCTTTCTTTTCATTTTTGTATGCAACATCTAAGTACAGTTGTTACATGAAGGTAAAAAGAATGAATGAGAAAGAATTCTGCATTTTGCTAGTAATCACAGAAAGGTAGGGGCTGGATTTTAATCTCAGTTTTTGTAAAAATTTTAAACAGGCATTTATAGGGAAATATTAAGCACTTGAGAAAAATGTCTGATTTGGAGAAAAAAAATCTATAGCCCATACAGTTCTACATATGTAGAGAGACTGCATCACAATAAAATATGTTTAAATATTACGCTCGTATTTTGTAAAAAGAAAAAAGATCACATATCCATCAAATATGTTGCTTATCCAAAGCAGTTATTGCCCTTGAGTTACATTTCTAGGCCTTATTGAAGAACAAGCGATACATTGTTAACATTTAGATCAATAAACAATTATTGTTCTTTGTGAGATGCTGAAAGGGGATTGAGAGAGTTTACAGGTAAGAGGCATAATTTACTAGTGGCTGCCAAACAACTGCAATGCATTCCTTCTCTACATGCTCCCGCTCCCTGAACACACACACACACATCTTTTTATTCTTGTAGTCCTCAACAGGGACCTGGTCTTATAGGAGTCATCTCTTGGTCTCATTTTGAGACACATATACACACTTAATGTGGGTCCAGCAGGTTCTCTCAGCTCCTTGCAATAGCAAGCATGACATCAGCAGAGATTTTGCATGCTTCTCATCTGAGACACCCCAACAGCTATTATTTACCAGAACTATTGCTTCATCAACATGTAATGATTTTTTTTTTTTTTTTTTGCTTTTAAATAAAATAAGAGCAATTGACAAAGATCATACTCTAGTAAACATACAAACAGCACTAGATAATAAAGAGGGTTTTTTTTCCCCTGAAATTTAAAAAAAAAACAAAAACACCTCCTCTTTCTTTAAAAGTCAAGTAATTAATGTTGCCAGCCACAAGTGTTACGCAAAGAATGATCAGCCTGAAATCTCTCTACAACCAGTTAATTTCTCCAAACTCTGTATCCATTTTTTTTCTTATACATACCACAAGCTCCCACTTTTACATTTGGCCTCTTAAAATTGCACAGAAAACTTCTGGAGTGGGAAGATTCAGCTTTCTCTAATAATAAGGATATTGATCAGCTCGGTTTACTAACATCAGTATAATGTTGTTTTGTTTATCTCCTAGCTTTCTTGCTTGCTTAAAGAATGTATTCTTCTAAAAAAAAATCTGTCCCCCTTCCTCTGTCTTGTTACTATCTTTACTGGGCTTAGTTTAATCAATTGCATCAATAATTAAACTTAGATCCATGAGCATGGTAGAATCTATAAAACAAGCCATAAATTATTTTTGAAAGAGCTTAGTAATGGTAGCTTGCTTTCACCAGTTACTACTAAATACTCTTCTGATTTTCAGAACTACAACAACTAAATCCCAGAAAACCTTAATAACATGTCACCAAAAACATTTATTGTGAAGCAGGTAGAAAGGGAACTTAATTGATGCTCTCAGTAGGTCACTGGTGTAATTAAAATAGCTGCTAGAATTCTCAACCAGATCCTGCCATCCCTTATTCCAATACATCTCTGTGAGGTCATTAAATTTGTACTCAGGTTCCTCAGAACCACTTCCCAGAATCAAATCAGTGCCTTGTAAATATGTAGCAGCCTTCACTCCAAGCATGATCTCAAAGTCCTATGCAAACATCAAAAATGCAGTTAATACTATTATGCAATACTATTATGTAATGGAACAGATTAGAGAGTTTGTGTTTGGCTATAAAAAGAGACATCTTAAAAATTCTGGATTCGAATCCAGGAACCCTATCTCCACCAAACCCAGCCTCTAAACAAGGAGTCCACAACAACGTCTTGCAGCTAGCTAGGAGTTATTCATCTTCCTCCATCCTAAACTCATTAATGTGTTAATACTTGCACTTCATCTTGCAATCAAACATATTTTATACACACACATACACGTATATACGTGTGTAGCCCAGTACTTGTTTGCATTTATTTCACTAGATATAACAACGTGTTATATCAATGCTCACTGCCTTCTGTAGAAGCCTACAAGAAACAGTAAAGATCAACACATCCTTTGCTAAGCACACAATAAACTTAAGGTAGAAATTATCCCACTTTAAAACATTAACCACCACATGCACTTTAAAATGTCACAGTTTAGCAGCTTCCTCTACGTCTCTTTATGACATTGATGGTTGGGGGACTAAGAGTACTTTAAAAATAAACAAACACTAAAAATGTAAGGCAACTTTACATTGAGACATTGAACATTTGGATAATTTCAAAGATTCTGAATAAACGATGAGAATCCAAACTAAATTCCTTAAATGATCATGAGGGTTTCTTGTGGTTATGTGATGTGACAAATGAGAAAAAAAAAGGAAAAAATATTTTTAGATCTGATAACAATAATCTCAAGAGTTACTAATGCTACACTAGAGTTCTGGAAGAACAAATTTTATTTTGTTGTTAAATAAAGTTACTGTAGATTTGAAATAATTTTGCTGATGACTGTGAGAATTGACTCAACCTTACTTCTCTAGTCAAGCCACATTTCAGATATCTCTTTTAAAAGAAAAGAAGAAATCACATACTCCCCTGTGCTAAAATGACATGACAAACATGAGGTGTTGCTTCCACTATTTTCTGGTTGCAGAAAGGAAAAACACTGCATTCCTCTCCCCTTTTCTCCACTCTCCATAGTGGATCTAGGGACACTTCACTTACAGAATAGGAATAGCAAGCCTGTTCCCATTGCATCCATTGCTGTAAACAGTTATCTAGATGATCTCAAATACTTTCTTCAGCTTCACTATGAGCTCGCAGTCAGAATTCTGCATTTCAACCCTGAACCAGTTCTT
Source organism: Callipepla californica brunnescens (assembly GCA_023055505.1). Lineage (NCBI taxonomy): Eukaryota > Metazoa > Chordata > Aves > Galliformes > Odontophoridae > Callipepla > Callipepla californica. The sequence goes on along the minus strand of JALIRH010000084.1, from coordinate 383,958 downwards.
CAGAGCATCGCTGGTTGATGTTACCAATGAGGATGTCTGTTCCTTCAAAATGCCGTTCACACATTTTTGGTGTGCATACTTCTCGGCCTTTTTTTGCCACCTTCACTGACTTGTGATTTATTTCAATACTTGTAACTATTCCAACGTCAACATTTTTGCTGGGTACGCACACGGGAGTCCCCTGCTTCACCTGGCCTACCTTCACCACCACACCCAACACCATTGGGTCACGAGAGTTGAAAATGAACTGGGGGAGTATATATGCTATATGCTTCAATTCTTCTTCTTTCTGTTTTTTGTAGTCGTCTATATTTTGTGAAGGCATCAAATGAGTGATAAATTACTTCAGCACTAAAAATTCACATAATTAATATCCAACTGAAACCTCCCCTCACAAAACTGAAAGCCATTACCTGTTATTCTATCACTGGGCAGGTTTCCCATGTTGGTAGGACAGGGGCAGCACTCCCCTGGGAGCATACAAAATCAAATGCCTGATCAGAGAAAGCTGTGGCTGCACAAGCATACAGGCAGAAGCCAGTAGACCTGCAGAATCACAGAGTGTCTTGGGGAACACAGCAACTGCACCTCCCCTGAGCAATGGCTCATTCACCTAGTCCCAGACATTTCCTGCTTTGACTCTTGCCTTCAACAATTCAGAAGCTTAATTTTCTTGTCTCACACTGCCTCTAGGCTCTAGACATTGCTTCACATATCTTGTCCCTACCCCTCTTGCACCAACCATCTGTAGGAATGTCCTTCCCAAACAAGAAAGCACTACAGAAGAAGAAAATGAAGAGCAACAGTTGATATTTATTCCTTCACATTTCAATTAGCTTAGACTGCTTTATTACCTTTCCAATACATTCCTCTTTCATCTCAGTCAAGAATCAGAGGCATTCTAGGAATACCCTTTAAGCAGTTTCAAATATCAGGAGCAAGGATAAAAGAAAGTACCCTCCTTGTGAAGTACTATAAATACAAACATTTAACGTTTCTGTAGAAATGTAGAAAAATCACTAGAGTCTGATATCTTTAAATTCACATATAAATAATTCTTACCTATTTGATCTGCAACAGTTCAGATCAACTTGACCTATAAACTAACACCCTAGCATTAATTCCTTTGATATATTACTGTGGAGTTTTGAGACAGTCCTTGAAATAAGAAAATAACACAAATTGTTAATAGGTGAATGATCACTGAGAAGCAGGTTCAGCTCTGTAGACCACCACATAGTATCTATTTTTTCAAGCCACAGATAAATTGTTTGCAAGTCCTGCAAATTCTGCGTGCATTTGTCAGTAAGTCTCACAGAACATAAAACTTGCACTTCTTACATTTTCTGAGTACTGACACTGTAACAGCAGAACGGTCACGTGAACTGCATGAGGGTGACTAATATTCGGTAGAACATTCTATTTTAAAAGTATGTGCCAAAAGGTTTCCACCTAATAAATCTGCAAAATTACTTTACATGTCCACAGTTTTGACCTGCACTTTCATTAAGGAAAATCTCACTACATGGTTATAATTTCATGAGATCGGGTAGTAGGATGTTCCTTTTTCTGAGATCCAAAAGTCCTGAAATTCAGCGTATGCTTTCCAGTCATTTACAGTTCTCCATACTATCAGAATAACTTCAAACAAACAAACTGAAGAATAGCATCTAGTCTTGGAAAGATTAAGGCTACCTTTTCAGATCCTGGTCAGCATTTCACATATGCATGCACATCTCAGAATGGGTTTGGAATCATATTCCTGCATAGTGTTTCAAAGAATTATCTGCAATAACAACCATTTACTGCTGCAATCGCTCTCAAGCATTTGGTTCCATCAGCTAGGCAGAGAATCAAGTCATTTCCTTTCTGCACAGTGCTCTGCATCATTTTTATTCTGGTTACTTTCCTTCCCACGTGTTCATAGAATAAGTGGGATGGGAGTGAATGCATATGGGTGCATGTCCAACAGTTTTTTGCAATGGATAACAGAAGCTAAAACATTCCATGTGCATCAAATATAACTTGACACACCATAGCACAGATTGCTTAACAAAAGGGAAATCAGCATTTCAAGGATGTTTTACTAGTTTAAAAAAGTATCCAAGACTTTTAAACGGTAATCTTTGTGTTCTGGCATGAATGATTTCTAGAAGTATATTCTCCATCCTTTCCTTTTTTTCCCTTTTCAACAAGCTTAGGAAAGCTTGGCTGGTTTATAATATGGTCATCACTACAGGCACAGCTGAAGATAACATTCCTCCTGTCTGAACGGAATGCTTTTGGTTCTGACATTTTATTTCCATTGTTAGAAAGATCAACTTTTGCAAAACCAGAATCTGGATTTATGATTGTTCTGATTGCTATGCCTTTCCTTTAAATATAATACCCCTGAAATACTAAAAAAACATTTTGTGCACATTGCTTTATTATACAACACTTACAGCAAGTTTCTAGATTAGCTTACTTTCAAATGGAATTTCTTCTTGGGCTCTCTTTGCATGTGGTGGTCAGCCAGTAGAGGACACTGGAGAGAGGCAGAGTATGCTGCCAGCTCTGCTGAAATCACTGCCAAAACTTGCATCGCCATTAATGAGCATATGGATTAATATCACCCCATATAGCTGTCAGAAGTGCCCTTCTTCCATTCACAGGTAAGGGTAGGGCCATGAACTGTCCTGAAAAGTATCTGTTTTTAATTAGAGTTATAAGTTACTACTAAAGGTTTTAAGAAGCTTTGGCTGGAGAATTCTATGGCTTGCTATATGTCCTTTTTATCCTTCTTTCTCTGTCTTCTTCTCACATTAGAGAACTCTTCATAACAAAAGCCTGACACCATTACAGCTGCTAAGAGGTTTGTGACATTTCCGTTTTGCAATGGACAGAGTTAGAAAAGCTTCAAGGTCATTTTCATCACAATACTGATCTTCTCCCTCTTGTCGTTAGCAGGGTTGATAATGAGCTGTGAAAGTGAAATGTCTGTGATGATCTGCTGCAAAATAAAATGTCTTATATATTTTTCTGTCAAGAAACATACACAAATTCAGCAACACGTCTTATATTTGTGATAGTACCTAGTTCTGCTGTTTACATAACAGTGTTAATCAGAAATTTAACGTTAACAGAAACAGAACTCCTAACAGAAGTGCTTAAAGTAGACTTGTGACGAGAGGATTGTTCATATGCTTTACTGTCTCCTCGTAAAAGGAAAAAAAAAACAAAAACTGTAATCATGCAAATACCTACTATTTACAGTAATTCTTACATTCTAGGAAGTAATGATTTTTCCTGACTCTAAAAATGTTGCCCTTTTTGACCCTGGTTGGTTTTATTTCATATGTATAATTGTGCATTCAGATCAGTTGCATCACCATAATCAACTTTCATGGAACAGTGGAAACATGTTTCTCTGACCTCCAATTTAAAGGAATACTGCATTTTTCCTTGTGAACCAAGATTAGGCAAAATGATAAGTGAATAGCATCAAGATGTCTACCCACTGAGAAAAATACCAAATTAAGTCTGAGCTCCCAAGGCTTCTTGCAATTCTCATTTCACTTGAATTTGATTCAGGACTATAAAAAAGAGGAAAAACTGTGGCTATTAAAAAGTTTTTTTATTTTACTTTTTCTGTCATAAGAGCATAGGTAGGAATTCAGACAGTTTTCCCCTTTCTTACAGATCAGTGGCAGCCCCTCAGACAAGAGCTCTACAGTTAATCATTGGAAGAACTTTTCTGAGTGGTAGAAATCCAAATCAAGTGATATATCCTATGATGACAAATGCAAATGTAATGACAGCCCACAACTAAGACAGTAGACATCTTCTGCAGATGAATAAAAGTTTCACGTATCCATATTTGAGTTGCACATTTATAATTTCTTCAAAGGCAGCAGTGAGAATGAGGTATGCAATTGACCTTGACTTAAAGTAGACGTCTAAAATAAATCAGACTAATCACAGTCTGTTTCTCTCTAGCATCCAAATCGGCAATCAAGACAGCTTACCAACAGAATTAACTAATATACTTCAAGCAACTGAGAAGAAAGTCATTTCAGTAAGCCCTGGGAGTACAGCAATTACAGCACAGTGGCTGTACCTGTCACATTTTGGAAAGACATCCAAACATTTTTCTAAACTTCTCCATCCTAGTCACTCAAATCTCTTCCATACAATATTGCTGGAACACCAGAAAACAATGATTGTTTACATCAACACAGGTACACAATCTGAGTTCTTCCCAACAGGATTCAGGCAAAGTGCACTGTGTGAAAAATTGAATGTCTGCTGCAAAACACTGAATTCTTTGTCACTCAAAAGTTCATGAGTAATCCAAATTGTACATAATTCTTCCAACAGCTATAGGCAATGCTAGGGATTAGGGTGGCAGAGAATGACGGAGAAAGCTCAGGCAGCTGGCTGGGCCCGGCACCAAATTTCAGCAGGAAGAGACATTTTTGGCAAGTGGAGAGAGGAGAGCTCTGAAAAGCTTGCAGCAAGGTGCACACTTGTGTGATGAGCGCTAGGCATGACATGTACTCATTTCACTCTGTACTTCGTGAACCAGTTTGGATTTCTAACAGAAACTAAAGCTCTCCAACAGTGATACCTTAACCAGAGCTTCTTTACATGCAGCATTCTTGACTTCAACAAAAGAAAAAAAATGTAAGAAGGAAAAAAAATTAACAAGATTACACATTACAGCAAGTGAGTTTATGGAAAAAAAATATTCACCTCTTGGGCTGCTCCAACTGTTGCTGAATACTGAAGTTCATCTTCCCAGTATCACAAACTAATTAATATATTTACCAAAGTTGCTCTTCTGCTTTCTGCAGGAAAGCTAACTAAAATGAGGAGATGGATAACTGCTTTGAATATCTAATGGGTGAAAAGTTGCCTTTGGTTCAAAGATGCAAGCTATGCCTGGCAGGTTGAGCTCTACCGGAAGAGGAAACCTGAGCAGCGCTGAAGGCAGCATTTCTTCCAGAGGTGAGAGTTCCTCTTCAAAGAAGTGAGTATTTTCCCCCTCAAGGACAAAGCTTTTTTTTGTTTGTTTGTTTTTGTTTTGTTTTTTAAATGCAATTTGGAAACCTAAATCCCCATCAAAACGTAACACTTCACTGCCCATGCAGCTTCTAAGGAGACAACAGGAGAACAAACAGCATCTGACAGATACTTAGTCTCCTTGCTTAATGTGTAAAGTACAGCAATCAGAGAGTACAGCAATAGTGATGACGCAGGAGAAAGGGTTCTGAGAGGGAAAGCAACTGCCAGTAGCTAAATGTGTTAGAAACTAGATTTAAAAAAAAAAAAAAAAAAAAAAAAGCACTTTAACCTCCACTAAAGATTAAATATCTTCAAAAGTTATAAGCTTTCCTTCAAAGATCAAAGATCATTTTAATATGGAAGGTGTTTTGCAAAAGCAAAAGGAAAACCAAAACAGCGTCCCAAGTGCGCTTAAATTTGCTTTAAAGAAAACTTCGGAATCGAAATATCGAAATACTTTAAAACTTGAACAACACTCTTTCTCTTGCAGTTTTTGAGAAAGTTAGGCAAGAATTGAGAAGTTTGTTCCACTGAAAGTGGATTTATCACAGAACTACAATTTGTTAAGTACACTCTGTTCTGTAGGATGCACAAAATACCAGAGACAAAACAATCTTTGTTCAGAAAGCGCTTATACTTCTGCCTAACTCCTAAACTTGTATTCAAGAAAAACTAGCCAATTCCAGGCAATTGTATTTAAAAGATAAACAGTATTAAATGCAAAGAACTGTGATCTTCAAGGTACTGCACTGATATAGAAGCAGAATGTTACTACTACTCTTCTGAAACTCACTAGAATTGGGCAGGACATCCAGCAAATTGTTTTTTTGGTTTTTTTTGTTTGTTTGTTTTTTCCCTTATTGCTGGAGTCTGCATTACAGATGCAGATTTAAATGTTTGTTGATTGAATAATGTTGAAAGCTTCCAGTAGAGATAACTTTTAATCAGCAGATGATTTTCTGGCCAAAATTTGATTTTTAGTCTACCTATTCCTCAGTAAAAAATTCAAATTGCCTATGTGGAACATATACACACAACCTAAACTTGGAATTTTCAGTCTTTACATAAAATATCTTCACTCCATGGGATCCCTGCAGCATACCTAGGGAATTGTCCTCTCCAACTCACATCCTCCTTTATTGGGCACCACTGCTGGAAGTGCCCCTGGGCTACCATCCACCTGGGTGGGGACGTGCCCAGCTCAGGGTTGTTGGGTCCCATGGCTATGTTCCTCTGGATGTCCCTTCTGAGACATTCAACACCAGCTGGCTAACTTTCTGCTCCTTCAGGGCTTAATCATTCCAGACTCCTAATCCCTTCAGTGCTTGGCAGACTACATATGAAATAAAACGTTACTGCCTCATGTAATGCTGAGCTAATCAAACAGGAGGAAAGGATCTTTTAGCAAGTGAGCATGCATTCAAGAACAAGGGGTTTGCTCCCTGCTCCTGGCCGTGGTGGGGGAACTGAGCATGGTGTGCTTCTCTCTGCTTCCTCACAACCAAAGTGAAGAGTAGCTTTTGAGCAAGATTGAGCTAGGTCTTGTATAACTGATTCTAATTTGAGTATTGTCTTCACTTGATATTTTGTTACATGGATGAGACCAATAAAACACACTGTTTGCGTAAGAGATTCCTCTTCTGTGTAAAATAATATTCTTACTGCTAATCATGGAGTCACAAATTGCCCTTCAACATCCAGTTTTCCTTCTACAGGTTTTATTTTAATGATATTGTGCTGCAGTTTCATTAATATAATTCTTCCAATACTGGCCACAATATTTTAAGCCTCTGTTAAACACACAGAAAGCCCACTGATATCAAAAGCGAAAGAGGTGTTTGGTTCCAAGATACAAACTCAAAAAGATAAGAACAGTATATAGTAAGTTGTTTTGAAGAAGAAATTCCTGTGGTTTTTTGTTTGTTTGTTTGTTTGTTTTTTTGTTTTTTTTTTTTTGCTATAAACAAAAAATATTCTTCTTGTAAGTATGAAGACATCGTAACATTTGCAATGAATCGTTACAGATTTTGCAGCCTTTGGAATAGTTAATTATCTTTTCAGTTTTTCAAGGCAAAAGCATTCTTGTAACAGTGTCAGCTATGAGATATTTTATGAAGAAACGCGATGTGGCAAAATTGACTTGGCTGCTGGGGATTATGACACAGCAAGGAGTGTCCTGTTTGACTCAGCTGATTTAATCAGAAATAAGTTTGTCTGACATTACCATGAAATCATGAGCTGTACAGGGATTAAAAAAAAATTGCTACTTTAGGTGAATAGGGGAACAGTGTGAATATTTCCCAAAGGTCTATTTCTTATTCAGGAAAGCACTATAAAACATCTGATCCTAGCAACTTCCAGACAATAGGTTCTAGTTATTTTATCTTCCCCTTTATTCATTTTTTTTTTTTAATAATGTTCTGTATAAATGCTGCTGCTTCTTATCATGAAGATGATAGCTACTTTAGAAACAAATAGAAAACAAACATCTTACAGATTTAGTTAAAATATTCAAAGCTAAGCACTAAAGATAGCTCAGTGAGTATCACTCAAACAGAGAGAAAAAAAGATGAATCAATTCAAATGATATTTTTTTTTTGTTGTTATTTTCTTTTTTCTGAATTCTTCAACTGCTGGGTAGAATTCAGAAAATATGAATACACTTGAAGCACCTCCATTTACAACTAGCTTCTCATTCTTAGAATTTAACACAGAGCCAATGGTAGATAAATCCAGATTTACTGTGATACGGTACACCACAAAAATACAAACCACTTTGAAAAGTCCGTGCTTCCACATAAGTAACTATTAGGTTTTCCTGACCACACAGTATATCAAAAAGTGCTACACCAAAAGAAAAAGAAAGAAGTCTTCCATGGTGGTTGTAGGTCATGCAAGTGTAGAGCCTGATGGATGTGAAATACTCTCTTTGCAGTGACCCTTTAGACTTCCCGGCTCTGCGAGTGAAGTGAGGAGCTGTATTCTGTCCTAAGATAAATGATTGTCACTGATAAGATGGAATAAATAGACAATAAGCTACCTGATTGAAATTCATTCTGTTTTTCCTTTTTCCTCCCCACTTCTTGTTACTGTTTAATCACTGTCTGATTGACTGGTTGACCGTATGATTCAAAAGCAGGGTCAATCTCTGTCTTTACTTTGGGTAATCTTCCTGACAGGAGGGCCTCAGCCATAGCTGGAGGTATCTGAGTTCTGACCTGTATTAAGATTTGAGAGCCTTGTATTCCTGATTCTCATCATAATGAGTTAACCAGATACAAACAATGCTCATCTTCTGTACAGATGGATTCACTCCACCCTCATTATAGAACTATTTTCAAAAGCCAAGGATATTGAATGTTATAACAGTAATGTCAGCTCTCATGATTTAATCATGAGGCACATGAGTTTTCTGTTTAAATTTGATGTTCTCATGATCTCGATATTTTTCATGCAAATCTTGTTATTTCTGCATCCTTTCACACTGTAGCTTAAATTGCTTGTCAATTGCATCGGTCTCCTTGAGTGTGGTGCTTCTGAGATTCCACCAGTATGATTTTACACATTTATTTATAACTATTACTTCAGTGTTTTATCTCTTAAAGAAGATGTTATACATCATCCAGAATATCTTAACTGAGCCAGATGAGTTGGAAGCAATATTCCTTTCATTTGGGGGAAGACAGATACAGAAACAGCTTAATTATCAATATTTAAATGAGCCCAACATAAGGCTGCTCATAAGAACTAAGGAGAGCTAAAAAGGGCACCAGACCCAACAGAAGAGAAATGTAACTTATAGGAAGCTAATTGCAGTGCTGTTTCAAATATTCCTTATAAGAAGGAGAGGAAAAGACGTTTTTATATTTAGTGCATCTCAAAGCATGAGTGTCTCTAGAGCTTAAATTAGACACAGTTCCTCTGGATAACTCTTACTATTGGAACTTTTCTCCCCTTCCCACACATCTCAATATCAGTTGGACTTCTGCACCTTAATCCCAGAGTGCCAAAGTCTTTATTTTCTGTGAAACTAAGACCACAGCCTATATATCTAAGTCTTGGCAGCTACTATATTTTTCAAAGCAAGAGCTTATTAAAGGTCTGTAAGGATTTATGCTCAGGTTGAGCCTAGCTGAAAAGTAAGACAACCAAGATGGTTTTCACTTTCATAACATAAGAAAACAAGGTATGTGTGATCTTGACATTTCTCTCCCTATTTGTCAGTCCTTAAAATAATAAGGAAAGAAAACCCTATAACTCTGTATCAGCCAAATGGGCAGAAGACTAGAAATTTCCTGTGTTTTTCTGATCCTGTGCAGATCAGAAATGTAAATTAGGACACAAGGCTGCTGTACCCACTAAATGCTTAACTGCTCTGTTTGGTCTATCGACTGCCACTCAGCAAATGTGCAGCTCAGCACCATCTGCAACACATGCTACTTTTTGCCCAGCCTGTGGAAACACAGAAGGGAGCACAAGATATTCCAGGGATTTAGCGATGCAAAAGTCAGGGACTAGAGAGAGAACAGTATAGGAGACACAGGTGGGGGCTGAGATTGCTGTTGTCAGAGACAGCACATAGGACATGAATACTCACACAAAAAAGAATATTGTTTAGTTTCTCTATTCATAGAATAACTCATTTTAAAATAGCAGTAATCCCTACTTTGCCTAGTATGTCAGCCTGAGAGGTTTCCGCATCCATTGCTGTCACATCATAGCAGTCTTTCCTATTAATTCTGAATAGCAGTGCATTGTTTTTATTGATGTTTATTAGGAAAAAACAAACAAAAAAATAAAATCCAAGATCAATTTTCCTTCTTAGAAGCATTAAAAATATAGAAACACTGACTGCATCCTTTTTCATTATTTTAAAAGGAGAATTATGCCCTCGTGCAACCAGCACACTTCTAAGTAAGTTACTGTACAAAACGCATCAGCACAATTATTAATTAACAAAAATGCTGACTAAAAGAGAAACTAAAAGAGAAAGCTTTTAATACATATGTATACATAACCCTACAAAGCTCTTTCACAAAGCAAAGATTTTTCATTAAAAGCACTCTATATGAGTAAAACCATTGATGGAGAGCAGAGTGAAAAAAATAAAGCAGTAAATTGCTGAGCAGCAGCAAGGGAGAAAATGACTTATGTATATTGGGGCCAGAGTAATTATTTTGTAGAATCCTTTCAGGATTTTCTAAGTACATCCTTTGTATAGGTAGAGAGAAAGAACAGCATAATATTAAATCAAAGCACACACCACTAACCCTGTTGTGGGACAGTAGTAGCGTGATTAGATTTGTCCCACTGCATAAGCCTAGTAAAATTGGATCTGTCACCCACCTGGACTTTCCATCACAGTTCCCTGCCCAAGTCCATCCGGAAAAATTCTTGCCTTCCATGGCAGTTTTGGAAATAAAGTAGGTTAGAAAGTATAAAACAGCCAGAGATCTGTTCAGTTTGATTCAGATTTTGAACGATTCACATTAAAGCTAAACATTTGAAATGAAAGCAACAGTTCCTTCCCCACCCCCAAAGGGCTGATAGCAAGCAAGCTGGATCAGAGCTTGTAGATAAACAGACAAAATTGATCTCTGTTGATCTGACAGGTGTGTGCATGCATGGGAATGAAAAGTTTGGGTTTAAGACAAATCTATCCTACCACAGAAAGGAAACAGCCAAAAAGCTTTTAAGGGTGAGTCTCTTTGCTCCAGCCATCACTGAAACTAAATTGTGGTATAAGGAGTGGCAGCCCTCATCTCTTCTGTCCATATGGCAAATCCCTTCGTCAACACCAGAAGCAGCAGAAACACATTTGCCTGCACAAATGGCACCTTTCTCAAGGTGGCAAGACAGCCAGCATAACCCCTCAGAAGCACACTTCTCCCCAGTCTCTGCTGGAAGAGAAAGGGAGGTGAACACAGAGCCACCCTCATCATCCAGGAAAGAAATAGGACAACAGCAGGGCAACGTAGCGTGACAGAAGAGGGGGAGTCTGCTCAGCGAGGTGGGACAATGGCTTGTAGAAATCTGTCAGAAATATCATAAGGAAAAGTATAGAGTTATTATCATTTGTATAGCCCCTAGAATCCTCCGGTGGCAGAACATTTTCAATGATTGGTTCTGTTCGGTGGAATCAATTATCTCCTGATAGATTCTCCTTCCAAGTTTAAGATTGCATTTAAAACTCATCTGCTTTCTGAATTCTAATTGGGTATGTTTTGAACTGTAGATTTTTGGATGAATATTTTGTTTATGAATCTCTTTATATTTCAAAGTGGTTGCCAAAGCCATTTATGTGTCTGCACAGCATAAACTGTTCTACATGTAGTACACAATTTAACTTGGAGATCTGATTTATTAAGAATGGTTTGATATGCTATCAAAGTGAGAAACAAAAAGACAAAGCTGAGAAAAATGAAGCTCATTAATGTTTATGTATTTTTAAAATCACACTTGTGCCTTGGAAGCTTGATTTATTATTTCAATAGATGTTCAGACATGCTAGAAACAGTATTATTATTAATTTTACTCCAGACAAAGTGAAATTGGGAAAAAACAGGGCAATAAAGGACAAAATTGCCCTTTTTAGCTGTTCATTGTTGAATTCAGCAGCCTTCTATGTAACTGATATTATATGTGCATAACAATTCATTCTGAAGAATTCTTAAATGCTTCATAAAATATGAATAAATCCCAAATGACATACTAATGCTTTCTTTGCTCAAGCAAATCACTTTGAAAGTTAGTGGCCATTTGTCCAGTAAATCAGAAAAAACAGCTAAATCAGGACCTAATTCTAGATGAGGGCATGAGGTCAGGCCCATTTTTGCACGTGGCTGATAGGAGATGCTGCCCTGTGTCCCCCAGCAGCACCTCCCCTCATTGCAGAGCTCAAGGTAAGGTGCAGGTGGTTTTCATGGACTGTGCTTCCCTCATCTTCACACAACATAACAGCTGATCATCTTTCTCAGCCTTATGCCACTCTCTTGTCACCTCAATTTCTGCCACCTCCCAGAAAGCACATTTGTATAAATCTGTGAGGCTCCTTAAAACCATCAAGAACTAGTATAGGTGCAAGCTGAACCTCTCAGGCCGTCTGTAGGCATACAGATACCATGTTATGCTTGCCTATAACCAACGTGTGTGCATTTATTTTACAGCTGCTAGTTGTATATGAAGACATAGGTATTTTTTGGATAAGGTAGAGGGAAAAGATTAGTATAAAGTCAGAATGTAAGCCTGAGGGTTACAGTAGCTGTTTGAAGACATCATTGGTCATTAACTCTTCCAGTTCTGTTGATGAAATTGCCTCCTAAACTCCTTCCCCATTCATTAGGATTTATAACTGGGAAGCCCTGAACTAATTAAAAAAAAAATCTATGTTAGGTGCAATCACTGCTCTTCTACATAATTCTACATAACTACCAACATCAGCATCAACTCTGCTTGCAGGGCGTAACACAACAGAAAGCACAATACAGCAGAGCAGTAAAATCCCAGGCAACAGCAAGTGAGCATCTGCTCAGATGCAACAGGAACAGGCAGAGAAACAAGAGAAACTGTTTACCTTCAGAAAGACTATAAGATCCTCACACAAGCAGAGACCTCCTGGTGAGAAGCCCTCACATCTACTGCCTTAATAATGTCTGGGAAGGGGTGGATCCTGGCTTCACTCCCTTCCAATCACTCAGGTACATTGCTTGCACCTGAACTCCCCTGGGTTGACCCTGCATTCCTACCAGGTGCTCAATCATTGGTTCAAGACACGACTCAGCATTTCCACTACACGGGACATGCTCTCACTTTCATATTGCTTTCTGTTCCCAGAAAGTCTCACTCTACCTAAGGAATGAAATCTGCATTCATGCTACTTTGTTGACCCCTGCTCCACACAAGCTGAATTGGTGGAACAGTTACGTTTGGATGATTTGCCAAACACCGTGTAAATAATAGGAGCAGCCAGTGCCTGTACTTCAGCAGGCCTGTGCTCTACCACCATATGGCTCTCAAGTAACATGCAAAATGCACACATGCAGGTAGGAATGCAATAAAGCACACAGACAACATTTCCAAAAGAAAAATTTCTGTTGCTTCAATTTAAAAATTTCTGTATTTGGACTAAAGTACTTAGAAACCATCTTCATCTATAAACTTTTGTTGTTGTTGTTAAAAACATCTCACCATGTAAGTATTTAGCTGTTGGTAGCAGATTTGCAAAAAATCAAATAGAAAAAGAGAGAAGTCAGAGCTGAAACAAATGATTTCTCACATCTCTTTGATAATATGCTGTTTTTCTAATACTTTCACTTAAATGTCATTCCATGGCCCATAGGCTTTGTGATACCTTATGGGACAAGATTTTGTTTTAATCTGGAATTTAAGTGAGAAGATATCCATAATATCCAGTTCCTGTAAATAAATGACACTTAGCAGAACTCCCAGAGACCAAAGGAAGTTCTACCTCTGAGAATCAAGCTAATATTACAGAAAATGCTAAGAACGTATTTTGGGCAGCATTAAGCAGTTTCTAACTGAGAGCATCTCTGGAAAAGCACAGGGCTTTAGAACTCTGAAAAACCCTACATTTCTATAAACAGAGCTATTGCACTTTATAATTAGTGTGTTGATTTTCAAGAATACTTCCTATTATGAAACTTAATTTGCTCTTATTTGCTTATCTATAGTTAATTATATGCTATGCCCAATATAAAATATTTCATCTCAAAGTAACAAACAACATTGATGACACTTTTGTTAGCAAACATCTGGTGAAAGAAAAATGTCAATTCTTTTCATGCAGCAGAGCACCAATAATGTTTGAGTTGGAATTTTCATTTTAAATAAGTGTATTTAAAAAAAAAAAAAAAAAGAACAACAAATGAATCCATTTTGAAAGAATGCAAAAAGGTCAGAAAATGTTCTTGTATCATTTAGCATCATCCCTGCTATCTGATAAGGCCAGTCCATCAGCTCTTAGGACAGAAACCCTTAATACTCACTAACTCCCTTTCAGCATTCAGGACCAAATTGCACCAGATGGATCTGAATGTACAACTGCTTGCCAATTACAAGACACTCCGGCACATCTCAAGATGAAAATCTTCCATGCCTCTTCTCTAACGGATTTATTATTTCCCAGTTCTTTCCTCTATAGCATAACGATAATAAAAGCTTTTGAGACTCGCTGATCTTTCTTAAGATAACAATGCATAGAAAAAAACATCTATTTCTTCATTAAAAAAGAAAAAAACCCACAAAGATTTTACAGAAGGCAAGGGAAAATAAGCTAATAGTAGACAAAGAAAATAATTTTCCTTGATTAAAAAACAAAAACAAACAAACAAAAAAAAACACCTGAATTTGAGTACATTATATTTCAAGCTTGAAAAGTTGCTAACAGCTGTGCTGAGACATGGAGCCTCTGAGATGCTTCTTTATTGGCACTTAAAGATACTTCCAAGAAGCACTTGGACTTGAGTAAACGCTGTCATCAGACAACGTCAAAGAGAGTGGACAGTATTGAAGAGGAGAGCATAACACATTCAATAGCCTCTTTAAAGCAGGAATCTGTATTATAAGTAAACTGGTCATGACATAAGCATCCCAAAGTACACTGTTATTAATGCTAGAGCTCTTCTGTAGGTCACTCAATACTTAAACAGTATGACTCCTCTCAGAAAAACATGGTTTCTGTTTTTTAGTTATATTAATATTATTATTAGTGATAGTTAATAGATAGTGATAATCAAACAAAGACCAAAATTTTTGAAAAATTAGAATGAGAACATTTTCATAGGTGGGGAAAAAAGACTTTAAGAACATAAGAATTCATAAGGAGAAGGAAAGAGTACATGTATCAGATTCACATCCCAGTAATTTTTATTTTAGCAATATACCCTTGTCTGTAAAGATATCCAAACATATGTGTTACAGAAACAAACACATATCTGTATCATTTATGTTGAAAGCTTGTTCCAGAAATATATTGTTTTTATAGAAACTAACACATGCATATTCACCAACTGTCTCAAACTGTGAGCGTAACAAGTGTTATTGTCAACCTCTGCCCTCTTTCCCTCAGCCTTAACTTCTCATCATGTGCAATATATTCAGACTGGTTTCTCAAATAAAGATGGAAGCAGAAGAGAAGAAAAAGACACAATTTGAAGTTACTTTTTTCAAGCTGGAGTACAGAAGGACATTTTCAGGACAGGGAAGGATTTCTCTAGAAGGTACATGAATAGATCTTGTGATTTTGTCTGCAAAAACAGGTATTTCTGAAAGCATATGGAGTGATAGAGGAACTAGTTTAGTCATACTGTTGTGCCCATATTAGTAACAGCAGTCACCTATTCATTATTTTCATGCTTTATGTGATGTTAGAAGAGTGGCAGTCTTCAGTCTATTCCAATTTCACTCCACGACATGAAAGGTCTAAATACAACAAAACTAATCACCAATAAATTTGTAGCCATTTCCCATCCAACCAGAAGGCAAGAAAGAACCTTTGTATTTAGAAGGTTTTCAAGTACCTAATAATGGAGAACAGCAACAACAAATCCTGAGTAGTTCCAGAGAATTGACTTAATTTCTCATCTGCGTGACTGCTGAGCTGACACAGCCCTTACTTTCACGTGAATGTTTGCCTGGATCTTCCAAACATTACTTCATTTATTCAGTCAATTCATTGACTTGGGCCAGGTTCAGGTGTAAGCCTATGTCCTATATCCACACTGCTAATATGCTTAAATGACAGTAATGAGTGGTGTACTTCTACAAAGGTAAAATGAAAACAAACCCTCCTGAAACACCTGTTTATGTGCTCTATGAGCTAGAGCAATGCTCCGAGATACAGTAATTTATCTTCCCATTTGGCAACTTTCCACAAGTCTATCACATTTTTAGTCCTGCTTGTATTTCTGTGTGCACAAAACCTTCAACTCAAGGTAGCTATGCAAATTATTTGAAGTTTTGCGTTCTACGTTTGGATTATTTAAAAAAGATGCTCCTTAACACTAAACATTTATAAGCATACTGAATTTCAGTCTGTGCGTTAGTTAATAACTCTGTTATTCCTATCCATTGGGAGTCAGTATTGTCTTGAATATACAGATGAAGCAAGTACTACGTACATCTGGGCACAAACATGCATTTGTGACTATGTGTTTCAAACACATTCGTCATGTCATTCATGCCCATCACAAATCTTTGTAGCACATGGTAGCTGGACTGCATGCTATTGATATTTAATTCAGTCATCCTTTTCCCAAACTATGCAAGTACACGGAACCTGACAGTGCCTATTGGAAACCCATCAGAATAGCTCTGCTGAAGTGCAGTTCCACAGTCCTTGAGATACACACACTGGGCACGCAGGGAGGCCTCCCTACAGTCTTTTATCTAGATTTAACATAACTGTTTGATATAGCAGCACTAGAGAAATAATGTATTTCAAATGCAAGTATTCTGCCTTAATAAGAGAAGGTAAAGGAGCTGGAGGAAACAGTCTACCTCCCACAAAGCAAAATAGATCTTTCAGAACAATCTGCAAGTTTGAGGTTCTGGTTTTCATGTTCCAAACTCAACTTTAGAGGAACTCAGGCTGTCCAAAGTCTGCCTCTTCTGACATCATTAGAAGAGTGCATTAAAGAATTTTGTCTCTGAAGGAGTTCATTTTTGTGTGTATTGAACTTCAACCCCTTTGCACTCTGATGGCACATCTAGTGAACTGGAACCTACACTAGTTTCAACACACACTGCACAGTGAGGCTCAGTAAGAAGCAGTGTTAGGAGCCACCAGGGAATTAGGAGAAGAGTAACTACTACAGCGGGCTAAGACTGAAAACTTCAACTAAAGATGTCAGAGACAAATCATTTTTTTCAGGGGGTTGCAAACACTGAGTGAACATCAAAGGATAAGATTTATAAAAAAAAAAAAAAAAAGAAAGAAAAGCAGCGTTTTTTTTTCCAATTTTGTTCTGAACGGAGAAACAAGTAAGTTCACATTGGGCATTTCCTTCTTGGCTCAAGTCATACACCATTCGGATCTTAGACTGAAGCATTATCTTTGCTGACAAAGCTTTTTTCTAAAACATTGCCTCGTGGTTTGCCTGATGTAACACAAAGATTATGCAAGTCTTTATTACAGTTAGATTTAAATTCCTAGTCATTTCCTTCAGCATTCTTTCTTCCAACATACATTCTTTTCCTCCTTCAGTTAAAAGTAGACCTTACTGACATGAATCCACATTCAAGAAAAACAAAAACAACAATAAAACAAACAAACAAACAAAAAAACCTGAAGAATTGAAGCTGTGTTCACTTTGCTCTTCCATTTCCTTTCTCTTTAACATTCCACTCTTACATAAGTTAAGCGCTCATTGGGATCAAGACAGACATTTATTTTGTATTTTCACATTGCCTAAAGCAATTGGTTTCAACTGCTCCCTTGGCACTAGTATAATCTTCTACTCGCTGAAAGACCTGAAAAATAACATTTTCGAAAACATCCCAAACATTCAATTGAGTAGAAGTTTCTAAATGACTTCCTAAAGAAGCAAACAAAAATTTTATCATGCACTGAACAAAAAATAAATACGTATAATTTCATAAATATTAATTTATCTTTTCTTTGTTTTTAAGTGTTTTTCACAATGATGTTATACTCAGCCACTGTAGGGAAAGGAAAAGATCCAGTTGTTGACTGATTGACCTCCTACATTGCAACACTTTGTGAATCTAGAGATAGTGTACCCTTTGTATTTCGAAAAAATAGAACAAAGTAAATGCCACTGCTGCCTTGTTGTTGTTTTTTTTTTTTGTTTGTTTGTTTGTTTGTTTTTCCTATCATAATAGCATAAAGGAATTGTTTCCACTACCAATATCATATAAACTCTCCTGAAAAGACCTACCCATGCCAAAGATGCTAGCTAGGTCTCAAAGAGAGCACACCGTGGATTTATGCTCTGAAATTACATTAGAATAACATTTAAATTAGAATTGTAAAGATGTATTCTTGTAGTCTTTTTGGGTACTTCAGTAATAATTAGGAAGTCAACTGATTATCAAGCAGATCATAGAACTTGAATGGGAACTGTTCAGTTTGATTGAGTTCTCATCTTGTGCTAGTAAAATCTAGAATAGAATTGGGTGAGAAAGTTATTTATTTATTTTTTATCCTATTACGTCACCCGGAGACATACAATATTATTCACAATTTGACTATTATTCTATGATGGTCAAATCTAGTAGTCACATCTTGACTGCTTAACTATGTACATACGCTACCACAGCTCTGCCTGGACTTTGAAGGACAAATGTAACAGTTTATATGTTACATGATAACAGCTCTTCAGCTACTCATGTGTAAAACAGCTGACAAGCATTTTCAGAACAGAATATCATACAGTCAGCTTTGCTATATGAAAAACTGTAAGATATAAAGCATTTGAACATCCAACACAGCTTTGTCTTTTAGCTCTGAAAAATACAGTTTCAGAGTCAGCACCATGCTGAGTGACAAAAGAAAAGGTATACTGGATGAGAGGGCTCACTGTGTTTATTCAGATTACATAATTAATTATAATCCCTTATTATGTGCTTACATTGATTAGTTATAAGTAACTTATTTTTGGAATGGTGTACAGGCATTTGCTGACAAAAGAAATCTAAAGGAAACTGAGTTGGACAATACTAATTATTTTCCAGGAACAAGAAAAAATATAGAAGACATTAAAAGCAGCAAGAGAAGGTATGAGCTATGTGATGAAAATAGCATCTGGAAAGGAGTTGGATGCAAAAATGATTTGTGATCAGAACATGGGGAAAGAATGGGCTGAGCAAGAACAGAGGCTTCTCAGAATGTTTGGAAACCAACTGTGAAAGAACGGGAGTTGTGCATACTTCAGCTGACCACTTCCTAGTTGAAGTTTCCCTCTCAGAATTTTCAGGGTCACAGAATATTGAAAGAAAATTAAAAGAAATGGTATACTGCTTCAGAGTAGAGTCCTGCAAAACATTTAGCAACTAGTCTACAGTGTTTTCTGCTGGTTGAACCAGTGTATCCAAAGAAAAAATAATGCTATTACAGTTTAAATTTAAAAAAAGAGGTCTATACATTCAAGAACCTTCTGTTTCCTTACATTCCCTTAAGGTGAAATAAACTTGTAAAATAATTCATAATTACACTGATGCCATAGTCTTTCTCCCCTCAAGTTACTCGGTTATGAATTCCTTTATTACTGTCTAAACACACTGATCATGCATCATCTTGAGACTTCCTTTGTTGTTAAAGGTCTTCCTGAAAATAGGACCCCTGTTCACATCTGGTTTAACTTTTTTTTTTTTTTTTTCTGTATTAAGATCTTAAACAACCTCTTCTTCTTTTGGAGAAGAATAATAACAACAAAACATGCTGTTTAAACATCTGCAGTATTCCACTTAATTGTACTGATGATGCCATGTAAACCTTAATAGTCTTATTTTCCCTCCAGAATTCCCCTTTGGCTGATTTGGTCTTTGTTCACTTGATACATGAGATGGACCACTACACAGATCTGCATTCCAGGGCTCTTTAAAGCACGGTAAAATGTTTCTCTATGACTGTTACATCTCAAATATTTTTATATGGATTTTCCCTTCCTACAAATTAAGGACAAATCTAAATACTTGGGTTTAATTTTTATTTCCTCCAGTTGACATTCTCAGCTTTATGATATGATGTGATTTTATTTTATAGTTGCATGTTTTACTTCTTTAAAGCCAATTGTCAGTTTGGTAATAGTATACTGATTTCATATCCTATCAACCTAGTAATAGATACCATAACTAGTAAACATCCATTCTTATCAGACTACTTTTATCCTTCTTTTTTCTCTTCTCCAGAAGATAACCATTTTTCAACTCTTCAGGAGTTTGTAGTAAGAACAGAAGTAAAACCCCGAGAATCTGTCATTTTGTCACCAGAGATAGCACTGTAGCATACCAAGGGCTATCTAAGGATTGTATTGGCTAGCTTGCTTGGACACAACAAATATGTCACTGTAGCTGCAGAGAAGACAATGCAATCTAACATACACTTCTCCTTGTTAGGTTTACAGAAGGGTGCAGATAAAGGAGGCTAAAGCCAGTTTTTTGTTGTCCTTGGGTAGGCAACAGGTCCACATTAACCAGACAGCAACCAAAATAAGAGTACAAACCAATAAGTATCTAATGCTCTCTGTCCTAAATAAACTGAAGGAATGGTCTCATTTTGCTGTGCAGACCACTTCTGATTGTCATATCAAACTCAAAATGGAAGGGAAGATTTTCAAGTTGAATTGCTGTCTAAGCTTCATCTCTCAAATGACTGGTGTACGTGATGTTTCTAAAGGCTGAGTTCAAGATGGCATTCTTGTAAACATTTCTGGACCTCAACAGCATTTTGCGATGCACAGATACGTGAGCAGCTCCTCTCCTCTTAACATTATGCAGACTTTTGTTTTCAAGTGAGAATTGACCCAAAGTAAAGTTGCTTACTTCTGGGGCTGGAAGCTTCACATGAACTCTCATGTTTCTTAGATTAGGTCATGAAAAAGGGCACAACTTTGCAGCCTTGCAAGAGAAAGTTAAGACAACGGGGGATGGATACCATAAATCAGGAAAACAACATGAAGGAAAACCTGAATTACTAGCAGCTTTCCCTTCACAGCCTCAAAAAATATCATCATGTTACAAAACATCCAATCATGCTATATTATGCACTGATTATCTGGATGTGAGGAGAAAATCTATAAATATTATCCCTCAAAATTGATTATAACTACAGAAACAACTATAGAACAAAAAATGACAGAAATAACCTCAGTAATACAAACTTTCATGACTAACATTCACAATGAATATTTATTTTCATATAATAATCACAGCTACATTTGCTGTATTTGTCATTATTGAAAGAGCTGTCTGCTATCTATTCTGGAGAGGCAGTTAGCCATTTTTCCTTCCGCATTTTTGGGGTGGTATTGGAAATATTAGCTTTATTTCTCCCCATCCACTCCAGTCCTTCTTTTTAGGAAGTAGCACATCCCATCAGATGTTGAACAGTCACCACCAGGTTGCATCTTAGTTTTATGCATTAGATTTATAGAAGATAACTTATGTACATACTAACATTTGTGTTAACAGGAGAAGGAAGAACAGAGGGGGAAAAACAAACAAAGAAACAAACAAACCCTTCCAGATTGAAAAGAAGACAATTTGGAAGTGGGCCAAGGGTGCATAGCCACCCACTCATCTGTCCTGCCAGCAGACAAGTCATGGAGTTCTGTAGTAAGAGTACTACTTGAAGCTGTATTGCAACAGAAGAAGTTCAAACACTCTCCCATTGCCATAACTGTTATCAGAGTTTGCTCGTGCACATTCATGGAAAATCAGTTACTCCTGTCTTTGCTGAAGATATAGGAATGGTGCTGTTTAAGTGAACTTTCCGTAGTGCCAAGGAAGCAATATGTCCAAAAATAAAAAAAAGGTTATACAGTGAAGGAGCATTGTTAGGAAAACACACTGCAGAATTTGTCACTGCTGTTTATTAAGCTGTATAGTACCCACTGAAAATAAAAATTAAATAAATGAAGTCAACCATAGTTTTCTGCGTAGTGACTCTTAATCCACGTTTGTGTTCATAGCCATGGGCCTGCTGTACCCTAACAGGTACCACTACAAATGAGAAGATACTCTGAAATCAGGAGTGATTAAGCTAACTGGACTACTAGAACTAGTTGTAGATCGCTACAAAAGAAGAATTACACATAAACCATTCATTTCCATGCTATGCCAGAAGTTATTTGTTCCCAAATGGAGAAATTCTGTAGTTGGTATTTGTTTATGTTTTGGAGTAGAACATAATTTGTTTCATTTCTCTTGCAAAAGCTTCCCTAAAAAGAGAAAAAAACATTTACTTGTTTTAATTGACCCTGCCTTGAAATCAGCATGGGATTTGTTTGTTGGCCAAAAACATTTCAACAATGCTTGTGATTACAGAGCTAGCTAACTATACAAATTTGGGAGCTAATTTTTTTTTTTGTTATATGTATATATAAATAAGAACAGTTTCCTCGAAGAATAGAATAAGTAAAACCAACAAAACAAGCAAACAAGAAGCTCCCCAACCAACACAGTTCTCTCTTACAAGGCCATTATAAAAAAAAAAAAGAATTTGCCATTGAATTCAATGAAATGTACAACTAGGCTTCAAAACTGTATCTTTTAGATATATATATATTTATATTTCTATTACTGCATGGTATGAACAATAGTTTTCTGACTGCAGATTCCTATACCAAATGTGTGGAGAGTAGTTGTGTACAGCAAAGTACAGGTGGGGGAGTATAAAACAATTCCAGAAAAACATACACTGACAAATCAAGTCGACTAAATAGACTCACCACTTCTAATTGGTTCTGCTGCGCATATAGCAAATAGCACAACTCTGAGCTATAGTTTTCTAAGGGCTATTTATACACTGATACACTGAAATACTCTGCCGGAAGAGGACAGAGTCTATAACAGTAAAACAAGGTCTCACAAGTCAGCTCTTGTCTTGTTTTGTTAGCATCAGGGAAGTCTAAGAAGGACCGACATCTCTATGTGATGCAGAGAATTAGGATCAAAGCAATCTTTCCTCTGTCTGACATTGTTTTACACTCTGAAGTACACTGACCCTTTTAAATTTGGTTACTATTTTGACCTTCTTAAATTAAGCCCTTAACTATTCTTTTCTTCACGCAGACAGTAAAGTACAGGTACCCAGAAATGGTACAGAGCTGGCAGCTCTTAAAGGACAGATCTCTGAAAGTACAAGAATTCTCCATCCCCCAGCAAAAGAAATCAAGCAGAGAAAGCAGGAAACTAGCATGGCTGAGCAGGACCTGCTGGTAAAACTGAGGGAAAAGAAGGAAAAGTATAGTCAGTGGAAGCAGGGATGGATGGTCTGGGAAGAATACAGGGATGCCATTGGGGTATGCAGAGACGAGATTAGGAAAACCAAGGTGCTGATAGAACTGAATTTGGCAAGCTATGTGGAAAATAATAATAAGGGATTCCATAGCTACATTGGTCAGAAGAGACAGGCAAAGAGTGTACACTATCTGATAAATGAGAAGGGAGAAACTGGCTTCAACAGATATGGAGAAAGCTGAGGCATTTCAATTAATTCTCTGCCTCAGTCTTCACTGGCAGTCAGTCTTTCCATACCTCTCGTGTCCCTGAACCTTTAGTTAAGAGTTAAGGGAGCAAAATCCCTTCTACATTAGGAGCAAAGCAAGTACAAGACCACTCTGTGAAGCCGAATGCATACAAGTCTATGGCTCTGGATGACATGCATCCCAGAGTCCTGAAGGAACTGGCTGACATGGTTGCCACCTGCTCTGCATCATATTTGAAAAGTAGTGGCTGTCAGATGAGGTCACCAGTAAGTGGAAGAAGGAAAGCATGACTCATTTTCAAGAGAGGGAGAAAGAAAAACCCAGGAACTACAAACCAGTGAGCCTCACCTCTGTGCTTGGGCTTGGAATTAGTCAGAAGATCCTTTCAGCTTGTGTTACTCTATGCATCACCCATTTATGCTTTGTCTAACATCACAAAGGAGCATCATTTCTCCTTTCTTCTATGACAACAGAATTTGGCAAGCTACATATGCATCCAGTACTACTTAAAATACTTCAATATTTTTTTAAATATTTGCCTCAAAAAGCTCAAAATGGTAAAGGCAATACATTTTTATTTTTTTGGAAATTAACATGAAGAAAAATAGTTTAATCCCGAATTTCCAACATAAAAGAAATGATGGAAACAGCACTTCTCCTTGATACAGACAGCAATGACTCCAAAGGGCTCTGCATTCACGAGGAGATGATTATAGTATGTCTCAGACTTCCATGCAAATTTTCTGATTGCTCTTATTTCTATCAATACAACTTGTCCTTGTGACTTTGTGAAAGAATGATTATAATTTGGAAACAAACAGGCTTAAAAGAGGCAGGTCACACTGCTTTCCTCCTTGTGAAAGTGAACCTTGCATTTTTCCTATGCTGCTCTGTGTTTGCCTGCCGAGAAATTACATTCTCTGGTATTTTCTTTCCTAGGCTTCTTTGGCTACCAACACAGTGACTGCCTGCATCCCCCCAGGATCACAATTTCCAGCATAGCACACAATGAACAGCAGCCTGGCATTTTAGACATAAGATCCTCAGAGCTCAAGGCACAACTGTGCCATAACACACAGACTGTGTGCATTCGAGTGCCTGCACAATACAGAGTGCTGATGAAATTGCCTGTGGCTGAAATACTTTTGAGTCTGGAAGCAGAAAGCCCTGCACAGAGGCAGAGCTTATTGGGCTGGGTGCAATGCCATGCAAACCTTGTCACCATAATTCCTGGGCTGAAGCAGGTACAGCCATATACTACTGTGTGCTGACAGCGCAGATACGTGCATGTAAGGGTGTGCATATATATATGCACGCACCGAACCCTTGGAACTAGTTCAAGGCTTCCTCTACAGATCTTTAGTACAATGAAAAAATACACCATCAGCCTCCTCAGAAAACATGGATTTCTTCCAAAGTGTTACCTTTTGATATTTAAACACAAGTCAATCAAAGCAAAATATCAGACTGCATGACATGTAGCTTGAATAAATGAAAATATTATGAAATAATGCACTGTTGTTTTAGGAAATGATTGACAGGAAAAAAAAACAACTGTGACAGACAGGTGACTCAAATTCATTTGAATTAAGTAGTGTTAACTACATTGATATCAGCATTCCCTTAACCAGAGAGCAAGGATTCACATCACAGAGAGACAACTCTGCTAAAGGCCAATGTCACCCTAGATTTATCCTAGATTTAAGATGTTACAAAATCAACACCAATGGAAGATACAAGGCTTCTACGTTAACATCACTCACAGTGAGGCTTTCAGTAAGATAATGTTCATCAGCAGATGATAACTGCAGGTAGAGCAAAGGGAGGGGCAAAATTATATAGAACTCTGAACAGAATGTAAAAGAGAGAGTATTAGATTTGCAGAAGGCAATCTCTTACACTTAGAAAATCTGCTCATTCCACTCTGACCAGTCACTGCAAGAATAATTTTACTCATTTGTTCTAACTCCACAGAGGTGCAAATAACCAACTTCATGAGAAAAATGGGCAAGATACACATGCTTAAGATGAGAACTTCAGGAAAGTCACTTTTTTTACTCCATAGATGTGCATTCAGGATGCATATTGTCATTGCAGTTTCTCAGTAATATTAAGTCTATTTCAGCTAAGACTGTATTCAGTTTTAAAACTCTTGCTCTGTTTTAGCCAGTGGCAAATGTATAACTTCTGCCCGAAGCAAGAAGTTGCACCACCTATTGGTCAAGAAGAGGGAGATACCATTACTGATGTATTTTGTCCACATGGGCACCCAGACACCTCACAGAAGCACTGGACAATCAGCAGAGCCATGGGAAGATAAAAGGAAAGAGAGAAAATACATGAAGACTGCCTAAATTTTGTGGGGTCTTTTTGTTTGTTTGTTTGTTTTTTAAGAAAAAAAACTTCTCCAAAAGACTTCCAAATTTTCTTTCCCCTATCAGATTGTGCCAAAGACAATTTCTCTGTTATAACAGTGTGCAGCCAGCACACTTCAGTCAACACCTACGGTGTGACACCCTGTTTACTTCTGCTGGGCCGAGAATTTGCAGCTTCTGTGGGAAGCTGCAGCCTGAGCTATCAGAAATAGCAGGCCGGGGGAGGTTTGCAAAGTCCTGGAAACAGCTTCTTGCAGCTGGCACATTTCAGCTTGGCAATAACTGTTTAGAATAAAGTACCCAGAACGTCTCGCACTACTCCCTGGTCCCAGTTCAGCATCTATTTAGAGGTGAATCTCAAGAAAAAAAAAAGGAGTTTGCTGCCTGTAGCTGAAGGCAAAATCCAGCTCCGCCTGATGAGTATGCTAACTTGACATGAATATCAAGTGGCAACTACAGCTTATGTTAATCTCACACCAGAAAAATGCTAGCAAGGGAAAAGCTTGCAAACACTTCAATTTCCAACCCTGTGTCATGTATTCAGACAAGTGCTGTTTCCACACCCTATATTGTGATTTCAATCATGTGTGGGTCAAGCAATTTGTTAGGATAGAAATGCCAGTGTCTGCATACCTGTGATTTCACTTGTAATGAGGAACATTCATTCTTTGTTGTGATGTCAGAATTGCATCATTACATCAGGAGTAAATCCTCAATCTTTTATTATTATTATTATTATTATTATTATTATTATTATTATTATTTTCTTTTTTTATATATATTATTTCAAGTGTACCTGCAGGGAGACCTACTCTTACAGTTTTAAGAGTTTCTATATACTAAACCCTGCAAGAATCATAATCATCTTGGCTCATACTTTGTCAGCAAGGGCAAATTTCCTTTAAAGAAAGAGCTAATTACATCTGCTTCAGATCTCTAAACTCCCTCAAGGTTGCATTTTAATGAGATTCAAAAGTCTCGCCAAAACCAAGCTGAAAGCATTTGGCATTTTTAAATACGCATTCAGATAAACTTGATAAATCTGTTGATATGCTGTTATCTACCACTCTGTAAGCTACCACAACATGCTATTCTTTACACAAAATCTGCCATCAAACATGCTGCACCTTCAGTAGAAAAAGGTAATGCATTCATCCAGGACTGACAGTAAGAACATGTTAAAGGAAAAGGAAAAGAAAGAGGAAAAGAAAAAGGAAAAGAAAGAGGAGAAGGAAAAGGGGAAATAAGTCAAGTGAAAATGCAAAGAGAGAAGATGCAATGACTTCCATCTTGTATGAAAAGAAATCTAACCTGTGCTGAAGTATTGGACTTAGGTGGTGAGTTTTCATAGCTGGGGATCTGCTGGGGGAGGGGGGGCACATCTGAGAGCAGGGCCCAGCACTGCCCATGTCAGAGCACAGCAGCTCCATCAGAGACCCGATGCTGTCGGAGCTGAGCCTTGAGCAAAACCAGGTGAGCTCAGGGAGAGTGAAGTTATGGAAGGTAAACTGCCCTGCAAGTGCAGCTGAGAGAGAGGAGTGTGAGATGTGGGACTAACGTCCCCGCAGGCACAGAGGTGAGCTTGGCATGTGGTGCTCAGGGCGAACAGCAGCAGCTGTGCCCCTCTGCTGGATTCTAGGAGATCCCTATCTTTTTTGAACTGGGGAACCCAGAACTGGACACGGTAGTCCAAGCGTGTCCTCACCAAGGCAGAGTAGAAGAGTAAGAGGGGAAGAGTACCTCCTTTGGCCTTCTGGCCATTCTGTTTTTAATGTACCCCAGAATACACTGGCCTTCTTGATTACAAGGGCACACTGCTGGCTCATGTCCAACCTATTGTCCACCAGGATACCCAGGTGCCTCTCCACAGAGCTCATCTCCACAATCTATGCTGTTAAAGCAGCGTCATGAGGGAATTATCCCTGATATGAAGCTATGCTTAGAAGTGAGTGGAGGAAACTGATATAGGTTGGTTTGTTTAGCAATAGGATCAGTGTATTTGTTTAAGGACCAACATCCTAATTCAGCAAAAAAAAAAAAGTACTAATTCTAAAACCTCCCTTTTCAGCTTTACTTTTTTCCTTAGTGAGTGAGCAGCCTTGTTTTCTCTTAATTCTGCTTCACAAGAGGCACTGGAGTCATAATAGGCTACTTTTATCTTCTGCATCCCCCAGGTGTATGGACATTGTTGTCAAATGTCACATGCATTGTTTAGTAAGTTGCTCATTATGGCCTAACAACCAATGGAAATTTGCCAAATTGGGGGAAAAACAGCTAAAGGTTAGCCAGAAGTCTCAGAGATTAAGCTGATGGTGGAAAAACAGAGATAAAGTAAGTGGGCGTAGGACCACCCTAAATGTAACTGCACATACCCAGAATGACATTAGCATATATTAATGAGTTCTTGGAAAATGACTATGTATGCCCACATACTGCATATGTATGTTTTAACTGTTTAAATGCAGAACCTAATCTCTGAGAGTCACACATTTTTTGTCAAGTCACCAAGTTCCTATTGTGGGGAATAAAGGAATGCCACTTTCTAACACCACGATGGAGTCAGAGTTTTCTTCCCAGATTGTGGATGACAAAACTACTAAAATTCTTGGAGAAATGTTGAGCTTACTTGACTATACAAGTATGTACTTCTATGCTGACAGCTGTCTGTACAAGAGCATCTTTATATTCAGCGGAGTTGCACAGCCATTCATATCACATTGAGTGCTTTACTGGATTTTGTTCTTATTAGCTCTGTGCAAATGACTGATGCAGGAGCAGGGGTGCTGAATCCTATCCCTCCTTGAGCATTGTTTACCAGGTCCCTCACTAACTCCCAATCAGTTCCACCTCTGCAATTCTATTGAAGGCAAAGAGTTTCCACAGGTATTGCCACACAGCATAATTAGAAAGCAGTTTCAGTTCAATGAGGCTTTATTAGCTTGACAAGCCATACAGGGCTTATAAGTGTGTAAGAAGAGGCAGAACATTCCCAGCTCTGTCAAAAATCTAACATTCATTTAGAGGAAAGCCACTTTTTGAGCATGACATTTGATATCTTATACACTGTGTCAGCATCCACAGTGCACTGGAAATGGAAGACCTTACTTGGTGTATTTCTGAGCACTTAACATGCTTCACATTCCTGCTTCCTGTTCAAGGTCCCTGATGGAGGAGCCGCAACACAATAACTGATTTCAAAATTCCATAAGCACATTCTTCCAAGCCTTGTATTTTGTAAGAAACAGCTCTCATAGTACCCTGTCATTCTTTTGTTGTTTTCTTATAAGCCTTCTGAGTCATAATAACACAAATAAAATATGATGTCCTTTTATATTTTGGTTAGCAAAGCAAATCATTTCAGCAACCTGCCTGAATGTTTGCTGTTGCACTCCAGTACTCCCCTAATGTCAGTCACAAACCTTGGGCTCGTGAAAGGGAAATGAACGCATCAGCTGGGCTATCCATAGGCCTTTCTAAGATAATATACTTTTCAATACCATGTATCTTCTTCGTATTAATGGAAGCCACGGGTCATCATAGGAAAATTACTGCACTGTGTAAAATATCAACCTTTACATATCAGACCTTTATGTATTCAGGAAAATTAGTGTACCTGACTGTAAACATAGGTCTTCAACTTACAGAGGTTTTACAAACTGTTTTTCATTCTCATTTTTAAGTGAGGATTTTTAGGAAATACTTGCAAAGGTTGCTAAAGTTGTAATTCCCCCTTTTGCCAATTTTACTCACTGTATTAATAGGTATCCTAAATAACTGTTGTGCTTCATAGGCTTGTGAAACATTTGTACGCTTATTGAGAACTCTGAGCGTTCAAATGCTTTGATCATCAGGTTTGATCAGTATTGGTTCATTCATATGAAGTAGACACAAGTGTGATACCAGGCACATTTGACAAAAGGTTGACTGAGTTGGTAAAGACAGGACTTTGATTGCTCTCAGCAGATCTATATCCTTCAAGAAACACAGATTTTCCCAGCAGATCTATGATGATACTTGACAATTGCGTAAGTACTAGTCAGGCAGCCACGTAAATCATTGTACTGTTCTTGTTCTTGACTTCACATATTCCTCTACCAATGCTGCTTACAAATACACCTAAATTTGAATTACTTTACCTCATACTTCTTTGTTCACTGAATCAACCACAAGAAAATATCCTTTGTATGACAATCAACATCACATAATACTGCAGCCTCTTATCTCTGGTTGTATCCTTCTGCTCTCACTGAGATATTTGCCTCCTTAGCAACCTTGCAGACAGTTGCCTTCTAAATCCTTTAAGTAATCAATCCACTCTTTTCCATAGGTATATCTGATCTTGTAGTCACATGCTAGGACAATTACCTCCTTTCTCCCAATTTCCCATTCATTCACCTCAAATGATGTTCCTCAGCAAAATTTACTCCTGTATGATGATTTCTTCAAAGATCTCTTTGCCCTCATATTTCTGTCTAAATTACTATTTTCAGTTTTTCTCAAATCTTCCATCACTGTTACATCTTTTGATTTTGTTTTTAAATTTTTATTTCCAGGTTCAGTTGTCTCCACATTAATATATAAAGACCTTTTGCAATAAAAATCTTACTACTGTTTATTTATTTCATTCGTGTTTACTTGAAACATATTTAAATAGGACTATGTTTAAACCTGTGACACTTTTTTTTTTTTTTAATGTGAAAGCAGACTTATATCTCCTTTCAACAGACACTATAGATCTACATCAAAATATAGACAGAGGAGCCTTGATCGGGTTTCAAAAAATTCTAAATTTCCTGGAGTCATACTCAATTGAATTAACTCCTTGCAGTATTATACAGCCTATGTCAATGGAGGAAGGGGACATTGACTTTCAGCAAGGTAAGCCTTATTTTTAGAGCTAAGTAGAGACAGAATAGTTTCTGGTTTGGTACTCATGAATACAAATTCAGATTCCAATGGTTATCTGTTTATTTCTTTGTAAGACAGTTATTGCATTTTTATACTGGAAGAATTACATGTTTTAAAGCATCAGCCATCATTTTCCAGTATTAAGGCATTTCCACAGTGAAAGTAATCTCTCTTATTTCTTTTTAGTTTGCTCTCCTCCCCAAAATCCCTGAGCACCCAATACCATCAAAATGCAGGATAAAAAGGGAATAGGTGTGTGGGGAGAGATTTAAAAATCAGTAAAAACAGAAGCCAAGAAGACAATAGTTGATCAAATCCACTACTTTTCTAGGAAAAAAAAATACAGATATCTGTCTTATGAATAGTGTAACAAGAAAGAACTTTCATTCCATTGGAAACACAATAATGAACCTCTCAAAAAAAAAAAAAAAATCCATCAAAATGCCCCAGACAGACTCACCTTCATTTACTTGCACTGTTCCTTACTCAGATGTACCCAGCCCACTCTGAATGCCCAGAGCTTCAGTACCAACCCAAACCCAGCTGTGATAACCCTCCCACTTCAACAGCCACTCTCAGTTACCTCATCACAGGCATGTGAAAGATGGAAAGTATCAGCCCAGTTAGCCCCTTAAAGGCATAAAGTGTTTACAAAATCCTCTGAAATAAATTATTTTCTCATCATTATTTTTCAAAAATGTTTAAAGTTTCTTCCAAATTAAATGGTGTTTAAGAATTAAAAAGAAGAAATATCATGCTTAGTCAAACATACAAAAGCACTGAAGAGATATATTTCTGTCATAAACAGTTACTGTTCCTTTCTCTCTTCACTATTTTTTCCTTAAAGCGGGGCTAAGAAACAAAAATAAAACAAAGATGTAACACAATAAACTCTTCCCACAAACTGCTAACAACTTCCTACCATCTTCCTACTAAAAACCCAAATGTGTTTTATAAACAAAATTTTGCCCTCAAAATACCATTTCCTTATTTTAAAAATCAAAATCTTATTTAAAGTGAAATATGCGTAGGTATAACTGTGAAAAATAACATCGAGAATACCACATGAAAATGTTTACCTCGACTTTTCTGTTGATGTTTAGAGACAATATTATTGGCAACTTACAGATCCGTAGATTTGTGTTTTGAAATTACACATTCCAAAGTCATTCAGACCCAGAATTATAAGTTTTGACCCCTCATTATGTTTCCTGAGTATTGAAAGATGACCTGTTGCACACTTATCCTGGGAATAGTTATGCACATACTAAACGTAATCTGCTGTAAGTAATCATTGTGGTGGTCCTTGGTCCATATAAAATTAAGTGGATATGGATGTCCTAGCAAATTCCAGGCCATAGTTTGTATTATCACATGATTTCATTTTTATTCACTTCATTTAGATTAGGAGCTAAGAGCCTCTTTTTACATATGGATGAATATTAACTCTTAAAGTTTGTTTATTTCTAAAAAAAAAACAACAATAAAACAAGAAAAACCAATGACTAAAATTATGCATTATGAAGCTCCTGTGGACATTCCTTCTTCAAAAGATTTGTGCATAAAAAAGCCCTCTGTGTTTCAGTCAGAGCTTACCAGACTCAGTAAGATCTGAGTACAGGGGTCTGCTTGTGTGGAAATCACTACAGTTTGAGCAGATCCTTTGGAACTGAAATGCTTCTGTCTTTCCTTGCAACTTCACCAGAAAAAAGGCTTCAGGTTTGGAACACAGTCCAGAAGGCTTGGCATAGGTCCTGAGACAGATGACAGGGAAGAGACCAGCTAGCAACTCTCTTGTTTGTGAGTATTTGGAAGCTCAGATCCTGCCAGAGGGAGAAGCATCTCAGGGAAATATATGATTCTCTATAGCACAGACATTTCAGGTGGCAGAACTATAGTGTCAGGAATGGAAACTAAAATACATATTATCTACAGCTGCTCTTAGGTAACATAAAACAGTGTCGTCAAGAAGAAACAAACAATTAAGCAAACAGAAAAAAGCTAAATTTCCCAGAGACTTTTTTTTTTTTTTTTTTTTTTTTTTTTTTTTTTTTTTTTTAAGGAAGATACAAGCCATATTGTTTCCCACTCGCTCAGGGACATTGCAGCAAGTGGAGCCAGAATGAGCAAATGATATAAAGGACAAAAATGGAAGTGGGATACAAACATTGCTTTCCAGTCTTGCAGGACATGAAGTTGTGGCTCTTTTGGCTTTTGGATACTTAATTGCAGAACATATAGAAAAGATAAAACAAAGATGTGGATTCCAGGTATCACTTACTGTGTAGATTATACTCAATCTTTTTTTCTTGAAACAGCAAGGCAAAATGTACCACTTGTAGGAACAGCTGAACTTAACTTTGCAACAATATCACTGTACTTAAGTGCCTACTCAAGGGTTTCCTAAACTTCTGCAAACAGATTTAACTATTGTAAAGACTAACAGAGTGCCAGTTCTTGAAATAATTTTACAAATTAGAGTTCATTAAAAGCAAGACCCTCAAAGTGTTCTTGAAAACCTAAATACATCTTCCTTATACTCTAACAAGGAAATAATATAGTTTTCTCAATTTTCAGGTTACTTACTCCTTCAGGTAGTGAAAAACTGCCTCTGTTACAGCAAGAAAGACAGATTTGTGTCTTTGCCTGTACAGGCTAAAATAACAGAGCTCACCCAACCCCGCTAAGTGGAGGGGTGTTGCAGGTGCCCTACTAGTTACTTCCTTGCTCTGACCATCTCCCTACAAAAATCTACATCTTGTCACCAACAACATTAAGTGCTTAGGATCCTTGGTTTCTCTATTTTAGGATCCTAACCTTCCTATCTTGGTTTCCCCAATTTAAGACCCTCTATATATGAAGTAAACTAATTTTTTAATACCTCCTGATCCTTTCCTTATGGAATTCTTTGTCATCCAAAAACTTGGAAGCAACACTGAAATGAAGCAGCAAATGTATTCTTAAAATTCATGTGTGGATTTCTGCTTATTCTCATTCAACACAGCATTTAAGCATATGCAAAAACTTCAGCTTGTGGCTAAGACTCCTCAAGTCAATGGGCTGTGAACACACCTTTTATGTTAGGCAAGTGCCAAGGGTCTGGCTAGACTACATTTACTTCAGCATGATCTCCTTAACCCCTGGTCTTGACAAAAGCAGCAGGATTCTATTCAGTTCTAAGAAGCCACTGTCCTGCTATGTTTAAAAGATTACAAACAAGTGCACATAGTTCAATAGAAAGATGCTCACGTGTAGGTCACTCTGAAAGTAATGCTTCCTATCTACTTCCATGGAAACTACAACAGAGATAAAGGAGCACAATAACACTATTTGATAGAGCAAATTGTCACCTACAGAACGCTATTTTTCAATAGTCATGACCACTAGCTGTGCATTTTTGCCAGCAATCAACAAGGCCCTGCATGGCATGCTCGTAAAGATCTTCACTAGCAGATTTGACCAACTGTCACTGTCACCACCGCTGAAACGCACCACTCAGTGTATCATTGTGCTCACATTCACTTGTCAGATGCATTTAGTCAGACTAGGCCTCTGTTGTCACCTGTTGCACAGAAACAAAATGTAATGGAGTATTGGTGGGGAAGTTCAACCTCTATTGCCAGATCACCAGTCTCTGACATCATGGACCAAGATAACAAAATAGGATGCATTACTTTCAGAGCAGACCTTGTCTGTATATACACACACAAACACATGTATTTGGGATGCATATGCATACATATACACAGACATTGCCTCTGACAAGATACAGGCTGTGTAGCTCTTCTGGATGTCCAGCTAATTTTAAAATTTGGTATTACCAGGCAGATTTGGATGAACAAAAGACCACAAAGAAAAGCACTTCAAAGTCTAGATGTTTTGACCATATTTGTGCCAGAGATTTTGGCCTTATGCCCAGATTGCCTTGGTTTGCATAAGCACTGATAAAACATACATTCTCTTTTCAAGACAGGTCTCCTTGACTAAGGAGCTGATATACTGCCCTTCGAGTAGCTCCACCATCTGGACTCATAGCAGCTGGTCCTGCTACCCTCAGGCTTGGCTGATAGCTTTGCCTGCCTGCCTGCTGCTGCCTAGTAGCCACAGGCAGCTCAATCTCCAGCTGCCTGTGCTGCCTGCCAAAGCCAGGAGTGATCCTCTGCATGTAAGGCAGGTCTTGTAAGAACTATCTCTCTGAGACCAGTTCTGTCAATATTGTTCTAGGTCCTGCTATTGCTTCAGCCCTTCCTGAGTTCCATGGACCATGTGTGCTGCCAGTCCCTTCACAGCAAACTGATGGGGACCGTGGTCCAACAGGCCCAGTCTCTTCCCAGCAGCCCAGCTACCAGCCTGCTCTGGTCAACCTGTAATCCTCCTGCTGTGGCTGCCTAGCCATTCCTGCTCTTCTCTCTTTCCCCTTAGTTCTCACCTCACATGGTGCATAAAAAAGTGTTGGGTTTTTTTGTTACCTGCACACTGCTTTGCCCAGGCATGCTTTTCAGCTCTTATGCCAAGGATGAGATTGTATTGGTTGGTGCTCAGTTTTGCTGAGAAATGAGAAAACCTTCCCACCACTGCTGGGATCTCCTGTTTTCTTCCCTTAGAGGTACAGTCTCCTCTGAGCATTTAACCCGCTCCTTCGCGTGCTATTTATGGTCTGTTATGGATACTCTGATGATGAACAAACAGGTTTTGACTAAGCTGACAAAGGGAGAGAGGTCACAGCTATGTCTCTGTGACACCCTTCATGACTTCAGCTCTTGTCATTTGCACTCAGGTGTTGCAGAGGTCCATGCATAACAAAGACAAAGCAGTTTTAAGTCTATCTTACAAGACCACTCATGGGACTCATGTTATTTATTCTACCTGGACTTCCAGATAATGTCAAGCAGAAATAGATTCTGCATTTTGAAGCACTTGAGACGATCTCTTGTTTCCCAGTCAGAACATGAAAGTGCTACAATAATAACAATAATGATTCCTCATCTCCAAAGAGATGTTTTTAACCCTCGCTACCCCAGCACACTGATTCACCAGACCTTCCCACATCTCAGTCCACTTTAAGCCCTTGAGGCCCAGTGGGAGACAAGCATTTCTCAAAGTTCCCACATTGCCTACGTGTGCAAACTTGCCCCTCACTTCATGTCCCTGAGAGACTGCACTGCAGAACTAGGAAGAAGAATGTTAACGTTGTTCCTAACATTTTAAACTTGAAATAAATGCCTAATGTTATAAGAAGGGAATGCAAGAATAACTGCAGGCTATTGCAGAATTAAGGTGTAGATAGGTAACTCCAAAAGCAATGCCTTCTATATACTTCCACAGAAACTAAAACAGATAAAAAGAGCACACATTAACACTCTTTGGTAAAACAAATTCTCACCTTCCAAATACTATTTGTCAACATACTTGCCATCACTAGTTTTGCACTTTGGCAGCGATCAATAAGAGCCTGAATCCATGCTCGTAAGAATCTGCAACAGTGGAAATGACCCACTGTTGTACATGTCCTGCTAATATTCACTATTTGGTCTCCATAAACATTCAGGGATCATCAATGAATGTCAGTGGGGGCCACTTTTTCTTCATGGAGGAATTCAGTGATACATTTTTTGCTTCATATGCTCTTCCATGTCAGACACCATTCTTTCAGACTGCCCCTCTGGTGTCGCCTGTCACATGGCAACAAAATGTAAAGGAATATTAGTAGGAAAATTAATCCCTCCTGCCATACTACCAACATCTGTCCCTGATAACATGAGCAAGCAAAATAAAATAGGAATCTTTACTTTCAGAGCATCCCTCATATAAAGAAAATCAGAGACACCAGGAGTGAAAACTATATTTTCAGAATAAAAATTCTAAGGCAGAATAAAGAGATGCACAGATGAAGGAAGAAATCAGATAAGAATAAAACGGTGGCAGATATCTTCAGCAGGGTCTTGAGCAGTCTTTTCTCTGTTTCTATGATTTCTCACACTCTTGCATTCCAAGACAAGATCAATTGAGATTAATCAGTTGTAGAGAAACCATTGTAAACTCATTGCAGGCTTTTAGACTTTAAATTTGTTTATTGAGCACAATTTGGTTAGCATCAGGTGCTGAAGTTACAGACACCAACACTAGCATAGAAATTACTTTATTTAGCTCCCAGTTGTAAGTTTCTATAGCAACCTTGTCCTATAACAGGAAGACGAGTTTCTGGCACATGAATGCTGCTACTGCAGCTAGAGATTGTTAATACTGTATTTTTTTTTAGCACTCAGCTGTTGCTTAATTCTTTCTAACATCCCCCACTCTACCTTTTCCTTTTTCCTGAGGTTTGTCTTCAGTATAAATCCACCTGCTTAGTCATACTTGTAATTGCATCTTTTGCTCTTAACCTTTCTTCCTTGTCTGTAACATAAAGTACCCATGTGGTGAAGGTTCAGTTGCCCTGAGATTTTTGCAAGGTGCACCATGTGGCATTCACATACACTTTCCAAATTGTGCAAAGTGGTGGAGCTGAAGGGATGGGACCTGGAGCTGTCAGGTCTGCCCAGAAAAATTACAACTGCCTCTTTCAGAGAAGGTACATCCTGTGGCTTAAAACTCTCTGGACAAAACAGAGTTATAGCCTGCCTAGTTCACAAGAGTGAAATCTCTAGTGAACTTCAAGGAATGGCTCATTCTGTAGCTGCTGACCCATTTCCAAGATTCAGAAGGTTACCAAAACCTGAAATAAGCTCAGATGTTTTGAGGTAGGGTCAAGAATAAAAGTGCATCACTGACTTTCTGTAAACATTTGAGATCCCATTGAAATTCCTACATTTATTGGAAACTTCATGGATGAATATCACTTTTAGACATTAAATTATAAAATCAGTCCCCTTGAGACACTTTCAGACTAAGCCCAAAGTTACTGCACTCTTTCAAAAGGATGCCTCCATACTCCATAAACAGATTTGTATTATTGTAATATGAACAAACTTATATATGTATACATTTCCTCAGTGTGAATCAAGTCCTTCTTTGCAACTAGATTTTTTTTTTTTTTTTTCCACT
Source organism: Callipepla californica brunnescens (assembly GCA_023055505.1). Lineage (NCBI taxonomy): Eukaryota > Metazoa > Chordata > Aves > Galliformes > Odontophoridae > Callipepla > Callipepla californica. The sequence continues at coordinate 346,397 of JALIRH010000084.1, read as the reverse complement.
GGAGCACATTCAAATGCCCGCTGCAGAAACCGTAATGGCAACAAAGCATACTTACATAAGTACAATAAGTGTTTGGATAACTGAACAGTAATTAGCAGGCATTTTGAGATCATATTTTGGGTATTATTTTTCTTTGTGGAATTACTTGGTACATTGTCATTTGTGTGTAAAACAGCGTTCAGCAGAAATGGTAGATGTTTATACTTCCTACTACTGTTTTCAACTTCTCTGGTTCAAGTACTTCCACATCAAAGAGAAATGTGTTGATCTACCCCAAATCCATTGGGAATGTTCCTTCTGCTGTCCTGGAGCTCTCAGTCCTACAAGGAAGAGTCCAGGCTACCTCAAAGCTACAGAAAACAAATCCTGATATCAATGAAATGCAAATTTGTATTCTGTGACTTGAGCACAGCACAGACCATATGTTTTGAATAACAATAGCATCCCCAGGTAGGCTGGCCACTGTAACCAGAATTAATTCTTGCGATTCTTCACACATGAAAGGAGAAGTTTCTGTAGGGTTCTCACTTCTTTGCACTTTCTAGCTGAGGCAGCAGCTATTCTCTTTAGAGAATAGTGAATACCACAAAATCACCTGTCTGTAACTGTAAGCTTTAGGAGCCCCGAGCTTTGCATGGGCATCTGTTATTTTGTTGCAGAAAAACATACAGGTAGAAGTATATTGAACCTAAAGTTAACTACTATCAGGTTCAGCCCCGGTCTCTGCAGGCAAAGTCTAGATGACTTGGATATTTGTTGTTTGCTTCTGTTATCTTTCCTATACTTTGGTTGCCTCTTATCACTTCTAATAGGTACTTTCGCTTTCCCATCTGACCTTAACAAAATGGGATCACCCTTGCTCAGGTTTCTAGGATTGCTATTTTTAGTGCTGGCAGTTTGAGAATATCTATCTGTAGAAGTCTTTTTTTTCCTTCCCTAGCCTTGCTTTTTGCACAGCCTGGGAGTGAATTTGCTGTCCCACAGTATTCAGGTGGGTGATATGCAGGGTGCTGCAGGTTGGCAGGGGCTTCTATCCATCCAGGTACATACTGTCCCTAACACCTACAGACCACTTCACCTGTCTGGCATCAAATCTATCCCCGGTAATTTATAACCAATTTTCCAAATTCCTGACAATTAGCTGCTGTGTTTTGGGGAAAGCCTATTTTGGAACAGGACAGAGACCCAAAGCACAGGCAGAGGACAACAGGAATCTGTGGGAGGCTGGTGAAAGAATAAAGATATTGGAAACTGTTGTCTTAAAATCACTGATAGTCTCTCCAATTACTGATCTAGTGTTGCAGGCAACCTCTGCAGGACCTAATGCTGCTACTACTCCTCCTGCATGAAGAGCGCACACAGGCTAAATAAAGGGCATCCTGAAACCATCTTTTGCCAAAACACTTCTCCCTACAGCACTAAAGGTTTTCATTCTCTTCTATTTTGCTATCCTAGGTTTCTGAATTCTCTCTTAATAAGTTTTCAAGAGGTTTTTCAAAATGGCAGCTGCAAAAGTAATCTATTTCCGTCCTTGCTTCTTTCTCTGAAACAGAAATCACATTTTACAGTAGTGATGCAAGCTTTGATGTAGCTTTCCAGAGAAAATATATAAATAAATCAACATCTCCACATATTTTCTCCTGCCTGAAACAGCTGATTAAGAAAATGGGTTGGGGAGTGAAATTTATAAAACTGCAAATTTGACTTTCCAATTTTCTAACCATAAAGAATATAGATATGTTAACTACACTGCAAGTTTCCTGAACTGGGCATAGCTAGTGGAGTTAGGAAGGGAGCAGGCCTTTCTTTTTACAAGTTCGACCATAAGTGAAATAAATAACAATTTCTGCATTTTCATAAACTTTTTTATTCTACTATGATATATATATATATATATATATATAAAGATTATTTACCTGGTGTAGGGAACCTGCTTTGGCAGGGGGTTGGACTTGATGATCTCTAGAGGTCCCTTCCAACCCCTATGATTCTGTGATTCTGTGATATTTTGCCTAGTTTAGATCATACTTTCGTTATACTATTAGATAGCATACTTTATACGAAATAAACACTATAAAATACTGCACAGATATTAAATTCTTTAGATAAGTTCACTAAGAAATCGCTTTAGTAATGGAGCATAGAAACACAATATATGCACAATTAATCTAAGAAAAGCAATCAGTGAAACACTACAAGGTAGAGATACTCCTATATCTGAAAACAGATTCCCCTTAGTGTTTTCAGTTATTGTGATCCTGTGCTTAATCCATTTCTAATGGAATAAACAAGCTCTGAAACAAGCAGAAAAAAGAAAAGGGGGAAAAAAAAAAAGCAAATGTGATTTCAAGATCTCAACAGAAAATTTATGTCAGAACTGGGGCTCTGCAACTCTCTTTTCCCTGTATACAGACCCCTCTTCTGCACAGTTACCACCAGTAGAAGAAGCAGCCTCCAGCAGTCTGTCGCTATCTCTCCCTGTTACAGGCATTGTCTCACAAACTCTTCAAAAGAACTGTGACAGGGGTAAGTCCTGTCCATCCTTCACATCTCCACTTTCCACCTACTCTTTTGTGTCAGCACCCAGCATTTGTGCAGTTGCATCAGAAATCAGATCATGATATTGATCCACCTGAAAATATCTCACCTGAAATTTTTGCAACTGGATTAGTTATAACCTAATGGTCATGGCTTTATGACCATAAGTGGCTTTAGTGACAAACCAGCCTCTGCTGACAGCACAGACTTACAGCAATGAATCGGTTCTGTTGATGTTTGATTAACATTGTTGAACAACTTTTTTAATTAAAGAAAAAAAATCTTATTTGCTGCAATGAGGATATAGACAGACTAGATTTAGGTGTCTAAGAACCGTTTGTGTCAACGTTACTTCCTTACAAAGAAGTTGCATCTTGAAAACAGTTTACTATGTGTCTGTTCTTACAATAGACAACGTTGTGATATTATTGTCATACTTCATGAATGAAAGCATGATGTTTCTTTCAGCTATTCAATACTTCAGAAACAGCTCCAAATGTTAATGTTTAAAATCATTATTTAAATTTAAAATGTTGATGAGAACTACAGTAAACTCATGTTAAAGTGCACTTCAAAGGTTACACATTTTTCCATGAGAAGAACCAGAATCTGATTTTGCAACTAAAAAAAATTACAAAAAAAAACCAACTTGAATGCTACTTCACATTAACACAATGCTGCTCATCCAGAAATCTCAAATCCATAAGAAGGATGTAAAGAAAAAAAAATAGTAAGAATTTCATAAATGGAGAAATTGAGGCACATGGAGTTTATACTAAGTATTTTCCAATTGAAAAATCTTTCCTTTTCTCAAATTACATACTTCATATTTAAGAAAATTGAAAAAGTTGTAATTGTATACCCTCACCATAAGCAGCTTAATACCAAATCAACCTCATACGTCATCATTTTAGAAAAACCCGAAGTTCAGAGATTATTTCTGGAATAGGTGCTACATTTTATCATTCTGGGGTAATAGACTGAGGTTGTAGCCACTTTATGTTTAAACAGCACTTGTCAATAAAAGAAACTTCCATATCATAAGCAAATAAATGATTTTGGAAGTAATGAATCTGTAAAATAATGATAAAAAAATGTTTGTAGAAATACACAAACCAGCAAGAAAAATGGAATATGAGAATAATAGTTCCACTCGTAATTGGAAAATAAGGAAGAAGAGGGACATCAAAACTGGAGTGGAATAGGACTTGGTGCTGAAAAATTCTCTTTTCCTAGAATCAGTGGAAAAGAATGTGTGATACTTGTAGATAGTTTCTGAATTGTCTGTGTATGCAGCTGTCTGTAGAACACACGAATCAACCAAGAAATGACAAACGCACAGATGATTATGTTTAAGCAGAGAAGGTTAAATTACTTGTCTCGATGAGTTTAAACAAAGTCTAAAAGAGCCAAAGCCTCCTGACACTCGTTGTCTTGCTGTAAGTATGAGGCAATGTTACTTGCAATTAAACCAGCTACACAAGCCTGACACTTTCAGTATATTTTTTCAGTCTTTTCAGTATTATGGAATTACTGATAGCTAAAATAGTACAGAATTAGACAATTTAGGCTAAATCTTCAACTGAAGGTGTTGACCTTTTGAAAATGGATTCCTTCAGCACATTGGGTTTTTACTTCCTCTATCTTGTTTCTCATTTAGCAATTATTCATCTTTTATGGCTTCCTTCAGCTAAAAGCTTCAGCAACAGGAACATTTATTCAGAATCAGAATGGAAGATCTGGTACTTTTCTGTACATTAAAAAAAGAAGAAAGTTCAATTTTCCTACTGAAAAGCACAAGAAAGACCATTTTGTGAGATGTAAAGACAGAGAGAAAAAGGGGCTGAATTCCCAAAATATTTGATGGCAGAAGTAATAATAGCAATGAATGAGGCCACATAAATGATTCATGAGACTCATTTTTTTCCTATTGTTACTAAAAAGAGGCTCATTATTACTCAGAAAAAAAAAAAGCTTTGTTGGTGATGTAAAAAGAAATCAGTATTTGCTATCAATTACTTTCATTAACACTGAGCCTTTGTACACAGTTTTAGAAATATATTTTATAACAATATAATTTTGTAATTTCATCCCTACTGTGCTTTCAGCCTTCTGAGGCCCACAAATCTCTTTAATACCTCCACTCCTGCTGATAATAAAAAGTCTTGTGGGTGTAGTAACAGCTAAAAATACAATAGTAAATGATTCCTATATTACCATTTCAGAGGTCACAATGGGTAACAAAGAGACCACAAGAGCGTAAAATAAACACCCTGCCCTAAAACATAAGCAAGATGTAGCTTCAGGATGATTACTTTGAAGAGATGTGCTTCCTTTAAGAACGTTTTCTTCTTAGGTTTGAAGACTGTTAGAAATGTCTGAACATATGTTCTGAGGCAATGAAATTTCAATGGGATATTTTTCCTTTTAAAGCCCAATCCTTAAAACACTGACTTGCAACTTGAGACAGCAACAAAAAAACGAGTCAAGTTAACAGCACATTTAGCTGAGAGATGTAAGGAATGAATAGAGCTAAACCTGGGCTTTTTGATTTTGTAAACAATGTGTCATTATAAACCAATGAAGACAATAAAGAATGGGATTACCGTGCATCCATTTGAGAAATTTCAATCAACATTTAAATAGTTTTGGAGAATTTAATGTAAAATAGAGTGCTTTCTCAAATAAGCAATCAAAATAATCCATTAAGCTCTAATCACCATTATGCTTGGGTGTTCCCATGCTTTAGAATAAACTGATTGTGTAAATACTGTTGAAGTAGTACCTCAGGTATTTACCTTTCTATTTTTTAAAATGTTTGTTCTTGTTGTTTTTGTTTTTAATTGCTGCACATTATACTGCTTGATCTTCAACTCCAAAAATATTATTCCTTCCTAAGCCTAGTTAACAGAATACCAAAAAACACAAAACAAAACAAAATTCTTGATAAGGTTATAAATATGTATAAATGACTCTAAGGCAAATGAGGCCAACTTCACATTACTGGAACACAAAGACTGCATCTGTGTAAATCATGTCTCATTACTATTACAGCAAAGAGACTTACTGTAAAAAATTAATGCTGATTTATCATTAAAATCATGCTACTGAACTTTCAGAAATGGGGGCTAGTAGAGATCCTGTTGTCCATTTTCCCCCACAACTGAGATGGTGTAACAAAAGGGGTGTCTGGGCACTGTGGGAAATTTTACAGACTGTAACTGGCTTTGCAATCACAGTAAGGTTATAAACTTAGATGATGAGGCTAGATATTTCTGCAGAATAGCATTGCAGATAACTGATGAAAGGAAAGCAACATAAGAAAATTTTGCATCTCACAGAGAAGCTAGGAGGTTTGCACAACTTGATTTGGATTAATCAGATAGGGGAAAACACTTGCAGGCAGAGAGACTGATGTAGGTAATACCACTCAAATTCCTTCTAAAATACTTTTGCACCTCTCTGTCATGAACAATTTTTGAGCTCAATAGCAAGGAATCTAGCACTGGTTTCACAGGTTTTCTGAAAGGAGAAATGCAAATGGTGCCAGAAATGAAAGGATTCCAAAGTTCTTTTATTTCATCTTTTTTTTTTTTTAATCATTACTATTATTACTATATACATATTTATATTTATGAGGACTAGGTTTTACCTGCTACACTTACACACTGAAAATAGGGAGGAAGTCAGGAGAGTAATAAATAGATAGAAATTTTGAAATACATAGGAGTAAAAACATACACTATCATAATGACAACTAAAATATCAGCAACTACGAGGAGAAATTCAAATCTGACAGTTTACATAACATATTTTTACCATCAATATTAAAACTGTACAGCACTGATGGAAATTAGCACCAGTGCCAGAAAGAGGTGCTTCATGTCATGGAAATGTAGACTGCCAAAATCTTTTCATGTTTCTGATTTTATTGTTCAGATATTTGCCTTTCATGACATTAAAAATTCTAGTTATTATACTATCTTGACAGCTCAGTTTGGATGGAACTGGTCTTTCCTGAAGGCCTCACTTTCCAGAAACTGAAATACCCATATATTTGCTCAGATTGCTGGGTCAGCACTAACATTCTACATAAGAATGACACACTTTAGTCATGGGAATTTTTCAGACAGAAGTTTCCCTGTAAAGTGGTATAATTGCTGGGGTTCCAGGCAGCTAATCTGGGTTGCTAGTCTAGAGAGTAATAACATTATGGTTTTGATTTTTCCTTTAGATACACATTTATTTTGGTTTGGGTACTCCACAATGCTTGGTAAGATAAAGGCAAATTCTATTATAAAGATGCTGGAGACACAACTTCCTCATACACATTTTTGTTGTGTTCCCTTTTCACTTTTTTCAGTTTGTCATAACATCTGTCACCACAGGAGCGCTGCACACCTTTATTTTTATCCAATTGTAAATACAGTGTCCTTTCAGCCACACTGTATGCTCGTTACCCTGGTCTCTCATAGTCTGAATTGTACATCTCTGACTAGCTCTGAGGAAACTGTTATTGTCTTTAGTTCATAGTGCCTTCATATCCTGATAGGGCAGGGTTCCTCTATATGCATCCATTACCCTCTTGCTATCATTCTTCATCTGACAGTCTTTTATGAGTATTATCATTGTTCTAATTCTACATTAATTGTATTTTAATTGTCAATTTCTATCAACAGTGGGGGAATGGAATAAGATAAGATAGGATATCATGACTGACAGGGCCATCATCAGTTAAACACGTGTGTTCTTTGGACACCCACATTGTTCACTAGATTTGTTGATGTGCTCCCAGATCAATAGACTTCCCTCCTTTGATAACTCAATTTCTAAAACTTTGGGATATATAAAATACACATTTCAAATGAGCATCAACCAGACATGGGGGAACAACTTCAAGATACAGTAGAAGTCTGAAAAAATTTTCTACTAATTAGAGATGATGTATTACAGGTACAAATTGTTGGTTTGATCATTGAATCACTCAGGTTGGAAAAGACCTTAAAGATCAAATCCAACCATCACCTAACTGTACTACCCTAACTCTAACAACCCACCACTAAATCATGTCCCTGAGCACAACATCCAAATGGATTTTAAACACATTCAGGGGTGGTGACTCAACTGCCTCCCCGGGGAGCCTATTCCAGTGCTTAACAACCCTTTCTGTAAAGAAGTGTTTCCAGATATCCAAACTAAGCCTCCCCTGGCGCAACATACAGTCATTTCTCCTTGTCCTGTCACCTGTTACCAGTGAGAAGAGACCAACCCCACTTTTGCTGTAAGCACCTTTCAGATATTGGAAGAGAGCGATAGTGTCTCCCCTCAGCCTCCTTTGCCCAAGTCTAAACAGCCCCAGTTCCTTCAGTCGCTCCTCACAGGGCATATTCTCCAAGCCCTTCACAAGCCCTGTTGTCCTTCTTTGGACCTGCTCCAGCACCTCAATGTCCTTTCCGTATGAGGTGCCCCAAACTGAACACAGTTCTTAAGGTAAGTCCTCACTAATGCTGAGTACAGGGGGAGGATTACTGCCCTAGTTCTGCTCACCACACCACTCCTAATACAAGCCAGGATGCAATTGGCCATCTTGGCCACTTGCATACACTGGGCTCACATTCAGCTGACTGAGCATCAGTACACCAAGGTCCCTTCTGATCAAGCAGCTTTCCAGCCACTCCTCACCAAGCCTGTAGGGTTGTTGTGACCAAAATGCAGGACTCGACACTTCGCCCTATTGAAACTCATACAGTTAACCTTGGCCTATTGATCCAGCCTATCTAGGTCCCTCTGTAGTGCCCTTCTTTCCTCAGGCAGATCAACATTCCCTCCCAATTTAGTGTCATCCAAAAACTTAGTGAGGGTGCACTCAGTCCCCTCATCAAGATCATTGATAAAGATGTTAAATAGGAGTGGTCCCAGTACCAAGCCCTGGGGGAAAAGAGAACGTATTATCAAATTTAGCTGCAAATTTACAAGAAGTCTACTATTTTACACAAAGAATGGAACATGCTTTTGCTTTGTGTCACACATACTAGTTTAAAAGACAAAAGACTTTTCAAATGCATGCACTGAATGATAACAGGAAAAAAACCTACATGGTTCCTTTAAGTATGAAGTTCTGGACTTCCTCAGAGCCAAAGATTCTGGTAAATGTCAGCTTCACATAGTGCCTTGGCACCAAGTGTTTAGCTCTGAATAACATTAACTTAATGCACAATGCAGAAAACAGTTACATTTGGCCACTTGAAGATTCACTTATGGCGCTGAAATTTCACTTTAAAGGAATGCTTGCTAAAGTTGCCTTCGCCTTGAAAATAATACAGATATTTTCACCTAAAAGAATAACTTCATTAAGAAAATCACACATTGCTTTCCTGCTTTTTCTCTACTTGGACTGCCTTTCCCACAAAAAACAGTATGTTTCAATTTGGTGAAGGAAGACTATAAGTGACATTGAACCAGAACAATGAAAAATGGTCTGGAGAGGGAAATTACATTTAAAGTCTTTGGAAGAATGAGGGTAAAATCTAGATTTTTTTTTTTTTTTTTTTTTTTTCTGGATAAACATGTCAACCGATGTAATTTTTTGGAGTTTTTTTGTTGTTGTTGTTGCTGCTGTTTATATAGCCACTACTTCACTAGAATCAGCTATTTCTTTATGAAATAAAAGCTGAATCATTTAGCTCAAAAAAAATGAAACATGTTTATAGATGCTGTGAGGAACCAAATGTCTCTAGTACTTTTGATTCTTTTTTTTATTTGACAGTTAAGGACCTGAGTCTCTTAATATCATAGAACATACTGGTCTATTGGCCTATGTTATGCTGGACATAAAAAGCTCAAAAATTGACTACTGCATTAAAACAGAAATATGTAAAAATTCCAAGAAGTGACTAACACATCCATTTTTGCTCTTTCCCACCCTCCTTACTGGAAATTGCTAATGATATTACAGCTATAGTTGAAAAGAAGAAAGAAATGGACATTGGTCTTACTTATATCATCCTTTGACATAATTTACAATGTCCAGCATTAAAGTGAAAAATCTACAGAATTTATTTTTGTGAAGAATAGGGAGTTTTTGTACAGAGACTGAAACCTGATAGGGGAAAAAAGAAAGTGGTAGTTGAAAGTGGTGATTTAATTTACAACTCTGGATAACATACTACACAGGTGTAAAAGATAAGTGGAGTACATTATTTTTTATAGTTCATTTAACAGAAGAAAGAATCTGGAAATTGAAAGAAAGCAATTGTGAGTAATGTAGTCAGCTTCAGAGATAGTTTGCAGGCTCGTGGAGGACAAAGCATTGTGTAACAAGACTAGTTTAAAGTTTTTAGTCATAAACATAAATCATGAATTTGCAACAGAATAAAAGATCAGACACTGAATTAGCTAGCATCAGAGATCTTTTATACTTTAAGAATATATTTATGTATTTGTGCAAGTTAGAATATCAGTTCAGTAAGTCTAATTCAACAGTAGGGAAACAAAACAAAATACTGTTCTACTTACTGTGTCTGATTTTATCTTTAAATAGGGAGAAATTGAATACCAAGAAGTTTATTAAGCACATTTAAAACAAAAGAATCAATAGGAGAGATCACATATCTGAAAGGTAACATCAAACACAGAATGTTTATTTAAAGATACTGATGTAAGACTTTTTTCCTCTACCAGTAGAAACTGCATTAGTTTATCTGTTTACCAATTAAAATTAGTAAAGAAGCCGGATAAAACACTCTCTAAAACTTACATTCGATACCATATTCTGAAATAACATGACCACATATGATGCAATAATTTTTGTTCAAATTGAAATAGCAATCATAATCTATGCTAAACTATAATAATACTGTTTATTTTGAATTGTTTTTAGGACCACCTATGAAATGCATTAAAAAAGTCCATGTTAAGAAAGACAATATTTATGAACATTCCAAATGTCATCAGTGAAAACAGTTGCAGATTAAGCTATGTGGCAGAACATAACTTAAGTAGCGGACTTGTACAGAAACAACAACAACAAAAGAAATTGGCCCTTTCTTATGCAAAAAACAAAACAAGCAAAAAAAACACAACCTCACAAACAAGATCTTTTATTGCTAGGAAACTGAAAATAAAATAACAATCTATACTTCATAGAACATACTATAGAATCAAAGAGTATTCTGAGTTGGAAGGGACCCACAAGGATCATCGAATCCAACTCTTGGCTCCATGGTGTAAGAGGCCGGAATGACCTCTGGCTCAAAGCTTTGTTCAACAGCACCCATCCAAAATACAACCTGCTCAACAAGCTTCGGAAGTTAACAGTTAACTATCATGAACACAGGAGTAAGAGGACAGATTTGGCACTCCAACAGCTACTGTCACCATGACAAACTGGACATGACACCCCTGATAACTGGGGCAGGCAGGAGCACCCCTAGCAACCAACTGATGATGGAGAGGATAAAAACCTGAAGAATTCTGAGGAAGAACGGGTACCCCCCTGCTGAACTGTAGCCATGTAGGTCAATGAAATGTCACTGACCGACTTGCAGCCTTCCTAAGGATCAATGAGATCGCAGGTGGTGACTATCCCTGCCTTGTAAAGTATTTGCTAGGATTTCTCTATTTACTATTGCTAACTCTCCCATCTTCCCTCATTCCTTAGTAGCTTAGAATTTGTAATAAATCACTGGACAGCATTTGGCTGCATTTGTCGCCTTAAACTTCCATGAGTACATATATACATATATATATATATATATCTGTTGAACCATCACCTCCAATAATTGGATCACAGGATCACAACACAGGGTACTTATAATACCTAGAAATCAAACCACATTTAAGAGTTTCTTGAACTCCAGCACTAGGGCTTTGCCCACTGCCCTGGGCAGCCTATGCCATGCCCATCATCCTCAGGTGGGGAACTTGTCCCTAGCCCCCTGCTGCCCCTCCCCTGACACAACTCCATGCCATCCCCTTAGGTCCTGTCACAGTCACACAGAGCAGAGCTCAGCAGCTCAGCACTCAGTCCTTCCACTACCTGTGAGAAGCTGCAGCCACCATGAGGCCTCTTTTCAGCTCCTCTGTGCTGGGCTGAAGCAACCAGGGGACCTCGTACATCTTGCCTTCCAGACCATTCACCATCTTAGTCCACCTTCAGATACGTACTCATATATCTATGTCCTCCTTCCACTGGTGGTGCCAAAAGCTGGAGCCAGTGCTGGAAGAGAAGCCATGCAGCGCTGGAAGACAGGGAAAATCCCTCTCCTTTATATTGCTCATCATATGGCAGCAATCATTATTAGCTAAAGAGCAACGCAAGTGGAATTTACAAAATTTGTCCAATTTTACCAATATTTGTTTGGATTTTGCTTCCACAAAAACAAAGCACAGGGATTAAAGGAAACTTAGGCCCAGTCTTCCTTAAGCAGCTCAAAATACTAAGAAGAAAAATAACTACCAGTCTCAAAGAAAACTATCTTTATTTAGCACATCTGCAACATTTAAATAACTTTTTTATTTATGAATTTTTACCAGACAATTATGATTACAGAGAAACCAGCTGATATTTTCAGCCGGAATTCATGCTAGCTTTGCCTCAGAACATTGTTGCTTCCTCATTTCCCTTGTTATGCTTCATAACTGCTCTTTGTGTGTTAAAAAGTTGAGAGATGAGAAATGTGTCACACTTCTGAAAGAACTAGGACTCTCCTTAGAGAAAACATGTTCCCACGAGACTTCTAGAATGAAGATGCTTTGTCTAAACTTTAATGTATTAATTAGGTTAGCTAAATTTTGGAGACAGAGTTTCCTTTTCAGCTGTGAGTTGTTTTTACAAAGCCCACCAATAATATGCAAGTTATTCCTGCTTAATACAACTGTTCCTGTCTAATCACAGCTATAGGACACTATAAAAAACTTATTATTCCAACAGGGTGCATCCAAATCTATTAAGCACCTGCTATCTATACACAGATGTTCTACTTGGCAAACACACAGAGGATTAACAATAGTAGCTATGGTATGTGCAATTTGTCTGTATTACAACTCTTCAGACTTTACGGGTCTGGGAGAAAGAAGTAACAATTTGTTGGGTGGTTTACACTTTGTTCTCTTGATAACAGCATGCATACAAGCCCCAGACCCAACCATGCAAAGCATCTTCTGCTAGAGAACTGGAGTTAATACAGCCATCCAGGAATGCCGGCCTAGAAGGCTGCCGGGGCAGTATCTGTAACAACAACAGTGCACACACTCTCAGGCATCTAAATGACGTCTAAGGTCACATGAAACTACCAGGGCAGCACAGTCTGAAGTACTTAGCACGTAATTACAATAGTTTTGTGATACCCAAGTTTCCAGTGTCACTGAGTTGCTGAAATATAAGTCCAAGCTCAAATGCTGAACGTGAAAAGTGTGGAAAATAAAGTAGCCATGGCTTTCAGTTACAGCACTAGCAGCTATGAAAATAAGACATTTAAGTAACGCTGAGGCAAAAGATAGCATACCAAGATTAATTCAATTTGATAAAGAGTGGAGAAAATTAACACATTTTTCTGAAAAAGACTGGAGGAGGAAGAGTATCAGGAGACAGTATTCACCCCAGTATGTCCTCATGAGTTGCGCACATCAGCACTCAATGTGAGATCTCACTGATGAAGACATGCATCTTAAACATAAGTAATTATTGAGAAAGGAAAAAATGCTTCTACTTAGCAAACCAGCACATATTGCTATACTATCTCACCAATCCTATCCTTTATGTAATATTCCATGAAGTACAGTTTTCACACTTCAAAAAAAAAAAAAAAAAAAAAAAAAGGTTAGCTGGGCCTGTAAACTCTTCATAAGAAAATACTAATCTTTAAGAATATTACTTAGTGATGCTTTACAAAAAAAAAAAAAAAAAAAAAAAAAAAAAAAGAAGCACTGACCGATTTTTGATAAGAGTTTTAAAGAAATCTGCTATTCATTTTGATAAGAAACGTATTTCTTCTCTTTGCTATTTGTTCCTCTTTAGATTCTTGATTCTGTTAACACGAATAAAAATATACTTTCTTTACCCGTTTTATCCTTTTCAACTACAGTTCAGGAAGAAAATGCATTACAGTATTTTTGCTGAATATTAGTCTTCGGGGAAAAGAGCTGATAAAATTTCAAGCTTTTTTAACATTCTCTCTATAAGAATTTTAGTACATTATATCAGTCCTAATTATATTGTATAGATTTCAAAGTTTTAATTACAAATTAAAAGTTTTCCATACTGCCTAGAAAAGCCATAAACAGTTCTGAGAACAGAAGAAAACATCTAACATAAATTTGACAACAGTATGTGTATATATGAATGTGTAAGATACAGAGTGGATGGAAATATTGGGTCATCCATACTTTTTCCTAGTAGAGGCATGCTGGGAATAAAAGCAATAAAAATGTTTCTAAATAGCTCCTTAATCTTTTCCTTTTACAATAGGTCAGAATAAAAGTAAGACAGAAAAAGGACGCATACAACCATCTTTACTCAAACCAGAGCAGAAGGTAACATCCCCTGTCAGTACTTCAGTTAGATAAGCAACATAAATTCTTTCTTAGATGATACAATGCAAATTTTCTGTTCCTCTTTCCAGCTAGTGAACCTTATTCATAACCATGGGTTAATCCTCTTTAAAAATCTGAAAGATAGGATGACTAAGAAAAGCCTTTCCAATGGCTGGGTTGTAAATCTCAAGGACTCTTATCTGTTCCAGACCTTTTCTTTTAAAATCTTTTATTTTGGCAAGTCTCTCAGCAGCAATCTGGCAACGAATTGATGTCACTGAAATTTTGAAAAATGGCAACAGGTTCAAAAAACAAATAAATCCAAAATGTTGGCAAACATTATCTTCAAAGCAACACATCATTTCAAAATAACAACTTCTAATGATCTTCGCCAATTAACTACACTAGGAAGTTCCACCGTGACAACACCATTAGCAACCTAGACTAAGTTTAACAGAAAGTTTCTCATCGATATGGCTAGGTTTCCAAGGCAGTATTAATATCTCTGGTGCTTTTCCAAGTGGCTGTATTTTTGGAAGAAATAATATACCTTAACAGCAGAATAAGATTTCACTTCAATATTGAGGTTTTACTTCAATAAAACTATTAGAACTTCCTAGATCAAAACTCCTAGACTAGTCTATAAAGTGAAATGCAATGTCGTTACAGTATAGGTGCGGGCCATGCCAACAACAGGAACTTATCATTTTAAAGTAAGGCTGCATGAAAAGCAACCTGATGTAAGGTAAGGACCACATCATTGTAAACAATGAGGGCCATTTCATTGTTTAAGATAAATATTAATATTTCTGTCATATTTGCAAATGGAAAATACAACTAGAAAGGCGGAGCCTATTCATTCTGATTTACTGTTTCCATATTGCAATGCATCTCAGTATGCTAGAGCTGAAAACAGTTTGTATGAAACTCAAGAAAAGGTTGTTGCACCTAGAGGATGCAAAGATAAAAATAGCCTGTTGTGGCTTCAGTGAGGTAAGGATTATTCAATAACAAGACTGTTCCCATACCAAGCAAAACCTAAACCAGGAAGTTTTAGAACATAGCACACTGTAAAGGCCAAAGGACCAGCACAAACAAAGATGATGTTACAAAAGGAAGGAAAAATGAATGCTCACTTGTCTCCCAGGATCTAGGCTCACAAGGAAAGAACTCCAGAAGGAGAAATCTCCAACAAAAGACTCTACCTCAGTGGCAGTCGGCGCTTAAATGTGGTCTGGAGCCTGGCTTCATCTTCTTCCAGTTGCACAGGTGAATTGTCTTCACCTGTGCTCCCAGGGCTTCTCTTTCTTTCAGGTTCTCAATCAGTGGTTCAGGCCGTGACTCAGCAGTCCCCATACCCACACACTGTCTCCTTTTTACTAAACTAATATGTTGGTCCTTAAACTAAGATATTGATCCCTGTTGCTCAATCAGCCTATATCACCTTCTAAGCAAAATCAAAACGTGTCTCCCAGATTTCTCAGTCTGGGAACTGCCAAATGGACTGCATGAGGTGACTGCTTCAGGTTTGGCACTCTGTACCGTACACAGTCCTCCAAGACTATCTGATCAAGGGTTATAATTTCAGTTGCTTACACATCCCGTCATGCCACAGGTCCACACTGTAAAGCCGTATTCTGACGTCATGCAACATATTCGTCATATATTATTTAATATATTTTAAAAAGAAAGTAGCAAAAGACACACTCGGTTTCCATTTGACTTACTACATCAAGTGGATACAGTGTGCTTTAGAGAAGGTGATAACTGAGAAGTTGGAATTTGAGAAGCACTGTGCTATGTGGCTTTGTAGCAGACATCTCTCCCTTGACTGGATGCAGTCAGCAGCATCTCTTCTGCCATAGACTGATAGGAAGAAACATGATATAAAGTATTACTAATGTACAGCTCTATCAGACACTAGCAGTTCCTTGGAGAATATAATAGTGTCTCACCAACAATATGGTAATATCTTTGTAGGAATCGCCTTTGGTTATTTTTTAGGATGCTAATGCAGCAGTAATTCAGTGCTTGTAAGCCCAGTTTGGGACCATCAAATTATCCACTATATTATGCCTTCCTCCAGAAAAAGTTTTCTATAGTTAACACAGACTTACAGTAGTTAAAACTCAGAACCCAAATCAGCGGGTGAGGGGCAGCAGAGTAGAAATTTTGTGCAAATCTGTAGAACTCCATCCTACGCAAAAGTGTTCCTTGAATTTGATGTTGTCACTGTTGAGCTTGTTGCAGCTGCCACAGCTACATCTTGACAGCATAAATATCTGCAGGCTTCCTTGGCTGGGTTCTGCGTGAGCCTTAGGCAAAGAGAAACAGGTGACCCATTGTCTGCAGGAACTCCAGACAGTCCTCTGTGAGCAGGCACAGCTGCTGGAAAAGAAATATATAACACCTAGAAATCCCCTTAAACGTTTCCTTCCACAATAGGTCATAGCAGAGGTACCAGCCTGCTAAAATTTAGATTGCACACAAAATCAGCATACTGCAAATGCAAACAAGACAGTGATGTAATTTACACTATTTTTAAACTTGAAGCATAATCAATGCTTAATTCTTTTCTCATGTGTTAATTGAGAAAATAATACTAATATTTGATTATTTTCATTACTGAAAATTCTGATTCCAGTGTCAAAGAAGCATTTTGATATTGTTAAATATTTCAGATTGTACAATGTCTTATATCATAATGAAGGCTAGCTCAGTCAACTGTAGATTACAGACTGGCTGACTTACATTACATCCGATAGAAGAAATAGGAAATTCTATACTGATCCTTAGAGGAAGAAAAGAGAGATTCAATAAAAGATGAAAAAGAAATATTAACATTTAATATCGAAAATCCAGAGTTTTTCTGTTAATAACTCAAGACTTTTTTCCTATAAAATGATAAATCATTTGACTGTACATCTCTTAGGCATGCACCAACCAAAAAAAAAGGAAAATGCAAAATAATTTGTAGTAAGCTCCAGCGCCCAATAAAGAAGGTATGCAGAAAGCTGTCTCCCTCAGAGTACTTTTATTATTTTTAGCTTTTTTTGAGAGCTCAGTGAACTAGTCTTTTTCTTTTTCTTTTTTTTTAATATTATTATTTTTTGAGGTATTTTTTAGGTTTAGCTGGCATATATATAAATTTTAATAAATTTATTCTAAAGAGGAACTGCTTGAACAAAACAACATAACCATGCTATCTTATTTCTATAATGGCTCTGTGGTCCCATGAACAGAATGAATTAAGAAAACAACTAAAATGTCAAGTGCTTATTGTCTGAAACTTCCATAGGTAATAACAGGTCTGAACTTTTTCAATAAATCCTTCAAGGATCATGAAATTTGCACATAAGCACAAACACACATAGAATTCCACTAACTCTGTACAAGTTAGATAAACTTTCCCGAAATTCTTCTGGCAACTTATATAATAAATGGATTCATAAAATGAAAGAAGAGTAGAATGAGAAGGAAAAGAAGCAGAAAAAATTGAAAATAAAAGCATACATATATTTTCTGCCAAATGTGGGATATATATACACACATTTAAAATAATAATTCTAATAGAGGGAAAGGTGCTTCTCTTTTTTTAAACATACTGAAAAAAGACCATTTATAACAAGGGAATAGAAATTCCTCCTGCAATGGTACTAGAGTACAATGATTTCCTTTCTGATTTTGTATAAATAATAAAAGACTGCTATGAGTGACAGTTTTCCTGCAGCTAGCACAACAGCAAACAAGAATAGCAAATAGCACTGTCTAATCTGGAGAGAAATATTTCTGTTCTGAATGGGTGTTTAAAATATTTTAAAGATCAGTTTACTTTTATTATTGGAATCATTTTCTGCGCCTTTCCTGAATATATTATTTTTTTTTTAATCTACTGTTTCTTAGAAGATCAGAAAAAAATCAAATATTTGCTTTTATAAGTCTTTCATCTGGACAGAAACACACAAACACAAAATTGTTATGCTTTGTGCCTGAGACAGTTTATCCTGAATCATGGCAGACAATGATTTATCAAGCACATCAGTGATACTGCTATAATCTGCAACTGTGGTGTCAAACTCTGTAGTGTAAATACACTTCTACTTATTAACATTTACTAATGCTTTCCAATTAAATCAATTTCTTTGGCACCACTGTAAAAGAGACTATGAACACTCCCAAATATTTTGTTCAGACTACAAGCACCAATTCATATGCACCAAACAATTCAGCTGGCCCTAGGTTAATCCTCTGGGCTTTGCCTTATCTGTACATGGAAAAAATGTTTGTTTTCAATTGAACTAGTTCCATCATACCAAAGCACCATGATGGAACATACCACCTACCATCACCCCACAAGTACTGCAACTGCCAAAATAAAGGCTGGGGGGAAGTACTAGAAAAAATAAAAAAAAATCGAAACTACCTTGTGCAGCAGTCCTAGGGAACTTAAATTTCTTATGATTTCTTATGATATATGAACAATATTTAAATTTTTGAATCCTTAAATTAATACTTAATTCACCAACAAACAATTATACCAACAAAAATATTTTAAGTCCTTATTTTCCCTCCTCTAATCAATAATGCAGCTGAATGGAGCTGAATGGTGAAGAGATACAGTAGATATCTAGACAACTGCAGTATTTAGGTATTCCCAAATACCTTCATTCTGCACCCTGAATGCACATCCCATTCCTCTTAGATTTTGTTAGAAGTCACCAAGCAAAAGTTCCGGTAAGCAGAAGTACATTTCTATTATCAGTGATAAAGATAAGGACAACACATATTGTATAAACTGAGAATCCACTACCTAAATACAGATCGTGTAATACAGGTACTACAAGGAAATCCATAATTAGCAACCAGCAGGCATCATTTGCAGAGCACATAAAATATCACTAACTTTGTCAAACTTAAAATACGCATCCTTATCTCTATCAGCACTTAATATAAAGCCTACTGCATTAGTTAGGTTGACATGTAGGTCACTCCTCTAACAGACTAAAACAATCCATAAACCAGAATCAAATGTATAGCTTTCTGTTTCTCTTTCTATCCCTTTTGCGTGTGTGTGTGTGTGTGTGTACCATTGCAAGCAGTACCTTCTTTATTCTCCTGCCCTAGGAAGAAGAGTTTAATGCCACTACATTAAAGAGACTCTGAGCAAGATCACATCCTAAAACTGGTCTTTGATGAAACTGAGCACAAACATGCAGATAAAGACTCCGAGATGGAAATCTTTTTTTAAACATACACAGCTTGAAGTCCCTCTTTCATTGTACCAATGGCTTACACAGATTACCGTAACATACACAAAATGGTTCAAAAATAATTAACAATATATGAATTATTAACCATATAAATGAATTGCTTTATACATGTGGTCAGCATTCCCTACACCTATCTTTTCTGGTGGAAAATTGAACAGCTAACTCATATTATTAATGATCCCAACAATTACATACTGAATGTTCCTAACTAGCTTGTACTGCATTCTTTAAAATGTGGCAACTAGGATAGTGTATTCATATTTATTTGTTTTATTTTGTGATAATAACCAATAAACCACCACAATTGTGAGAACAGAAAACCTTGCTGTTATCCAAATCAGTGAACTGCATTTTATAATCACTACCAAACTATTTCCATACTTTATTCCACAGTTCACATTTCTGTGCAATGGATACGAAAAGTACACTCACAAACATATTAGTACATAATGGAATATATATTTAACAGACACTTATAGAGCAAAATTAGTTTTATTAGATCTATTTTGCTTTGCCTCTTATTTCTCATTTTTTCCAAATGCTGCTACAGAAAACAGAGTTGACTGGTCAAGGTGTTTAGTTCCTACACTTTAACAGTAATGCTGCTCAGAGCACTTCAAAGCATATGTTGTTTGAATATATTATGCTTAGAGCTTCTGTATGAAGGAGGAAGACGGTTGCATAGCTTGGATGCTCTTATGTGACCAACTCTTCAACAACTTACAGAGAAATCATTATACAGCAGAAATACTCATATTATGTACTAGAGTTATTTTTTTTAAGTGATATATCGGCCTCCTATAGTATGCATTTAACACAAAATGAAGGCCTACTAATTAGGTTTTGATTTCAATTTTAATCTGTCATTTGATCAAACAGATCCTTAAAAAGTACAATGAATTTTACAGCTTTTAATCAATTTTATCATGCATTCACAGATGGAAGTTCAGTATGTTATTATCCAAAAAAGATAACGCATGAATGGATTATAGATATGGACAGATAAATATGGATAAACAGGAATTATAGATGTGCACAGTTTTTGGACACAGGTAACAAATACTGTTATCATTAAGTCATTTTGTCAATACTAAAACCTTTGTTGGATGTTGTGTGCCTGCGCTGCAGAGCAGCAGCTGCTGAGACATCATTCAGGCTCTTTTATGACTGGTAAAGAACATACAAAAATGCAAAGGGTTATTTTTTTATGTGTGTGTGTTAAGGGCATCAGCTTGTGCACCACGCTTCAGCACTCATGTTTACTAGGCCTGCTAAAGCTCTTCTGGTCCAACAATCTAAATGACTACCAGATGTCAATAGCATCCTCCTGCAATTGAAATTTAGACACGTACATGAACACACACATTTTTACTTTTTACATCTATACTTCAGCTTTGTTCACTCATACTGCTGTCTGTGGTTTCCTGTGAATAGCAAAATATATCTATCCTGGTACAGAGCAACCCTGGCTTATTAGCACATTTATTTAACAGTGGAATATCTTTCTACTGCTGTACAGGCATATGTACACATATATGAAAACCTGAGTCTGTTTATGAAAGTTAAAGGTAATCAGAAGCTATTGTTCAACCACAAAGAAAGATCTGGGGCTGTTCAGCTTGGAGAAGACTCTGAGGTGACCTAATAGCAGACTTTTAGAATCTAGAGGGGAGCTACAGAAATGAAACTCTTTAGCAGGGTCTGTTGTGATAGAACAAGGGGAAATGGTTCCAAGCTTAAAGAGGGGAGATTTAGGTTAGATAAGGAAAAGTCTTTTGCAGGGAGGATGGTGAGGCACTGGAACAGACCCATCTCTGTGGACTTTCAAGACAAGGCTGGACCGGCCCTGGGCAACCTGATCTGGTTGTGGATGGCCCTGTTCATTGCATGGGAGTTGGACTAGGTGACCTTTAATGGTCCCTTCCAACTCTAAAGATTCTTTGCTTCTATTCTATGATTGTTGAAAGTCTTGAGACGGCACAATCCCAGCAGCAACCTGTACCAGCTATTCTGCTTCCACACTTTTTCCCTTGCACACTGGAGACTGGGCTGAGCACATATGCAGCTACTCTGAGGCATCAGCATGGTCTGGGGGATTTGGGGCATTAATTATTAGGTACTTCTGTTGTGTATGGTTGTACTGCTTAGAACTTAGAATTTTACAAGCCAGATAACTTCACTAAAAGCAGTCTTACACTGTGCATATCTAGTGTATATTATCAGCATTGTGGTTAACATCTGAAGTACTCTTCAAATTCAGTAGTAGAGAGGAAACAAGGATACTTAGAAAGTTTTGGCAATCAAACTCTCTCTCCGGGTAATGCCTTTAGCCTGAGTAACTTCTGTCAAAAGTGTGCATCCCTTAAGCATCTTCTTTTGATTTAAGCTCTACATGAGTTCAGAGAACGCTTCATATAATTGCAGAAATTAGACATGAGAAGGATTCAATCAGTCTGTCCTTCCGCTGTAGCTGAAATATAGTGTAGAGCTCAATATCAATGTCTTGCCAAATTCAAATGGGTCTGTTGAGCAAAGAAAGTTCATGTTGAGGGCCTGAAATACATTCAAAACACACTTGGAAGAGTTAATTCAGACTAGCTCTAGTTTGAAGCCTAGTGCCCATAACTGGCTGGAGCAAATTGGCATATTTCAGCAGCGTGCATTCTAGGTTAGTTTCACCCCAAAGGAATCTTTGGGGTTAGTAATGAGGCAGTCATGAAAACCAATGTGCTCTAAGAAGGGACAGTAATAGATTAATTTCAAATCCTAGTAAAATCTTCCAGTAACTGTCTCTTAAGATAGAGTAGTCATTATTCCCTAAATTGACATTTTATTTTCTTCCTGACAGTCAGTCAGTCTGGACTTTGCGTTATCCATATGTGGTTTGCCTTACCCACTTCCTGTTACTGAATGTTTTGAAGCTTCAGATAATCATAAGCATACTTCCACGGATAGCTTTGGATACCTTAGATATTCACTGGAAAAAGGATGGAAAAAATAAATTAATTCCCCAGCCTTTTAATGCTTCAGCCTTTGCCACTTCTGGCAACACACACTACTGCTAGTGCATCCTCAAAAGCTTCAAGTGGATACCTTGGGCTTAGGAAATAGAATGAGTTCTATGCAGAGTTCGGAAGGATAATTCAGAGAGCAGTAACTCCAACTTCTGATCCCAGCAAGAGATTTTTCCTTCCCTTGATTATAGTAATTAACGTTACAAATTACTGTCCATCTCTGCTCCAGAACCATTAATTCTATGCATTTAAAACAGTCACCTGTTAATTCTTACATAGCTTTTAGAAGAAGTTTGTTTAAAAACAAGTTTTCAAAGATGCTCAGAAATATTTAATCACTAAACTTGCACTTAATTCAAATTATTATTTCCACACTTTATTTATTTAGCTATGGCTTTATTACATTTGGCTTCTTTAAAAGTTAATGATTTGATTTTAGCCAGGAGAATGACTAATTGAAAAAAAAACATGAGGGGAAAAATAGGAGATACTGGGCTGCATGCTGTAAGCTTGAAATAGAAAGTTACCCACAAAACAAAGCTAAATCCTCTGATTTAATTCTTGGATTGCTTACTGGCACATTTACAAAACTGTATTTTGTTATGTCAATATTTTGTATACATTAGGATATTTGCAGAAGAAAAAAAATCAGTGTGTTTCCTATCTGTAAGAGGTATCTGTTATCTTTGCTGTACAACAAGAGTAGCTTAATTTTTTAAAAAAAGAACTTCCGATAGTCAAAAAGAAAACAACCAGGGAAGGGTATTAACCAAAACATCCATCAGTTGAACAGAACTTGTAAATCCAGTCAAACAAATAAAGGACATTGCACTGTTGAATCATCAGATTGCAGATCCCTGCCCTGTGGTTTGCTGTCTTTTAGAGAATGATGCAAACTGTTAAGCTCTCCCAAACCCTCCTCCCTTCCATCTGCCTACTGACCCATGCAGCTGCCTTAGTGTTCACATTCGCTCCACTGGAAGTTTCATGCCTGCCTTGACAGAAGAAAGTAAAATGTTGCAATGACAGCAGCTTCAATGGGACCAAGGAAAAAATGATGGAGAAGAGTAAAATGTGCTATTTCTGTGGATAGCTGAGAATTGGATAAGAAAACTTTGTGAATCACTTTGCTTCAGAACTGTCAGAACAGAAGGTATGAGGAAAAAAAAGGAAAAATATGCAGAAGTCCAAAACTCCAAGGTGTGTTTTGTGTCACTTTTAGGAAGAGAAGACAATATATGTAAAGAAGATGCACTGCACAGAAATTTAAGTACTCGAGAATGCAAGCATAAATGCTTAACCTGCTAAAAATAATATTAAATTCTACTGAGACTGGTTCATAATAGAAGCAGCTTCTCTGTTCTTGACCATCATTTCCCTCAACTTGGCATTTAGTAAAAATGAATTCTGGAAGGTAATTGAGCATGCTTTTCTTCCTTCCTCTGAGGCCCATAAGGTTATTTACAAAAGAATATTTAAAACAGTTATAATGAAGTGGATCTCTACAGAATAGTTTCCTCGCCTATTCATGCAGTTAATCTTCTGAAAGGGCACCTATTGGTTGGTGAGCTCACACAGGATTCACTGAGACAGGATATCCTTCAGAAGTGGTAAGCAAAGAAAAACTGCAAGCCAACATACTTTGTTAAAGAGATAAGTAAGTTTACTCTCAGTAAAAATGAACTTTCTCTCTGGAAATACAGCAAAAAATGTTATTTCAAGTAATTTTCTGCACTATTAAAAATCTTCAGGTGATCTGAAAGACATTGCTTGTAGTACCCTTTGTTTTGTATTTTCTTGCACTTAATATATTTGTTTTGTCACTCTGCAGGCAATTCAAGCAAACTGTCAGATATAACGTTTCAAGAGGTGAGGTTGAGACCAGAAGATTTTTAGGGAATATGCAGGTGGTTTTGCAATTAGCTGTGTCTAAATTTGAAAAGCTGTCCAACTACCAAAACCTAGATTCATTTTAGTCTGAAATGTTCACCATTCTCAACATAGAAAGTGAGCTCTGTTTATTCCCGCAGGCTGTATCACTGGGCAGAAAGATCAAGGGCTTCTCATTATTTTTGGTGAAGCTCAAGATTTAAAGGAGATGACTATTCTGCTCAGTGATAGTAATTTATTTAATCACAGCAAGTTGAGTTCAGTAGTACAATATTTATAGCCGATGTTCTAAAACAATTTGAAGTCTTTGCTTTTGAAGACAATGATAATCACAGGGAAACTGGAACTACTTTTCTAAATAAATTTCTATGTATCATACTGTACAGTGCCTGAGTTAACTTGTGAGCAATAAAATTATAAACTCTACCAGAAATCATTGGAACTAAAGTACTTTGTAACTCTTTTCTGAGCAGAAAATTGTCAAAGATAGATAGTCTCTGCATAATATAATATTGTACCATATACATCCATTTCCTCTTCTGAAAATAAATACATACACTGACTATGCAGAACAGTATAGTTTCACAGTAGTTTTTGGTTATAAAACATAGAGCCCAGGTCCAGCAGATATGTCCCTCGTAGCATGCCTTGGGGATGGTAGAATCACAGAATCATCAAGGTTGGAAAAAACCTCTAAGATCATCTAGTCTAACCATCAACCTACCAACAATACTGCTCACTCAACTACGTCCAAGGAGATACTTTATTTTGGACAGTCCCATGTTCCACCTTCTTGCCTTTTCATCCATCCTATAAAGCATACAATATTTGAGCTCACGACGACAGTGAATTTCTACCCAGAATACACATCTCCTTTTATACCTCTGAACAACATTCCTCAATCAGGGAAAGTCTGCCTTATACCAATAAGACAACCCTATCACTAAAATTACTAAGTATCTCCTATCTCAGAGCCCATTGTAGTATTTGATGAGGACCACTGAGTTTCAAAGCCTTTACTTTCCTTTTCACATAATTCTTTCCATTAAGCAGTTGCAACCTTTTTTTTGTCTGCCTCCTGAAGTCTAGAATTAGCCATGAAAAACAGACAAGGATGCTTCCTTATACTCCTATCAGCACAACAATTAACAATTTACCTAACTTACATTACCGAAAGGAGAATTTATATGCATTTATATGCATACATTCATGTTAATTTACATCAGTGTATTCAGTATATCCTTTATCACTTCTATATATGGTTTAATCTGGGAAAACTGACACACATCTGCAGAAATTACTGGACCAGTATTGACTCTGTTGCATAGAGTAAAATATTGACGAATGCCTGAAGAAAACAATCTATAAGGCTTACTTCAATACTTACTTAGACGAAAATACAAAAGAAGTCATTCTCGGGAACTATTTATCTGGTCTTCATAGGAAATTCCTCACATTTAAAATACCAGTCACAACCCTGGCTGACTAATGCACTTCTTGAAATGAAGCTTGTTAGCCAATGATTACCACATGGAAAAGACCAACACAGAAGAAAAGTATTTCTGAAGTTTTACCGGTATAATTAATCTCGTGTATCACAGGGTGTGTGAATGCGGACACTGTGGAGCAGCAGTGCACAAAGAAGTTTGTTGAGATCTGAGTAATGTGAAATTAACCTCAAGCAACGCTAGGGATATGTGGCTGTTCAAACAAAGTTAACGCTCCTGAAGTCCTCTCTATCCTTTCTTTCTTTCCCAACTTCCCCCCCCCCCCCCCCCCCCAGTTCATATAGGGCCCCACTAGAACCTCGAGTTTTGATTCAGCTGCACCACAGCTCCTCTGACAAGAGAGCGCATCTCCTCACTTCTCAATAACTTAATGGTGTAACTAATTGATCTCCATTCCTTCGTAAGTACCCTAATTAAAATCAAAGAAGCCACTGCTTCTGCTCCCATTTACTTCTGTCAGGAAAGCTCTTTACACTTCAGGAAATGTGAATGTTTGGTCCAAATAGGTGCCACAAGTTCAAATTCACTCTAACACTCTCCTGAACTCTCTCAACCCCATTTAAAATGAGTTAGAGATAGCCAGAGGATTAGATATGGCTCGCACCAGCTGACACTAGTTATACTAAGCTACTCTGAAAATACATGCATTTTTTGTTTAGCACTAGCCAGAATTTATAAATTTTTTTGCTACGTTAAAGCACTGAGATCAAGTTCTGTTGGTACTCAGAGAAAACCACCACTAACATGGGCCAAGGTACAAAATCCGGGTCTTTGTGCACAACTGACTCATCTACACTTGGTCCAAAAGTCAAGGCCCCTGTGTTTGGCCTCAATTTCACAGTGAAAAAAAAAAAAAAAGAAGAAAAAAAAGAAAAAATCATTTGCTTTTGTTGTTCTTATCCTGCATTGCACACATGCCCACTGTTTTCTTGGAAACAGCTGACCTAGGGCTCTGTTCCTCAGGGTTCCTTCTCATTCTGAGGCACAAAGCCTCAGACCAGTAGGGTAACATAGCTGTGCTGTGTGAAGAGATAAAGACCTGCAGACCTTTAAAAGTTCTTGTTCCTAATTTGTGGATAGACAATGAAAGCAGGGAAGGGCTCTGATGCACAATAGCAAGCAGTCACCTCCACCTGTTGCTCTGCTCTGCTCCCTTCTTGCAGATGGGTGCGGGCTCTCTACACAGAGACAGATTTGGGCAGCTTAAATACCCTTGTGTGCTTAAATTGCTTCTGTTACCTGTGGCTAGCTGACAGCCGTCTGTGAGCCAAACGCCAAGTATTAATATTTAAGATTTTCAATACGTCGATTTTTTTCCCTTTAATCCAGAAGGCTACTGTCACATCTCATGCCCAGACCAACCCCTTTGGTTACCAGTCAAGTTAACATATGCTTTTAGCTGATGACTGCTTGCTTTGTAGTACCTAGAGCTACAATAGTATGGTTACTTTGCACAAGAAAAAATAAAAATAAAAAATTCTGATTGCACTGTGGTGTTTATGGTTTGTGTTTCTGAAGATAAATTATTTGACTTGCTGTTTCTTTTGCTGAATGCTATGAAAAGATCAAGCTGAGCCCTAACATGAGGAAGGACTTTGTGACAGATGCATTTTTTTCAACACTTCATGTGTCCACAAATATCAGAAGTCGTTACCAGTTAGAACAGGAAACTAAATAAAACCCTCCGCTTTTTTCCTCTGCTGAGGGACAAACTGCTTTACAGTTCATTCCCATGAATCATTTTGACTTGTTAGCTATGTAAGCAATTATCAGAGTTAGTGGATATACCAAACATCATTTGTAAAGAAGGGATTTTTAAACTCAGAAAATTTGAAAGTTAGGAATCATGAAGCATGTAGATGCAAGAAGAAAGTGAGCTGAAATTTCCAGTGTAACTTTCGGAAAGCAGTTGGTAGTTGTTTAAACTGTGTGTATCGTTCTTTTGTTGTTGTAGTTGTTGTTTTGTATTGTTTTGTTTTGTGAGGAAAACTAATGTGAATACTCATTATAAATGCCACTCAAGTGCAAAGCTCAAAACAGAAGCTCTATCTGCAAAGAGCAACAAAAAGCAGCATCTGGACTTCACTGAAGGTGTCACACAGCTCTATTAGGCACACAAGAAATGCTCTGAGGGGGTTAAAAGTCAATCGCAAGACCTGGGACCAGCGCCAATAAACTAGTACCTGGCCAGGCTTAAATTGAATTTTAGCTGCCAAATGTACATTTTCAGATTCCCAAAGGAAGCTGGTTCCTCCGTGTGGGTGAAGTAGACAGAGGCAGCTGTTGAAATGGAAACCATTGCATCAAACAACTTGGGAACTGATTGAATTTAAAATTGGACTTTCGTATTCCTTGATTTTTGCTTCAGAACTCATTGAGGGGATGCAGGTGGCTGATAAACAGAAATGTATCACTCAGGCAAGAGGTTAAAGAAAACCTTCCAAACAAACAAGAATTTTGTCTTTTGGGAGGGGGAAAGAAACCTCAACAAAGTCAACAATGAGATACAGAATCAGGCTCTTATTAGGTGTTGATCAGAGGAGCTGATCTGGTTTACATCACTGTTAGTAGACTGAGGCCTAGATTTCACAGCTACACCAGTATAAACCTCATAGAACAATATATTAACTTGGAATATAATTACAAAAGAATCCCAGTATTATTTCAATTTAAGATTACAGCTAGACTTCAAATAATGTACAACTCTCTCTCCCCCCCTCTCTGCTTATACCCTAGTGGTGGTCATTTTCAAAATGTGCACATAAAAACAAAAAGCGTGTTAAGGTGTCCAAGTCCAATATTCCACAGTGAATTTTGCTTTTAATTATTGTTATCCTCATATTATTAAAGTAAATAAATAAAAAAGCTGGATCACATCCTATTTTTATGTCTTGGAGCATTTCATATAACACTGATGTCAGGTCTCCAAGAGGTATGACTCCCTTCAGTATCAAGGGAGCTGGATTGCATTTGCAGCAGTGAAGGATGTAGTTTAGCACGCTCATTTGACTGAGTCCAAGATAGAAATGGATTGCTGCTTACCACATGGTCACCTAGTCACCAGTGATGGTCTTGATGCCTCCTTCTAGTTCCTATGCAGGAGAAAGTCTGTATTCCCTGTGACAACTACTCAACTGAAATACATTCCAAAAAATACAGAGACATAAGTAATACTGAAAGCATTTTATGTCTCCCCAGACAGGCAAAACTAGTGATATAACAAAGTTTACTATGATTCTTTATTCAGTAATAGTCATAACGTGGCAAGTTAATAATTGCTTAGCCTTTAACTTAACTGAAAGCAAACTGAATGAAATTGATGGTAAGTGTCATCACCAATGGTAACAGTAAAAACGTGCATAATATCAGAGAAAACTCTTGTTTGTATTTCACTAACCTCAAGTCTACAGGTTTCATTTTCAAGTTTACAGATAAAAGTATATATATTCCAATAACCACTTTCATAGGTCTTTTTCATCATTTATGGTGAAGTGCTGTAAGATAAAATTGCTGTCCAAGGTCTTTAATGATATTCTACCACAGTAAAAAATTTTTCTATATAAAATAAAAGCTGAAAGCCACCCCAGATATTTGTTTTCCTTGAAATGTCTCTTTCGTGAACTTTGACACACAGTGATGAAAAACACTGACTAAAGTCATGTCTTCTTTACAAAATCAAATGTATACAGGCCATATAGCTATAGCAATAATGATGCCTAGAGGGATCATAAAAGAAATTCTTCTCCCCAGACCATTTCTCAGATGGAGATAAAAAATAAAGCAAAAGTTCTTAGCCTTCATGACATCATTTTAAGTACATTTCCAAAAATTGAAGGAAACATAGAACAGCTGGTAGGAAGGACCTTAAAGATCATTTCCTTCCAGTTCCCAGAACTGTCAAGTCCACATCAGTGCTTTCTAAGTGAGTTCTTCCCCCAGCCTGTATACATATCTGGGATTGTGATGACCTGCATGCAATATCTTACTGCTGTGTATTGTCATTAGTTTCTCATGGGCCTACTTTTCAGGGTTGTTCAGGTTCCTTTGGATATCATTCCTTCTTTCTTTTACTTTATTATAAATAATAATAATAATAAAAATAATAAAAAAAGGCTCATTGAAATATATTTGTCTTAATGCTATTTAACTGTCTGTGTTACACTAAAAAAAAAGAAAGCAATTTCACAGATATAAGCCAAAATAAAGGGGAGTAGAAGGGAAGAAATGGAATGAAAGCCATTTTCTACTTAAATGACAACATACATTGACAATTCAGGTTCATAATTTCAGGTCTCTCACAGATGAAGGCACAGAAAGACAACATCTAAAAAAATTTCTTGCTAACTGGTAGTTTCATAGCAGGCACCAGGCTGCAATTGCCAGTGTCTTAAGAAAAGACTACACACCATAGCTGACGTTGGTATCCATGTCTCCTCCAGAAGAGGTTTTCCCAACAGCATAGGAGACAGACAGTAATCTGTGAGCAACTGCCTTTATTCTCAGTGTAACTCATCACAGTTTATTCAGACCCCTCCCTGTCCAGAGAAGGGAAACAGAGAGAAACAGACTTGGTTTCTCTCCAGGGAAGTACATTTAGCCTGGAGGCACACTGAAAATCTGTATATTTAAGGAATGTAGTATTTTTTTAAATAGACTGTTTCATGTATTAATGGTCAGTTCTCATCTCAGTAATATTTTTGCTTTTATGATTATGGGAGTAGTAAATACATGCATGTTGATGAGTCCTTTCCCCACCCTATATGCTTTGCCATGGAATATTCAGTGCAATTAAAAATGTGTTTATGGATTAAAACACAAAGCATTCCTATCTTGATAATGGTAGAAACAGATTTAAAAAAACAGAAATTACCATTTTATAAGATGAACAATCCTACTGCCTGTGCCAGCATCTGTATTAACTAAGAGACACAAAAAAAAAATAAAAAATAACATTAGTATTAACTTTAGGTATTGACCTTACTGTTTTAAAAAAAGAAACAAGCATTCTCAGGTCAATTCAATTCATATTTTGTCTTTCGTTGCCCAGGTAGATAATTTCAGCCTACGCTAGAAAGTTAACAGCACCAGTTAAAAAAAATAATAATAATAAAAAAATCCTAAATTAGAATAACAAGTGACCTTGCATAACTTTAAGACCTGTTTGACTTTCAGGTAAATTCAAAAACCTTCCATAGAATGAGCTCTTATTTTCACATCAAGCTTATTTTTAGCCTCAGTAGAACAGTGATATACTGTTCTCTGAGGATTAAGAAACAAGCATCATGGTTAACTTAACAGTGAATTTGACTTTGAATTTATTTCCTATTTAAGCTTTGAGAATTTTTCACAAAAACTGGAATGTTTTGGACTATTTTTAAAGAACAAACAGAATTCTCCCTGTTCTTACTCTGTCTACAGACTAAAAAGCATTCTTTGTCAGTTGAATTAAATCCTCTTTGAGGTGGCAAAATGGAACCCCAAGTACAGTACTTCCCTGGCATAATATCATTGAACAGTTCTAAGCCCTTTGTTCATTCTAAGTCTACTTTGAAAAAGGAAAAAAGGAAAGATATGCATGAGATATAATGGGGATTTTTTCTTTGGTTGTAGTTTTTCTTTCTTCCTTTCTCTGTGATTTATATGAATGCATGGGAAAATCTGCAATGGTCAGAGACCAGAAAGGTTCTCCATTGTAATTCTCTTACCCTCTCCTCTCTCTCTCTTTTTTTCTCCCTCTTTTTTTTTCTTTTCTTTGCGAACAGATGTACCTTTTTTTCTACACTTCTTTCAATCCCATATTTAAACAACCATTTGTTTCTCTTTTTTTTCTTAGTACCTTCATTATAATTTAAATGTTTCAGTTTCTGTAGATGCAAAGTAACAAGTGATGAATTCTGTGTGACCTATTTCACAATCAAAAGAGAACTAATGGAAAACCATAATTCTTAAAACAGAGAGAGATACTTTCCAGACTTAAACAAAAGGTAGGTTACATTTCAAAGAGAAATATCTAATGTATGTCATCAAGGTCACACAATTTTATTTTAGCTAGTTTTGTACATATTTGCAAGCTCTTCTTTCACTGTAACAAAGTAGACATTTAATCAGAACATCTATCAAGGTCATATATAGTGCAGAGTTACCTCACCTCTTTTAAGACAGATTTAGCTACATTTTGAGGCCATGGAGGTTGACAGAAATATTTGTACTCTGAAGAACATGTTTATCTGTGGTAATTTGTAAGGGATATTCATATAGCCATACTCCTCAATGGTCTAGTTTAATTACCTACTACAATAGTTCGGAGTTATTTCTTATTTTAAAGAGGTAATTTTCTACCTTGTAATGTCACTGTTATTAATTTTATGTATCATGCTACATGATAAGACAAAGTATTTTCAAGGTTTTGCTTAAGCTGTTTTTATTGGAGTCCTTTCATTTGAAATACACTGTTGTAAATTAAAATGATTATGTTTTACTGCTGTAAGTTGCTAAAGAACAATTTCCACTTTATGCTGATGTATTTTCATTGGCATTTTGATAAAAGATGATTAACTAAAAACAGAAATATAAGTAGGATTCGAAAACTATCTATACTTCCTGGACTTCATTAAATAATTTATCTCAATACATTTCTTTAAGTTTGAGTGATACGTGCAACTTGAGAAACTTAATTCAATCCATTTTGAACTGAAGATCACTGGAAACAATGGTTGATTTACTACACTGCTAATCCTAAAGCAAATAATAAAAGTACACTGAACTAGATTTTACCTCTCATGGAAAGGTTTGTCTGAACTTATTAGGCTTGTTCACAAATATTCATTTTATACATAGAAATATGTAAGGAATCGGGAATAAACTAACATCCTCAGTCTCATAAAGAAGTGTGTCATGGAATAACTGTTTTGGAGCTTTGGGTCAAACTTTTAACACAGTGCCTTTTAAAATTTATTTTTATCTGTAATCTTAATTATTATTTCTTTACATTAATTTAATTTCTAGGAAATAAGAAACAGAAGTAATTATTTCAATAACACCCATCATTCTTTGACTGCAACTACATTTTTTATTTATGTTTTTACTTGAAGTAGATGGCATCTCATATTAATTGAAATTCTAACTTAGTAGGCAATAGGCACTGCAAAACCTAGAAGAGCAAAAAGCCCCTTTGGGTCATGAGCAATTTATGGTGAAGCAACACAAAATGGTGAGTTTCATAGAGGGAATTAGTTTGTACCCCACCAATAACTGCTTCAAAACAGATTCCTGTACTGCAATATATCACACTCAGAGTATCTTTTGTAGCTACTACTGTATCTGAATTCAAAAATTTACTGCATTTCTGTGGTACTTGGTACTACTGTTACTTATAAATTATTCCCCATAATATGTCACCCTTTTCCAGCACCACAGAGAGTCCTAACTTTTCTGTGTCTTTAGATTGTTTTATTGCATTTTATTTTTAACTTCCAATCTGAACCATGATAACATTTTAAAGTCTATAATCACTAATGGCTAGCAGATGTACATAAGAGAATTCATGGACAAACAACAAGACTCAGAGGATTTTTGGAGGCCAGGTCTATGAGGAAATTTTAAACAAATTGCATTCAAGATTAAAAATGAAAGATAACTTACGGTGAATAGGAAGCAAATGTGTACAGAGGAAAGTATCGTACAGATTACTATGTCTACCATATGTAAGGAAATTAAAGACAGCTCATTTGCAGCAAGAAAAATTTAGATCAAATATTAACAAAAATATTCTAACTACAGGAGAAGCTCTATTGCTTGGCAGAATGGCAAGTATTCTGTGTTTGTAAGAAAGTGTTGGGAAGGAAATGTGTATGTTCTAAAGATGTTAGATTTTGTGTAATAGTAGGAAAATTCCAGGTTCTATCTCTCTTTAATTCTAAACTATTAATTGTCATCTTCTGGGCACTTATGCATTTAAAAATAGCCTCATTTTCAAAGCACATTTGTCATCTACCATATTATAATCATATTTATAGTCTGTTATTCAAATCACCTATGAAAAATGAAATCACTCAGACTATCTATCACTTTATAATGAAAGCAAATAAATTCAGACAACAACAACAATAATAATAAAACTAACACCACTGAATATATCTCAACAAATTTTCTGAAGACAAGGAGACCACAGTGCCAGTGTTTGAACACATACAGATTTTGAAACCTAGTTATTTACTGAAATTAACCCGTACATATGGATATCACATATCTTACTA
Organism: Callipepla californica brunnescens; assembly: GCA_023055505.1. Lineage (NCBI taxonomy): Eukaryota > Metazoa > Chordata > Aves > Galliformes > Odontophoridae > Callipepla > Callipepla californica. The sequence goes on along the minus strand of JALIRH010000084.1, from coordinate 312,390 downwards.
TCACTCTCTTTTTTTTGTCTTCTTTTCCTTTATATATGAAGTAAAGGATATTTAATGTGTATGAAAACAGACAATAAACTATAAGATCATACTCCTAGTTCACACATCTTCAAGCCATTTGAACTATTCATGAGTCATACGCAATGTAATGCTTTTGAATTCTGTAGAAATCAACTAGTAGGAGTGAAAAAAACACTAGCAGCAATATTATCACCCCAGAGATAACATCAAATTAATTCTAAAGAGTGGTTTACATGATAACTGATTAGTTTTATAAGAGTAATAAATGGAAATATTCTTCAAGAAACTAATGATCCAAAAAAGAACTATGTAAAACAGGTAATCATCTGTTAATTGATCTGCTGCTGGTACTGTATGAAACTTGAGGCAATACATCTGGCGCAGAGTCTTAAGAATATATTTGTTGGTTAAGCTGTGCCTTGGAATAAGCTGCAAAGATGGGCACCCAAATATTTATTACAGAAACAGAAAATGTTGACAGCTCATTAGTGAGATAAATATACACTCTCTGTGAACTTAGAGATACCTGCATATACTTCAAGATCTGTGAATATGACAAAAACTCCACCACATTGCTTACCGTGGAAAGCTTTGTTCTTGCAAAAAGAAAAACAATACACAGTGTGAACTATAATTTCCTTCAACTGAAATATATCTTTGATGAGTAGAGGAATGAATGTGCTCTGAGGCTGCAAATCATAACTATCACAAGGTTGGCTGAATGGAATACTTTTGTCCTCTCAGTTTGTTTTGTTTCTTTCAAGTTATTAAAGTTGATTAAAATCCATTTTGTATATTGGAATGAATTCTACTTTACATTTAATTTCTCAGGGCTCAGATCCCCCTCCCCTCATTTCTATAAAACAGTAGAAAAACATAAAGAGCATCCTAGGAAGTAATATCAATTTCTGGTATGTTTTTCAGGATTTTTTCACAAACACAACAGGTTCTGATCATGGGATGGTAGAGATGGGAGAGAGAGAAGAAAGAAATACTGTTTTTAGCATGCATGCCCAGTGCATGCTAAAAACAGTTTTTCTGTGCTTGGCAAGAAAGAATTGGAGAAGGCTTCTCTGACTTTTACCCTCTGTATTTTACCTTTATTGAGTGATTGTGCAGAAATAGCATCTAGAGGTTTTGTTTGGGGAATGATATCTGAACAAGCAAAAGACATGCAGCATGAGAATACTCTAGAATTTGAAAGGTGAAGAGATTAAAGACAAAGGCCCTAAATGATTAAACCAAATCAGCCTTTCTCCATTCTTTAAGCATACCAACCTACAGCACATTAATCAACCAGTGAACAGGTGAAGATGGCGCCTGAATAAATTTCTAGCCTGAGCTGATGACTGTGGAGGAATTTGATCTTATGCTCTATATTAGCAATAATAAACGATTTTAACATGCAGTGAAACATTATAGACTTTAGTTGTCTACCATCAACTTCATTTTCAGTTTGATAAACTTTATCTACTTTTCCAGTTTGAGCTGAAATACAGAAGAAGGCTGTCAGACGCTGAATCTGATTTTAAGTAAATACAATAGGAAAGTGTTCACAAGCAAAATCTTATCTTTTCTTTTCATGTCTGTCTTCTGATCAGTCTGATCAGAAATGAGTAAGAGAACAGCAAGGCTGATCCCAGAACAGAGGAGGAAAAACCTATGGCTTGAGTTTCACCAGTGTAAATGGTGTGAGAGCCAAAGCACTATGCAATCGCTATATGACTGGTGACAATTACCTGATCTTGTTGCTCATGTTTAACAGTAGAAATCAGCAATACAAAGAAGGACATGTAAAAAATAGACTAAAACTAAAGGTGTGAAAATATATGTATATTTTTTCATACTCTGTTAGGCCCAAGGGTTAAAAAATATATACATTCTGAAAAGAGAATATTAGTGATGAACAAAGTTTTTCAGTTATCAGACTGGGACAAATTCACAGAGCCATTGAAGCCTCTAGTCATTGTCTAAGGACATTGAAGGAAAGAAATCTATTTGATCTGTGGACTTTCTTTATAGTCTGCCCTTGCTTTAGGAAGCAGAAGTCACGAGATCTTCTGGGAGACTTAAGTTCAAGTACATGCAGCATAGATGTAGTCCCAGTTACATAGGGAATGGGGAGAGGAAAGATGTCAGAATGGGAGCATGAAAATTCTTTCAGTGTGTCTTCAATGCATATTTAAGTACAATTCTATTAAAGAACAGTTTCAGTGACTGAGGCTAGATTTTTACCTCTCCATTAAGAGAAACTTCACCTTTCTTTGTCAGTTACTACAGTACAAAGGTTTCACTCACTCCTTCCCTCAACAGCACAGGTGAGTGAAGTGAATTCTTGCTACCCACAGCAACCTTTGCCATCAGCTGTAGGCTGCCCTTTTAATTCCACCCCGTGCATTATATTCTTTTGGTCTTTTTCCATTATGCTGAGTAATGCATAGGCCAGAAGGATGTGTGTGGTGTGCTGAGACTAGTACTCTGTATTGATAGAGCTTTATTAACTTTTTTTTATTTTTATAAATTCTCTTTTTTCTTCTTTTCACAGTCCTCCACATAAAATCCCCAATTTGTCCGCTGCAGCTAAAGCTTAGCTAATTACTTTGTAAATAAGAAGAAAATCTATATGGACTTTGAAAACACACATATTTACTGAAACACACATATTTACTGACTTCTGTAAATATATGTATATTTTACTCTGCGATTTAGAGAAAATGAGATTCATTATCTCTAGGCATGGATAGTATTACCAGTTTTATAGAATGTATAGTACATACATTACAGCATACTCAGCTAATGTTTTCTTTTTCTTACTGTGTAATTCAAACTTTTAATCAATAAATGAAAATATTCCAGTTTCCAGTTCTTATTTTCTTTACAACATTAAGTGGGATATGGCCAACACAATCTGTATCTCTAACGATCTGCAAGAGAATATTTTCATCTCCTCTGTCTTCACTGAAGCTGCAAATCAAATCAATATCTGAGTCTTTTCAAAACTTTATCAATGCAAAATGTAGACTATTCCTAATCAAGGAATTTGAAACCAAGAGCCAAGCTGAAGATGAATTACAGCTTTATATTTTTAGAATTACAGTCCTTGGGGGGAGTTCTTTTAATGTAGATAAAGAAACATAAAATAAAGGATAATACAAATATCTATCTAGTAAGGAAATTACTTACCATTTAAATGTTCAAAAGAGTTAAAGAAAAGTAGATTAAACAACTGATTGTCATAAACACAGGGAAATAAAACCTCAATATTAAAAAGGGCAACATTTCTTAAATATTCTACCAGTTCCAGTTAATATACAGTCTACAATATAAATTAGTTTTCTGACAGTAGTTGTGGAAAAAGGAGGGAGTAGACCAGTTGTTCAGTTGCCATAGCACACTAGAGGCTATGTTTGCCTCTTCTCAAAGAAACAGGTCTAGATAGCCTCCAAACATAGCTTAATGGAGTAGACAGATTATTTCAATCTGGCTGTTTTCTATGATCCTTTGTTTAAAGTGGACCAGATGTCTGTTGTTTAGCTTAGAATTAATTTTGTAATTATTTTAAAAAAAATCTAGTACACCAAGGCCGCATGTGTGGCACAGGTGCATTTTAACTGCTCTGTTGCATGTCTCTAATTAATGAATAGGATTCTGGATTTTGAGCCAGTTTTGCTTTGTTTGCTTGTTTTGGAATCTGCATATCTTTATTAAAAAGAAGAATAAGGAGTTAAAAAAAGATTGTGGACTGCAAAGTTAAAAAAAAAAAAGACTGTAAAGCATTAGGCTAATACTTAATGCACTGCAAACTACAATCTGATCACGCATAAAATAGATGAACTCTGAACACATAAACAATTAATGGGGAAAACTAAAGTGAAATACTGGTAGAGTTTGCTCATTTGATAACACACACCACAGGATAGCAGAGTTTAGGTTTTCTCACATGTATGGCAGTAGTTTTTTCCTTTTATTTTTAACTAAGAAAAATATCAAAACAATGGATGAAAAGGAAAGCTCAATATAAGAATAAGAAACTAGGTTTTCCAATTCAGATCGATGTATTCAACTCATCTAAATGAATATATTAAACAACTACTTACTGTAAAAAAGGAAGTATCCAGTGTCTCTTTTGGATACTTTCTGTAGATTTTCTCTGTTTAAATACATGCATAGTATTAACACTCAAGCTTTGTGTCATAGCAGGACTATGAGAGTGTCCTACTGAAAAATGGGAACAACTTCGCTGTTTCCAGTGAATCTAACCTTTAGGAAAAAAATTCCAGGAGGCCTTGAACTGTCCAATGAAATAGTCTAGATATTCATAAACATTATTATTTAAGTATCAGAAAAGAGTGAATTTGCTTCTCTAGAGGAGTAAGAAACTCTCTCTAGAAGAGTAGGCTCTCAGAAATGCAGGAAAATATATAAATTGAACATTTTCTTCTCTATCAGACACTCACAAGCCCCTAACAGTACAGAAGACCTTTAATTTTCCAATACTTGATCTTTTTTATTTTTTTTAATAAGCTTATATGGATGTAAAGTTCTGCAGTCTGTTAATGAGCTATAATCTGAGTTGATTTATAAGATATTTAGGATAAGATGTACCTCCCAGCTCCCTAAGCTTAATTTTCATTTGATGGGCTGACCTCAAGAAGTAGATTCATATAACTGTACAGTCTTTTTTGTCCACTGTTCTGAACGTAAAAATACAAATTTTTACATAAACTACAGAAGAAAAGCTATAGATTTTTTTTCTAATCCATTTCAACCTTTCTTCTTCCAGGATTCCATTCTTAAAAACATATCTTTGCAAAACAAAGAGGAAGATTTGCATATACATTCTAAACTTTAGATCTGGATATTTTCTTTTATTCGGATGTCATCTTAATTTTCATCTATGATCACAAAAAAAGTGAAAAATATTTATTATTAATTACACTATTTGAAAAACACATTTTATAAGTCTGAATTTGTTGGACTTACTGTTTTGTCCTGGAGACTGTGACATACTGAAGTGAATGACATACAAATGAAGCTACACTGGAACAAAAGAAAAAAAGCCATCAGTTTCACTGAAAAGGGGTATCATGAAATTCATAAGACTGGATCAAATGGTGAGACAACAACAAGAGAACCAAGAACTATACTCTTCTAATTTACTTTGAACATTACGGAATTTGTGTATAAAATGTCATCTTCAAAACATGGCATTGCTACAAAAATTGAGTATTCTGTGTCAATTTTTTTAACAAAACAGTATACAGTGTGCAGGAATGCTTTCTCACACTGAATATATTCTTTGTGACTTAAAGGGGTAGTACATAAGATTTGCCTTCTGGATAAATGCAGCAGTTACATTTTTTTCCCTATTTCAGAATGGGGTATATGAAGATACTCTTTGCAGAGAAAGTTTCCCTAGACTTTCTTGCAAATTCTGTTTAATTTCATTAAGAAGTATCCCTCCAAAATACTGACACATACGAGACCTGGTAGCTACTCCATCCAAACCTGTTCTTCCACTTCCACTAAATCTCTCTACAAGAGTGACTACACAGTAAATAAAAATTAAAATCAGAACTGCGATAGAGAAGCTTTTACCTCCAAAAGAAAGAAGCTAGAGATTTTATGAGGTCTGTTAGTGTTGAAGATATTATATTAAATTTCATATGGACCACTGTGTGCTTCAATGCAAAGAAAGACATTTCTGGCATTCAAAACCCAGTAAATTTGGCAGATACGCAGAGATATCTGCAGTTGCTTGGGAAATATCTCAAAGACGAAAAATAATTTCTGTAAAAGTAGTTGCCATCTACAACCACCTTCTTCTGAGCTCCTCTCTGAAATTGAGCAGATACAGTTACTTGCAAATTCCAGAATTCAGATTTGGCAGCAAGTGTCTTCTGCATGGGAAAATCCTGGCATCTACTAAATTCCCTACCTTGTGAGCATGAAGTATTGAAGCCTCTCATTTCTCTTTCTTTTCCCCTGTAGACTCCCAGCTCCATTGCCTTTCACAAAAGCAAGGTATTTCAAGGTCGCCTGATGAGAAGCATTCTGCTTTCTCAAAAACACATCTATTAACTGAAAGTCTTCAGAAAAATAAAAATAAAAAAAAAAAGTGAAAAAGCAACATTAAGAGGGAAAGGAAGGAAGAAATAGGATAATTGGCATATAGATCTCACACAGCTAACTCTGAGTCCCACATCTGGTTCCATTCATCCACCCATAGCTCATTTTCTCCACACAATAATGTTTCAGACAACACAATACCTATTCATCATTTTCCTGTATGTTCAATGATAAATAATGGTAATTAAATATTCACATACCCCCTAGGAGTTTATTTATACTAATAAAAATATGTCATTTATGTTTTAATTGTGTGTCCACTTTTAAGATGATTTGACTATTATAAAAGTCATAGATTTCTCTACAAAATAACTAAATATATGAAGACAGATAAATGCATTAAGGACAGCAGAAAACTCAGCTGCAAGAAGAATTATTCTTAGAAACAGTTAACTTGACCTTAGAACAACAGATCCTGCTAGACAATACCTAACATTTAAAATACCTACAGACAAAATTCATCATTGCACTAGAACCCTCAGTTTGCACTACAGTTGACAAAAATGGAAGAACAAAGTCCATGCATCTTGAAACAGGGTGAAAGTAATGTCTGGTAATAATGTTGAAGGATCTGTATAAGAGTGAGAACAGACATTTGATTCCAGTTCAGAAGAAAACACAGATAACATACTCTTTATGCTTGGTGCTGATTCTTATCTTCTCATGGGCTTTGACAGCACCCCTTGTCTCTCAATGTCAGTGAATCACTGCTGCATTTCAGTGCTCTGTTGTCTTTTCTGGACTCTGTGCACTCCTAAAGCAAACAGCTATAAAACTTTCTTTATAGATTAGAGGTGAATTCAGAGTTGCTCTAAATGACAGGTTGCTGTCTATCCCAATTCACAAAACAAATGTGAATCATTTCTAGTCTCTTTCAAATTTGATTGCTGGCAAATGCGAAGGTGACGTCCTGATTCAGAGAGCACATTCTGTGAAGAAGAGATCATCATGGCAAAACTTGGAAAGATTAGCTAGATTTTTACCTGAGTAACAACCAGACAAAGAAATTAGGGGATTGTACCAAGCAGTATATAGCACATCTAAGATTAAAAATAAAATAAAATATCATTAAATTATTCCATGGAAAATAGAACTAAAAGAAAAATGCAATCAAAATTCCCCCTACTGACTTTCTCCCTAATCTATCCTATGATTATTTTCACTAACAAAAACTATAAATCTTATGTAGTCAAAACCTCATAGCCTTATTATATTTTTGGGTAAGACTTCTGTAAGTCAAAAGTCTTGATCTTTCTCTCGACTCTGAGAGCTACACTGCTCCTTCTCAGAGATTCCTGAATTTGCTTGTCTGCCTATGAAGTCATCCTCTAGGAAGTGTTTTTACCATATGACAGACCTTATTCTTTTTGTTATAATGAGAAAAAGAGGTTTTTGTTCAACCTGATATTTGTACTCCATGTTCCATTAACTTGAAACAGACATCAGAAAGGCCACAGGTACAGATACCATTCCCTTGAAAAGCATTTAACAAGTAATTGTTTGAAAATAACCACACTGCTATCTTGATTATGATTTACCATGAAATTTACAGTATTAACTGTGTTTCATTTAGTTTCCAAAAAAAAAAAAAAAAAGAAAAGAAAAAAGTGACTAATTTTGAGGAAGATAATTGATCAATTCTACTGTTAGATTTAGCCAGAGTTTTTTGGATTTCCAAGTACAAATCTCTGTTTTTCTGCTTATACTAAATGGAACATTGTTTTACAGCCAGATTTATAGTTCGCTATTTTAAACATAACTTTTTATAAACATGGCTTCTTCTTTACTTGGACAACAGCCAAAGTCGTAACAAAGAATATCAGTTTTTTAAACTGATAAAAGTGTATCCGAGAAAGCAACCAGCCAGACTATCTGTCTACCAACAGATTTTCTAACTGTAAGACTAAAAGTATGACTAGATTAAAATTATAAAGTCAAATACAACAGAGAGCAACAAAGAACTCCCCTCCACCAATTAAAACACGATTAAAGCACAATTAAAACAAGCTTAGTAGTTTCTCATGTTAGTCACTCTTAACTTCTTTTAGTGGAGTTTAACAAACTGAATAAGTAACACTGACTGACTCTTGCAACTGCTTTTCAATCATTTTCATTGATTGACCAGACATTTCCCTACATAAGTACCAATAGGGACAAATGGAAGAGGACATCAGTAAAACGCTGAAGTAAATAGTGGGATACTAGCAAATGTAGATTGATTATGCTGTGCACCAATTAAACTGTTGTGGGATGGATGGAAGGAGGAAAAAGGGAGGAAATCTTAATTCAGAAGAGTTTTAATGGAGAACTTCATTAATTTTTAATTAGGTCCTTTAGAACACCAGCTCTCTCTCTTCCCCCTCTTCTTTCCTTCTCAGTACATAGACACAGAAGCACAAAATTAAAAAAAACACACCATACTAACATCCAAAACCCCACCTAATCTGGTAGAAGGACAAGTGAAGACTCTTCAGAAACATTCTTCTTTAAGAATACAGTTAACGTACATGTTTTTAAATGTTCTGTGGGACATCAAGGACATCTGCCCAACTGTCTTGCTCTGCTGATTGGCTGTGACAGAGGGCAGCCTGGTAAGATTCCTGGAGGGGGCAATCTTCTCTTGGTATACCAAGTCTCCTTCAATGCTGTGAATTCATACCTGTGAATGAAGATACCTTCATTTTCAGCTGTTAGGGAAATAATATCCGAAGCTTCATGCTGTCAGGGAATCTTCAAAGACAGTGCCAGACTTAAGGTTTGTTTCCTCAGCCTGTGGGTGCCACTAATCAGACTTGACTACTTCACTGAACTGTGTGACTGTTCAGCAAATATCCAGCAGGGCCACCTACCTGGAGATGTTCTTTTCAGAATTGCAGAAGAAAGCTTCATTTCCCAAAGTCTTCTTTCCACAGATTTGCAAAAAATGATGTTTGAAGAGCTTACTCTTCATGAGGAAGTTGCCCCTAAGGTGGTAAAGTGGGCAGACAGATTGAAATAGTGTATGAAGAAGATGAGATAATAGTGTCATGTATTTTCTGGAGAATAAGTGACAAAGAAAATGAACAGAAAGGCTTGGAGGCTGACAATATGGAAAACATATGGTGAAAATACAAAAAGGGGAATGAGTATCCAACATCCAAGAGAATCAACACATCTTCACAACCTGCAGTACCTGCCTTCACGTTTTTACAAAGCTTTGTTTCTCACATTTGGTGCAGTATTATTTGGCACATAATAATAATGCAGATTACTGACAGTTCTTACTACCTGGCTGCTCAATACAGATTTTACAGAGGGTAGAGCAAAATCTCACCAGGGAGAAATTGCTTCAGTGTTTCTGTGCAGTAAAATATTCAGAAATCAGGAACTGTATGTGAAAAAGAAATGCACACTTTCTGCAGGTCCCCATTTTTGTGGTTTCTGTTAGCAAGGATCCCCTAGGAATAACTTGTTGAATTAAAATGATGAATGTTCGTTTCTTAGGAAAGCTCTGTAATTTTATTACTATTTATTCTTATTAGAGCAATACTTTCATGTCACTGCAGGTTTGCATATATGTGTCAGGGCTCCTTTATTAGCCACATTTTTAGAGATTTAAATGTAATGCACATTTGTCATTAAAGCAAAAATTTGCTTTGTGGCAAACTTTGCTTTAAAAGCTTCTAGCTGGGAACTCCTTGACTTGATTCTAATTGAGAAAAATAAGATACATATTAATATGAAGAATAAATAACAATCAAGTACTGAGTGCTTTATTTTTTCCTCTTTCTGCCATTTCTAGATTTTCACAAATCTATATAATATCACTATTAACTCAATAATTCCAGTATGAAAAATGCTCAGAGCACTAAGTAACAATATTAAGCACTAATTTGAATGCACTGGCTACCACTGGGGAGACAGCTATTAAAAATTATGCGGAAAGTAGATATAATTTGTATACACGTACCAAAATCTCTAAAAAATGATCGTGAAGAAGGACTGTGCTGTTTAAATTAATGCAAAATGCAATCAAATATTTAATCTATGATTAATTGCTCCTTACTACACCTTCAAAACCTGAGTTCTAATTTAAACTTAAATTGAAAATAAATGTTTTCAGCGGTTTTGAGTAGTATAAGATTCAATATTCAGATGCTTGATCTACTCAGAACCTGCAGAGAGTTAGCCTCCATATAATTATGATTTAGAATCTATGATTCTATGATAATTAGGAATATTGATGTTGGGTGGACATTATAAATATGTGAACATGCATTGTGTGTGTCTCTCATATTGCAGGGAGAGATGAATACACATACACATACAAATTATATGGACATAGTGACTCCTCTTGAACACTTTTTTTTGCACTACAGATACACCAAACTGAATACTAATTCAGTACACTCCTGTAACATTTACATGAACAAGGAAATGCAGACTGCGTGCTACAAGCTAAGCCATGAAACTATGGCTTTTTAACTATGTGAAAGAATTTGATATCCCAGTAAGTGTGCTATACACCTGGCAAATACAGGCTTGCAGTTCTAGAAAGAAATGTGGATTAGAAGAATACACTTTTCTGTAAATGCTCAGATTTTGCAGCAATGGAGTGCAGCTGCAAAAACATGAAGGAAACACTCCTAGAAGATTCATGCTGAATTAGCCATGGCACCAGAGAGATAGGCCACCAACAGGAAAATCCAATTGAGTGTGGGAGAGGAAAAACCAACAATAATTACAAAATTGCTGTGAAGATACCCTAGGACTCCACATAGTTTAAGACTAGCAAGCTGATTTTCATTTAGACTTTAGCTTTAGGACATGAATATTAAGGCAGCAGATTTTTCAGAATAAGAAAATTCTTTTGGTCAGTTTAGACAGATCATCTGTCTATTTAATACTTTAATAAAAGCTTTATCCTCTTCTATTCCTTACTGCCAATTAATGTCAGTTAACATGAATTTAATCAGACTTCTTATGCTCCCAGTACAATGCCATAGAAACAATGTAATTTCAGTAATTTTGGTGTGACTTATGGTAGCATAAATGAGACAAAGATGAGCCTTAATAGATACACATTTAAGTGTATGTTCTTAAGTCACAGTTTTTAAAGTGCCCCAACACAGTTTAAAAAAAAAAATCCTGTAGGGTACATCTGTGATCATAAACTGATCTTTTACAATAAAGTTAGATTAACTTTTCAGGAACAGCTTTGCAGACATACTCTAAAAAATGTAAATCCACACAGTAGCTTTATTTATGAATGAACTAAATATAGAATTTGATTGATAATCATGTAAAAAACTTAGTTTGGTTAAACTATCCAATCACGTCTCAGAAAAAAAGAAAAAATAAATCAGTGGATGTATCGTGATAATGGTGGTGTTATGGCAAGTGTTGCTCAACTAGAGATTTGAAAGATGATATGCTTACAAAGTATATAACTTACAATTTAAAAAAATGATTAGAATTGAGGGGAGGTGCTAAATGAAAAAGAAATAATTAGAAAACTGTAGGAAACATAAATCGTTGTACTTCAAATAATAATAATTTTATATTTACTTCAGAAATATTCAAATGAGTGTAAAACAAAAGACTTCTGTCTTGAGCACCTATTTTAGAGACAGTTAGTTAGAATTTTTTCTTATATTTTTCATGTAGTCCTCAGTACACCATAATCTCTCTGGGGAAATCTGAGTCCTCATTCCATAAAAAGGACAAAATACTCTATCTCACAGGAAAATTGTTCCACTTTGTTTTTCTCAGTAAAAGAAGTGAAACATACAAATATTCTTTTCTGATGGATATTATTCCAGATTCCAAATGAAACGTGTGATATGTGGAAGTAGAAAGAAGAGTGATTATAGCAGAACAATGCACTCTGGAATAGTAAGTCCTTATTTTAGTAGCCACAGTTTATGTTCTCGCCTGACACAGAGAGTTTCAAACATATTATCAATCTGAAGCAGCAACAAGTACCAAGAATAAATATTATAAAAAGAAAACAATACATAGAAAGGAACATTTCTTACTGTTCTGTTCATTAAGAAAGTAGACATGGATGTAAGAACATCATAATTGTAACAACAGCAATTCTGAAGCTAAAAACACAAATATAATTTAGAAACAAAAAGCATGAAGTTGTGTGTATTTGTCCCCATCATGCACTAAAAGCCTGTGAGTAGTATATAAGCCCCCCACTCATCTCCAAAATGTCTGAAAGATGGTACAAGAAGGAATGGTAGGAAAATAGGAGATTGTAGGAAGTTGTTGAAGCCAACTACCTTCAAGTGCAAACATTGAAATAATCAAAACTATGTAAAGACAGCTGAGATATTCAAGTATGGTGCCTGAAAGAAGATAAATTATGGAAAAGCATTTACACAAATAAATACATTTGAGTTAGTTGTTTTAAATATTGTTTTCAAAATAGTGTAGGAATACACAAATAAATAAATAGTAGAAATATAGGTAGGAATAACCAAAACTGCTGGGTATTGTAATGAATCAGAAAGACAGAAAAACAATCAAAGGGAATGAAAGGAGAAAGAAAGAATTATGTAATTATTGCAGCCTATATGAGATGCGCAACAGAAGTGGAGTACTATCAATCCAATTTTAGCCAAAAATTGTTTCATTAAACGATGTTAATCTATGAAACAGGTAGCTTAAAGGTACTGAGAGAATTAATTGCAGCAGCTGAAAGCTATATCATGAGCAAGATGATGTCAAAAAGGCTGGCAGCATGGTTACATCTGTTGAATCCTCTTTTTTAGTACAAGATTCTGCTCCAAACTCTCTTTCAAACTGTGTATGAAATGCTGGACAAGTCAATTGTCAGCAATCAAAAAAAAGAAAAAAAATCAAACATTTTTTCCACAGTTGTTCATGATCTGTGTGCTGTTCTTGAACTTTGAGTCACCTTGATGCAATCTGTTCAAGGCAGCTACAACTGAAAACAACAGAATGCTTGCTTTCAGAATGCAAATTGCCAAGGATGGTGAAAATACAAACTCCAGGTGCCCCAAGTAATGGGCAGCTCCTTTAACAGTCTATTCAGCAGTTTCCGAAGTATTTCAAAGGTGTTATGTGAAGGTAAATTCATTAATGTGTTTGAAGTATTTGCATATTTTGTAAAGAGCAATAGAGAAGTGACTAATTCATTTAGACTTTGCATATAGTATAGTCTCAGTCTCATAGAACTGAGAGCAGAATAAGATGCTGAAAGAGTATACGAGAAAAAACTGAATGTGACAATGCCCTTAAAAACAATAGCCTGCCATGTGCATACAACCAAAACAAAGATGAAAGAACAACTGTCATTCTTCTATCTTATTACTTAGGATCATATGGCTTTCCAGTTTTGACACTTCTTCTTATATTTCTGAAAATATTAACTTTGTAGTAAACTGAATCTGATTAAACCAGAGAAATTTGAGAAGGAAAATCCCTATCATCTTCTGTGTTTTTCTGTCAGCAATGTGAAGGCTCAAAGCCTTTCAGCTGAGAGATCAGGCTAAGATTATGCAGGTAAATGGAAATGAAAACAGCCAAGCATCCACTAACGATCAGCAGAGAGGGACATACTTTTCATAAAGAAATTAGAAATTCTTTATTGCACAATAAAAAACTGTCAAAATTCAGTAATTCCTATACCAGCTTTAAAATTCATTTAATATATATTTATTTCCTCATTGGAAAGATGAATAGAAGCTTGGGGGAAGTCAGGTCTATTAGTGTAAATATGAAAACCCTGTCTCTTTTCCTCAATACTCTTTAATAAAACACACAATACATTGAAGAAAATGTGTTGTAAAAATTCTGGAAAAAAAAAAAATTGATAGCATTACATTTCATAGAATCATAGAAATACTTCAGAGTGTTCCATTTACACTAGTGTTCTTATGCTTAACGCATCTACTCTTACTCAGGGATTAGACTGCCAAAAGAGCTTTGTCTGGAACAGTAAAAAGTTTACTTTACAACAAGTAAAAATGTTTCAAATATACCTCATCCACTGGCAGTAATACTGGTTCTATCTATGATCACCAAATTTTACAAAGAGCTCAACTCCAATTTACAGGCATTAATGAAATTGCCAGATGCCCTGAATTACCTAATATTCATGAAATTTCTTTGTCTGCCATGTTGAAATATTTGACAGTGAACATCTCTGGGTGATGAAGTTCTATTCATGGCTGCATAAATCGATGAAGAAAGCAAATTAATTTAAATTTACACAGCTGTAACAGAGTAAAGAGAAACAAGATTACAGCCTTTCAAAAAAAGAACAGAATTAAATACAGTCTGAGACAGGCATCCAAGGAACTCATCAAAGAAAAAGGTTGTTTAGCAACAGTAATGGAGAAGCATTAGACAGCTAAAAAAAAGACTAGACTGCCTAAAGAGCAGTCTAGGTTACAAAAGCAGTACAAACATTACAGTTAATGTTCAGGGACCAGTTCCACATAGTTAGGTGTTGCTAAGTGAATTTCTTTTTGTTCCACAGTGAATTGAAGAAGATAAAATATTTAAAATGTTCATTGATTCACTGATAGTTTAGCATTAATCAAGCTGTCTCCCATACAATAAACTAAACAGTCTCCCTCTAGGTCAGCAACAGAAAAAGAAAGAAAAACAATTACAATAATGAAAAACAGAGAAAGACTGTTGTAGTGGAGTTAAGAGAAAGGGCAGCATCACTGAGATCATCTCACTACATAATACTTGCCCGCTATTTGTTCTGTTTATAAAGGGTCTCTGCTGAAGAAAGTCTGGACTTCTGTTTAACCACAGCACCGCCCACGGTTTTATCCTTGAATATTTCAAAATCTCCTGTCTAGTTGCCACAATAACTCTGTATTTTTGTTTGTCTGTTTGTTTTGTTTTTATTATTTGTTTGTTTCCAAGAGGAAGCTCTTATTTATTACCTTCCTTCTGTATGACCTTGGCAGCTCTGTAGCTTAGGAAAGATCCATGAAATAGACTAATTAGATTATTATTTTGGAATACACTTGATAACATTATTAACCAGCTTGCTAAGTCTGTTTTCTGTAGCAACTGCCAAACTGATGACTGGTAGAGTAATGACTGTTACCAATTTCTTTCAATTAACAGCAAATCCTGAGTGAATCAGAACAATACAGCCCGTTAAATTCCTAATTATAAATAAGTATAATTTCATAAAAATAAAGGCAGCTCTGAAAGTAATGCCTCCTATTTTATTATGTTGGCCAACAGCATTGGAAGTGGATGCTGGTGATGTGGCAGTAGAGGTTGAACATTCCATTACATTTTATTCCTTTGTGGCAGATGACAAAATAGGGACAAGTCTGACAAAATGGTGACTGACTTGGAAGTGTGTATGAAACAAAGCTGCGTCACTAAATACCTCCATGCTGAAAAAATGACACCCACTCACATTCATTAACACTTGCTAAAAATTTCTGGAGATCAAACATTGGATGTGAGCACAGTCAAGCAGTGGGTGATGGTTTCAGCAGTGAACATAGCAGTGTTGAAGTACAAGCCATGTTCCAGGTGGCCGTGCAGAATTTTACAAGGACTGCATGGAGATTCCTATCCCTCACTGCTGAGAATTTCTAATGGTGGTGACTATGCTTAAAATTAGTGTTTTGTAAATGAGAATTTGTTCTATCGAGTATTGTTATTCTGCTCTTTGTATCTGTTGTAGTTTCCATGGAAATAAATAGGAGGCATTACTTTCAGAGCAAGTTACATACAAACCCACCTACATTAATCACAGAATATTGGCATTGAATTTCTACACAAAATGCCGTTTCACTGCCATAGCAAGTCTGCATCAAGAGGTTCTCACCTTTTAGTCCGTTGTTTCCTGTGCAAAACTTAATTATCACTCAAAGAGAGGAGTGAAGGGATAAGCCCAGCATACCTTCTGCTTCCTCATCTCTCCAGTTCTATGTAAACTTCCAAGACCTCAACTATTGTCTTATTAACATTTTCAATTTCTGTGACTCATCACATTTTGATTTGATAGTAGTAGTATTAATAAATGGTGCTAGCAGAAAGGCAACTAGTCAATTTTCTCTGAAAACTGCCATAATCCAGAAAAAAAGAGCAAAAGCCTTTTGTCTCCCCATTTCAAACTATAACTGAAAGAAGAAATTCAAGGAAGACCCAGAGTTACACAGCTAAATAGCTTCAATCCAACAAAGAAACACAAATAAATTTTAGAAGTCATTCTCTGCTATAATGTTCACAGTACACAGAAGGGTCTAGAGATGGTAGAAGACACAAAATCAAAATAAGCTTTTTGTAGATCCATTAAAACAATCAGTTTTCACGTTCACAGATTCTTTTCTTTTTCTTCTCTACAGGTTTGTAAGGACGAAATTAGATAAAAATAAGGTCAATGTGCCTTTGCACTATTTCAAATGCAAGAGTTTTTTTCAGACATTTTTCATAATTTCTTAATTGAACCAAATATAGAAAGTGTTGAATTTTACCCAGGAAAAATTTCCTCTGACTAAATATCTCAAGATAAAAATGACCTAGAAGTACTGCTTTAGATTCATAACAGCAAGGATATGAAGAAGAAATATAAATGCATTTCATTTATATCATAATCATATGTAAAAAAGTGCAAATACACATGAACCCATGAACCACTCTTTGATCAAACTGTGACCCATCTGTAACATTATGGTAACTGATAAGGGAGAAAAACACTCAATTACATACTAATTTTCTTTTAATTCAGAAAATGAAATGCACATTCATGGCAACGGGCTTGGTGATGTTTGGGAATGATGGAAGAAATCAAAGCACTGGAAACAACTCGAGGTTATGCTTTGTGCTGAAGCAACACAACCTGATTAATTCCCCAGCTACAGCTTCTCTTTATACAACTAATGTACAATTTGAGACTACTTGTCCCTTCTATTTTATATCTTATACGTGACTATGTATTTTCTGTTATGCTAAGGCACGTGAGACATACCTCAGTATTTATAAAGAAAAACCTGTAGAACTGAATATGGTGTTTAACTTTACACCTATGCTCAATTCCTTCTCTGAAATGGCAGGTATTTTTTATTTTAATACATGCTTTTCTCTAACAGTTTGATTCTTTAACATTTTTAATGTATCTATTCCAAGTTCTGTATTTATAGTTTCCTGAATAATAAAATTTTGTGAAACTTTTCAGTTTGTTAATCTTATCATAATTGTTCAGTCCAGAACCCTGTAAACTGAGTGGTATCTCCTTTACTGGTGAAAACTGACACAGCTAAAAGAACCTGTTGAAACTGTATGAAATTTTTAAGCTTTAGATTCTCCTTTAAAGCTACTGAGGCAATTTTGTGAATTCAGCAAAAAAAAAAAAAAAAAAAAAAAAAAAGAAAAAAAAGTGAGCTTTGCACATTCACAGACAGAATATTAATTCTTCAGGTCTAGTCCTCGAACCCTTGAGAGCAAGAGGAAGTCTAAACATGCCAATCTTCACTTGCATGGCTCTGTTTTTCATGCTTCTTTTTCACAGTGATGTATTGCAAGTTACAGTTTGAAGAACAGCTTGTATTTTTAAAGTGAACCCAAATAGAGCAGAAGAAATTTAGGCTACTTACATAGACAGTACTCTTAAGCTTTGGAGAAGTGTTTGCTCTTTCCCAGATCAAACCACTGTAACAACAGAGGATAGGAGTGAACGTATAAAATAAGATATACCATTTCTTTCTTTACTTTCTACTAAAAAGTCTGGAGTTCTTAAAGCAATCTTGACCTTCTGAAATGGGCACCTATGGAATTAATAGACCAAAAGTCAGACTTATGTGTCAGTTTATAGAAAAATTAGTAGATCCAATAGTCAAATCAAAAAGAAAAAATGACTGGGACAGATCTTGGATTTAGTCTTTTTCAGCTCTCTCCTTTTCTGTCACATTGTTCTTCATTTAACTGTCATTAATAGCTTTTTTTTATTTTCAAGAGGATGCTGCTTTTAAACAGAGCTCCCTACTTATGCTCCTTTATCAAAAGAAAACCTACAATGATAGCTAGTTTTCTAAACAAGACTATTTTACTGTGTTTTTTTCTTTCTGTTTTTTTTTTTTTTTTTTTTTTTTTTTTTAATGACAGAATTATCATTCCCTTTCTAGGCTTGCCTTGGAATCCAGAGTAATGTCACTCAGGCCTCAGGGGCTGTTGAACAGCAGCAGCAGGTATCAGCTGAGGAAGTCAAGGTAGCATTAGCAGTCGTGCCTTGCTTTATAATAGTAGATTCTTCCTCCAGGATTTGTCAATTTTGATTTTGTAGTTCAGTCAGCAATGCCATGTGCTGTTTGCCTCCTGTCTGTTCGGCAAAATAAAGGGAATCATTTTGTCTTCCAGTTGACAAGACTGAAAATGAAACCTCTGCAGCTGATTTCACGTTTTGAAGTAAAAGCTGCATTATTTTCCTCCTACCACTGCAGTGATCTTTTTTGTTTAGGAACATTTGGATTCTCTGGATAATTTAATAAGGGATAACTCTTATTCTGACTTGCTACTTATTTTCAAAGCTGGCATTCTTCATTGAACTTTTCTGCTTTCTCTTCACTAGCTGTGAAGGAAAGACAAGTGCAGAGAAGTGAGAAGGACAAGTCTCATTTCTAACTGCAGAGGAAAGACAGTGAAGAAGAATGAGTTGGAGGATACAGATGATCTCCCTGAGAGCTTTGTTCCCACTAGAGGATACTCTCACCAAAGAAGGAATGAGAAGAATAAAAAAAAACATGAACTGCAGTGAACTCCTAAGGCAGCCCAGTGCCAGGACATGAAGAAAGTGGTTCCCTTCTGAACAAGAGCAGGGGAAGAAAACAGCCTAATACTAAAATCTCTGTTGCCAAGCTATGAATCTTAGAAGCTGTCAAGTATTTTTGCCTCTTTACTGCATGAAGTGACACACCAGCACGGCTTTGCTGTTAGTCGCTGCTTCTTTTTTGCTTTCCGAAAGCTTGCAACATATGAGCTTCGTTACTCAGCCATGGGATTTCAGTCAGAGCTTCTTTCGAATTCTCATTGTGCATGCAGACTGCAAAAGTGTGCCAAATACTTTTGGCTGATTAGAAGGTATTTCAAAGATGCGAATAAAGTTTGCATGAACTATAAGGAGTTGTGAGGGAAGAGGGTCAGCACCCACAATACTAATTAGCCACAAAGCACTTGTCCCCTGAGAAAGCAAATCGTAATTTCAGTTCTGGGAATGTTTTCACATTTGCCAGCTCACATATTGTGCAGTGACTCATCAAAATGGATAGTGTTAGTCATTTGCTGCTTCAACTAACAAATATGAGAAAACATGAATTCTGTTAACAATGGTTAAGTGAAATGGTGAGCTTAAAAAGTTTTTGAGGTATGTTTTTATTTTTCTTCCGGAAAGACAGAATATCACACATCTTGCTCTATAGTAGCAATAAATTACAACATCTCTGCCAATATAAAGATCTCTAATAATTTTTTTGCATTTATCTCAAATAACAAAAAATTCATTCTATACTTGCAAAATGGTCCATTCACTCTTATGCCCTTTTTTTTTTTTTTTTTTCTTTTTTCCTTCCTCAAGATTTACTGTCAGTATTGTTCAATTGTAATTTGTTGGAGGGGGATAATTGTCTCTGTAGACTTCTGGCAAAAATATAAAAGGATTGGAGACTGTCCCTCTCTACACACTTTAGCAGAGTTTTTACATAACCTCATGTTTAACTGCAGAATATGTTCTCTATTTTGTGTATACCTCAAAATTTTGGAAAAAAGTAAACCTGAATAAAATTACTTCTTATATTAGATTTCATAAAGAAGAAACTTCAGTCCTGGGAAAAAGCCATAGCTCAGTTTCA
The DNA here is from genome assembly GCA_023055505.1 of Callipepla californica brunnescens. Taxonomy (NCBI): domain Eukaryota; kingdom Metazoa; phylum Chordata; class Aves; order Galliformes; family Odontophoridae; genus Callipepla; species Callipepla californica. The sequence goes on along the minus strand of JALIRH010000084.1, from coordinate 292,402 downwards.
GGGTAACCTGGCTGATACTGTGCTTTTAGGAAAATTGAAAGGAATTTGAGTCAACCTAGTGCCTGAAGGGTTTTGTTATTGTTGAGAAAATGTTATATGGGAAAATGTGATGTGGTATTTTCCTCAAGACAGGTTAATTTCAGTAGACTACCTGCATTCTCACCTCAGAGATATTTGAGAAATGAAAGATAATATAATCAAATTCTAATCTAAAATTCATGTATAAATCCAGATAGCTTTGAAATAAATGTCTTTCATTTTAGAAGAACTGAAAACCTAATGTGACATTTTAGCTAGGAATTAAAGAAAGTTACTTGATAAACTAATCCATCTCCAGGACTCTGAATTATTCTGTGGTAGAATTATGACTTTATGATTTTAAAATAACTATGTACTGCCTTTCTCTTGTACATAAATCAGTATGGGAGGCATTTGACATCAATACAGGCGCATGCGTGCCACAGGTTTCTAAACAAAGAGGCACAAGAAGTGGAAGGAAGGTGCACAGGGTGTTAAAAACTAATGGTATAGTTATGAAGTCTCAGGATCATCTGTAAAGTTTATTCTTAAGACAATAATTTTAACCTAGAAGTGTACAACTAGAAAGCAAAATCTATACTATGTGTTACAGTACACACTATAAAAATGTAACCGCAGCTTAAAGCATGCTTTATTCATGATTTTTTAAAACTATTGAGACCTTAAAGGAACAAAGCTGAAATAGTTCCTATTTAAAAAGCTAAAAGATAAAATATGCATTTAAAACAATAAATTATACATAACTGTTATTTATAATTTATTCATTATAGAAGTTTTATCCCAGAAAGAAGAAAAAGGATGCATGTAAATACAAAAAAAGAAAGTAAACACTGTCATAAACTGAGTGCAAAGAAGAAAATGATCTTGCATTTTTTTTAATATATTTTGTAACATAGGTATAATTCAAGATGCACTCTTATAAGAGTATCTTATAGGAATGGTAAAGCTCAGGGTATTTTTTGCACTAAAAACATACCTTTTTTTTCCTGCTTTCATAGTAAACCAGTGTGTTTTCTCACATGCAGTACAAAAAAAAAAACCAAAAAACACTTTATGTAATTCAGCAATGTTCTGTAGGGCAGAGCAAACACCAACTGAAATAGCTGAAATAGCCAGTTCCCATAATTTTTGCATAGGAATTGCACCAAAATAGGCAATAAGTCCCGTTTTAACACTGTGATTTCTGTGTGTTACTCAAACAGAGTAACATGCCACAGATGTGACAGAGATTCATAACTAAAAGCAAAGGAGAAACCTGAGAAACAGAGGTTATAAAAGAAGCACTTCAGGCTTTCAAAATCTAACATGCTAACCTGTGAACAGGGCTAGTGTACAATCCTATTGTCACTCAACACTCAGCTTCTTTGTCTACTTTAATACAGTGAAAATACAGGTTAAATCTAGATCTGTTTCCATAGGTTGTTCCAAAAGTTATATCTCCTAGTTCTGTAGGTTACTCTGAAAGTAATGCCTTCTATTCATTTCCATGGAAACTACTACAAAGAGCACAATAACACTATTTTTTCAGCATATTTACCACCATCAGCTGTACATTTTCACCAGAGAAGAACAAGGGCCTGAGTGCCATGCTTGTAAAAATCTGTACCAGTGGAGGTGACGCACTGTGTCTGTCTCCGCTACTGAAATGCACCACTCCTATCTGTGTTAACATCTACTCTTTGGTCTCCATAAACTTTCATCAAGATTCCGTATATCTCAGTGGGTGCAACTTTTTTCTGCTTGGAGAAATTCAGTACCAACCTTTGCTCTATAGGCACTTCCATATCAGAAGCCATTTTGTCAGACTGCCCCTCTTCTGCCATCTGCCTCATGGCAACAAAATACAATGGAATATTGGCTGGAATTTTCAACCTGTACTGACATACCACCAACACCTGCCTCTGACATTATGGCCAACATAACAAAATGGAATCATAGAATCATCAAGGTTGGAAAAGACCTCCAATATCATGCAGTCCAACCATCCATCTATCACCAGTATTTCCCCACTAAACCTCGTCCTTAGTACCACATCTAAATGTGTCTTGAACACCTCCAGGGATGGTGACTGAACGGTGACCTTCCTGGTCCAGTTCCTGCCCATTTTCAGAGAAGAAATTTTTCCTAACATGCAAACTGAACCTCCCTTGGTGCAACTGTATACCATTCCCTCTTGTCCTATTGCTAGTTACTCAGAGAAGAGGTAAGTAAGTACTTTGTTTGGAAGTAAATAACCAAAACACTTACCACAGTCTAGACCCAACCCTCTTTCCCTGCATTTCTCAGAAGCCTGTTTTGAGCGGGACTAACCAGCTCACATCTTGAGCTGGAACAGCACTCTGTGGGTAGAGTTGGAATCCACATAGCAAGTGATGAGGAGATTCCTGTGGAAAGGGATGTGAGAAGCAAGGACTCACACCTCTGTTCCCTGGGTCTGCTTTTCAGCCTGGCTGTTGTCATAGATTCATAGATACATTAGGTTGGAAAGGACCTACAAGATCATCTAGTCCAACCTTCCTCACACCACCATCCCTACCCACCAAGCTACTAAATCAAATCCCTCAGCACCTCATCTAAACGCTTCTTGAACAGCGCTAGGGACGGTGCCTCAACCACCTCCCTAGGCAGGCCATTCCAGTGCCGGACCACTCTCTCAGAGAAAAAATTTTTCCTCAAGTCTAATCTAAATCTTCCCCAGCACAACTTGTGGCCATTCCCTCTCGTCCTGTCATTAGTTACCTGGGAGAAGAGGCCGACCCCCTCCTTACCACAGCCTCCCTTCAGGAAGTGGTAGAGTGCAATGAGGTCTCCTCTGAGCCTCCTTTTCCCCAAACTAAACAATCCCAGCTCCTTCAGCCGCTCCTCGTAAGACCTGTGCTCCAGACCCCTCACCAGTTTTGTTGCCCTTCTCTGAACACGCTCCAGGGCCTCGATGTCTCTCTTGTAGTGAGGGGCCCAAAACTGAACACAGTACTCGAGGTGCGGCCGCACCAGAGCTGAGTACAGGGGGATGATCACCTCCCTGCTCCTGCTGGCCACACTATTCCTAATACAGGCCAGGATGCCATTGGCCTTCTTGGCCACCTGGGCACACTGCCGGCTCATGCTGAGCCGAGCATCAACCAACACCCCCAGGTCCTTTTCCTCTATACACTCCTCAAGCCATTCTGCCCCAAGCCTATAGCATTGCATGGGGTTATTGTGGCCAAAGTGCAGGACCCGGCACTTGGCCTTATTGAACCTCATCCCATTGACCTCAGCCCAACTGTCTAGCCTATCCAGATCCCGCTGAAGGGCCTCCCTACCCTCAGGCAGATCAACACATCCTCCCAACTTGGTGTCATCCGCAAACTTACTGAGGGTACACTCAATCCCCTCATCCAGGTCATCAATAAAGATATTAAACAAGACGGGCCCCAATACCGACCCTTGGGGGACACCACTCGTGACAGGACGCCAGCTGGACTTGACTCCATTAACCACTACCCGCTGGGCACGGCCCTCTAGCCAATTCTCAACCCAGAGAAGAGTGAACCTGTCCACACCATGGGCTGCCAGCTTCTGCAGGAGAATACTGTGGGAGACCGTGTCAAAGGCTTTGCTGAAGTCCAGGTAGACTAAATCAACAGCCTTTCCCTCATCTACCAGTCTGGTCACCCAGTCGTAGAAGGAGATGAGGTTGGACAAGCACGACCTGCCCTTTGTGAACCCGTGCTGGCTGGGTCTGATCCCCTGATTGCCATGCACGTGCCGTGTGATCTCCCTCAAGATCAATTGCTCCATAACTTTCCCTGATACCGAGGTCAGGCTGACAGGCCTGTAGTTCCCCGGATCTTCCTTACGGCCTTTCTTGTAGATGGGAGTCACATCGGCAAGCCTCCAATCTTGCGGGACCTCTCCAGATGACCAGGAATGCTGATAGATGGCAGAAAGCGGCTTGGCAATCACCTCTGCCAGCTCCCTCAGCACCCTTGGGTGGATCCCATCTGGCCCCATGGACTTGTGGCAGTTCAGATGGAGGAGCAGGTCTCTGACTGTCTCTGCTGGGATCACAGGGGGTGTATGATGCGCTTCGTCCCAGACTTCCAGGTCAGGGCGAGGAGTATCCTGAGGATAACTGGTCTGTCTGTTAAAGACAGACGTGAAGAAGGCATTGAGAACCTCAGCCTTTTCCTTATCCTCTGTGGTTACATTCCCTGCCGCATCAAGTAAAGGAGGGAAATTCTCCTTAGTTCTTCTTTTACTGTTAATATATTTATAAAAGGATTTTTTGTTCTCCTTTACTGCAGTAGCCAGTCTAAGTTCAAGCTGGGCTTTTGCATTTCTAACTTCCTGCCTGCAAATCTTGGCAAGTCTTGGCAAGTTGTCCTCTTCCTGGTCCTGGATTCTGCTGAGCTGGGCACCATTCTGTCTCCATCCCAGTCTGAGACCTACCTTTCTGTACAGGCCAGGACAAGTGTCAGTCTGGGGATGGCCAGGCAGTGTTCCCTTCTCACCCTGGTTTACCTTGTTGGAGGCTGAGGGATAAGACTGTTCTGCTCTGACATTATCTGTACTGACATTTTCTGCATTGATAGCCAGTGTGGTCAGGACCACAATCCACAATGCAATATGTTTATCCACATTTTGACTTGGAAGGAAGCCTGGTAGAGTGAAGGGTGGTAAGTTAACTGCCAATAGCATTAAATATGGCAGAGTAGTCTGTCTGGAGAAATATGGATGTGATTGACTCGCTTAGAACTAAGGACAGTAAAAAAAGAATTCAGCAAAGCAACAAGTTTTGCTTTCATATTGTACTCCAGCCTGAAATTGTCATGGGTGGCCCTAGGACCAGCTGTCACTTGACGGTATCCTTTCTCCAGATAAGACTATTCTACTGTATTTAATCCTACTGATGGTTAACATATCACTCTTTACTCTGCCAGTATTGAGTGCCTCAATAGCTTCCTGACATAAAATGCAATGAGGAAACTATGGTAGAAGAGGTTAAGACCAAAAACAAATTCAATCACAAAAGTACACAGATATAAAAACAACAACAAAAACAAAAAAAACTTGCCTTTCCAAGGAAAAAATTAATAATAAGGAAAAGAGAGTTATTCAAAGATACTAACTTATGTTTGCGGTCAGGAGTTTTCCTTGTTTATCTTGAATAAACACTTTCTTCCTCAATTTGAGTACTCAGAAAAGGGCAGTCGGACCATCAAGAATGCTGAAGTCCTTTATGCACATCCCTTATGTTATAAAATTAATTTTGTATGGGTGTACTGTTGCAGTGCTGGCACATGAAGGGGAACATTAAGAAATCAAAGTGAGTCTTTCACATTTTTATATGCATCCTCTTATTACTTTTTCATAGTTATTAGCACTTTAAAAAGTTAAGAGTAAGTTTAATACATTTTTTACAGCATAAGAGTACCAGCATAGCAGTTATTTTTAAATTTACCCTAATGTCAGTACTGACTTTATTTCAGTGCTGACATACTACGATGCCTATGTTATGCCACTGCTGCACCTCTCTAGAGTGGTGAGGCTGCCAGTCTTGTCTACTTCTAGGCCAGGATAGGGGCAATGCTATTGATAAATATGCATTAGGAGTGGAGTGATCCTAGTAAAATTAATTTTACCTGTGTCATATGGACTCAAAACCAATTCTGTATGTAATATTTACAGAATTGGTTCCTTTCTGATAAAAATGACAATCAATGCTTTATAACAAATTGCATTTATTTGTGCTTCAAGGAAGCTTGAAAGTCTGTATTTCAATTATATAATATTTTTGAACTTTGCTATATGCAAGATTATATTTTTATTTTATAGTAGAAATTAATTATAAACAATTTAAAGAAGCATATATTTTCTGAAGACAATAGTTAAGCCTGCTAGAAGGTATGCTTGATAAACCAATCAGGTTTAAATGTTGGGTTGAAGTAAACCATGACCGTTTTGAAAGTGTCTAATGATCTGCTTGTCTGCAGTCAGTTAATCAGCAGATTGTAAAGTATAAAAATCTTTCTCAAGATAAACTCTTTTTTTTCCTTTTCTGCCCAACATACCTATTTTTGTTATGTTAATTGATTTCTACTATAAAGGACTGGTAGAAACTCCTCTAGGAGAACAACTCAATTCACCTAGGCTCTGATTTACAGCAGGCCATCCATGACAATACTAATAAATTGTGCATGAAATTGATTTAACCTATACTGAGACATAATTTGTCCTGCAGAATGGTGTGTGTGCAATTCACTCATGTTTCTGTTTCATTTGTAATTCTGTGTCCTTTCCTGCTGTAACAATTTGCAATATTTTGAATTCTCATCAGAAAAAGTATACCTTTTTTTTTTTTTTTTTTTTTTTTCCCTTCTTCCTGTTCACCCTTATTTTTAGCCAGGACAAGACAAATATCTGAACTGAGATGACCTTTTCTTCTGGTTTTATCGGTATTCCATAACATGACACCATGCAGCAGGCTGTTTTAGTGATGGAACATACTGCTGGGAAGCTGCATTTCCTTATCCCCTGACACTGTCAGCTTATATGAGCACTGGCTCTCTGAGAAGAAGATACACTGAGAAGAGACAAACTACAGTCTCCAGAAGTCTCCATCACTACATGTGTTTTCTAATTCTGAATAAAAGAAGTAGATGAGTACATCGATGGGGGAGAAGACTCTTCTGTTTCCAGTGGCACAACAAGCAGAATTCCTCTCTCACTCATTTGTTTGATTAATTATCTGTAACTCCTTTTAATATCATAACGTCTTACATTCTCTTATCATTTGTAGTAAATCAGTTATCTCTTTTTATCATATCCTTCATACTTTTTACCCCCACACCAGAAGAGGAAAAGGTGTGTGGGGGGGAAGCCCTGTCAATGGTGATATAGTCCACTAAGCTGCGACCCCTTCATGATTTTTTCCACCTCAAGAACTCTCTGCACTAAGGTTTTCCACTTTAAATTTTTCTCCCTCCATAAAACACATCCAGTAAAATTCTCTATTAGCCTCATATAAAACTCATCGTTGTCAATAAAATTATTCCTATTATTGCCAGAAGACACTAGATCATGATTTCTCCGTTATATACTTAGTATGAAACTAAGTCCTAGGACAGCCAAACATAGGAAAGAGTATTCTGAGGATAGGAGACCATTGTATTTTCTGCACTTAGATACTGTAATAACAGGGACTGATGAAACATGAACCCATGATGTGAGTATATCTTGTGTTTGCATGGTTGAGAAAGGTTGTTGTAATCTGCTGTTGCTCTTAATGGTACATTTAAAGAAAATTCTCTTGCTACCAACAGTTGTTTATTTCTTTTTCTCCCACTATTTATTCAAACACTTTTTTTTCCCTCTACTCTAGTTTCCTTATGCTAGAACACTAGCTTCATTATTTTTTCCTTCTTAATAAATGAAGTGCTCCAGTACACCTTTTCAGTATTTTCCTAGCTATTATTCATTTATAAAATGCACTATGGTGCATATCTCATAAAGTCAAATACACACCTGCTCACATGTAAACTTTGAAGATATGCTATTATGGCCATATCTTCAGGAAAAAAATGATAAGCATTATTATTTTTTTTTAGTCTTAGACTTCAGACTATTCAGCATAAATCTAATGATAGTTTCCCAGAAGAGGGTCAGGTTTGAATTTTCTTTTACTGAAAATAACTAATTGGGCAGGTTTTCAACAAAGTATCACTGTCGATAAATAAAGAAATGAATGAATAAATAAATAAATAAATCTCATTACTTTAGATACTTAGCAATAGTCTAAATACACTTACATTTCTTAGCAGGTTTGCATGCTTGCCTTTTATTCTGTATTTCCCTTCCCTTTCCTCTGAAGAAACATCAGTTTACATCTCAAAATGGAGTCATTAGTTATGACATTTCATAGGAGATGTTGGCTTTCCTGGTATGAGGAGTAATCATCAGCTGTGGTTGATGAACTTGCTCATTCTTTCCTATGAACAAATAACGGCTTTTATAATAAATTACAACAAAAATAAAACGTATAAATAAGGAAAGCTTAGGTGAATGCTTTCAGTACAATCAAGTATGGTCATGTTTTTCACAATTTAGTAACAAGAAATGAGCAATAGTTTACAAGGGGATCTGCTAAGCCATGCAATTTTATCTCAAAGAACAATGCCTGTTTCTCAAACCGCTGATTCATGTCCCAGTACATCCATCTCTGAGGACCAGTACACTATATCAATACAGCAGTGATTACTTCAGATCTTTCTGATGTCTGCATCCAGTAGAACTGTGTAGTAGCTGGGTTTTGGATTTCCCTTTATATGTAAAAATTTATATATACCGATATCAAACCTACGAATGCTGAACCTACAGTTTAACCAGTAAAATTTGTTTTCCCAACTATTAATTTCTGTTTAAGTAGGTAAGATACTAATATAGTCACTTTTTTATTTAGTATCAACTAAAACTACAATGTTGTATCAACAGTTCACATTTGGTTTTAGTTCAATTCCAGGTTTCCCCAAATTGCAGTTCATTTTAAAAGTGCTTTCGCTTCTGAAGCATCTGGTTGACATGGCTGGGTTCAGTGCTTTCCATGTGTGGCAGAAAGCTTCACTAACCTTTCATAAAGCTGCTAGCAGAGCTGAGTTGGAAAACACTGCGTACTTACTTGTTTTGGCATATGTTTGCAGTTGAAACTTGGAACAGGATAAATCCCTGAAGGTTGCACTAGCAACAGAAATGCCTGAGGAGCAAGAAGGGAAGGTGAGGAGATAAAGTGACTGGCAGAGCAAGAGAGTTCTGAAAGCATGCATTAAATATTAGGTGATATATATTTGCAAATGATTCTCATGAGTTCACCCATGTGGCAAATTCTGATGTACTGACTTGAAAGTTCCCCATGAATGCATTTTTTAATCTAAAGTAAAATCTCAGACCAAAAAAACTCTTTTATTTAGAGTGTGAGAAAGTTTCTCTTTGTTCTAAAATAAAACTCTTAGCCTCTCTCTTTACCTCCAAACCTCACAAAGATTAATTGCTAAAAGGCAGCTCAGGAGCTCCTAGGAAGCACTCTGGCTGTATTTCAACAATGTGACAGTATTCAGATGTTGTAGTGGCTCTGCATCGTATTTAACAGCTGAATCTGTTACTTACCATATATGAAGGGTAGACTTGTTATCAAACCATAATGTTTTCTTCTGTTGACATAACTAAATAAATCTTTGAGTATATATCTGTTTTTCTAACTTACCTCCAGACTGTTTTTATTCTGAATATAACGAGGCTAACTTCATGAAATGGAAATGCTGTATCAAGTCACAAGACACATGTGTACCTCTCAGACCCACTAACATTACAGCACATACTTCTTTGGCTCCTTACATCTGTAACATGGTTTTATGATTTTTGTTATTGGTATTCCACTTCATAACATCATCTGAGGTGCTGGGCGTTAAACAGTTAATGCTCCAGTTCCATGGACTGCTGAATTTCTAGGTACCTGGCTCTCAGAAGAGGACTACATACCCCAGAGGACGTTGTGTATCTGTTTTCCACCTAGAGGGAAATATAAAACTACATGCAAGTCCTGAGACTTCCTCTTTTGCTGGTCATCTCAGCAGTGGAGGTTCCGTAGCTGTCTTGCCTTCAGCTTTAGCATAAGGCCTCGGGTTTTCAGACACACTCTCTCTCATTTTATTTGATTTATCATCTTCAATTTCAATTATATTGTATTATTCTATATTATTTTGCATTCAGATATCTTGTTTAGCAGATTAGTTTTCCTCCTCAGATCGTTGCTGCTGTTTTGTTTTTAGGCACATCTCCCTACCCTCACCCTTTTCCACCTTTCCCTTTCCAGGGGCGTGGGTACGTAGGTCCCCTACCCCATTAGTCACAGAACTGGGCCAAACTAGCATGTAAACTGTTGACAGTTTGGAACACTTTCCCTGCATTGAAATAAGTTCCTTTTGCTAAGTTTACAGTTCTGGAGGATTTTATTTTCACTTTATTTTTAATTTTACCGCTGCTTTTACTTCTCAGCCCTTTCATTGATTGGTATATCTCCTGTTCTGTTTTCATCAATTTCTATATCTATATGTTTTTTCAGTTTTCTTATCTCCTTCTATTCTTTCCTTTTTAGTGTTAGTGCTCCTGTCTTCCCACTTTTTCTCAAATTTTTATAGATTTTATTCTCCATTTGCCACCCACATTTTCACTACCCCAACATATTTTTACAAGCACTAAATTAAAATCGATCACCCTTCCCACCAAATTATTGGGCTCACTGGCAGATGGAGGTGAGAGAGTTTATGCTAGATTTCATTAGGTCCCCTGCAAATGGGAACTAACAAGAATGTCCCCATACTAAGGGCAAGGCAAATTCCAGAAAGGTGAAAAGGTCCAGACTAATAGCAAAAAATAATTTCCAGTTTTTAAACATTGTCCTCAGTAGGTTCCACATCAGTAGCTCAGGACAGACATAGTTTAAAACATTTTCAAAGCCTGTTCAATAAGAAGACTGGAATGTTCAGCAGGCTGAAATAATTTCAGTTCTGGGAGGGCTGATATTTTAATCTTTCCCTCTCACAAAACAATCTGTTCCAGACATTCCCCAGTTCATCAAGTTGCTAGGAGGGCATTTCTAGAAAGAAATACTGAAAACTTTTCCATCATATTTCTGTTGAACAGGTGCACAGTAGGGTGGTTTTTACTCTGTAGATATACTTCGGATTGTTCATGAAAACTGTTTGTTACTATGGACAGTTTCTCAGTATGCTGTCATGAGTAGAGCATCTGCTCTCCCTAAAATGTTTCCTTTAATATGAATGGTCATAAGAGTTATTTGTTACTACAATGAATTCATTCATGCTTATGAAAAGGTTTGCAAAGCATTTCAGAATGCAAAATGGTGATATTATCTGCTCAAGGGCACTTTTATATTTTTGTACCTGTTTCTATCATTCTTTTTCCTGATTATCCTTCCCTCTAAATAAATTAGCATATGTGGCCGTCTTCCAAACCTCGAACTAAAACAGTGTAGATAAACTATTTCTGTTTCCTCTATCACCATGTTCTGATGAAGACTCTTCAGGACATATTCTTGTTGATTTGGTACAATAGGGCTTCAGTGTGGTAAGCTTACTGTTTTAAAGTGCAGATAGTGGCAAATAACCAATTATTGGTAGTAATTGTGTTGCAAATTATGATCTTTGATATGGAAAATAACAGCATGCAAATGCTGCATTTATTGCACCCAGTGAGCTGAATGCTATGGAAGGAGGGAGGGAGATTGGTTTAGACACACAGCGTTTTAACAACTGGTAGCCTTCTAAAACTTCAACTAGGTCAGAGAGCATTAATTTCTCAGAATCACAAATGATTAAGCTTGGAGGGGAACTCTGTAGCTGATGAACTCACAGCATTTCTCTGGTTCTGAAAAAACCTAATAGCTGTGACTATACAGCCCATATTGAGACAAGTTCTGGAAACATGCAAGGAAAAAGGGTATTCTCCAATTTCTGAATATACTTTGTCATAAAACAGTGAAACATTTTGGGATCTGACCATAATATTACATTGTCAGTTAGTAATAGGACAAGGGGGAATGCTTTTAAACTAAAAGACGGGAGACTTAGATTAGGTGTCATGAGGAAATTCTTTACTCAGAGGGCAGTGAGATACAGACACATGCTGCCCAGAGAAACTGTTGGTAATCCATCTCTGGAGGTGTTCAAGACCAGTTTGGATGGGGCCTCAGGCAACCTGAGCTGGTCTAGTGTGTGGCATCGCTACCTGTGGTTGGGGGAATGGAACAATGTGATCTTTAAGCTCCCTTTCAACCCAAGTTATTCTATTATCTTGAAAACATCTAGTCTTAACACTTCACTCAAGCAAGATCAGCTGGAGCAGGTTGTCCAGGACAATGCTCTACTGAGCTCTGAATAACTTTAAGGCTGGGAATGCCACAGTTTCTTTAGGAAGCATATTCAAATTAAAAAAAAAAAAATAAAATAAAAAAAGTTTTTTTCATATAGGAAAATTTTAACAATCTTTGTCACTTGACACCAACCATAACAGTCTGGATCCCTCGTCTTCTTTTCCTCCAGTCTGTTTTTTACATACCTTGAAAAGATCTCACTTGAGCCTTCACTTCTCCAGGCTGAAGAGTCTCAGCAATCTGGCTCTGGAACATAAGAAAGCTGCTTCAGTCCCATACTGCTCATGGTTGCCCCATGCTGGAATTGCTCCAGTATGTTCCATCCTTTTTTCCTGTAGCTCTGAATCACACTGGTCTGGATGCAAACTATTGGAATTTTGAAAACATCAGTAATTAATTAGCTGCTAATTTCTAGTTCAACATTTCTTACTTTATGTTAAAAATAATAATAATAATAATGTAGTATAGGTCAATGATTTTAAAACTTCCAAATTCAAATGTTATTACTACTCATTCAAGCTGACAAAGCTATTTGTAATTAATAGCATCTTTTCAATATTTTTAGATAACCTTCAAAACTACTAGAAGAACTACATACCACATTCAATGTACACATTGAATGATTTTTTTGCCAGTGAACTTTTTGTTTGGTATCCATTTTACAATTGGATTTGAATTAGTCTTAGATCAAAAATTCTGCACTGACTTCCTGTAAGCAACTCTCTGTACCTACATAGAGCATATGCAGTCTTATGAAGATGCTTTTTAAAGCAGACCCACTATCCTTAAGAGACTACACCTGTAAATGCAACCTCCAGCACAGCTGGAGAGCACTTTATAGAGCATGTGGTATCCTGTGCACCTTTACAGACCCCCGTGACACAAGGCAGCTTAATATGCCATGAGGCACTCCTAGACAAACCACATGCATGCTGCCTGCGGGCTGTCTACAGGCTATCAGTGCAAAAGGCAGGTGGATGTTTCAGGCAAAGTGCCATGCTCACATCTCCTCCTTCAGACTGAAACCACTGGTGGGATTACGTGCAGGCACAGGGTCTGCCAAAACCACAGCTCACAGCAAGTTCAGAACAAAAAAAAAAATACATTAGATGTGATACACTAGGGATCTTTTCAGATTCCATATAGGAAAATACTCTTAGTGCTCACACACGTAAAGAAGCAAAGTACAGTCTTGTCAGCCACCAAGATTTTATCATGGGTCTCATGATACTTGTAGATTTTTTTAAAGCCTCAGCTCCCTTTTATGAATGCTTATGCTTCCTTATTTTTATCATTTTTTAAATCTTATGTTTCTAATCCTTATAGTAACAAAAGAAAAAAAAAAAAAAGCTTAACAATACACAATCGAAGGTCGGTCTTAAAGCTTAAAAGCAGAGACAAAAGAAAAAAATAGTGGTAGGCTGTTTGCTGTTATTTTAATGTCTCCTGCTAGTTTGGCACTTGATGTGTGCCTTTTGAACATTCCGGCTTGACAATGTAGTAAACACTTCACCCTTTTTGTCACCACAGGATCCAATATACTTTCCAATTCAAAACTTTAACTAGGAAAAATGATAACCAAAAATACATCTATACTATAGGACAGTGTTCTTCAAAAAGGGCATAGCACCTCAGGGTGCTGAGAAAAAAAAAAAAAAAAAAAAAAAAAAAAAATATATATATATATATATATATATATATATATATATATAATATGCATGTACATTTAATCTAGAAAAATAAGGACAAATTAAACCAAACAGTAAACATCTATCAGCCACATTTGAGGTTTCTCACTTCATAGTAAAAGCAAAGATACACATATCATTAGGAAACACTTGTTCTTCCTACCACTGTAAACTCATCTGAAATGATACACTGAAACCAACATGGATACAGGCTGGAATGCATTATTTTGTCAGCAAATGCTGTTGGAAAACACACTGAAAGCCTTGTTGCAGGTCTGAAAAAGCAATGACTATTAGAACAAATCATGCAATGTGAGAGCTTTGCTGCACAGCTGGCTGAAAGTACAGATGTTTCTAACATTTCTCAGTTTATGGTATTTTCTAGACTCTGTTTCAATACTGAATTGCACGTAGATCAAATGCTGTGTGAGCCACTAAAAGAAAGATGTACTGGAGAAAATATATTCTCCATGCTAAGTGACTTCTTTAATAAGAACAATGTCTTATAGAAACACTCTGTAAGTTTAACCTCTGATGGAGTAGCTTCTACGACTGGAATAAAGAAAAGATTCTGGGGTGAGGTCACAGAACGAGAACTGCATGTGTGCCATGGTTTTACCTTGAATAGATATAATTTTCCTTGTAGAGGCTGATACGTTACTTTGTGTTGGATTTTTGGTGAGAATAGTTTCTGTTTCTGCAGTGCTGCACAGAGCCAAGGACTTTCCTGCTCCTTCTTGCTGCCTTGCCAGCCAGGGGATGGAGGGGAGAAACTTTCAGACAGATGTCATTTGTCTTCCCCAGAAACTGCTACACACAATGAGCCCTGTTTTCTTGGAAGTGTTTGAGTATCTTCCTGCTGGTGGGAAGCAGCAAATGAGTTCCTTGCTTTGCTTGTGCACATGCTGCTGTTGCTTTACATAGTAAACTGTCTTTGTCTCAATCCATGAGTTCTATTTTACTTGTTTTTTTACTCTATTTTACAATTCTTTCAACCATTCTACCTAGAGAGAGTAATTGAGTGGTTGCATGGTGCTGAGCTGTCTGCTGGGGTTAGACCAGAACAAAGTGAAAAGCATTTACAGCATAATTCATGGGCAAGCTGTTGCCACAAAGAAATCAGAGTCAAGAGTGCATGAAATTCAACTGAATCTCATTGATATAATTAAATTTAAGAAAATAAAACAATTAGATAGTATAATCTTTACAATATTTTGTAACAAGACAAGAAGAGACAACACAAATATTTGGTATCACAGTTTTGCTGGTTACCTCATGGCAGAGTGCTTATAAGTGTTATCAAAATTAGAGGACTTACACATTTTTCTTTTGCAGAACACAAGTATTCCAAATTTGCTGACCTCTAATCTGATATCAGATCACTGTCAGTAGTTTGCTAGCTAGCAGATATTAAAAAAACAAAAAGTAAACAGGCAATGCATTCTTTAAAGGTAAAAAGGTGATATATCAATCGGTGAGAGATCATCTGCTTTCTAATGAAACTCATGCTATGGACATATTTTTAAAATGGAGATTTGGAAATGTTTTCATAATTATGTGATTCAGTTGCATAAAACAGTGTATGCCTCCTATAAAAATCGCAGAATCACAGACCTGTAGGGATTGGAAGGGTCATCGAGTCCAGGCCCCCTGCCAAAGCAGCTCCCTAGCCCACGTTGCACAGGTAGGTGTCGAGGTGGGTCTCTAACATCTCCAGAGAAGGAGACTCCACCACTTCTCTGGTCAATCTGTTCCAGTGCTCTGTTACCTTTCCTGTAAAAATCTTTGATATCAGTACTTTAAAAAAATAAAAAGGAATGGATTGAGATTATTACATTATTTTTTTAGGACAGCAAATGAAATACTCCTATTTCCACATACTTGTTTCTTTAAAATGTTTTTTCCAGCTTAGATGGCCACTAAAACCAAGTATCAATGCAATCAGAGCTCAGATTGAGAGTTTCAAATTGCTGTACCACGATGCTCTGAACCAAGATTTTTAAAAGTAGTGAAACATACATATTCAATCACATTGTTCTCACTATTAATATTTTTAAGTGAGAGCTAAAGGGATCTTCATACTGCAAATATTTCTTTTTTATATTACAAAGATATTGTTTATTTCACCTTTATGTCATGCTAAAAAAGGCAGAAGTGTCTTCCAACTCTTCACATGTAAGGAAAGTGAAGAAACATATCAGCCCTGAGAAACACTGCACTGTGGAAATTTTCAGTTTACAAACCTATTGAAAATGAAAGAGAATCAATATCAACAGGGAAAGAAGAATGAAAATTTGGATTCTACATGGTTTAGCAGAATGGAATTAACTTTCTTTTAGAAGCCCACTTGGTGGTCTTTTGCATTTGTGACTAATACATATTGATATAATATCACTATTTTGGCCGTTGCTGAGCAGTGTGGCACAGCATCAAGTCTTTATGTTTCTCTTGCTGCTAATTTGAGTGAGTAGAGTGTGGCAGGACAAGAAGCTGTGAGGAAACAGCCAGGACAGTTGATCCAGTGATCGAAGAGATGTCCCATCTGTATGACATTGAGCTCATCCATAAAAAAAAAAAAAATAATAATAATAATAATAGTAATAATAAAAGAGGTGTCTTCCAGGGTAGGCATTGCTCAGAGACAGGCTGGTCTGCTTGTATGACGTGATAAGCACCACATATTTTTTCCCCTTTATCTCTTTTTTTTTTTTCGCTTATTTAAGTCTCTTTAACTCAACTAATGAGATTTTTTTTCTTCTTATTCTCTCTCACATCTCACTGTGATGAGGGACAGGAGGATGTTGTAATTTAACCTGGCAGGCAGCTGAACACCCCACAGCCATTCACTCTCTCTCTTCTTCAGTGGGTTGAGGGATGAAAATGAAAAGTGTAAGAACTCATGAGTTAAGATTAGAATTTAATAAGGAAAATAAGCAAAAAAAAAAAAAAAAAACCCCAAAAAACCAGGACAAACAAACAAGTCAGCAACAAGCAACAAAAAGAATTAAAAAAATTAGTGATGCACAACACAATTGGTCACCATCTCCTATCTAACTGATGCTCAGCCAGTCCCTGTGAGCGATATCAGCCCCCCTCAACGGTAACTCTCCCTAGTTTTGTTGTTCAGTACGACATCATAAAAAGTAACGGAACATCTATTTGTCCAGTTGGGTTAGTTGTCCTCATCCTTGCACACCTTGCTCTCAGATCAGCACAAGAAGCTGAAAAGTCTTTAATTTTCTGTACACACCACCTAGCAACAACTAAAACATCAATGTGTTATCAACATTAGTCACCCTAAATCCAAAATCCAGCACTATACCCTCTACTAGGAAGAAAATTATGCTAGCAAAAATCAGGATAGAAAAGCTGTGTGGGTGCTTAGCTGCTGTCTGATGTCAAGCCATCACAAATATGGAAAGGGAGTACCACTGAAGACCTTCATAAGCTGGGTAAAACCTCAGGGAGACATCGCTCAGTAAAAGGTATCTGTCAAAGATAAAAGTGTTTAAAACGCAGATGTTCACCTTTTGTTCCAAACAGGAAAAGAAGGTTTATTTTCCTTTAGAAACAGAACTTGAACAGAAATGGTATTAAAAACTATTGTAAACACTGATTTACTAACCTGAAGACAACACATATCCTTCCTCACTTTGTTCTAAGCAGGAAAAAGATTTCATATTCACTCAGAAATGAAACAGATCACGAGCAGTAAGAAAATACCATACTCCTTTTGAAACACTGCACAAGCTCTGGAGGCAATAGTTAAGAGACAGCTTTTGAGCAACTAGGAACAGAAATGGAGAAGAGAACTAAATGGATGAGAACTGTTATTTTCCATATGGCAATGGATTACTGTAATAATTTCAAGAACCTGTTTTCTTTTTTCTTTTTTTCCAATTGATATTTCATACAACACACTACAAAATAAAACACTAAATTAACACTGGATTTCACCAGTTTAGCATTACTCACTTCAAGTTCTCTCTGTTTACACTAGCTGAGAAACGTGTTTGGACTGACTGAATAATATAAATCTTCATCTAGTTAATAGCAGACTCTTGATAGCTCTAGTTGGAGGAATCATGATCAGCACATATAAGGTCCTTTTTCCAGTTTTATTTCTCTGGAAGGCAGAAATATTTTCAATTCACCTAATCACGTTGAGATCAAGAATGACTTCTTGGTACAGAATATTTTATTTGCTAAATTCTAGATAAAAGCAGCATATATACATTGCTTGTATGGCCTTTAAAATAATAAGTGCAAAAAAAAAAAAAAAAAAAGTACAAGCACCCTTGCTGTAATAGAACATGATTAGAATACAGTTTTAAGAAAATACTTAAATTTAGTGGGTGTTATGTTACTGGAGCTTCAAAATCCATGCAGATTCATAAAGAGTCTTTTTTTTTTTTTCCCTCTCACTATTATTCACCTATGGATTAATTGCATTCTTTTGTGCAGAGGCTATGATAATAACTACAATTCCCAACTGAAAAATAAATACACATGTTCTGTATTTTTTTACTAAATGCCATAGCAATTCAACAGAGTTAATGCAGAAACAGAAAACTACACTAAGATAAGCTTACATAATGTAATGAAGCATCATAATCCATACAGTTTACGTTACAAAGAATATATGGTGCTAGAATAAGGTATGCTCCAAACTATTGTGTTTTCAGCTAATTCTGCACTCAAGTTTCCTTGTTTGCATGGTGAAGCTATGCTTATAACAAATAAACAGAAGTCCCAGTAATTTGTTCCGCTCTTCCTTATTTAAATAAATAAATAAACAACAGGATAAAACACTAATAAAGTAAGGATAAACAAATGCTTTCTTAACTCATACCATATGTGAGAAAATAACTCAAAACACAATATTCTTCTTTCTTTTTTTTCATCCAAGTGGCTTGTCACTAAAGTATGAATGAAATTCACCTCTTACATAGTTATATCACACTTTTCAATCTAGTGACAGACCAAATGTGCAGGGACAAATCTTTAGCCATGTGCATCGTGGAATCCCTCTATTTTAGCAAAATTTAAAGCTTCAGTTGACACAAAAATTGTGTGCAAAACAAATATCTTTTTTCTAAAAGGAAATTCTGTCTGCATAAGTTCAACTAACATGATGCTTCTTAGATCACCTTTTTATGTTATTGTTTCTAAAACGTTTAGTCTGTAAAAATATAAATAAATAAAATAAAGGAGTAGCTTTTAGTTTTCAGAGCAGTGTTATATAAAGCACAAGGTTACTCAGTACTTTGGATATCAGAAACTATACACATGCTGCACTCTGTCTGGCAATAGTCAATGGCCTGATCATCCATTAGGATCTTGAAGTAATGGTTTCCATGCATCAATCAACAGTCACCAGATAATTTCTTGAAAATAACCACACAAATTTAGACTCAACTATGTGACTGTGGAGAAAATAAGTTTGTAAAAGGGAGCACATTCGTCACAAAGTAAATTCATATCAGAGAATGAGAAATGTTAAGACACCAATCATTATGTCAGTCTGAAAATCATCACAGAAAAAAGTGAAATAAAAGCTGAGGTCCAGGCAAAGATGTTAGAAGCTGAAGCTGAATACAGTTATGATGGAGAAAAGACAGACTTCACAACTTGAATAATGTGAATCTAGAGGTTTAGATGTCCCTCCCATTCCCCATTTAACTTGATCTGTCTTGGGTAAGATCAAGCAGGTGTGCTGAATGTATAACTGCCGTATTCACTTTTGTTGGTCTTATTCCGCACAGCAGTGAGAAACCTATTGGTTTGACTGTTCCACTTACTAACCCCTTCTAAATGAGGTTTTTGATATGAAGGAAATTAAATTATGGGTTAACTTATGCCATCTAATTCTAAATAACTATGAGAGAACAGATAGTACAAAACAAGCTGAGCAAGTATCAAGTGACGCTGATGGAAAAATTGCTGAATTACCTGGATAGCAATAATAATCTAACACAATCCATTAAGGCCCAATATAATTTCATGTCTTAAATCAGACTTGTAACCCAGCAGAGTCCAACTGTGAACCACAACACATGCAGAAGGAACTAATCCATAAATGAAAAATAGAAGCTCATTTTGATAAAAAAAAGAAGGAGAAAGGGGTATGAGAACTAGACCCTGTACCATTTACTCAGGCTCAGCCATACCCAACCTGCAGGATTTTATTTGAAGAAAAAAACAAAGGTGAATATACATCCAAATGGTCCAGTAAGGTCAGATACATAATGCACCTATTCATGTGGCAATAAAATATGAAGCTGATAGAAAAAAAAAACACAATGAAAATGTCAAGCAGTAGAAGGACAGAACATATCTTGAAATGCTAATGAAATGTCCAATGGCACAATATAGTAACTAAACCAGAGTAATAACATTCATTCTGATTATTTATTCAATGTAAAATGAGCTGACATATTTATACTCTGACACTGGATTGGAGAGGGCAATGAGATTGGAGGTTAGAAACAGCCTGGATAAAGACAAAGCCTGGAACTAACACTTGTGTACCCAGGCAAAATGAGCAGAGCTCTAAGAAAGCTATAGATAAATCCGGAAAACAGAAGTATTAATTATTTCAGTAACTTGAAACGCAGTTCACGTCAGTCCTAAGATGATATTTCTTTCACATAGGCTTACAGAAAGAGAGAGCAGAAGTACCTTTGTCTCATTCTTCTCAATTATATGAACTATTTTAGTACCTCCTGTTTGGTATATATTCTCTAAAGTATTTTCATACATACTGTTAGCCTAAAGGCCACAAGTTATCGGGGAACAATGTCTTCCTCCTTCTCTACTTCCCACCCCCAGCGATTATACAACAAGGATTTAATGATTAATTTAGAATGTTTAGTAGTCACTACTGTCACAGAAAACTACAGAATACTTCTCCAGAGTGCACGGGAAACAGAGTACACTTTTGAGAAATGGACTTCACTTGAGGCAAAATCTTTTTATATAGAAATTTGTGGATAAATAGGCCTGAAACAGCTTTAATTAGGCCTATCACTCCTTTACAATTACTCATGAATAAAAATGAACTTTTTTTTGGTCTCCATGGCAACTTCCCCCTATGAGACTTTTCAAAGAGTTTTTGCAGTTTGAATTTGTTGCCCAAAGATGTACAGAATGGAAATCCTCAACTTTTATGATCCAGTTCTCAGTACCAAGGTCCATGATTCCTGGTGACATTTTTGACAAATAATGAAACAGTTTTACTCTTGTTTAATATTAAAAATATCTTCTATGTAAAAAAAATAATAAAACACCCACAAAGGTTTACTCTACAAATGAACTTTAATTTGATATAATGGCTAAGTCTTCTCTGTATCTGGAGAGGCACTTGTAGATTGGAGTGCTTTCTTAAAGAAGAGTACCTGCTTTAAGAAGCATTTTCTTTTTTTTTTTTTTTTTTTTTTAAACTCTCCTACCATCTGAGTTTCTAAGGTCTTAACCTGTGACAAGAGTCTTTTGCTGATGATAATTCTTCACTCAAGAGTAGAAAAAAATATGTTCAATTCCCCATATTTTATAACATTTTTTTTTCCCTCAGACACCTAGAAGAAAAAATTAAGCTTGAGCAATGGAGAAAGGAGGGGTGAGAGGTACAGGAAAAAATATTTATACAGAATTCAGCTTTTCAGAACCTCAGTGTGCAAATCAAAGTCTTTTCATTTGGTCCCTTTTAAAGCTGTATTCCTAAGGGCTCCTATCATGCTCCAAAACAGTCTTCTTTCATAGACTCAATTTACATACTCTTGCCATTAAATAGAAAAAATAACCAGTCTGTTGCAAAAAGAAAATGTGAGTGTTTCTAGATGCAAGAACATGTTTCATTTCCATTGTCTTGTGAGAGTTACTGGTAGTGATGGTGGAAAGAGGGATCGAGGTCCTTAAGAGGACAAAATCGCTGACTGGTTGCAACCTGAGGTAAAAGGGAAGACATGTACAGCTACATATGATAACTTGCACTATATGTTAGTTAATGACCCACCTATTTAATAGTTTGCTGGTGTTCATAAAAATGGCACAAAGGCTGAGGGGGAAAAGAAAGCTGATATGGCAAGATAGGAATGTATTCTCCCATGGGAGAGCTGCAGACCACACACAAAAGTATGCACCTCTACTAGAGAGTTAGTGAGGTGAGAAAATAAATCCTGTCCTTCAGAACTCTCCAATCAAATCCCTTAATCTTTGAATACACTGACATTTGAATACTGCAAAGCCAAAAATAAGCAAATGTGATTAATAGTTACAAAAGAGTCCAAAGCGAACCAGGCTGAAGAAGATGCAATAGAAATGTCGCCATCTACTTTCAGCAGAGATTTCAAAGTATCCATTGATTGCTTCTGCCAGAAGGTAAAGAGATCTCAAAAGAAAAGCTTCCTAGTTTTTTTGTGCGATTGATTGTTTCAGAAAAAATATACTATAGATCACAAGCACTTCCGCCTGTAATAGGTTTTGCATGAATTTTACTCGTGCTTCTGTGACAACACATGACATTTAGGGCAGCAGTCTAAATTTTAACTATTATTTTAAAAGAATAGAATGTCAGTCTTCACTAATACTGTCGCCTTAAGCTTCTTTCTGGAACTCATAACATTTGACCCTTTGTATTACTGTAGCTGTTTAGGAGTATTCCTTTCCTTTAATTTGATAACCTGGCCATTTAGTGATGTCACTTTTGAATGTAAACTCCCAAAACAATGTGATATTCTTTGGAGTAAAATGATGACTGAACTGTATTTAAAATTATGGGTTTGATGTTCTCAGGCCTACAGTATCTGCAACTCCTGCTGAAATTCAACAGTATAGCAGCTCAACATATTACAAAAGTCTTATTTTCAGATATTTTTTTCCATTTCTTCTAAAGCCTCCTGAGATGTTTAGATGAGTAATCTGTTCGAGCTTTTGAGCATTTTCTTCCATAACACACGTGTTCAGCTCTGTTATTGTTAGTAGCCTCATGAGCCTTTCTGTGCTGATAAAGGCTCATATAATGATCTGGGGGAAAATGAAGTATTTTTAATAAAGGATAACACTGAGCTTATAGGTGGATATAACAAAAAAATTATTCAAATGGGAGTCTAGCATGCTTGACAATACCCCCGTAATTTACCCAGCTTTTAGAGATAAAATAAATGCTAGATACATTTATGGTAAAGGTAAAAAAAATTAGAAATTTACATTGAATTTCTAATTCTCTAAAGATTTCTTGTTTGACCTTGAGCAAATAACCTCAGTCCTTTGTGCTCCAACCTATTTTAACAGTTCTGTATGTTTAGGCTGTAAAATACTGAAAAGTAGGAAATACCTAAAATTGAATGCCCTCCTTTTAATTGTGCCCTTGATCACAATTGCAACACAAATGCTATAAGCTCTCATACAGTTGGTGACTAAGGTAGAAATTGAGAATAACATTTGTCTGAGAAACCAGTTTATGTACTGTCATTGTAATGCTAGCAGTGCATCATCATGGGGTCTTCCTGTCAAGCACAGCTTTTGCACTTATTAGTAATCAGCCCCTTAAAATTGTCAGTACATCATCGTCAGGCTTAGTTTGTCTGCTTATGTTTTAAGTTCATTTGTTTCCCCTGAAATATTTGAGATGAAGACTACAAATACATCTGTCTAGTAATACTACAGGTAATGTAGTCAGTGATGAGATCAGTGTTTTCCAGTGCAGTTCCCTTTGAAAAGGGATAAGTCAGGATGCTGTGAGCTCACCCATCACACTTCTCTGAATCTTTACCACTCAGTAGGAACAGAATTGGCATATGTATGTTGCCAACTTGAAAATATTTTGCATTTTCTTTGGTTTTGTGCTACCTATAAACTTACATGGTCACAAATACTCTTTCCCATGATAGACCAGTTGTGGCTGACAGCAGCATTTGAGCAGTTTTGGAGTTAAACTAATATATTGCACTGTTAGCTCTTAAAATTTGGTAACCTGAATTTTTAGAAAGAAATCTTAATGTTAAGTGGCTAAGTGGTTCAAGGGTTAGCAGGTTCTCTCCTTAAGAATGCTAACTGGACCAATAATAAAGCACATTAATAATAAAAGAAAAAGGAAAATATTACTTACCTAAATGTCAGATGACTCCCACAGTCTTTGTGTTGTAAAACATCACTCCTTCTATTTGGACATTCTCCAGTTTTTAATACAAAGTCTCCATAACTTCTCAGCAGAAGTTTTAACCACTTCTGGTTCAATCGTTAACTTTCTAAACAAATATCTCAGCAATATCACAAAGGCTTTGATTACATATAGTATTTATTGCTTTTTTTTCTTCTCCAATTTATTTGAGGGACAGCACAAGGGTACAACACTAAATATTCAGCATCCAAGAAGATTAATCCTCCTGAAAAAATTGAACAAATTATAGTAAATCTTAGTAAACATGTGCCAGCTATTGTTAACATCTATCCTAGTAGCATTCACACTGAAAAAAAATAAATAAATTACAGAAAAATTGTATGTACAACCTGTACATTGATTTTACCCAGGAAGCAAACTAGGGGGCTTGGACTAGATGATTGCTAGAGGTCCCTTCTAACCCCTACAATTCTATGATTTTGTGTAATTCTATGTATCTTCTAAAACAGATTGATTTACCTTTGGGATTTTTATCAATTTCTATTATTTCTGGCACACAAAACCACATAAGAAAAAAAAATTCCACAGTTTGTGGGAAGTGGAATCATTTTCAGGAAGGATAACTCAGGAGAGCCATTACTGAATCTGGTAGGATATTATCATTTTATTACCCATTTTTGTTGTTTTTTCCCCCTACCCTACTTATCAAACCATGTTTTCTGTCTCCTCATATTTTTCCAGTATTTGTTAATCTACTTCAGATGCCTTGGAAGGTGATAGAAAATAAGATACAGAATGAATCAGAAAATATTGTCCTTAAGAGTGATTGCTCAGAGTTACTTACCAATTTATTTTGAAGGTATCTTTTTTTAAGTTTCAAAAATGTTGCTTTGTTGGGTCATTCTAAGGATCTACGTTGCCTGCTGTCCCATTTGCAGTGGTTATTGACTGGAGTAATAAATGCAGCACATTACAAAATGTACATAGCCGTCCCTGTCATGAATATTCTCAGGTTCCAGTGATTTGAGGCTTAGATTTTTGATTGAAATGTGTGAATATATCTTGAGGCTTCAAATCTGAAAGCAAATAAATATTACAAGTACTAGGAGTCTTTTAAATAGATAAATATCAAATCCACTTTATTTATTTATTTTTGTTGACTATGGCATGAATATGACACTCGTACTATTTGCTTCTACTCTTCTAGAAGAAAAGAACAATAAATAAAATAGGCTCTCCAAAGCCTTTTGGTGTTGTTGCTGTTGCAAGGGAGAAATTATTACCCTAAGGTTAAATACCACACTATTCCGCCCCCTCCTCAAAAAAAGAAGGGGAGAAAATACGATGAAACCCAATGCAACTGCATTTTTCAATGGACTCCAACGTAGCTAACATACAATTTTCCTCCAGAAATATTTATTCTTTATGCTGTGCACATTACCACATGAGATGATGGCATACTATGTAATCAAAAAGCTTGAAATTTTTCATATTATTCTGTCTCTTTTAATTCAAATTACTATGGATATTGAAGTGCACATAGAAAAATCGATGTCTTGCAGAAGCAAAATGAGAGCCAATTATATACTATTGGGTTATCTAATTGGCAAGCAGGTTTACAGAAAATGACCCTGGGGACAACAGGCTGCATATGAGCCAGTAGCATGTCCTTTCTCCAAAGAATGCTCTAATGGTACCCTGAGATGCATTACGAGTTGTGGAGCAAGATGATCTTTTCCCATCTAGTCAGCACTGGTAAGGTATCTCTGGAGCAAAGGGTTCAGTTCTGGGCTCTCCAGAACAAGAGAGACTGAGTCATACTGGAGAGAGTTCTATAAAAATCCACAAAGACAATTAAGGGAATAGAGCATTTCTCCTGTGAAGAAAGGCTGGGAGAGCTGGAATTTTTCATCCTGTAGGAGAGGAGGCTCAGGGGAAATCTTGACAATGTATACAAATACCTGAAGAGAGGATGTAAAGTAGATAGAGCAAGGATGAAAAGCACTGGGCACAAATTGGAGCTCAGGAGATTCCATTTGGACATCAGAAAGCACTTCTTCAATGTGCAGGTGACTGAGCACTAGTATCAGTGTTTCAGAGATGATGCAGAGTCTATCTCCTTGGAGATCTTCAAAAGCCGCCTGGGCATGGCCATTAGCAGCCATGCCTTCACTAGATATCTCCATATAATTATCTACAATCTAGACAGGTAAACCATCATCCTCAGAGTAGGTAACATCTTGTTGGTTCCATGTGTTTTCATGTTATTTTCAATAGTTGACTATTTCTGTAGACTAAAAATTAAAATATTTTTCTCCTTGATTTGCATTTTGAATTCCATTAAAACATTTTATTTATAAATGTTTATTATTTATTATTGAAAAAATTTTCTTTTCATGTAAAGAGTAATAAGGAGGAGAAAAATGACAGAAGGAAAATATACAAATATATAACCCCTGAATGAAATTAATGGAAAAAAACATACAGCTAGGAGTAAAGATGCCTCCATGAACCTTCAGTTTTGAGAGTAATAAATTAGAAAAGGGGAATAAAAATGTTGGTAAACAACCTGTGAATCTTGACTCTCTTTTTTGTTTACCATATATTTGTAATGCATTTAAAGAGAAACATGAGAGAATAGGAAGACAACACCCAGAGTGGCTAGACAGAAGTGAAGAATGCAAGAACGAAAGTCCAGCAAACAATCTGAATTTGAACAGTTATTCTAACACATACCCTAGAGATCACTTTCAAACCACAAGAAGAGTTTATAGAAGACTGAAGAAGTAAGAGCTGCCAGTGAATTTGATGCTTGCAGGATTCAATCTTACATTAAAAAACAAACAAACAAAAAAAAAAAAAACACAGAAGGTACAGAAGGTACAAGATTCTGGAGAGAAACTAATTTTTCCAGTCTGGTGAAGATTACAAATCAAATTAAATAGAATAAGCTACAGTAATATAAAATTAAAATTATATCACTGCAGAAAAAAATAGATTTTTTTTTTCCTCATTTGTGTATGAGATTGCTGGGGGCTACACATCTTTAGGCATCACATCTTTAGGCATGGCATTTGGCATTTAATTGTTTTCCAACAAATGAATCAGAGATTTAATTTTTTTATTGATTTATTTTCTCAGTGTCACATACTACTTGTATACTAAAGAAATGTATGGAAGGAGAGCAGAGAAAATATGTTAGTATAGTGTTGACATACAGCAGCTCTGGAAGCAACTGCTTCAGGATATGCCTTAAGCAACTTTTGTATGTTAAATAACCATATGAGGAGAAAAGTAATTTTCCCAGACTGATAGGTTTTTTTTTGGAATCTCAATTACAGTTGCTTCAAGGACTGACTTGTAAACTAGACATCAGGTAAATGAGAGACATCAGATTTTCAGGAGCAGATGAATTGCTTTTCAGTCTTAGGGAAAAATAGGCTACAGGATGCTGAGGCTTACAAAATACAAAACAATATGTATGTTATTTCAAATAAGTAAAATACATGATAATGTATGTCTGATCACAAGAATAGAGTGAATGAGGAAATTGACTTGATTTGTGTCCTGGATAGAAAACATAGGAAAATGTTGTCAAGACAGTAAATTTCAATTTACTTAAATTAAAATAGATTTTAACTTAGATTCATGAGAAGTTTGAAACCATGTACGATAAATGTAACCAAAAACCCCTCAAAAGGAAAGTAAATAATATTTCAACAGGAAAAAGAAAATTGTCTTGAAGGATAAATCCACATTAGCACCATTACCACAGCAGTGCTAATGGCTTATCAAAATACTACAGTCCAATCCACTTAAGTAGGACAGCTCCATATATAGCTTATTGTCTCTATTGACATATTTTAGATCAATAATTTAAAATTGAACCTACCTGCCCCTCCCTCCCCCCCAAAAAAAACAAAAAAAAAAAAATAAAAGCGCAACAACAAGGAAAATCACCAAAATCTATTTACTGAAAGCTTATATTTAGAATTTTATATTCTGTTCCTGAGAATGTATTCTCCTTTGATTTTGATTTCAACTCAAGGTGAGATTCATGTTTCTTTAAATCTCAGCTGATTATATTAATTATATTAATAAAGAAAACAAACATTATGTACATATTTATTATATATTATGTACATACATCTACATTATTAATTATATTAAGAAAAGAAAACAAACCAAACAAACAAACCCTAAATCCCTACTTTCTTTAATTAAACAGGTTAGTCTTGTTTCTGACTTCATTTTCTACTACATATAAATAACTTGGAGCCCCTCAATAAAGCATCTAAGCTGATTAAGCCAGTTAAATAAATCAAGTATATTCCAAGTTAAAAATAAGCCATTTTTTGGTAGTATTTTTCCTCTCAAAGATCTACATAAATTTGCAGACTACTTTATGCATATAAATTATTTTAGCACTCATTAAAATGCATCATTTCAAGAATGAACAGCCAGCAAACAGCATATGGCTGTAAGGAGAATTATCATATTTCTTATTTTGTTAACAAATAAAATAATTTTATGATTTAGTCTCTGAGCAAATACAATCAGTGTGAACCTGGTGTCACCTACATGCTTCCCATGGCCTATTCAGTCTTGCCTACAGCTAGTACAAGTGTAGAACCTTCTGTTGTGACTGTCTTCTGGGCATACAAAACAGCAGAGCAATTACTGAAAAGCCATGATAATAGGTAGGTCTCTCCAAAAGTAATGCCTCCTATTCACTTCTAGGGAAACTACAGTAAATACAAAGAGCGAAATAACACTACTTGATAGAACAAATTCTCACCTATAAAACACTATTTCCTAACACAGTCATCACCATATGCTATGCATTTTCATTAGTGATGAACAACAGTCTGCATGCTGAACTTGTAAAAAAAAAAAAAAAAAAAATTCTGCACCAATGTAGGTGGTCTTACTCTTGCCACTGCGGACTTGCACCACCCACCTCCTCTCTGTGCTTACAGCCGCTGTTTGGTCTCTGGAAACATTCAGCAATCATCAGTGAATGTCAATGGGTGTGATTTTTTTTACACATGGAATAATTTAATGACACATCTTTGCTTCACACACATATCCATGTCAGACACCATTTTGTCAAACTGCCCCTCTGCTACCGTCTGCCATGCAGAAACAAAAGGAAATGGAACACTGGGGGGAAGGTTCAGTCACTACTGCCATACTACCAACATCCATCTCTAACACTGTGGGCCAACATAATAAAATAGGAGGCAGTAATTTTGGAACATTTCACATATATATATATTCAAGAAGATATTAAGTAAGCAGATACCTCTATGACTATGGAAATGGATCCAGAGTAATAATGAACACAGCTACTTGCAACATGCCCGATAACCTTATCTGAACCACAAAGCTTTTAATACCATTCTACTCCACAAATTTTCACTGGAAGAACAGTGGCTAAACAGAAGATGAGAATAAATATTGACTATCAGTGCTACTTTCTGTAGTATGGTTGTCTTAGCAGAGTCTTTTTTCTCTCTCAAAGTATTAATTTATCAAATCTCTGAAGAGCTTGCAAAATCTGACTCGATCACTTCCTTATTACAGATGCAGAGTACACTGGAAATCATAGTTACAAACACAAGTTATCAGAAAGTGTTTCATCCAGATAGATCTGGTCATAAAAAGAGAGAATGGTAGTGTAGGTAATAAACCATATTCACATATAAACAGGATAATTTGCACATTGCACCTAGACTGCTCAATTAACCTGAACATTAGGAGACAGTTTTTTTTTTCTTAGAAGAAAACCCCAGACAAATACAGCCAAGAGTATCCCGGGCTACATTAGGAAGAGTGTGTCCAGCAGATATAGAAAAACATTCCTTCCCCTCTTAAGCACTTTTAAATCCAATTTTAAGTACTGTGTATCAGTTTGGGCTCCCTAGTAAGATAACAGACAGAGAATCAGATTGGAGTGAGTCCAGTAAAAACCACTAAGATGGTAATTCCTGAGAATCTAGTATGTGAGGTGTGGTAAAGAGATCTGGGTTAGTTCAGAATTATGAAGAGAAGCCTTGGGAAACATAATCTTGTTCTGTCTCCTCTCCACAGTGCCTCACAAGGAAGCTAAAGACAATCTCTTCTCAGAGGTAGACAAGAGCAGAAAGAAGGAGAATGGATACTGGTTGCAACTGAGATGAACCAAATTTTCCATTTTACATTTTCTCCACAACGAAGGAGATCAAATGCTGGAATAGGTACCCAGAGAGCTTGGATATTACTAATGCTACAGATATTCAAAACTTGACTAGATGTGGCCTGAGCACTAGATATCCTTTGATCAAGTTATTTTGGGCTATTCTTATGATAACACATTACTTTCACTTTGATCTAGCCTTCATGAAGATAGCATCTGCAATGAGATCTGCATTTCAATTTCTTCCTTCTACAGCAACATAAAGAATGCTCTACTCCTCAGGCAGAAAAAATTAATTCCTCAAATATTCTTTTTACAACTGTCCTAGTAGAGTTTCAAATGAAAAAATATAATACATCCCCACCGAAAATGCCAAATTTTACTAGATTCTGAACTTGCACAGCCCTTTCATTTTTAAGATATTCTGAGTCACATTAGGTTTTGATGTGATTTAGAACCCCAGTTTACCTAGGAAATTGAATGTCAGCATAAGGAATAATTAGCAAATATTTGATTCCTCTTGCAGTCTCACATGCAATGAATAAATACAATAATCACTGATTCTAGTTAAAATCCACTCTATTGAGTGGAAAAAAGATTTTTTGAGCCATCTGTTCTTTGGGAATCCCACAAATTAATTCCAGTAGATATAAAATTTACATATGTTTAACTGTCCATCCAGAAGTATATCTCAGAAAAAAAAACACACAGGAAAGTACAGATATTGAAGTATTTGAGAAGACAGCCACTTTACAGTTTGACTAATTATAAACTACATACAAATTATCTTTAAAAACAAAGTTATAGGTGCTTTTACCTGTAGATACAAATTTAGATGAAACTTACCTATTTGAATTATTACAGAAAGGGGCCATTTCTTCTGTGTAAGGTAAATTGAAGATTGCTAGCTTAGCTAATACATTTTCAAGGTTAATTCATTGGTGCTATAATGCTTCATGAAGAGAAAGACCTTCATGTTTCCAAAAATCACTAAAGCAGCATTTGTTACCTCCTTCACTTTTCCAATCCATGCTTTATTTTCATATGATTACTAAAGTCCAGGATGCAACCTAGAGAGAAATGCAACAGTCTGCACTACAAAGAAATTCTTCCCTAATCAGAACAGATGTCACCCCAGACACAAGAGCAGAGCTATGGCGCTGTACTGTGTGTGGCTTAATGTACTTTAACTACAATTTACTCAGGCAGTTCTAATTTGCTAATAAAACAAACCAACTTACCACACTCTGAATTTTTACAGTATTTGGAAAAAGATTATCTTTAATAAATATCATCAAAATATATTTAAGTGATTATTTTTCTTTCTTGAGAAGCATTTTTTTTTCCTTAAAGTGACAGAAAACGGTACTGTTATCACAACAAAGCAAAACTGTTTAAGCTTCAAATAAAAAAGGGCAGATCAAATCAATTCAGAGAAATAACAAAACTATTCTAGATAAGCGTTTTTCCCCACTTAGTAGGTGGGGTGGTTTTTTTTGTTGTTGTTGTTTTTTTTTTTGTCGTCTTACATATTTACATGGGAAAGAAAAGTATTTCAAGATGAGGAAGTTTTATACTAGCTCCAAAAGTACTGTCTCCTATTTTATTATGTTGGTCCATGACATCAGAGGAAGATGTTAGTACGGCCATAGAGGCTGAACCTTCCCACCAGTATTTTGTTACATTTTGTCGCTGTGTGACAGATGCAGCAGAGGGGCAGTCTGACAGAATGGTGTCTGACATGGAAGTACATATGGAGCAAAGGCATGCCATTGAATACCTCCATGCTGAAAAAATTGTATCCACTGATATTCATGGATGCTTGCTAAACATTTCTGGTGACCAAGCAGTGGCTGTGAGCACAGTGGGGTGGTGGGTGGTACATCTCAGCAGTACCAGAAGGGGGCCTACAGGAAAGCTGAGGAGGGACTTTATGTAAGGGCACATAACAAGGGGAAATATCTTTAAACTGGAAGAGGGTAGATTTAGACTAAATATTAGGAGGAAGTTCTTTGCTGTGTGAGCTATGAGAGACTGGAACAGGTTGCCCAACAAGATATAGGTGTCCAGTTAGACTGGATGATCTAGTAGATCTTTTCCAACCTTGGTGATTCTATGATACTATAAAAAAACATGCCCTCTCCCTGGAAGCATTCGAGGCCAGGCTGGATGGGGCTTTGAGCAACCTGGTCAAACAGGAAGTGTCCCTGCCTATAGCAGGGAGATTGGAACTAGAAGGTGATCTTAAAGTTCCCTTTCAACCCTAACCATTCTATGATTCTATGAGACTTGTGCAGAGTGAACTTAGAACAAAAATGATAAATAGAAAACTGCAGTTTCAGGTAATTGCAAAGGCATGGAAAGCAACAGAACAGGGTGAAATCACAAACCCTCAGCTAGATACATTCTTCTTTGGTCAGCTGTCATTAAAGGAAAGGTAGCTGTTTGGTGAGATCGCAAAGATTTTAATTTATATATTAATACTGATGAATTGTTTGATTTTTCATCCCTATCCTTGAGGCTCAGTCAATTTGCAGGTAAGATCAGAAAAGCAATAGTTTAAATTAGGAATTACTGGCAAACCTGCCAAAAACTGTTGATTTCTTCTGCATCCACTGTACCATACTCTGAAATTCAGAGTATTCAATATCTGATCCACAGATATTGCAGATAAAATACTCCAGACTGCAAATATTTAAACTCATTAATCATTTGAATCCAATTGTTTGAATATGACCATACGTATATCACGTGGCTTTCTTTTCTTTCCTTAAGCAGAAAGACCATAAAACAGGCAATGAATATGCAAAAGGGTCATTTCCATAGAACTGACAACTGAAGAAAAATAAAACAATAAATGTTAAGGAGAATGACGCAGAGCAAGAACAACAACAAAAAAAATTCAGTCTTTCATTTCACACTATTAACTGTTCAAAGCAATATAATGATGATGATGTGCTCCCTCCCTTCAAATTTTCTACTGTGAAACAAAATGTCAGTAGGTGTTGCACAGCAGTTAAAGAAAATACACTGAGGCATAGAGAAGTCCGTAAAAATAAACAAACAATATAAAGTCAAGCACCATGAATTCTTGACAGTAAACGTTTATTCTAACTGCTAAATGTAAGTGTATTACAGTGAAAGTATTACTAAAAGAGGAGGGGAATATAGACATCTATTTTAATTTATTTGCACATAATTTTAATCAAGACATTTTTCGTCAGATGAAGAAGGTCCTGTTCAGGATTTTAAAGCCTAGGATGTCCTTAAAATCAGTAACTGAGTCATTGGAAAACCTGAATAAAGATGGAATCAATAGATCTCTAAAGTTGTTGGTTAATTTTACAGGCCTAGTACATGGCAGACAACTTAATAAGAACTTCCAGAAATCTAAAGCTCAACTGCAATCGTGAAACACGAGATTATATCCAAAAGTTTATCCAAAGTTACAGTTAAGAATTTTATCATCTAAATTCCTATCAAGTAAAATTCTAAGTCCAGATTGTCTTTCAAAAAGATCAAGAGAAACAAATGAAAACCATATGAATTTTAATTGAGACAAATTTCACTGTAAATTTACAGAGACAGGCAGACCTTGAAGGCTTTACACTTAATACAGCATCTAATAATAAAATTTGCTTCATAACTTATGGAGATAAAAATTGAAAATTTCAAACTGGTTTTTCATATGAATTGTTTATTATAAATGAGTTCATTTACTGAAATATTTTAACAATTTTAACAACAAAAACAAACAAAAAATAAATGAAAAAAACAAACAGCATTCGATAATAACTTTCACCTTTCAGCTTCTACTTGAAAGAGATCATACAAGGCTTGAAATGAAGACAGGGCAAAAATCTCTGTGACATACAAAGATTGTAACATCTCAATACAGAAATACCACAAGCATGGACTACTAACAAACGTGTTTCAGACTGTTGCCTTAATAACATTGATCCAATAAACTTCTAGAAACCAACGTGAAAGAGGCCAGAGACCGCTGAAGCAAAATTTGGGCCTGTTGAAGACTGAGCATCAAGACAGTAGCAAACAATGCACTGACACATAAGATGTCAACTTGAACCCTCGAGGAGAAAGGCACAGAAAGTTTATAAGGTCATTGCTACATGATTGCTGTAAACTATGAGAAGCTGAATACCACTGAAGCAAGACAGAAAGGTTACAAACAACTGGCCCAAGGCTAGAAATGAAGAAGTAATAGCTCAAAGGCTAATCTGGCACAGGAAAGAAGGTTACTACTGTAAAACAAAAGCAGGTCTCTATAGAAAAGGAAATAGTGTTAATGAAATAAATGTAAAGCCTGGACAAAACTAAATATACAATGCAGGCTGATACAGATTTTTAATGAAGATCTTGTTTACTGATGGAATAAAACAATTTTACTGAACATACTCCTGCTTAAAACTGATGCGCACGATACCAGAATCAAGCCAGCTTTGTATCATCAGCAAACTTGCTGAGGTTGGATTCTATTTCCTCATCAAGGTCATCGATGAAGATTCTGAACAGGACCGGACCCAGAACCGGACCCAGCACCAACCCCTGAGGAACACCACTAGGCACAGCCCTCCAACTGGACTCTGCACCACCAATCACAACCCTTTGAGCTCTGCCAGTCATCCAGTTTTTTTACTCACCTCACTGTCCACTTATCTATTCTACACTTCCTCAACTTTGTTGTAAGGACTCTTTCATGGACAGTGTTGAACGCCTTGCTGAAATCAAGGTAGACTACACCTACTGCTCTCCCCCCATCCACCCAGACAGTAATGACATCATAGAAGTCCACCAGTTTGGTTGAGCATGGTCTCCTCCTGGTGAACCCATGCTGACTACTCCTGATAACTCTCTTCCAATTGCCTGGAGACCACATCCAGAACAAACTTGCTCTCAAAGAGATCCTTGAATTACAGCAGAAGATTTTGTGATATACACAGCTAACAGTTAATTATATATAAAAGAATGAAAAGTAAGTATTTTCTTAGTTTGCTCTAAGGAAAATCCTTTCTCCTTCTAGGATCCACAGTAAAATATAGGAAAGCTTCAGTAATGAAAAGAACCATGACATTATGTTTTTCTTCCTATTATTTTTCTGCACTTAAATTTAACTGTCCTTTGAGTCATTAGGAGTACTATAATATTCATGACAGCCTTAGCTAGCCAAGTAAGTAGGATTCTGAATATGTATGAACTCTCAGAACGTATCTTTTATCAGAAAACCTGAAATTCATTCTTTCCTGGAGTCTTTGATACATTGTAAGGCACAGAGAGACTGTCAACACTTTTTGCAGCAGCTAAACTGAAAATTGCAAGTGATCTTTTAAACTGAGGCAAACACAAGGTATTGCATCTTAGTTTAATCCTCTTTCATCAATAGCTGTACTGAGTCATACAGAAACATCCATACAGTCATCAATAGTTATTCTTTAAATATAAGAGACTGTTGTAGAAAGAGGTACAAAAGAACAGGTTGTGCAGAGTCAGCTTTGTATTAAGCTAGCACACACTGAATATCTTTACAATAGTAAAAAAAAAAAAAAAAAAAAAAACCCACATCATTGCCATGTATGCCAAACCAGTTAGGCTGTCAAAACACAAGCAATGATTTCACAGCTTGACGAACATGACAGGGGGATGGGACAGTGGCTGCTTCATTTGCTACATCTTGACTTGTTCTTCAATTCTGCCTCTTTTGACTTCTATCAGGTAGTCCAACCAACATAATATCTTCCATGACAATAAATTCTCCCACACCCTTGCTGACAACAGTTAAGTGATAGCATGGGAAGTGGACATGGTAACAAAACCATGGGAAGCAGTCACTGGCATAGAGATAGTGGGGCAGGACATGCTATCTCCCAATCCAATCCATATCCCTTACTTCCCAGTGAGTCAGACTGGAGTGGGCTGAAGCAGACAACCACAAACAGCCACAACCACCCAATACTGCTGCAGCTCCTGTGCACATGAGCCCATAGCCTGAGAAGTCAAGTCAACAGGAGATCAAGATCAGCAAAACTGAACACAGGCATAACTGCAGCATAGCTCAAGCAAACTCAAAGCCTGCAATCTACAAACACAGCTCCCAAGGCAGTGTGTTGAAGCTCCAGATGAGGCTTCTTAAAATTCCTTTAAATTTTAGCTTGCTTTTTTTTTTGTTGTTGTTTTTTGTTTTTATCCAAGGTGATGCAGAATCATATGACAGCTGGCCTCGAACACAGGCAACCTAAAACACAGGAGGAGTATGAAGTGGCTGCAGATAGCAGTGTTGAATTCTAGACTTTTACACAGACTATCCTTATCATGATGTATTTTGTTAGTTGGACAGTTGGCTTGGAGGATTTACTGTTGATCATTACAGCTTGGAACATTGATAACTTAAACATCTGTAATTCTCATGCAAATTTAGACCACTTTAGGTAATATGCTCTATGCCCATATAATCTCTACGTCACTTGGTACTGTGGAAGGTTTGTAAAGAAAATCAAATGTAATTTTTGCCTGTTAGGGTAAAAACAATGCTCCATCTGTCAAGCTTTCTTGTACCATTCTCTACAGCTGATATGAAGAAACGGGATTTATCTACTTATTTTAAATACGTAACTGAATATTGGAATTGCAGAAAACTCCCAAGTTCACTCATTGCTTAGGCTCTGTTTTAACTAAGAGCAGCCCTACAGTGACGGCTGGCTGATGGAAAATCTCAGCATAAGCTGGCAATGTACACCTGTACCCCAGAAGACCATCTGTATCCTGGGCTGCTTCAAAAGAAGTATAACCATCTGGTTGATGGCAGTGACCCTGCCCTTCTATTTATTCAATTCTTTTGAGATGCCACCCACATTACAGTATTCAGCTCTGGCACCCACAGCATGAGGAAGACACTGACATGTTAGGGAAGGTTCAACGGAGAGTCACAAAGATGTTCAATGGGTAGGAGCATCTCTTATATGAAGAGGAGCTGAAAGAGTTGGAACTGATTGGTTCAGAGAACAGAAGGTGCCAAGGAGACCTTATCGCAACCTTTCAGTAGTTACTAAGGGATCTACAAGTACAATGGAGAGCAACTATCATGTGGGTGTAGTAGTAGATCAAGGAGTAATGGTTATAAACTAAAAAAAGAGTAGGTTTAGATTAGATAAAGGAAAGAAAATGTTCACTATAAATGTGGTGAGGCATTGGTGGATTCTCCATCTCTGAAAGCATTCAAGACCAGGCTGAATGGGTCTTTGAGCAACCTGGTCTAGTGGGTAGCGATCTTTAAGGTCTTTTCTAACACAGACCACTCTGATTCTATGAAAAATGTTCTGCAAAGGGTGAAGACTTTGCAACAGAATTACAAATATTAGGTGTAATTAGTATGCGATGAAAAATAAACCATAAAAACAACATTGATATTTTTTTGCAAATTATGAAATGGCTTTGCGAACTCTGAGTTAATTTTAAAACATGTAAAACAGATCAGGACATTATTTTGCCAGTGCTGACTTGAACAAAGCTTCTCAATTCCCAGAATCCAATATCGTTATGCATATTTATGCTAGAACTTGATTATTATCAGAACTACATTATATTGCTCATCAAAATTTCCCCAGAATTTTTTTTTTTTTTTCACATGGTGGAAGTGTATAAAGTGTTAGACACTTCATGCTATGAAGCATCTCTTTATTCTTCCATATAGCACCCGTATAATGATGGGTTTCCAGCACACAAGGTTATTCTAGCAGTTAGCAACTGAAAAAGTATTAAAGTATCCTAGCTAGACTATTACTATTGTTGTACAAAGCAGGATGTGGTGTCAGGTTCCAGAATGGGACAGATTCATGAGCCCCCTCCAGTTGCTTTCCACTGCTTTGGTAATGGAAAGCAGCCTTAAACCCACTTTAGCTGAACATTTAATCCAAGTCTATGGCTATTTTGCACTGTCAGTCAAGTACAAAGCAGCTGGAGCTTACTAACAAATATGGCTTTCTATTTATGTATTCTAGTGGCGAGGGATTAATTTTCAGACCATATGCAATAGCTTACTGGTGAGAAAGGTTTTTATACTTTCCACATAGATATTATGCAATATAACATTTTAAGAGGGTATAATACTACAAGCTGTGAGTGATTCAAATCAGACACACACAGCGGTATAGAGTCAAACACTTTCCTTTTCTAATTTGAAATTGTTTTCACATACAATAAATAATACTTTATCCTTGAAGGGTTTTCTTTCATTTGTAGAAAGATCAGATGGGTCTCGCAGGCCATTCACAGTTAAGAGAAAAATAGCATTAAAAAAAAAAATCCCTTCCAAGAGGTGAGATATCTTATATTCTTTAAAGGAAAATAATTATTTACTTGGATGAAAACCTTTTGTATTCCAGTGTAATTGTTAATATCTGTGGGATGTCTCAGAAAATGAGATACTTTGTATCACAGAGTTGCAACTTATCTCTGTGCAAAAAATCTAAATTAAAAAACTGGAGCAGATCTTAAGGTATCATGCAGGGAGTAGATACAAGGAATACAACTGTGAAATCAGTGAAAAAAGCTCAAGTGATAACAAGTGGACAAGACAAAATTACTTCACAGTGGGATTGGGGTGATCTGCTTTTTTTGTTTGTTTTCTTGTTACTAGAAAAAAAAAAGTGGTTTTCACTGGACATCATGCTTTATCAAGCATCTTCAACTATTTCTTGCTGTTGCAGTAAAAACACTTGTTATTAGAGAGCTCAATCAAAAATGACTTATCTTCATCTACCTAAAATTATATATCAACATTTTTTTTTTTTAAACCAGGACATTAAGTTACTTTACATACAACAGAAGGGAGTATAAGCAACAAGATTACAGACCTAGGAACATTTTATGAAGAGGTTAATTACCACCTCTGGTCTGAAAAAAAGCAACAAATGTAGACATGATGAAAATATGAACAACTGTGCATTTTATGTAAGACAGATGTTCATGTTATTTACGGAACATTAAGAAAATTCAGAAAGATCTTTGACTGTCAGAACTAAGTAGCTTACATTTTCAACAGAGTACAGAAAGAATATGAACAAACTACTGTTATTTAATGATATTAATAAAAAATAGATCCCCTGTAATGGGTGTATGTTGCCACAGTTCTCAGTGTTTTCTGTTATGAAAACTTCTTTTAGGCAGAGAATGAATCTGCACAGGAACATTCCCACTGATACAAGACATGGAGACAGCTGATTTTTTAATCAGTGTTGGCACAAATCTGTGTAACTTCAACCTCTGTACATCAGAGATCTCAGGGCAACAGAAACCTAGCATTCAGAATAACACCACTCAATCTCTGGGATCAAGTTTTGACCTACATACACTGTTTTACTGAAGTACCACCCTCATTTGATTTGCTGTAAATGAAGCCTAGAGGTCTGCTTTCCAAATCAGAGCACTGTGGGAGAAATGGCAGAAGAAAGAACAAGAAAGAAGTTTAATAGAGAAAAAATACTTCACAGAAAAAAGATCAATACATTCAGAAAAAAGGGAATGCAAGGATACATGATATTCAAGACTAACACATATAGAAAGAGAAGTTGAATAGTTAAATGAGACAGATACTAGGCAGATAAACAAGACAGGAGAAATTATGAGATTATGAAAGTAAAAAGACTGTAAGAATCTTGGTCAGATGCAAGGAATTTGGACAGGCATGAATGCCAGTGATTTAGCTTTAAGTGTCAACATAGTAAAATTAAAAACTCTGTAGTGTTCTGCATGAATTCTGCCTCTTCTTTCAATTTGCTTTCTC
The DNA here is from genome assembly GCA_023055505.1 of Callipepla californica brunnescens. Lineage (NCBI taxonomy): Eukaryota > Metazoa > Chordata > Aves > Galliformes > Odontophoridae > Callipepla > Callipepla californica. Next base: position 252,652 of record JALIRH010000084.1, on the reverse strand, counting down.
AAAGTTTCTAGTAAACAGAACAAACTCAGGCTAACAATGTCAAGCATGAATTAGTATCTCATGCAATTTAGTCTTATGAGTTCCACAATACTCCCAAATTGGCCCTGGGAGAATCATAGAAAAGCTTGGGTTGGAAGGGGTATCAAAGATCATCTACTCCCAACCCACTCCCACCAGGCAGGATTGTCAACCACTAAGTCAAGCACAAGATCAAGTACTAGATCAGGTTGCCCAGGACCACACCCAACCTGGCCTTGAACACCTCCAGGGATAGGGCATTCACAACTTCTCTGGGCAGCCTGTTCCAGTACCTTACCAGCCTCTGAGTAAAGAATTTCCTTTTAACATCTAATCTAAATCTCCACTCTTTTGTTTGAAGATATTCCTCTCTGATTTTTTTTTCCCCCCAAGGTCTATTACTGACAAGACATTCTCCCTTTGTATTATTAGCTCCCTTAAAGTACTTGAAAGCCACGATGAAGCCTCTTTTCACAAGGCTAAACAAGACCAACTCCCTCAACTTTTCTTCAGAAGAGATGTGCTTCAGCCCTCTGATGATCTCTGTGGCCCTCTGGACCAATTCCAACAGCTCCAGATCTTTCTTGTGCTGGGAGTCCAAAGCCTGGATGCAGTACTCCAGATGGGGCTTCACAAAGGTAGAGTAGAGGGGGACAATCACTTCCCTCTCTCTGCTGGCCGCAGACAAGCTTACCTCTGTTAACACTGTGATCAGAAACTTCATGCCTACTTACAAATTGTTTTTCAGATTCAGTGCCACTATACACGACAAAAAATAGTCTGGATGTTGGCAGATATTCTAACAATTAGTGCTTTTTACTATTTTTTTTTTAAATCCTTTTAATACTACTTCTATTCTTTTAAGCAAATTGAAAGTCATCCTTCCGCATAAGAACCTGTTACGCTGAGTCTATAAAACAAGTGTTAATTAGGATATGCCAGTGAATAACCTTCCCTGGTATATTTTCACCTGTTAGATATTCTTTTGTAAATGGGCAAATATTTGATGCAACTGAAAAGGCAATATGCCTTGATTAATCCAGTGAAGATCCAGTAGTCAAAAGACAAGCATGTATTTGTACCTTTATATCATACTGAAGGAACAGCTTTTAATGCTTTGAAACACAAAGCATTCCTCATGATGTATTGGAGAGATTACAGGATAGGATAAAGATGACTTTACTCATTTATTCTGATATGCATTTTTCCCTTCAATTCTTTTATCTTCAAAATGTCAGTGCTAAAAATGTATTTTGCTTGTTACAGTAATACTTGCATAGAAGTTTTGACTTATACTTCAGTCAATATTTTCCAAAAGAAAATAGCTGTCTATGAATTAGATCCAAAGCCCATTGATGTTAAAAAGTCTTCATTAGGTTTTACCTCAGGACTTAAGTGCATGGAAAAACTCATGACAATACCTGTCAAGAATAATTTGAAAGAAAAATTAATATTTGCAGGCTAGGAGTAACAACTGAGAACAAGTAGTTCAACCTCTTCCATTGAACTTCATTCAGACATGTCTACATCAAACCCATAAACTCGTGGTTAAAACTGCAGCATACTTTTTGGAAGCTGTTTAGCCATCCTGCAAATACAGTATGAGGAGTGCAAGACCTCACTTGATAAATTACTTCAATTATTGTTTTCTTTCAATTTAAAAAAAAAAAGTGGAAGCTGCACTTAATTTTTCATTTCAATTTGTCTAGTTCAGTACATGGAATGATTTAATGCTTTTGTCCAGTAAATTAAAGAGCCCTCTACTGTCAAAAACATTCTTCCTGTTCAGGTACTTGCAAAACGTCATCAACTTTTTAACTTTCTTTCTGTTCAATAAAAAGAATGGATTGCAGCAGAAAGAGGATACTCATGTCAGAGGGAAGAATGACAATATTTCACACAAATAATTCACACCAGAACAGCTGGAAGCCTTCTCAGTTTATGTTTACCACTCAAAACAGCATACAAGCTCCCCTGGACTAAACACATGCAGTCAAGCAAAAGGGATTGCTAATAGCAACTGCAAACATTTTTTTTTCTCCCCCCTCCGGGTTAAGCAGTTATGTGCAACAAGGAATACAGTAAGACAACGAGGCCTTTGGTACTGTGAATACGTTTCAAAAGGAAAATATCAATAAAATTTTCATGAATATATGCACACACACACCTCCATAAACGTTAAGTTTTCATTAATGGGTTCCAAAGCTGAGCAGACAAAAAAAAAAATAAAAATAAATCCTTGGATGTCAATGATACTAAAGCAATTTCTACATATGAAATATAGCAAAAGTCAGTTTCGATATAACAACCTGTCACAAATATCTTCTTTCCTTGGTACTAGAATAGTATTGCTGCACACCGGTATAGCAGTTGCATTGCAATGTGCCATGGTACTTACTGTTTTAAGGAAATTGTATTTGCTTAGAAGCTAGATGTTTTTAAACATGTAGCAATGCTTAGGACATCTGTATCCTATCACATTCGAATTATGTTTGAAGTAACACATACTTCATATGACAAGAAACAAGTTCTTGGACAAAGAACATAGCTATGGTTGGATTTGATTTCTGAGGACAAAGTGACTTTTTATAAGAAACAGCTATTCACTGTTCTTCTACTAGTCTAGCATTTTTGATATTTACATATGCCAGTAAGATTAAGCAGAAAAGAATAACCCAGCTAGAACCACTATCTCTACTTTGGTGCTATGGAGTATATATGTATAAAAAAAACATATGTTTTTTTTTAATGAATTGTGTAAATAGCTATGAAGAGAACACTAACTCTTATGTTTTGCATACGTTAAAATAAGTCTGTCATAATAAACAATTACTACAGCAAATATTTATCCTAGCCTCTTTGTGCACCAAACATTCAATTCTATTAATATAGCTACACAAATCTGTATTTTAAAACGATATAATAATAAACAACAGGTTGCTACTGGAACAGTTTTCTCACTTGATTTACAAGTGTTGCAGAGTATTTATTATTTAATAAAAGAATGTAAGCAATCGAAGCAGAATTTTTAGGATGCAAATGGTCTTTTCAATCAATTTTATGCATTTTGGTAAATAAGTAATTAAATTCACCATTATAGCATGACTACATTTTTTATGATTATAAATGTGTCTAGAAAAAATGAAGGAATATTAGATAAGATTGCTCAAGTATTTCCTGATTTTTTCCATTCCAAAAATTTAAAAATTCTAAAGGAGGAAGAGGAAATAGTTTATTTGAATGGGAACTATGCACTAGAAATCCATCTTAATTATGCAGGATAATTTAAAAATAGACTCTATGAAACATGTATGTTTTGCTAGTACAGCAACCCTACACATGCTCCCTATGCCTGCTGAATTTTTCCTGACTAGGTATAAAAGGGTCATTCAGGACACAGACAGCAGGACACATATATATTGATCAGCGTTAAAACATCTGAAACAAGACCAACACTTAATCAAGCTCTGGCTATTTAATTCCATTTTTTTTTTTTTAACTCAGATTTTTTATGTATTGAATACACTAGGTATAAATGTGTATTACATCCTCAAGTTAGTAGTTTGACTGTAAATTTAACTGCCAAAATTAATTAAAACAACATTTTCAAAAGTTTGATAAATTTCTTACAAGAATCTGCTTACAACACAAAGACCATCACTTTAGCTATTTAAAAATATATATTTGAGATAAACTAAAAATAAGGAAATTGCCCTGTAACTTGTTATTTTAGCATTTCACAGATGAAAAGCAACTGACTGAGACTTTAAAGTTATGTTTTAGTACACCTCCCCGCAGACCTGAAATCTTAAGCTGTTTCATCACAAGTCACTGTAAATACAAATATCAACTCAAAATAAATGTCGTATGAAATTGCTTCCAAGCAGTAGCTCAATACGCTTGTAGTTCACTAGTCCACAAGCAAGGAAGGTGTTAAGAATTTATAGCCACCAATGATATTCTTAAGAGAAATAGAAGTAAGCTGATACATCAAAAGTTTATCTAAGACTTCAAGTATGGTCATAATTACACATCTAGATAACGCTAACTTTGTACAGATATGAAAAAGAGGCACACGATTTTTAACGGTTCATAAGACGTACAACCTTGTTATGTTGCTGTGGTCATCTTCCTTACAACACAAGGTAAGCCTGCCAAGGGTATGATAGACAAATTACAAGTTTGTTGTTCTCCTTCATACAGATTCCATACATCTTTTGTGAGTATGACACTATGTATCTGGCTAGCTACCTGAACTAAAGAAATCCAGATTGTGAGAACTGTCAGACTAACTGACAGGGATGCTTGGAAAACAGTTTCTCTTCTTCCTGTTGCTTATGCTACCTAATATACTTTGGTCTAACAAGTTGATCAGAAACTCCCTCCCTCTTTCTAGAGATGTGAACTTGGAAGAAATAACATCGATGGAGTATGTTACAAAACAAGAAGGTTCCTCTCTGTACAGATTGCAACTTATTACACCCTTAGATTCTCCTGGTTTTGGATATTGTTTCTTTGTGTAAGAACATCAAAAACTTTACAGCATTGCAGCTAAACTGAATCAACATAATTGGATCGCACTGAGTTTGATACTATCCACCATGTGTCTGCAAAACACCACTGACCACATCTTCCATGTACCATTGCCCATCTTGGGAAATATGCTCTATTCAAAAAGCAATCTCATGAAATCAAGCCAATTATTTAAACATTGTTTTTAATAATCTTTTAAGATCTACTCTATCTTGCTGTCAGAGTTGCAATCTTCTTACAATATAATGCTAGACTTGTGAAGAAAAAGTGAGAAGAAAATACTAGCATCTTGAACACTTTTTTGAGAAGCATTTTTAACTCTCAACAGATGTCACTAATGCACCTGCTTTATGGCAACATGGACTTTTACATTTTGTCATTCCTATTGACTTTCTATTTGACACTCTCTAATGGGTAATTAAGGTCAACTAAAACATAATCAATTAGTCTGCATTAATTGGTGGCCAGAACTACATTTTTCTTGTGATTTCTTACATATCCATGTACCGTACATCTTTCAGCTTTCCCCAGAGCCCCCCTCAAGCATGTTTCTTCAGAGTAATTATAATGAGTTCGGTAGTCTTCAGCAAATTATTCTCCAGGAGCAACAAATAGAAGATAGACTTAGAAGATAGATTTGGCTTTAAAATATTCCCTGCTTCTACCAAAATTATTAATATTACTGTCAGTAAGAGAAAATGATAGATATATTGACAGAGTGGCAGTAGAAAGACAAGCAAAAAAAAAAAAAAAATCTGTCTTACAGGACACTGCCATAAAGAAAAAGAGTAAAAGAGTAAATGTGTTCTGTTGCAGCCTTCAAACATCCCTCTCCACATATACTTCCTGGGGACAGTAGATATGTTTGGATTTCTAAAATCAGGTTGTGGATTGAAGAAAAAAATAAAGACCTTTTCTACCTTACAGAGAGATGACTAAACCTCTGGCCAGTTCACAATTTCCATATTTTAATCTACACAATGTTTCCTTCCTTTCCCTACCTAACCCTGTTAACCTACACTTAACTAGCTCACCCTTAGGTACCCCAATCTCTCCATTAAATTCAAGAGCATTGTGATTCTCTCTTCAAGTCCTCTGTGAAATACAACTGAACATCATAGAATTCTTAGAAAACTTAATAAATTCTGAATTTCTTATGTCCCTGCAGAGTCAAGAAAGTCTTCTAGTCCCATTTGTGAGTCCTCTGTGTGAGTGATTTGCCTCCTGAACAGACAACGCAGAATGCATTGCCCAGCTACATTTTGTGTGTTCTGGTATGCCCATCAGAAGATCAATGGATGTAACCAAAAACTTGGTTTTATCATGATGATACAAACTTGCTCTCCAATATATTGAGTCACCTACAATTTGGGATATACCATATATGCATTTGGTGTCATTATCCAGATGATTACTGAAAACATTAACTATGACTGACTCCAGAATGCATCAAAGACAGTAGTAGAAACTGACTACCAGATGGAATTTGCCCAATTGATTAAAACTTATTGAGCTCAACAGTCCACTCAAATTTATAGCCACCTACATCAACTATATAGCCATCAGCTTAAATAGTTTGTAGCTCAGCAAATTAAACTATCAAGATGCTCTGGGAAAATATGTCAAAATCCATGCTGAGGTCAAGGTAAAAAAAATAATAATAAAAAAAAAAAATACACACACACACACACACATTGACTTCTCCCTTTGTCCATTCAATTAATATGGCCAACTTCTACTTATCTTAGTTGTTAAGTCTCCAGTCACCACATCCTTTATGTGTACGGACATGACTCTCGTAGCATACTTCTTTGAAGATGAGTGGGAGATTGATCCATTTTCAGGAATAAGAAACCACTCCCTTGCCATCAATTAAAAAAAAAAAAAAAAATAGGAAAAGCCACACAATGACTTCAAGCTTCTCAGCATGCCTGAAGACATCCCACTGAGGTGGGGATACACAGGTACATGGATACATAAGAATTATGTTACTGGAAGAATCCATAGCAGTGACATTCAGCCTTTTCAGTGTTGTTATTATGTCCACTGCCCATTGGGCAGTAAGCACACAAATTTCTTGATCTTTCTTTCTAGCTGCCAGTTTTCAGGAATGTCATCATTCTAACAGAGCTCCCTTTTCACTCAGTAAAGCAGTACTGACTTGTGTAGACAGCAATAACAACATGGAACAGCAGTCTCTTTCCTAGAAATCTCACTCCACAAGTGCAGAAACAGAATGTTTACATAGACCTCAAAGAAAAACATGCAACTTACAGTCTCTGAAAGCTTGATACTCAAAGGCAGTCTAAGGCACTAGTTCAAGGGCTTCATACAAGTAGAACTATACATTTTGTTGCTATCAAGACATATGCTGCTAAACCACACTGATGGCATATGTCAGGAAGTTAAAGAAAATTGTCCACGAACAGGAATTTACTCGTTCCTTTGGTGACACGGACAAGAGCACTGATTTTTGTCAACCAAGAAAGCTCCATCAAATTTCATGGATATTCATGCCAGATCTCCTTCCAACCATATCCTCAAATAGGTTTTTGCGGCACTTCCACCATCAACATGCACCACTCCTACAGTATCTATACTGTTAAACAGTAACCTACAGTAATGCCCGATATCAGCATGCTTTATAAAACATGGAATATGTGTGGAGAATGACAATATGCAAGTTATTGAAGCATTGTGTTTTGGTATTAACTGCACAAAATAAAAGACTTATTCACTACACCTACTACTAACAACATGCTTACAACACAGCAGTACTTTGTGAGGGTAGGGGATGACAGAAACTTCACAGAGTTCATCCATCCATTCTGAAAAAAATGCTTTCTTGAAATAGTTAAAAGACAAAGAAAGTTTTCCAACCAAAAAATTAAGTTAATTAGCATGTTTTATCTGTTCTCTAAACCAGACACTTGAACAGCATAAAATGACAGATATTACTAAACAGACATTCCCATTTGATACTCCATCACCTTAACACATCACAATTAAGGAAAGGTGTCCTACTCACAAAGAGGTAGTCTATGATTTTAAATATTATCTCCAACCTTCACTAAGAAGAAAAACATAGATTAAGTTGATCCCTTCAGATAAAGGGGGAAAAAATTTCAGTCACCTTAGCAACAATGACTGGTGTTCTCTGTGGTTCTGTGGCTCTTATTGTGCAAGACATACAAGCATACTCCCCTTTAGGCCATGCAAGAGAAAGTTGACAACTGATTGGTCATAATTTCTTTCTAGCTATTACAGAAACCCACAATCAAAAGGGAAATGAAGGAGAGGTACAGAGGAACAACCAGAAAAAGAGAGGATGCTCAGAACTGATAGAAGCCAGACACCTCCAACAAAGTATTATGCACTGTTTTTAGACAACATGAAACTCAGAATCACTGCCCAGCCATGCACGAAACGCAACACAGACAGTGGTGTCTCTCATAGTCCTTTTATGGGTCCATTCTTTACCATGTCACATGTCAGCAGGAGCACAATGTCCATGCTTCTCAAAGCACAGCCAAGATCAAATCTGTCATAATAAGGGTAAGGAAGAAACTGTGTATATATCTAGCTGCTCTCACTAGCACCTACAGGAGGTATTTTAAGCCTCTCAGACTAAAGTTTTCCTCTATTTTCCATAGCACAGAATAAAAATTTAACTATCAGATCTGAAGTCCTGATTTTAATGGTAAATGAGTGAGGAATTCAAGACTTATAAAAAAAAATAGTCGTCCATAACTTGAAAGAAAGTAATCAGTTCATATTTTGTCTAATCTATTTCTTGTGATAGTAATACAAAAGTAGAAAGGAAAGCAGGAGTGAAAAATAACAACATATATAGGTCTAGTTATCCTTGTATTTAAATACGAAGAACATTCCGCATACATCTTCAAAAGGGATTATGTCATGAAGAGTTTATTAAAACACATATAAGCCTTCAGACTGAGAACCACTTTTTGGTATGTCTCAAAGACTGCAAAACTCTGAAGTCAGACACACCAAACTAAAAAGTGTTTGAGTGCTAAGTAGACCAAAATGCCAACAAAAAGGTGAAGGATCATTAAGAAATCAATTTGATGAATTTATCTACTTAAAGGTGGATGGCTTAATCCAGCAACAAGCAAAACAGTACAGTAGAGTTTGTAGTTGGCTTCACGTTCTTTTACATAATTAGTTTTCCCAAATGCTTGTGCAGTGGTGCATGGAATGTGAAGATGCAAAAGGGGAAATTAACTCTATTAGAACTGAAAGATTGGGCTGGAATATAGAACCATAGACTCTTTAACTCTTTTTTTTTTTTTTTTTTTTAAATCACTAAGGTAAATTTCAGTATGATATTTTTTCCTTAGCTTACAGAAAAACAGCCTTATACCATCAGTGAAACATTGGTCTAAAATGTGACTATTTATCTTCAAAATAGGGTGCTTATGCAATCATTCAATTCCTTCTATTGCAATAATCAAATTCTATGGCAAGGTTTAATATTCAGTGGTGGTCTGCAGCATGAAAACTGAAGACAGAACAAGACAAGTAGGTTCCAGTAGGAGTATCTATCTGAATTACCACTGTGTCACTTCAAATAAAAACATCTGTTCTGAGGCATTTTGCCTTTTGAGAGAGCATGGAGGATAGAGGTTTCTCAAGAAAGCTGCGTTTGTGGTAAACCTGTATCACTACTTTGGAGTTATTATGGGATGACTTTACTAGTTACAGGGACAAAGATACAACAACACTGCTCAAGCTGTTACAAATAGTCCAAATATTAGCTAAAGCTATTATCTACACTGGTTAAGAGGCTACCAACAGCAGAAATACGGTCTTTAATTCTTCACACAGTTAACTGTATCCACAATAGATTTAATCTGAAGTTCTTTGTAACTTCCAATAAAAAGGACAAACCTAATTCTTGGAACTGTATAAAAACTGACATTATGCTTAAGTGTACGCAAGCAAAAAAACTGAGTTACCTTGTGCAGTTGGTGCATGAGTGAGCATGTACCTAACTTCCCCAATATTTCTAATTTCATCTTAAATTTATCAGATCTACCATGAAGAACCCATACAGTAGAGAACTGAGAGAAAAATGCCAGTGTGACTAATAAGTTTACTAATAGACTAATAACTTACTAGTAAAGTAAATCCTTTAAATGAAAAATAGTTGAGGATCCAATTAAGCCTTGTTCTATCATATTTTTCCTTACATCTCTGGAAAAACTTGGCATAGACAAAAACATGGAGAATTGAATTAAGATTTAGAAAAATCTTCAGACAAAGGCTTAAGAACAGAATACTATAACTACTGCATTTGTATACCTTTTCCTTCCATTTACCAACAATGAAAATACTGGGAGAAATAGACTAAGCTACAGAAGCATAGATGAGTGTGGAAGAATGAGGGTACGTAAGGGGGCATTATATAACCAACAGATAAATGACTCCCTCACCTCAAAATCAGATCAAACTCTCCTCATCCATCTTCTCATAAGAAGACTATAATATTGCAGAAAAACAAACAAACAACAACAACAACAACAACAAAAGAAAAAGCTCCAGAATTGCAGAACTGGAAAGTAATTCAAGTCAGAATTCAGCATTTTTTTCCATGAGTCAATCTTGTAGCAACATCATTACAATGAAATCACTGCATAATCACAGAACAAAGTGTTTCCAAGCAAATTTCCTCACATGCAATTCCCAGAAGACCTGTCCAAAACATGCAGGAAGAAAATCAAGATATAAGAAATGTTTTAATTAAGCTGATACTCTATTAACTTAAATCACCTGGGAACTACTATCAACAACTTATTTATTTTAAATTATCATCTTTAATTGTTTTACATAGTAAAGGGCTGTCCTCAGACCCCAGTCTTCCACAGCTGGTTCACAACCTGCTATGGGTACTGCACCTGGTCCTCTTTTCAAGTAGAGCTGAAAAGGCAGCAGAAGAGGAGCTGTCTCCTTACAGTATTATAAGTTAGATGTTCCAGCTTTGTTTCTCACTTACATGGAAATCCCTTCACACTTGCTCATGTTTCATAAGTCTGACCTAAGTTGCCATCACTGAACTGAATCTCCAAGGTGTTGTAGGAAAAAAACCCAGAAGAGCTGAATTAAGTGCAGGACAAATAAGAAAGAACATTTACTCAGATTTACCGCAAATAAAGGCATTTGCCCTGCACTTCTTTACCAAAACATAGTTGTCAAGATAAGCAGAAAAGATAGAAACAACTGAACACAAGCCATTGAAGACTTGCTGCCTAGAGTAACAAAAATTGCTGCATAGAGCAATCCAATGTTACTACAAAAATTAATTAGTGAACACTTCTCATTCACCAGATCCATCACTGTTGAACTGCTACTGTTTCTCTATTAATGAGGTCTATTTCCATCATTGTTGATATGCATACAGACATGTAAGCAGATATAAAATTTAACAATGATCTATGCAATGATTACGTGAAAACATCTCAGAATCATAAGGGTTGGAAAAAAGACTCTATCATCTACTCCAGCCATCCACTGTTGCCCAGTGGCCACATCTTTGCTTTGAACACCCCCAGTAACATTGACTCTACCACTTCTCCAGACAGCCTGGTCCAGTACCTGACCACTCTATGAGAAGAAAATCATCGTATCCAACCTGAACCTTCCCTAGCACAGCATGAGACTATTTCCGCTTGTCATATCACCATTACCTGGGAAAAAAAGTCTGACCTCCTGTAACACAATGGAAAATGCAACAATGACAGCGGGGCAGCAAGATCCTAGGCTACAGCAAGTAAGGATTTGCTCAAATGCAACAGCCATAAGCGCAGGAATAAAGAAAACTACTTACCTTCAGAAGGCCTCAGGTATACAGCAGTCTCCAATAAAATAACTTTGCCTCTACTAACAGCTCTTAAGTGAGGTCTGGGAAGGAGTGAATTGCTTGCACCTGAACTCCCCTTGGTTGTCTCTGCCTTGCTTCCAGGTGCATAATTACTGTTTCAAGCAGTGACTCAGTATTTCCACTACATCTCTACTTTGTCACAACCTCCTTCCAGGTTACTATAGAATGATAAGGTCTCCTGAGACTTCTCTTCTCCAGACTAAATAATCCCATTTCTCTAACTGCTCCCCATGAGACTGTACTCCAGATCCCTCACCAGCTTCATTTCCCTCCTCTTGACATGCTCCAAGGCTTCGATGCCTTTCTTAGTGAGGGGTCCAAAACTGAACACAGTCCTTGAGATGTAGCCTCACCAGAACTGATCCTGTTGGCAAACTATTTCTGATAAAAAACAGGATGCCATCAGCCTTCTTATCCACCTGGGCACACTGCTGGCTTATATTCAGCTAAGCATCAATCAATGCCCCCACGTCCTTTCACTCTATATAGTAAATATATGTATTTGCTACAGAGAGGGTTAAAATGACAAATCATAAATATTTCAATGCAGGCAGGAGTTATCAGGTGCTCCCAACAGTAGCACCACACTGAAGAGCAGGAACTTGAATTCTCTCACGCTGTTGACAGCACAACAGTGTATGCATGAAGTCTCTGGAGTCATAAACCCTGTGTTAAAGGTTAGAGTATATATTGCTGCTTAAAAATTTATGCCAAGTTTATTAGAAGAATATCAATACATTAATGCTAAGTCTGCATAGGAACCTGTCTGTTTGTAATGCTGAGGAGCATCAAGTTATCAGAATTTAGATGAATCTTCCGAAGTGCACTGCAAAGCAAAATACAGCAGTTGTAAGACAATGTAGTATTGTGGCTCAATGCAGAATAAATGCTGTGAAAGTATCTGTAGTTTTGTAATCAGTTACCTGTGATCTCTCGTTTCTGAAGAGAATTGGAGTGGAGGACTTAAAAAGTTTAATTCAACTGCAAGGCTTTGATCTACTAAAAAGAAATTTTAAAGCTGAATCTGAAAGGAAGCAGAAATTCAGTCTGCTTTTCTTTATTCATTCTAGTTCTGCTGTCAAGCAAAACTGGCACATGCCAGCCTTGTAATGGATTTGACCAAAAAGCCTTTCTTTTACCAAAGATTTCCAAGGTATTATCTTGGATGGAAACCAGCTGTATAAAACATCTTTATTTAACAAAGTTTGACACCTTTAGTCTTCCAACATTTCTTTCTTAATATGATGATGTACTTGCAGAACAAAGAAGACGGCAGAAAAATGAAGGAATTAACTGTAATATTTTACTTAATTTGCTATTTTTTTTTCCTTTGGCTGTGCTATATTCAAGTGTTTTACAATGTAAATTCACCAATACAACACCAAATGAATACCTAAACCAATTTGTATAATTATCTAAAATAATAATAAATATATATATGTATATATTTAAGGGAAACTTGTATAGATTTGCAAATGAACTAGGAATACTCAATGTTCTTATATCCATGCTACATTTAAGCTTGAAAGATTTCACTTGGTCTGTGTACTCAAAATACCATGGTTTATTAATAGCATTATCACACCCTGGTGACATTATATTGGTTCTGTAGGAGAGGCAGTAATTAGAAGGTTATCTCAACATTCTAACCCTCAAAGTACTAAGAATGTGTTTAAATAGATGTAGAGAAATAGCAAGTGTTTTATCTGCTACTCAAAGGCTCCCAATCACTGTTCACTATCAACATTAATGCTCTGAAAAATTCAATTAAAAGGATTTTTTGATATTTGAAACGACTTCATAGCCTACATAGCTCAATGGTCAAGATGCAAGGCCAGTAGTTTCCCAAAAGCAAAAAAGAGGCTCAGAAGAGTTTTATTTTATGTAAACTTACTATTTCATAGAAACTTGATTGTCATGAAAACAGGATATATGTAAGAGAGTAGGACAATACAGAAGAAAAATAGAACAGCTTTATCTACTGCAGATGGAGGAAGAGGAAAATTCTGAATCTGCAAGTTCCAAAACAAGGCGGGACACTGATGGGGAAATGGATCAGAAGAAAAAAAACAACAACAAAACAATATAACAATTGTGGTCATAGAATCATAGAATTACCAAGGCTGGAAAAGACCTCCAAGATCATACAGTCCAACTATCAACCTATAACCAAATTTTCCTACTAAACCACATCCCTCAGTACCACATTTGAATGTTTCTTTAACAACTCCAAGGAATGATGACTGCACCACATCTCTGGGCAGCCTGTTTCAGTTCCTGACCACTATTTCAGAGAAGGTTTTTCTAAAGTCCAACCTAAATCTTCCCTGGTGCAACCTGAGGCCATTCCCTCTAGTCCTACTGCTAGGGAAGAGAGGCCGACTCCCAGTTCACTGCAATCTCCATTCAGACAGTTGTAGAGAGCAATAAGGTCTCCCCTGAGCCTCCACTTCTCCAGACTAAATAATCCTAGATCCCTCAGGCCCTCCTCATAAGGCTTGTGCTCTGAACATATTCCCAGGCTTCAGTCTTTTTCTTGTAGTGAGGGGCCCAAATCCTAACATGGAACTCAAGGTGTGGTCTAACCAGGGCTGAGTACAGAGGTCTGATCACCTCTCTGCTCCTGCTGATTATGCTATTTCTGTTAGCAAGCCAGGATGCCATTGGCCTTCTTGATCACCTGGGCACACTGCTGGCTCATGTTCAGCTGAGCATGGACCAACATCCCCAGGTCCATTTCTGTCATGCAGTCTTCCATCCTCTCTACCACAAGACTAGCTTTTTCTGGGGTTGCTGAGACCAAAGTGCAGAACCTGGCATCTGCCTGTCTAGGTCCTTCTGAATGGCATCCCATCCCTGCGGTGTGTCAACCACACCCCAGCATGGTGTCATCAGCAAACTTCCTGAGGATGCACTAGACCCCACTGTCATTAATGAAGATATTAAAGGGTACCAGTCCCAGCAGTGACCCCTGTGGAACACCACTCACCACTGATCACCCAGACATTGAGTAACTGACCATCATTCTCTGGACTTGATCATGCAGCCAGTTCTTTGTTCATCCAACAGTCCACCCATCAAATCCATACCTTTCCAATTTGGAGAGAAGTTTAGTTCAAGCTGGGCCTTGGTTTTCTTTATACTCTTCCCACAATACCTCCAGAGCCTGAACTATGGTCACTTAAGGCTGGCCCAGCCAGCCTTCAGTCTTAATGTCACCAATTAGTTCATTCACGCTGATGAGCAGCAGGTCCAGTATTGCACCCCCCATGGTGGGGCTGTCTATTACTTGACATAGGAAGTTGTCCTCAATGCATTCCAAGAGCCTCTTGAATTACCTTCATCTTGTCAAGATATTTTTCCAGCAGATGTCTGGGTGGTTGAAATCCCCCAGAAGGATGAGCGCTTGCCATGTCTCCTGTAGCTGGAGGTAGAAGAACTCACTGACAAGCTCCACTTGATCAGGTGGCCTGTAGTAAACACCAACCACAAAGCTCCCTTTGCTGTCTTGGTGTCTGTTACCTGTAGGCTTTCAGCTTGTTCATGACTATTCTTTAGGGATGGTTCTTCACATTCCATTCCGTTTCTGATACAGATAGCAACACCCCGTCCCCTCCTTCTTTGCCTGTCCCTTCTGAACAGCTTGTAGCCATTGATAGTTACACATGGAAATCATTCCACTATGTTTCAGTGACAGCAACTACATTGCTGTTTTCTAGTTGTGCAGTAGCTTTTAGCTCCTCCTGTTTGTCACCCAAGCTGCATGTGTTGCTGCAGAGGCACTTCAGCTGGGCAGCTTGTCTTGTCACATCCTGAAAAAATAACTCCTTGATTCCTTTTAAGTATTTCCCTTGATTTTCCCCACTGCCTTCTCCTATTGTCCTAGCAGTTATTGCCTCATCATCATAGGATTTCATATGTGCTGCAGTGTTGCCAGTGCCTCTCAAGGCAGCAGGTCCTTCGATTAGAGGGTATTAGATTTATACGTAAAGAGAAAAAAAAAGAAGGAGAAGCAGAGAAAGAGTAAGAAGTGTCAGGGGATTATTTCAGTGAATGAGTAAGGACAATAAGAAGCTGCTTCAAAAGTAGTACAGAAACATCTCAAAACCTTACTGATTTTTTCTTTTTTTCTTTTTTTTTGCCCTCAAGATCAGAGAATACAGACTGTGACAATTCTGCAGAATAAGCATAAAGCAAGAATATGAACTATGCAAAAAAAAAAAAAAAAAAAAAAAAAAAGTGGAAATTTGGGGTCTTTTATATTTTTACTAGTTATATCCTGTACCCTTATGATATTTCCCAGACTGCAAACAACTGTAGAAAATAAAAAGCTTTACAAATCCTCTAATTTATCTTCATGTTCCTATTGCAATTCTAACCTCTCTTCCTAATCAAATAAGCATACATGAATAACTGTCTCAGCATCCCAACTAGAGCCCATTTAATGCATCATAAGTTATTTGAAAAGTATAGTAACTTCACTGATTAACTTAACCTCAATTCCATCAAATTCAACAGCAAAACCATGGGCTTTGGTGGCAGAGAAGACAATCAGACAAAAAGAAGGTTAAGCCACAAACTTTGCTGATAATTTGCATGGATTAAAATCTCAAACCACTTTTATCACACTGGTTTATTAATAGGAAAAGAGGAGTCAAGAAATTAACTGTTTCAGAGTGGTCCTATGCTTGAGATGCCTTGGTGTTGACCTGAAGAATCTCACAGGTCTTATTAAATTCTAGAACCCTATTTCACCCACACAGTGTTTTGTGCTGATCCTCACCACTCTCTGAGTGAAAACTTATCCCTTAGGTCTAATATACATTTCATTTCCTTTAGTTTAAACAATTTCTCCTTGACCTATCACTGTCAGATCATAAAAAGTTGGTCTACCTCCTGTTTATGAGACCCCTTCAAATACTGGAAGGCCACAGTAAGATTTCCCTTGAGATTTCTCTTCTCCAAGCTAAACAAGCCCACCTCCCTTAACCTTTCTTCATAGGAGAAGTGCACCAGCCCTCTAATTATATTCATGGCCCTCTCTGGATCTGCTCCAATAGCTCCACACCTTTCTTGTGCTGGGTGATCCAGGCCTGGATGCAGAACTCCAGTTGGAGTTTCATGAGGGTACTGTACTTACCCTGCTGGCCATGCCTCTGATGATGCTGTCCAGCATGCTCATTTATTTATTATTTTAGGGGGGTGGGCAGGGACTACTAAGAATTATTGTAACTGAATTTAGAAACCAACAAACAATACTATAATAAGCAGCATATAAAAAGTAAATTCAACTTGATGAACCTGTAAGGCATCTTATTGTGCCATATGAACATACTGACTCAGGTCAGAAAGCTTTGATCTTTCTGTATTAATGTCTACTGTATGATGGGATCACATACTTCATAATTTCAGAGAGAAAAGGTAAATTCAAAGCAAATGTGGTAGGAAAAATAGCTGTTTCCTTCCGAAACACCAGAGATTGCGTTTACTCACAAAAAAAAAACCAAACCAAAGCAAAACAAAACAAAACAAAAAAACAATAAATTAAGCAAAATCTAGTGCCATCAAGAAATTGTCCAAATTGAACATTTCGTCTTGTGCAAAATACACTAGAGGAACAGTATAGTTACACATAAGGTTTGCAGATGCCATGTACACCATCTTGTTACATTACACACTGTGTGAGAAAAGTTTGTGTGATAAAGAACAAGAAAAAAACAGAAGTTTCCATTACAAACTGTCAGGTCATAAAATCTTCAGAAAAAACCTTATATCCATCTGAATATGTGAAGTCAAAATGTGTCTTATTTTGTTTCCTTTACATTTTAGCCACAACATAAATAGTTGCCCTGAGCAACAAATTTTTAACATGCTGCTTAATCAGAGACTTTTCATGGGAAATAAATTATTTAAAATTGCTGTGATAGCCAATAGCATTTCTACACAAAGGTTGCTCTTTAGACTAATTGAAACTAAAGCTTTTGAGACCTCTGCATTTTTCCTTCTCCCCCATCTGATGCATCGTCAAAGTGTGAGAGATGAAAAATATACCTTTAATAAACAACCTCAGAAAATTTGACAGAGTTTTGAACTCTACTAATGAGCTCATGTGCTTTGCATATTAAATAATATGACAGAATAAATCTGCTAATTTAGTACTTGAGCACTGGGCCACATAAAGGAGCAGATCTAGTAGAGCTCTCAACACTTCAGCTATCAATTGTGAATTAGTTAGTATATATTCCTATTGTATTTTCCTAAAATCATAGCTCATGACCACACTACACATAGCAGAAAAAAATATGTGCATTTAAGATGTCTTCTGTTGAATAAATTTATTTTATTGAAAATAAATATAGCAAAGAACTTTTGTCTTAATAAGTACAGACTTTAGTTTTGCTTTTATTTGTATTAAAAGGAGTTTTTGTTGTTGTTGTTGTTGTTTTGTTTTTTACCCTTTAAAATAACAGCGATGATAGATTTACAGAGGAAAAAGTAATCTGTAGCTATTTAAATAATAACATTTATGCTTAAAAATGAAGATTTTGCTGCTACAACCATCAACAGGTTTGGGACCAAAAGACACCATAGTAAAATGCTCTTATGGTAGATTTTCCATATTTGAGTGAACAAAAACAGTTCTGACAATAATCATTCCCACTTGCTCCAAATACATCACACTCCATTCAGGGATGTTTAAATTTTTTTTCATTCTGTGATTTTATTACCATGTAGATAAGTATATACATACATACATAAGATTGAAAAGGATGAACACTTGAGCAAAATCCAGAAGGAAGATGTATATGAAAAGGGCTATTTCACATTCAGAAATGTGAAACTTCTCATCCATAAGCTGGTCTTACTCCAATTAAGGTAACTTTACTTCTGATAAAAGTGACGGGAGAGGTTGAAGAGGAGGAAGAGAATATAATGATTCAACTTTATTTGCCTGAACGGTTTTAATATTCATTCTTAAAGAAAGAAAAAGTCATAACTGCTTATTTAGAAGCACAGTTATGTTTTAAAGGAACATCATCTACTTGACTAGTTTCTGCCAAATAAATGAAAGTACTACATAAGATAAGGCAGAACATTAGATGCTTGTCAAAAAAGGAAAAAGGAGTATAAATTCTATCACTATTTTTATCACTAATTCTATCAGTAATGTTTGTAGCAGCCTATTCAGATCACAGCTCCAACACTGAGGCAGATATTTGTTATAAATATAAACCCAACTGAAAGTTTTTATTGTCTACAGAAAACTCAGCCAGACATAAGCAGTTACTCAAAGAATATCACAATTAGCTGAACATGAGCCATGATTCAAGTTATTTTTCTTCCTTTTCATACATAATGAAAAGGAATAAATTGAAAATAAATTGTTATCTGCAAAATGGAGAAGCACCCATTTGCTCTTTCCCCAAGATATATATATGTATATATTTGGCCATAGAATTTAAGAGGTAAATTTGTCTGATGCATTTCAGGTCACTGGCATTCAAGAAAAAAAAAATAAAAAAAAAATTCGTCAGACTTCTGCAGAGGCTACAGAATGCTCCTGTGGATATTCTGAAACTGTTACACACTGGAAGATGTTCAGCTACTATAAGTTCTAATTCTAAACAGGGCACAATTTTTATGCAGTTCTCAAGGCAAGATTCCTTCAGATCCTCTGGACTGTGACAGCTATGTTTATACACCATAATGAACTGGCTACTGAATATTTTCTGCCACAGTACCTTAAGCCACCGTTTCTTACACTAACCTTTAAAGTTCACTGTTTATATCAGAAGATTTCAATAAAGTATTAAGCACTTGATTATTATTTAAGCATTCAACTTTTGAGAATCACATACCTGTTCAGATAATTATCATAAAAACATGATGAACTCATGCCAGTCTATGTGTAAAACTATTTAACAATAAAATCTATAATTAACAATGCAGCTGTGAAGGTATGTAATGGTATGCAAGACAGATGAGGGAGCAAAGTCTCACATTTGTATAAAGGTCGATAGAAAAAATAGCATTTCTTTCTCTCTCTCTACATGCTGCAGATACACAACTCATAAGCCCATGAATCAATTTCTTATGCATTATGCTTGTTTCAATGAAATGTGTGTGAGAATCGACTTTCTGTTTTTGCCTTAAAATCTTATTGTTGTACTTGCAGAAAAACTTATTCAAATTTGTTGTGTATCATTTGTTTTCATCTCTCCTCTAACTCCATTAGAAACTACAGTAATGTTTAGTGAGAGTTACTATGTGTCACAGCTTGTCAAGAAGATTAGGTACTCTCTGCTGAGCAGAAGGTTTAACATGACCCACTAACATAGCATAGTATTTTTTATCTGAGAATTTGCTTTATCAAATAGTGTTATTGTACTGTTTGTACCTACTATGGTTTATATGGAAATAAGTATGAAGCACTACTTTTGGAGTGACCTATGTAAAATGTTACATGTTTTTGTCATCATACACTGTGCAACTGTACAGGTGAGACTAATTTGCTTTAGCAAATTGAAATCACTCCACGGTATACTTCGCAGACTGAAACACAGAAAAAGACAGAGTGATGGACTACCTTTTTTTGTTATTAATGTATCCCAAAGTAATTTTTTTTTTTTTTTTTTAAAGCTTACAGTCTAAAAGTTGTAACATGCTTAAAACAGAATGAGAGTTTTTTTTTTCCTTGGCAATCATAGAAAATTTTTTATTATAAAAAAAAAACATACAAAAGGAAGAAGGCAGAACAAATGAAAAAAGTATATATTCACACCAGGCAAAATTTATAACTGCTTATGCTTGATTCCTTAAAAACACATCCAGTACTATCAAGGCAGTGACGGAAAAGCAATATTTTTAGTAGAAGCTGAACTCTTATTTTACTAGAGGATACGCAGCAGACAGCTTAGTAATGTGCTTTCTGGAATTATTTAAATTCTGAACGGAAAATTTCTAGAGGAAAAAATTGTAACTTACTGTGATTAGTCATGATTCCAAAAAGTTGAGAACTAATTTGCAGCTAGAATATCAAATGTTTCAGATTTTACACACTTTGTTTGCATGCAATGCTCTTGGACCACAAAGCAGATTTTCATTTGCAAATATTTACCAGAATTTCAGTAAGTCAAACTTTCCGAATCTATTCTTTAACAAATATATAGCAGAAACCATATAGATGTGTCTGCAATATCTCATCAGTGTAGAAGAAAAAGAAGTATTCCAATGAAGAATACAAGAAAAACTGCACACTGTCCTACCAGAAATCTCACATTCCTCTTCAGATGGACAAGTGCTCTCGATGAGCCAAGAACCATCTGTTCACCACTCCCACTTCCATCCTCCCCTTTAAAAAAATAAATACAAAACAAACAATAACAAAGAAAATAAACCCCGCTGTTTTCAACAAAATGTCTTTGAGGCTATTTCTAGGTAATTAGCACAAGATGGTAATAGCAGAATATGCCATTTATTGCACAGCTAACAAAACGTGAATAGACTGCATTCATAAAGAACCAAAACTAATTCTTAGATAGCACTCAATTGATTCAATTATGTAGACAATAAAAGTTCAGGATGTGGTACAAGCAAACACATGGTCCAGCTGTACGTGACAGCTAAGTCTCACAATTCTGTTTCAGAAGTCTCATTTGCCTTAAGTATTACTATGTCCTGGGCGCCACCAATAAGCCTAATTTCTACATTTATTTCTTTTGTACTAGGATCAAGCAGCTCATGTTTCCCCTTTAATGGGGCTGATGATTATTTATCAAAAAGGAAAAAAAATAAAGAAAAGATGAGTTTCTTTTTAGTTCAAATTCTGCCTTGATAAAGTCCTGCTTCTTTCTATTCGTATCTAGTATTCAGTCTAAAGAAACTGTGTCTGATCGCACTGTAAGAGAGGAAAAAATGAAATGCATTCCCAGGGAAAACTAACTTGTACATTCCTGTAGTACTGAAAGTGCATTGTCTATTCTATTTCCCATTTTAGTGGACTTCAAAGGAAATGCTTGTGCTAAAGTGATAAATAACTCAAAGTTATCCAGGCAGCTGCAGTTGAATTTCTGAAATCTTCTGTGGCTGCTAAATAAAAATAAGGGACTTGGTGTAGCAGTTATTAATAATAATATGTCCTCCACGTAACGTGGGAGATTAACATGCTTGAAAGCTTCTAGATCAATCAGAAGAATAACAGCACAGGAAGCAACAATAACAAAAGAATGTGATCCCACAGATAATAGATTTCTGGTTCAATTTAGAAATGTCAGGTTAGTTTCTTACAATTTTCTTGTATCCCTTCCTGAGTCACTCTAGACATGACAAAAAAAGTTGATGTAATAATGTTTGCATATATATAGTTGTTGTATAATAGAATCATCACCAAGGCTGGAAAAGACCTCCAAGATCATCCAGGTAACCATCCACCTACCATCAATATTTCCTCACTAAATGACATTGCTCGGTACAACATCTAAACATTTCTTGAACACCTCCAAAGATGGTGACTGCACCACCTCCCTGGGCAGCCCATTCCAATGACTGACCACTTCTGTAGAAGTACTTCCTAAAATCCAACCTGAATCTTCCCTGGTGCAACTTGAGACCATCCCCTCTAACCCTATCACTAGCTGTGTGGGAGAAGAGCCACCACCCACTTCACCACAACCTCCTTTCAGGCAGTTGTAGAGGGCAGTAAGTTCTCCCCTGAGCCTCCTCTTCTCCAGTCTGAACAATCCCAGTTTCCGCAGCCACTCCTCATAAGACCTGTGCTCCAGACCCCTCACCAGCTTCTTTGCCCTTCTCTGGATATGTACTAGGGCCTCAATATGATTCTTGTAGTGAAGGGCCCAAAACCAAACATAGAACTCAAGGTGTGGCCTCACCAGGCCTGAGTACAGAGGGAGATGTGTATACATACAAACACAAACATTATAGCAAATAAAATATAAATTCATTTACAGGTATTACAACTTCTTTTAGTATCTAAATATTTCGAAGGGGGAAATTTACAAGCCACAGGTTTCAAAAGGTTTTGCTCTTGGGAGACTAGATTTCAAAAGACATAACACAAGAAGAAAGGAGACAGCTGTTGTATGCTTACTGACAGTATGTGCAAAACACACTGTGCAATTAGATAGAACAGTCACAGAAACTCTGAAACTGAGATATACCACAAACATGTTCTCAAAGTAACAAAATTAAAAAAAGAAATTCAACCTTGTACAAAAGAGAGAGGGGTGCTTGTTTGTGTTAGAAAACTCATATCATGAATCAACTTCTTCTAAATATATATATTTTTTAATAAGGCTAGAAAAAGGATGAGATGAAATTCTTCAGAATAGAAGTAAGACTCAGATACAATGAAACAGCTTTCATTTATATTATCATGCTACATTAACAGAATATATTATTGCTATTTTTATAGGTCATCATGTTAACAGACAAATCATAAAACATTTGCAAATTGCAAAAAAGTAGAAAAAATTATTGGCAGTAAAATGCTAAACCCAATTAGAAAGCACATATATGTCAGAAATGAACTCAGAAGAAAATGGAACATTCATCAGAAATCCTTGAAGTCATCCACTTATTATTAGCTCCCAGAAATTACAGTTAGTGACATCCTGTGTTTTATTGTGACATTAATTTATATGAAAGTGAACTTAAATAATTTTTCAAAGTTAAATTGGAATTCTATATGCAGCAAATCTCTGTTAGAGGCAGAAATGTAATGTGCTTTAACTAGCCATAGCTTTAAGCTTCTCTGATCCTTTTTGATTTGAAGTTTCTTTTACTACCAGATATAATATCACCCAGGTTGGAAAATGTTCTCACATAGCAGTGGGCAGAATGCTGATGATGTAATTCATGATTATGTAGAAGAAGATTGTAATTGCTGCCTTTTAAAAATAGCACTAGATAATTCCCCCATGACCTCTTCAAGCCAGTGGAAGCTGCTGAAGGATATGTCTTCATAGAGTAATTAGGAAGCTTGGGGATGTGAACACCTCTGGGAGGGTTAGCTTCATTTCATATTCTGCTATTTATACTACAAGTTTTAACACAACTAAACATTTCTTTCTGATTTTTTTTCTCTTTTCCTTTTTCTTAAATGCATCATGACGTATGAGATATTGGATTGATGGAGAGGGCAAATGAAAGGAGGGAATGGGTGGAAGGGAGGATGTGTCCTAGAAAGTATGGCCCCCCCTGTACCTAATGAGGCAGAATCTTCTATCAACCAGAAAGACTGAACTTGAATCTTGAACTCTCAAACTATCAACAAACCACATCAATAAACATGATAATTAATAAAATACTATACTGTGATGTGTTACCTATAATCTCTTCCTCCAAGGTGCAGTGAAAAATTAATCAAGAATATTTCCAATTACCTCAGACATTTTTTCCCCCAGTAGTTCTCCTTACATTCTTAGATCATCAGCACAAAATTCCTTTTTCTCTAGAAGCAAAAATGAAAAAGAATAACAGTGGTCATAGAACAAACCAGTTCTCAACTTTATTTCAAGATGTTCCCTTGCATTTATCTAGGATCAGCGAAAGCTCAGGCTTATCTACTGCAGAACAATTACATTCCTTGTAATAAATAAAATTGAGCACTTATTTCTCATCTTTGTCTGCACATGCATACTTTTCATATTCTCAGGAAGCAGTACATAGGTCTTCATCACAGGAAAAGGCAGTAGTAAAATGAATATCTAACAACTTGAAGCTACAGTCAACGATAGCCACTGCTTTTACCTTTCCCACACAACACATAATCACATCACATAAGGTAAAGTCATGGGATTAGCACGATTCTCTCTTGATAAATACGCACAAACACCTCACGCCTGATTAGTGCAAAATCAGTAACAAAATAGCAAATTCTACCAGTAGCTCAGAGAAAAAATATTAAAGTAATAATAATAAAAAAAAGTAGAAATTTAGGTCCAAGGCTCGTTCAAAACATCAACGCAAGAGCAATAGCAGATGGAGCCAGACCTGAGACAAGCTATTTATATTAATAACAATTAAAAAAAAAAAAAGAAAAAAAAAAAAAAAAGAGCAAGCAATAGAAGACAGAACCAAGTTCACAGTAAGAAAAACAAAAACACAACTTCCTAAAGAGGATATATTTGGGGCCTATACAGCAAAAGCATTAGGTAGCCAAGAGGGCAGCAAACAGGGCTAGAAAGAAACAAAAAACTGTAACTCAGAGTGAGGCTGGGCTCCTGGGACTTAAAACTGTGAGTGTGGGTGGAGCACCACAAATGAGGCTGGTCAGTGCAATTAATGCCTACAGTTGCAGTGCCCTTTTGCAGTTAATGGTCACGTTTATTTTAGCTTTCTTTTTGCTGCCAATGTATTTACAGAAACACATTTGTCAACCTTCACATTTCAATTCTATCTGAGCTCCGTCTTTTCTAACCTTGCCTGTGCACGTTCAGATAGTGTACCTATATTTCTCCTAGGTAGCTTGTGCCCTCTTGTACCAATTTGCACTACCTTTTTATGTAAGAGCTCAGTCTCAGTCAGCAGTTGCCTGTTAATCTAAGGCCCTGCCAAGCATAGTTCTCAAAAAGCTAAATTCTGTTCTCTTGAAGTCCAGGAATGAAGCTCTTCTATTTGTTTTGTCAGTTCTTCTGAGGATGGTTCATGGTTAGAGCTGCCAAGGTTGAAGTTGATCTCTGCTTCTTCTTCCAGCTCTTGTATGTGATTAAGACATCTGAGTATCTCCCCTAATTGGATCATCTACATCCAAAAATTGCTATCAACAACCTCTCCAACACCTAATCTTCTGGATTGTTTGTGCCTAGACCTATTGCAACAGATATGGAGGAGGCTGAATACAAAAACCATGATCATGAAATTTTATTCAGTTGTATGAAGAAAACTTCATCTGCTTCCTATTCCTGATCAGCTGGTCCGTAGTAGCTGTGGCTGATCCACTAGATGCATTCTCTTCCATATAAACCTTTATCAGCTCCTGGCAGGATTGAGACAACATTTGTTTCTACATGTCCTTGATCCTCATTGTTCATAGGATATTTGCACCCCTGGCAACATTACTGATGCCCACACAGATGAGCAGTGGGCAGCAGTAATCCAAGGACTTGATAAGCCTTGTCAGTCTCTTTTCAATATTCTGAGACCCAGACAAGCACCCATGTCAGCTGACATGTCCATCCTCCACAGAAGACAGCCGTTAATAACCCACCTTCTTCTCTTCAAGTAGACCCTCTGTTTCAGACTCAGCTAGATCTCATGTCTGCCCTGACAGTTCTTGCCTCTCCTTGCCAGTTCCCAGGGCAATATGCCTGTTCTATAACTGCAGTTGTACAGGAAGAGAAGGAGCCTTCCTCCTGCTGCCAGAAGTCATACATTTCTATCCAGCTTTCCTCTTCACAGCATTTCATCTTCTCCTCTTATTCTTCATCTGCTCCACTATTTCCTCTATTAGAAATAGTGTAGCCAGCAGGAGCAGGGAGGTGATCATCCCCCTGTACTCAGCTCTGGTGCGGCCACACCTCGAGTACTGTGTTCAGTTTTGGGCCCCTCACTACAAGAAAGACATCGAGGCCCTGGAGCGTGTTCAGAGAAGGGCAACAAAACTGGTGAGGGGTCTGGAGCACTAGTCTTATGAGGAGCAGCTGAGGGAGCTGGGATTGTTTAGTCTGAAGAAAAGGAGGCTCAGAGGAGACCTTATTGCACTCCACCTCCTGAAGGGAGGCTGTGCTGAGGAGGGGGTCGGCCTCTTCTCCCAGATAACTAATGACAGGACAAGAAGGAATGGACACAAGTTGTGCTGGGGAAGATTTAGATGAGACGTGAGGAAAAATTTTTTCTCTGAAAGAGTGGTCGGGCACTGGAATGGCCTGCCTAGGGAGGTGGTTGAGGCACCGTCCCTAGCGTTGTTCGAGAAGCATTTAGATGAGGTGCTAAGGGATTTGATTTAGTAGCTTAGTGGGTAGGGATGGTGGTATGTGGTTGGACTAAATGATCTTGTAGGTCCTTTCAAGCCTAATGTATCTATGAATCTATGAATCTTCTGAACAGTCACCAGCGGTGTTTCCATTCATCCATCTTGAGGTTTCAGCTTTTCTTCTTCACTCTCTTCCTAAAGAAAATGTTCAGTTTCTCCACCTTGATACAATTCAGTCTGCTCATGTCCTCTTACAGCTCCTTTACCTCATCAGTCAGTATCTCAATCACAGCTCAGCTCCCAAAGGTAAGGGCACCCTCAGCCCAACCCTAGGGAGTAGCACCAGCCACTATCTGCAGTTGAAGGCTGTATCCTTACCTCAGAACTCCTTCTAAGTCAAGGCCTCAGATTTCCTCAAAAAATTTCCGCTGGTGATGAAGACCATGGCAAGTTGATACCATAGATTAACAGGCTGAAGCAGTCTTCAGCATTTTCTAGTCCCCTGAGCAATAATAGCTGCAGGAGCTGCAGCACTCCACATCCATAATCCTTCCCACTGGTTATGTACTTGCTCTCCACATAACAGCTGCCTAAGTTTTTTACACCCTCTGAGTGGCAGCCAGTTGGAAAGAAGAACTGTAGGCACCCCCAAATCCAGCAACTGTCAACAAAAGCTGAGTTTCAGATTTGACAGAAGCTTCCAAATGCCAACTCTCACCTGCAACAGCAAGCTGCCAGGAGATCCCCCTGAAAAGACGATCCCTGTAGAAGCATATGGAATAAATTCCCTGAAGAAAAAGTCTAGAAAGTGCTGTGACAACTGCTACATCTCTACTAAGCTGCTTCTCTTTGTTGCACTTAAGCACAGGCACAGTGAGAAGCAGTTGTAAGCATATGGGTGTTATGAATGCATTAAAAGCTGAGGAGATTTCTGAGAGCCCAAGCACAGTCATCTTGCATGATGGAAAGGAAAAGATTTTCTTAAAGACTTTGAAGGGATTCTATCACAACCCATAAAGATATTAATTGAACACTGTCAAACTAAAAGTCAAATTGGAGAAAAGGGTACCTAAGAACAAAGTTCAGGTAAATAGATGGTAGACAGGGGGGTAGGTACAATTAAATTCTCAAAGCTCTGAAAATTTCTGTGATCACTCTCAAGGAGACCCTTGATTCTCCACTACTAGAAAATACTGAAATTCCTTGGGAACAAAATTGTACTGTCCATAAATGGCAGATGTGTCTGATTTTCAATCTCTAGTAGCAACTAGCTTTGCCAAATGTAATACATATATGTCAGTGAACAGACACAGAAATGAACTACTATCCTACATGCATAAACTATTAATAAATATCTTTATACTACTGAGCAGCACAGCTCAAATGAGGCAGATCTGAGCAGCACAAGAACTGTGCTGACAATTAGACACTGACATTATTTGGGCTTCAGGAGACTTTATTTTCATCATATTCTGGGTTTGTGGACTACTTGCCTATTAGCGTGTAAATACTAGTAATGCTCCTGGAGTACATCTGCTGCTGTGGCTTCATCTGAAATGATCCCAGTTCATGCTTTCATTCTCTTTGGAGACTGTTCTGTGACGTGAACTTTTTGTGGTGGATAGATTTTCTTCAAAAGATTCAAATCAGATGCCCATATACATACACCCACTTTCTTAAGGAATATAAAAAAATCCTTCCCATCTTAACTTACCTAACCCTAAGACATTTTCATCATTTGGAACCCTTGAATGAAAATATTATCCTCTCACCAACATACAAAGCTTCTGAAGAATGATTTGTCCCCAGTCTGGCTTCATAATGCTGTTATGGTTTGTTAGCTCAACTCTGTCCATCAACTGAAGCAGACTACCACTGTGACCTTGAAGTAAAAAAAAAAAAAAAAACAAACACAGACATGCATGTAAGGATATTGCTGAATGTGGCATATATAATGTGTTGTGGTTATCAATGAGCTTGCCATCAATCATGCCTTTCAAAATAGTCCCAGAAATTAATGATAGGCAACTTTTGCACCTTAAGCACATCCTTCCAATGACAAACAAGATGTTTCAGGGATCAGTGATATCACAGTTCTTGCTTCACATATGCTTATGTGAAGCTTTGAAACTAAGATAGGTGATTTGCAGCACAGCTCCATATACATTTGTAGTCACAGTGGATCTAGGCCACTAGTGAGATCTAGGGAGGACAGAATAAACACAAGATTATTATACTTTTCATTTTAAAATGATAGTGAGCTTTTCTTTCAAAACTTCAGAGTCTCCACTGAATCCTCTTAATAGAAATCATGCACATAACAACTGTATTCCACAACTAAGAGCTCTGTCTGCCTTAGAATAGACAAGAAATTAACCAATTATGTGTAGTTACATACAACCCCATGTCTCTTGCAGGTAAAACTAATACAAATAAGAAAAAATATGAAAGAATTGAAATGGTTAGGGTTTGTAATATACTACACTTTCCGACAACTATAAACAATCTTCTAAATTTACTATAGACTGTGTTTAACTTAACTCTGTTAGCTAAAAACATTTTTTAAATCTCAAAAACTTTTGAAAGGTTCCTGCTATCTGTCAGATCAGTTTTAGTGATGCTGAGAATGACGTTTGGACTGTGTTGAGATCTCCTCTCTCCATGGTCATTCATCTTTGCTGAGATCGTAAAACAGTACTGTGTTGTTAAAATGTTCCTTGTTTAGACATAACTTGTATTTTCCATCCTTGAACAGTATTTAGATACTATAACAACACATACAATATAAATATTACATATACTGATGCCAGAGCTTGATCTGTATTTTCTATGCAAGGCATGTTATAGTGTTCCTTTCCAGTTAAAATACCATTATTGCTAACGTGTCTTTGTCAAATCAGTGCTTTTTTAAAGAGCACGAAGTTCTCAGAGCACAAATAACCTTGTTCAAGCCTGATAGATCTTCTTAACCCTGTTTCTAGGCTGCGCCACAGAAAACTTCAGTGCCTTTAAATCCCCTATCAATATTTAGTTCCAAAGCTCACCTGCCCAGCCACCAAATATCAGCTAATAGAACACTAATCCATAAACTTTTCAAAAAATCTCTTTCTATTCTTATAAACTCCATCTGTTTGTACCTTAAACCCCAGGATGGAGGATGAGAAATGCAGAGACAATATAATAAAAACACTGCTGTTTTTATTTGTAGACTCAAAATAGCAGAAGAGTCTAGAGGATAACTGAGTATCCTTTTAAATATAAACATCAACTAAGGAGTTTCAACCATTTCCCAGAATTTTTCCAGTTGTTATTTTTCTTGTTTAAAGTCTCACATTTTGTTTTTCCCTTGACTCTGCATTGTGATATTGCCTCTTTGAAAACTGAAGACAAAGTGAGACAGATGTCTTGAATGTGTAAATACCAAGAGAATTGCTTATCAAGAAGCAATGGGCATATGTAGTTTCCAGGACTTTCTCCCTCCTCTGTTGTCGGAATCTGTTCATAATTTGCATAACAAGTAGAGAAAACCAGCTACAAACTACTACACCTATCCAAATACACTTCAGGAAAAGACTGGGAAATAAAGCCGAAACAGTGACGGTGAATCAGCAAGGCTGCTAAAGGAAGCTAAAGAAAAAATTTCCAAAGTTAATACATTCCTGTGCTGCACTAAAATTAAACATAAAATTCAGAAAATGGCAAAGAAGTTTTTGTGTTTTTATAAGATTTTCCTATATCATATATGAAGCATTATTTAAATGTGTGTGTGTATATATATATATATATATATATATATATATATATATATATATATATAGGCAGGAAGCTAGTTTTCCTTTGTTTCTTTTGAAACAAAATGCTAGAACCTATGAACAATATATATATATATATACTGTTAAATTGTATATCCTTTCACATCTTAATTACATTCAAAAATCTTTTCTCTGCTTTTTTTGTATACATGATAAGCTTGAGCATATTGCTTGTAATGTAATCAAATGTAATCAAATATGTGGTTATTATCTGTAAGGTAATGAATGAGAAAGAATAGATTACTGTTCTTAATCATTGCAGAGTCCAGATGATATCATTAACCAAAGGAGTCTAGCTTGAGTGGCTCTGTAATAACATCTGAACTTTAGTATTGATTTGTAATGTGTAATCTACCACGTTTCTCACTGTGGCTCATATAAGTAAGAAATTAGTTTCTTTTTTGCAGAAGTTTTGAATAGTTAAAATGTTAAAAACTTTCCTTTCCTGAAATATAGACCTGAAATAAAATTTGATAGCAGCAGAGTAGCAAGTTACTTTGTGCCAATATACAGTCATCAGCTTTATTTCATCAAGAGGAGAACTGATGTTTTACACTGTTGATTCTTGGGTTCTCTTTTTGTAATTTCTTTTGGCCTGATACTCTTAATTTTCATACAGTATACTTTCAAAAAAGCCTGTATTCTGGGCTCTGATACAAGCCAGCGTGAATACTAATCATCAGTCATTATCTGCTACTGTTAGTGAGGTGAAAAATCCAGAATTCAATTTGTACCCATATTTGAATATACATACAACTCTGAAAAAAATCTCATTTATTTTCAGAACTCGGAGGACATCTCAGAACTGTTCTTTCCTAAATAATTTTTCTTGACATTTCCTTATTATTTTCTCCCATTTGTCATTGCAAAATAGCCCTGAGGCAACTAACATGACTATTGCTAATGCTAGTCATTACCGTTATCGACATCACCACCACCATGTGCATAATAAATTTTAAGTTTCTTTTAATTTAAATGAAGAATGTAGGTAAGATTCAGAACAATGATGTCGGTCATTCAACTGGAATCTCTCCATCATTTATGTGAGAACTTCTATGCTACCTTATTTTATTCAACCGAAGACTCAGAAGTGTGGTTCACAATATGAAAGAATGAAAGTCTTCTCTAAAAAGTATAAGTATGTATTTCATCTTTCACTCTAAGAGAGGATCCAGAGAAATAGTGTGTAGGAAATATGAGAATTCAAGATGCAGTCCATAAAAATAAAGCTTCTGCACCTACTTAAATATGATCGTGACTAGAAAGTAGACTATGAAATATTCTTGAGTTAATTATGTATAAATCAATAAGACACAAACAATATGCAGTTTAATATACATCAGTTTCTTCAAATATTTGGGTTGATACATTAATCTCCTTGGCAAGAAATCTTTTAAGCATGAAGTACAGAAAGCAACAGGTAAGCAGAACAGTGATAGGATAGAACCTTGTGTGAACAAACTGTAATCAAGCAGAATGTAAGAAACAGGCTGGAGAGATGGCTGAGAAATAGGAAGATAATGGTACAATATAGTAGGCATAAATGTGTTGATAAAGACTATGGAGAAGAATGTAAGGCAAAATGACAATAATCTCCGCCTACAAATATTAAGATTGGTATTTGGAGTAATCCTCCAAAAATTTCTGTATTAACATGCACCAATGCCAGCTTGGAATTCCTCTAAGAAGGAGAATAATCTTCCAGCCTTCACCTTCAGTCAGTTCTTTGCCTTCTTTGCTATTGCTCATCCTTGAATTATGGATTAATGCCACAGACTTAATGTGTCTACTTTGAAGAGCTATTTTGTGCTCTGTACTATTCCTGTAAGCTGTGCTGCAGGTTGTCAGTATAGCACACATACATTCTGACAAAGCTCTGCCTCCCTGAACCTATTTCTATCTGGCTGACAACTTTATTGTAAAACAGCAACAGAAAAGGTGTGCTTGGTGCATTTTTGGCTAAAAATATATATTTAACTAAATTATGTTAGGCTGCAGAACAATTGCATTGCATTCTTTCCAAATTCAGGCCTGTATTTATGGCACTGATAGTACATCTGTTGTTGATATGCATGACAGGAGGAACAGACAGCTGATTTGCCATTGAAGGAGTCATTAAAATAAACTGCACTAAAAATCAAATAATTATATTTATTGAACAATGCCTCCACAGCACTAGCTTTAGATTTGCCTTAGAAGTTAATAATTTATCTTACTTCTGCTGGGATACATATTAAGAAAAATAAGAAACTATTCCAAAGTATCTTGGTTTCATAGTAGGTACACTCAGAAACATTCTAAGCTGATCAAAAGTCTTATTTTCTTGTCAGAAAATATTATTTCACTGCAGAAATGCACTGATTTTGATAAACTGGACTAAAATATATCTATAATATTTTGGTATCATTATGTATCATTAAGAATTTTATTTTAATATTACTTTAATTTAAGAGCATATTTTTATACAAAAGCTACACATTAAAATTAGTTTTATTTAAATAGAATATCTGGATTGAGTCTTTTCCAAGAATCATAAAACCAGTTCAGAAATCAGTTTTTCATTCAGCAGACTTTAAATATCTGGCATATTCCTGTAAATCCAATATAAAAAAAATGCTGTACTATTCAGAAGCAGATAAAAAGTTCTGTAGGAGACATTCACAATGCCTTATTCCAGAAGAGAGATGAAGTTTACAAGCTGATGTTTCTACTAACTGCTTTCCAGAACAGAGCAGATCCTAAAGTGATACAAATCAGAGAAGTTCACTGTGATCACAGCAGGCTGTGCTTAATGCAATCAATCATCACGAATACTCGGGCTTTTTGGGTACACTCAATGATGGTCACTTTCAGCATGTTTAATAAAGTCAGCATTTAAGAAACTTACCACTGCTGTTCAGTTTGCTGTTCTGCTTTGTAGGGTAAATTTTTGGCAAGACACTTAATCATCCTGGGTCTAGTCCATTTCTGTAAAATTGAAAGTATATTTTCCAACTATATTTGATCTGGAATTAGACCTTACTTCTGAAGTACAGAATAGTTGGTAGACAGTACAGAGCTAAATGGAAAAAGCAACTTGATCATACAATATGTGGTTAAGGGAGAAATTAGCTCTTCAGGGGAGCAAGTATCTTCTAGCATGTGGCTTCAGAGAACCTACGAGAAATAAACATCTACACGATATATTACAATATAAATGGAAAACAAAAGTTTCTTCCTCTTATGGGCAACTTTACTGCATTTTTTTACCCTAAGTTGATATTCTTCAAGTTTCTATTTGGTAACATCTTCATAATTTATATATTATTAAAAATATTAATTCTGCTTAATATCTTCTTTTATTCAAAGTTTTGGACAGTGGGGAAACATATCACTGCAGTAAGACAGGTTTTCCACATCTTCCACATTTTACTTCATGTTCCCAAATTCAAATATTAACTTATGGTAAAGATGCTATATTACAAATTCAAGTCTTGTGAACACAGTCTTTTAAAAATTGCTTTCCATGTACCCACAAGAGCTAGTCCACGTATTCTTGAAGATCACAGGGCAAAAGCTATTGACATTGATGAATGAATTAGATCTTGACTAAAACCTGTACTGGAAAATACCTTTACAAACTCAGTAGTTCAAATTCCTCTGTACTGAAGGACTTCCATATAAAGAACAAAATTGACAATCCCTTTAGTGGTATATCAGAGAACTGCTAGAAAAAGAAAAGCCAATAACTGACATTGCTGAAATTATGCTGTAGACTAGGTGTCTCAACAATGCTGTTTTTTGCTACTACTTACTAATTATATTTATTGTTACAAAACATCTCCTAGTCTGCAGTACCATAAGAGAGGCAATAGATTCTTACTTTATCTCAGGAATAACTAATTAGCTAAGAATCCAAATTTGATAAAGCCAAGTCAATGACTACAGAATGGTACATAGACTAGAACTCGATGCTCATGCTGTTAGCAATATTCCTGATTTAATTCAATGTGTGGTTCACAGCTATGCAAGAAGAAAAATTGTGGATTAGGTGTAAGTTGGAATATAACACTCTTAGTTGACAAGGAAGACAAACGCATGCCAATTCCTTGAAGTCTCTATGTGTGGTCTGCAAAATGCTCAGCAGCAAAGCATCTACAGTTCTAACATTCATTAACACAAATTACCTTGTGGTATATCAGGAGAGCTTGTAGCAGCACGCCATATAATAATTGCCTAGCATATAATGCTATGGATTCTGCAGTGCCTCCCAGGAGTCTGCCATCTTCACAGCAGAAAGCCGATAGTTTGTGTGCAACAGCTATGCATGTGTCCTGTTAGTGAAAAAGACTCCTTTAACAGTCAGGAGTAAAATGAGAGTCTCCATTAGGTCCTTACACAGACACTGTGTATTTTCCTTGCTCTCCAGAGCAATAGGAGTTTCACACTGGTTCTGAAGCTACATGACCAAAGAGATACAGTTGTCTTACAAACAGTCTAGAATTCTAACATGTTTCTTTTATAACATTTCTTAAGAGAAATAAATGTTTTATTCGTAGGAAGTGTTTTAATTGTAGATATTTGAGACAGGATTAAAAGGTAATCTTTAAAATAACATTTCATCTAGATGATGAAGTAATGTGCTATCAAACCTACAGTCTATAAGTCTGTTTTCCCATTGCAGTATCTATACAAATCAAGCTCATACTATCCTAAATTATCTTAGTAGTTGCATGGACCATAATTCCTCAGTTTTTTTTATCTCTAATTTATTATTAGTTTCCAAATAAATGTCAGCATCATATTAGAGTTTTACAACATCTCTTCTATTTCAGGGGTGCCCCTAAATAAGAGGTCTGAGGCACTGGAAATTGAAAGGGGGGTGAATGAGAAGGTAAAGGAAGATTCTCCTAAGACACTGCAAAGGGCAAGGCTGTCAACTCTGCATCCCAAGACTGCATCTGACAAGAAAAATGGAAGGGTTATTGTAGACCATTCCCTTCTCAGAGGAATGGGAGGCCCCATACGCACATCCATCCCAACCCACAGAGAAGTGTGTTGCCTACCTGAGCCAAGGTTGTAACCAGAAAACTGATTCACCCCTCTGATTACTACCCATTATTGATAGTTCAGGCAGACAGTGAAGGAGTTGCTTGGAGAAGCCTGCAAACTATCAAAAAAGACATCAGGTCTTTAGAGTGGTTGGTTGAGGGAGCTGAAGCACAAGTGATATTTTCTTCTTTTTTGGAGAGGAGAAGAATATGGAACAGGCTAGGAAAACCCAGGTAATGAATAAGAGAGGCTGATGACACCACAGGACCTTTGGGTTTTTCAATAGATGGTAGGTTGTAGACAGAGTGTTGTGGTGAGCGGCACTATGTCCATGTGGGGACCAGTGATGAGTAGTGTCCCCCAGGGGTCTGTCTTGGGACTAGTGCTCATCAGTGACATGGAAGATGGGCTCGAATGCACCCTCAACAAGTTTGCCAATGACACCAAGCAGAGTGGCATGGTTGACGAGTTAGATGGAAGGAATGCCATCCAAAGGGACCTCAAACTCAAAAGGTGGGCCAATATGAGTTTAAGGAGGTTCAAGAAAGAAAAGGATTTGCCCTTGGGTCAGAGTAATCCCAGATATGTATACAGACCAGAAGAACTCCTTGACAGTAGCCCTGTGGAGAAGGACATAGGGGTCCTGGTAGATGAAAAACTGAACATAAGACAGCAGTGTGCTCTTGCAGCTCAGGGAGCCAGTGGTATCCTGGGCTTCATCAGAAGAGGGATGGTCCCTCTCTATTCTGCCCTTGTGAGGCCCCATCTGGAGTACTCTGTAAAGGTCTGGGGCCCCCAGTACAGGAAATATGTGGAGCTGTTAGAGAGGGTCCAGAGGAGAGCCACAAAGATGATCAGAGGGCTGGAACACCTCCCCTATAAAGTCAGGCTGAGTGATCCGGGCCTGTTCAGCCTGCAGAAGAGAAGGCTGTGAGGAGACCTCACTGCAGCCTTCCAGTATTTGAAAGAGAATTATAAACAGGAGAAGAATCAACTTTCTACAAGAACAGATAGTAACAGAACAAGGTGGAATGGTTTTAAGTTCAAGGAGGGAAGGTTTAGATTGAATGTCAGGGGGAATTTCTTTACACAGTGTGGTGATGTGCTGGAGCAGGCTACCCAGAGAGGCTGTGGCTGTTCTATCCCTGGAGGTGTTCAAGATCAGGCTGCATGGGACCCTGGGCAATCTGGTGTAGTATCAAATCTGGACGTTGGTGGTGGCAGGGGTCTCTTTCAACCTAAGCCATTCTGTGATTTTATGATACTATTGCACAGGATGAAGAAGCTACCAAAGCAGAGAAAAAAAATAGTTTAAAAAAACCATACTTTTTGGGTTGGAGTAAAATGCCAATAATCTACCAGAACTGTGATATTATTCACTTTAATACAGACACATAGATTCCCACAATGGATAGAAACATTTGGACTGTTATTTTTAATGGTCTTTTAAAGACACTAACAATAAATGGAAATCATAAAACATTTTTATTACATTGCTGCAGTTGGCAAGAAATTAGAGATATTTTGGATTATGGCACTGACTGCATGTGTTCAAAAGCAGCTGGGTAATTGCCATTGTTTTCACGTGCCACAGAGTCAAAATAAGACAACTGCAGACTCAGAGTGACTCTCTAAACAAAAGGTATTAATATGTTATTTTTTATTACTAGAATAAAATGTTTTATATATAACAAATAAATGAAAAAAATGAAATAAATAACAAAAAGGAAGCTGGGTATGTTCCTGACATAAATTTCAAAACTCATATTTCTCCCAGGCTATAAAAATAACTCTCTCCAGGAGAGGAATCAGAAATTAAATACAACTTAATTTAGGAGGGAAATTAATAGGAAAACTTCCAAACCACTATACGTAGCCTTTCATCCTCAAATGATGGGGGAACAGTGACGGATCTTCTAAAGACAGAAAAATGCTATCATTTAGTAGGTTGTACCTTCAGTACACAGGAACTTATGATTTCATTCAAATAATTTTTAAAAGAATCTAGTAAAATACTAATTCCAAGTGAATATTAAATATGTACTTTGAAGAAAAATATTTGTTCTAGAAGAATCCAGGTGTTTCCTCTAAGCTCAGAGTAACATCCATATTTCTCCTTTTCTCACACATCTGATAGAGACTTCAACATTCTTGAATATGTGGTAGAATGCTATAGCAAAAAATGTCAAGGTAAAAAGTATGTAAAGTAGAGCTTCAATTGTTTTAAAAATAAGTTAGCATCTTATCTATTTTATAGTTGACAAACTGAATAGACAGGAAGTCATTCAATCAGTTTGCTCAACTAGGAGAATTATCTGCAACTTGGGTCAGAAATTGAGAGCAAGAAAGATATCCTGCATATTTAACTTTGTCTGCATGAATTCACGCACTCATGCTCCAGATCTGACTGTATGTTTATTTGCTGTATTAGTCAATATTTTACTCTTTTTTTTTTTTTTTCCTGGAAAGTTCAGTTATTCATGCAATTGAACTCAGCTCCAGCTGTTCCTACAATATGTATTCACATTCAGCTGCAAATAGTTTCTATACTTATGGCCTTTCTTCTTCTACATGTTGCACCTCATGACAAAGAAACAGAGAAGCAGAGTTGTATTTGAATATGCTATGAAAACTGCACTCTATCATGTAGGTAACTTTTGTTGTATCTGCAGAGCAGATTCTTGCATGCCTGTAACACTTCATATACAGCCCTCTGATCATCTTTGTGGCCTCCTCTGGACCCACACCAACATCTTTCCTGTACTGGAGGCCGCAGACCTTTACACAGTACTCCAGATGGAGCCTTACAAAGGCAGAATAGAGGTTTACAGCCCCCTCTCTCACTCTGCTGGCCACCTCTCTTTTGATCGACCCAGCATACTGTTAGCCTTCCAGGCTGCAAGAGCACACAGCTGCTAATTTTATTTATTTATTTATTTATTTTTAAACAAGATATAGTTCAAATACTTAATAAGGAGATGTTCTCTAAAAACTTTTCCAATCAGCTTTGTAAGACATATTATTGTTTACATCTTATTTTTTTTCACCTGGTAGGACTGTATTAGGGAAAAAATAGTTATTTTTAGCATAGATTAGCTCGTACCCAAATGAACCATGGGAATTAAAGAGTCTATGCTTATTAGTGTGACCCTCTAACATTGACTACAGTTTGTCAGTTTGCATGTTCCTCATTTCAGTAAATGTGAAGATATTTTATTCTAGATTTGTAAAAAATGATAATATAATTATTCCATATTCTGATATGCAGTCATTTTAAATATTAACAATGGTAGAAAAATACTAACATGTAAATAAATATGACTAAAAAGCCACGCACCTAATCTTAAGAAACTACATAATGAATATTCTATATAAATGTACTTTAACAAGAAGCTGTTGAAGAAAGCATGAATTAGATTTTACCTCAGGATCAGTGCAGCAGCAGGGGAACCTCCTGAGCAACCAGTTTTTCTTCTGCTGTCCTGAGCAAAGGGTACATAACCATGTACCTTCTGCATCAGAATATTTTTCAGGCTGCAGCAGATAACATAGTCCTCGTTTTCCATCTTTTTTTGTACAAACACTGAAAATTGAAATTTGATCTTTGTTATGAAGGACACCAATTTGGGGATTTAAAATTTCATCTTAGTCCTACAGTCAATTTTCTTAAGTTACTGAACTGAATTTAATGTGTCTCTACTTCACAAGCCCCCATTAGTATTGTCTGTTTTCTTTCTTGAAGAAATGGAAAGAGATATAATATTTGATGGTTTCTATTAAGTGTACTTATATGATACTATTGAGCTTTTCTTGCCAGAACAGCCATAAATGATTGTAAATAATTTGTTTAGCATATTTTTCAGCTATATTCAGAACATGGTAAACTAATAATGTTTGAATTTGAAAAGCAGACAAGTTAACAAAGGAAATTTTAATTGACATATTTCACTTTCTTCATGTTGTTATCATCACTGTTATATGTCAGTAGATCCTATAATTTGTGGAAGAATTACATGGAAATTCAATGTATTGAGTTGAATATTATGCTATCAAGGTCTGAAATCTATGCAACTCTGCAATAAGCAGTTATTTCTCCTGTTGCCACAAATTCTTAATATTTTTTCCTTACCATCTAAGTAGTACTGGTCATTTCCATTCCAAAATATATATTTTACATAGAGACATGAAATTATTTTAAACTGGAAAAAAGTGTACTGAAATAAAGTGAATGGTATTTAATGTCCTGATTAGGATAGCCTGCTCTAAATGAATTTGAAATTGTTAATGAAGCAAAAATTCATTTAGAACCAGGGAACAAACATCTGTACGACTGAAGGCCCAGAATTTACAATGAATAACATAGAAAATAGGAAATGGCAACTTAACTCAGTACACAAAGACTTATATACTGAGGGAAAGCTGTAAGAAGGTAGGCCTCTCACATCCACAGCAAAAGGCCTAATGTGGCCACTAGCTGTGGTCAAGATGAACTTTTACACCACTTCTCCTCCATCCCTCTTGGTGTCACTATGTTCAACTTGCTATGAACATCATAAAGAATTTTATTTTTCCAGACAGTATCTGAAATAAGTCACTGCTTGAAGCATTTCACCAGAGTATCAAGCCATTAATGACGTTCTTGTTTATCGGAGCTCTTATAAGTTATGGTCTTTGCAACAATATACAATAACATAGTCATGTTAATAAATAAGGATCACTTAAGCATATACTTACAATTGTTGCTTACAGAGCAGGTAGAATCACAGGATCATTCCAGCATCATATTTCTGTGAATAAAATGACTAGGAAACACAGATCAGGTTGTTCAGCTTATTCTCCTATAAATGAGTATTTCTAAAGAGAATGCACACTGTATAAAAGGAAATAAACCTTCGTTTATTAATTAGTAAAAAAATATGTTTTTTATCAATGTTGTGAACATTACTTGCATTGTCATCAATTCTATAAACATGGACAAGCACCATCCTGTATACAAGGGGCACAGAAAACATATAGTCCACAGGTATTTCAGAAACAGGAATCAAATGTAGCTATTTTATAGTCAGCAACAAAAACCTGACACAAGTTCCTTCCCATTAACACTTCTGTATCACTCTGATTATGCATTATCTTAAAAAAAAATTAAGTAATGTATTTAATCCTATGTACATTGTTGCCATATAAGTGCCTAATTACAAATAAGTTCTTTGCATGTTAATTTTTAAATAGGCCAGAAATACTCTAAAGCCTCAGATTTTTCTTATTTCACATGTTGTCACAAGTTAGTGTCTCTTACATCTCTGGCACAGTGGAGAAATGCAGATTTTAGATACTGTTGAGACATTTTCCTGTAACATGACTACAATTTCTACCTTTCATACAGTAGAGTTCTTCTAATTTTTCACATCTGTTTTCTCAATTTGCGTTTTTTGATGGATCTAGTGAATGACATATTTTGTAGCATGTAGTCTGGTTAAAAATATTAGAAACAAGGACATGATGTGGTGAGGTCAGTAAGGATAAATAGCTAATCTATGTCCTACATCTCTTTTTATCCCATGTATTTTCCTTGTCAAAGATATCAGTAATGCTTCA
This sequence comes from Callipepla californica brunnescens, assembly GCA_023055505.1. NCBI lineage: Eukaryota > Metazoa > Chordata > Aves > Galliformes > Odontophoridae > Callipepla > Callipepla californica. The sequence continues at coordinate 211,830 of JALIRH010000084.1, read as the reverse complement.
TCCACCATTTAGAATGTGAGGATTTAAATTTTACCTGTCATTGTTGTTTGATCTGATAAAACTTTTGTGTCACAGACCACTGTAGTAAGGATAACTGTTTATCCAATTCTTATAGGAGATATATTGTTTCTTCAACCAGTTCTTTGTCTGAAGAGTTTTTGTTCTCAGATGCATATGTTATTAAATAGGTTGTACTAGATTTAAAGTTCATTTAGAAAAGTATTTTATGTGTTTTTTGAAATGCTTGTTACATGTTTCACATTTAAATAATGCCAGGTAGCTTTTCCCTGTAGTAGCCACCAAGGTTAGGTGACACAATGAATTAACTTTGACATTCAGAGCCATATGCTCCCACGGTCCGCATGCCTAGCGGAACAGTGAATCACTGCTGCCCTACCCACCTCAAAAAAAAAAAAAATGAGACTCTGAGTCTTCCTCCAGTTTCCATGTGTGATCTAAAAGCTTACTCAGCACTCTAACAGACCAGACAAAAAAGGCCAAATCAATCTCTGATTTTTTACAGCAAACCACAAGCTCCTCCTAAAAAAAGTTGCATTCCGGGACTTTTCCTCCAGTGGCCTCTATTTTATGATCCCTGCCCCTCAAAAAAAACGAAACAAAACAAAATACACACACACACAAACATAACAAAACAAAGAAAAAACATACAAACAAACAAACAAACAAACAAAAAAAACACCCAGAAATCTGTGAAAGCAAAAGCAAAAAAGCCCTTCCCCAGAAGCACCTAATTCTCTCATCAACTTCATCCTCCCTGGATCACAAGGAAGAGGTGCTCACGATAAGCTGTCCATGCTGGGGCCTAGGCCTGAAGGCTGTCTTTCTGCTTTCTTATCTCAGCATGTTCCCACCTCACTGCTGATGGCCAAATGGATGCCCAGGACTGGCAGCACTCACAGCACCAGGGCTTGAAGAGTCTGCCAGAAGGCAAGAGAACCAGCCCTCCCAGTCCAGAAAGAGTGCTGCTAATGGTGGCAGAAATGGCATTTACCAGCCCCACCTGTGCAGTAAGCACATCCAATGTTTAAGTAAAAATGTCCTGATTATTTCTACTTAGCTTCCAATGTGGAATTAGGTCCCTACTGAAACTATCTGCATGAACCAATGCATTGGCACGTGCATGTGCCATTGTAATTTATTCATTTTTTTTAGCTATCTTTTACTATACTATAAATGGAAACATCATGCCAAGACCAGGATTTTACAGTATTTTTCTCAGCTGTTTGCTGTTCAAAAGCACAGTGAGTTCATGCTTTGTATCACCAGGAAGGATGAACTCAGCTGTCTCTATCAACTTAACCAGAAAAAGGAAACCAAACCAAACCAAACCAACCTACCAAACAAACAAACAAACAAACAAACAAAAAAACAACAACAACAAAAAAAAAAACCCAAACCCTGACAAGTCCAGGCTTGTGTCTTCTAGACAACATCCATAGCAGCCCAGGCTGCACTGTCATGAACGCTGCTCCTGTCCCAGACAGCCTATAATCCAACCCACCCTCCACTGCCACCCTTTGTACATCTAAGTGTGAATAAGAATAGAATAGAGGAGTTCAATTGGAAGGGACCTTCAAAGACTATCGAATCCAACTGCCTGACTATTTCAGTGATAATCCAAATTTAATATGGGCCCTTCCTAACTCTCAGCTTTGTTTACGGTATTTTATATGCAGCATTATTAGCTTAAGGGAGCTTACAATTTCTGCACTTCTGCTTTGTGAAATTTTCATAATTAGGTATGTATAATTAAGATTCCCATTAGTGCTTTTTTTTTTCTTGCTGCTATGTGTTTTCCCCTGCTCAAGTTCTTTTATCCCAGAAGGATGACAGTTAAATGCCTTGAGACTTTTTAGTGCCATCATTGTTCCTCAAGAATTAGACTGCAGTTAGGATCTGATTCATGCATATTTTATGCACCATTTCCTTGATTTTTTTTAAGTTTTGCCTCGAAACTTAACATTGCTGAGAAAAGTGCCAATATTTCTTATTTACATAAATCCCTTGAGAATTGTTGCCACGTCTTCCCTCTTCACCTCATTATGCATTACATGCATTCCAAAGAAGAGAAAGAATCAGCTAATAACAAGGCATGCACTAGTCCAACTAACCAAATATATACAGGTTTTTGTTTCAACATTTCACATAAATAGTGCCATGGATTTCATCGGTATACACGTAATGTACCTCAGAGGCATCACCCTGAATTCACATCAGTGTAAATAAACACAGATTTTTAATGCTAAGAGACAGCCATCAAAACAATAATCAAGAAAATGTGAGTGTACAAAGCAGTCTGTTTTTCATACTTCATAAATATTTCAGCATAAAACCTAGTTACTGTTATGCAGTGGTAAGCTGCTGAAAATCTTAAAAAAAATGGCTAAACAGGCAGCCATAGAGTTACAAGAAGAAGCATTGTGCCTCTTTCCTATGGACATGGGACCCTCTTGTCTGGACAAGAGACAGTAGGCTTACTTCCCTTAAAGCAAGCAGTTGGTGCAGCTCCAGAAAAAAAGGATGAATTTAGAAAGAAGTAGCTGGCAGCAGTTAGCTCTGACTGGAATGAACCATTTCCCTCCCAGCCCTCTCACTGTATAAGACAGTAATAAATCAACTGTAGTGCAATGTAATTGGAAAAACCAGTCACTGCATACCTATTGCAAAGTCTAATTCAGCATATAACCAGCAAATTGACTTCCTTTAGCTTTCCTGAAAACTTGCCTACCACTTCAGTGTCCAAAAGAAACCATCTAAGCTAATCTTTTGTGTTAGCCTAAAGAACAGTGAGCAGGCAGGAAACAGAAATGTTAGGGATCCTCTTCCTTGGAGATCCATTCTAGCTGGTGAAGTCATATTTCCTGCTCCAAGGAGCTGGATTCTTGTCAAAGAAGGAAATCATTCAACAAAATGCCTTTTTGTTTCCTTATGAAAATTAATACTTTTTTTCTTTGTCAGAAGGATCAGGTAAAATTGCTGGTGACTGCTCTGCCATCTCTGACACTGAATTTCTTATATGTGATTGCTGGAATACAGTCAGGTCACTCTAATTTTTGTTTTTAAAACAAATACTGATTCTCTGTAACAAAAGTAATAATGAGGTGGAATTTAATAAATTTTACTGGATAAATGCTGTGCTGAAAGAAATTCAGCAGAGAAAAAATATAGTAAAATTATCTTTAGGCTGTCTAGTATTATTGGAACAAAATAACAAAGGGAAAATGGACACAAAATACTGACGATAGCTTGAAAGAGATTGCAACACTACATCTTTGGGATATGAAAGAATAAGTAATTGATTATTGGATTTTTCAAATGTTCAGAAAAGTGTTTACATGCAGTTCTAAAAAACTTTTAAATAAACCATATTATTTCCTGTACTCCCTTTTCCCACGTCCTTACTGCCTGTAAAGAAGAGTTTTGATGTTTATTTTCTTGCTATAAAGTTTAGGAATATGTAAAACTTCAGAAAAAATATTATTTTTTTAAAGGAGATTGGGAAGAATGAGAACTACAGACAGTGGATTTGGAGAAGCATTTGCACTAAAAGATTTTTTTGTAAATTCTAGAAATATTTTGATGTTATCTTATAGTTAATAATTAGATTTAAAAAGTCTGCATTTGCTTTCATTCCCTCTCATCTAATACTTGACCTATTGCATTGACATTTATGATGAAATACACAGATGTAATCAAAATCCAGAATTATTGGATGTTTATTCACAAGGAGGCATTATGTTTGTGTCTCAAAGCCTAATCAGAAACTCAGTGTGATTGTAAATCGTGATAGAATGAAACAGTAGCTATATCTAAAGTAAAAATAATCAGATGTCTATCCTCAGTTCTGTCTTTTGCATGCAAGCAGTATACGTTGTCCTCTTGAAGTAGCACTGTTCTTGTCTGCTCTTCTAGAAAGTTAAAAATAAAAATCGACTTAATTAAGTTCATTTGTTTGTTCTGTTTATATGAATATTTTGTAAGATCATGCTGCTTCTATATTTCCTCTCTGCTCTTCTAGAGGCTTGAAAGAGATTGAATCTTTATGATTCACTCTTCTAATAACCTCTCCAGAAGCTTTCAGATAAGTATTAACTGAACAGAACGAGACAAGAAGAACTGGTATTTTGTAAAAGACCCTGAAAATTATTCCTTGTCTACTTTTAGGTTACAGTCCATTGGATTTTGGTTTGTAGGGTAACAACTGGCAAACGGACATTCAAAATTAAATGTTTGTGCCTGTATAGTCATGCACGAGCGCATACATACTGGATGCTTACTACAGCAATGAGAATTAGTGAACCACTGATTTAATATTTCCTGGGGATACACACAAGTTTTTATAACTGTGATTATAACAGCTAAGAAATCTGTAAAAATTAACATGTATCTTATAAGCCAGTAAATATATACTTTTCCCTACCCATAATCAATCCATATACATTCAAGCACTGTTTTTGTTGCATATTAGTCACCTCAAAATAATAATGCACAGAAGCTGCTATTATCACCTGTATATAGAGAGAAATACATTATGAAAAAACATGTCAGATTTCCTGTGTTCTTTCCTCACAAAAAATTCTGAACAGACTTCAAAAGGAAAGAAGCAGCTTGCTCTCAGATCTAGCAGGTGCACAGGTTGAAAGACTATCTAATCTTGTAGGATGTTCATTGTAATACAGATCTGTATGGAAAGACCTCTGAATCACACAGTCTCTACACCAGACTACACCAAGGGTTACCCAGAAGACACCTTCAAGAGCAGATACATTTGATTCAGTAATATATTGTACTTCTGTACTTATAAAGATTCCTATATAGCCTCCCAAGAATTGCTGTGTTGTGATAGACCACAATGACCTCAAGATATTTGTCTAAGGTATTACAACTCTCCTGAAGTTCCTGCGGAAACAAGACCTATCCTTTCTTTTTCTTTTTTTTCCCTTCTCCTTTCACTTTTGACTCTAATAAACAACACTTTCCCCAATAAAATGCAAACATGCTGTACTGCAATGCACCTCTTTCTGCTAATAGATCTGCTGAAGCCTATATCTTATTTAACTGTATACAAAAGTCAAAGTCATCATGGCATTGATTTCTTTTCAGGACAGTCCATTGCAATATTTTCTAATCAATATGTGTTTACAGTCCTAGAATCAAAACACTTGCCTCTTGGAATGCAACCTCTTTCATGTTCTTACCTTTTTTGGTTCAGTAATCCCTCATTTGTGTCTACACTTGTAATCTATAACTGAAAGAGATTATTTCAGAAGTTCATAACTCATTCCAAATTACAAAAAGCAGGAAGGAATTTTTTTCCTAAATATTAACATTTTCTACACTTAGAGACTGCACAAATACACTGCTAAGAAGAACTGTCAAGAACACAGATCTTTCATAATCAATACAAATCATCGTCATTATAGTGGTCTCTAACTTATACTGGCCTGTAGTACTGACAAACAAAAAAATCAGTATTTCGAATGATCACTTTCTGGTAATTAGAGAGTTAATTTATTTTATATTGTCTAGACACTGATTCTGGAAAAAAAATAGGCTGCTGGTAATGATCAAAAGCTATATTTACAATAAAGAAGTAAGAAAATACAGAAGACTGTCTTCTATTGGTGCATTTTTTAAATAAATAAATAAATTCAAGTATCTTACCACAGATTAGTAAATAGACAAAAAGAGGAAAGACACAGGTAGACATTTTGATTAATATCGTACGCTGATACACATTCTGACATAAATGACACAAGCAGGGCAAGTAGATTTAGGTCTTGGCTGAGAGCAGAATACCATTGTTTCATGATATACAAAACAGATAGGTTGCCAGAGGAAAACAGAATACTCTAGAAACTGGGCTTTTCCTAAAGCCACCAATCTACATCTGTGAAAATAACCTTAATTTGAGATTCGTACAATCTTGTTAAGAAATAAAACCATTTGGGTTGACGAGCACACCAGTTTATTGAAATAAATTGTTCATAAGAAAACATGTTACCTTGATAAGCCTTACAATCTTTTACAATAATTTTTTCCTTACAAAAGAAATAAATAAACAAAATAGATGTTCCTCTCACTTTTGAAAGATCTTTAAATACCCTACACCATTAATTAATTATTGGCTCTAATTATTGGCAGTGATCTACTTAGAAAAAGTGGATATGTTTTACTTTTAGCCTAACAAACAAAAATGTTGTAATCCAGTGACAATACAAGGGTAAATGGTTTTAAACAGGAAGAGGGTAGATTTAGACTAGCTATGTGGAAGAAATACTTTACTGTGGGAACAGCGAGACTCTGGAACATTTTGCTTAGTGAGGCTGGGCATGTCCTCTCCCTAGAAACACTCAAGGCTAAGCCGGATGGGGCTTCAAGCAACCTGGTCTAGTGGTCTAGCAGAGGGGTTGGGATTACATGATCTTAAAGATCTCTTCCAATCCAAACCATTATAAGATTCTATGAATTACCAAGAAATGAAAACAAACACATTCTCATTGTTTTGTAGTTCATTGTCTCCTTTAAAATAAACTAGTATAATTCCGTCCCCATCATTGGATGGGGATGGACTAGATGATCTTGTAGGTCCTTTCCAACCTAATGAATCTATGAATTCTAAACACAGAGACCAATCTCACTTAATATATTAAGTGTCTGCCTGGCTATCTCACACCAACAGTATGCTGTACTCACTGTTCTCAAAATGGCACTGGCTTTTTTTGTTCAGAATCAAGTGTACTAAATTGTTGATATATGTTCACATGCACAGAAATTAGATCTTCCCTCAGCCTAAGTAATTCAGGTATGTAGTTGCTTAGTTTATAAATCTACTCCCTTCCTCATGGACCACTACATCTCAGCTATGTTAAGCTCAGCAAAAGTTTAACCAGCTACTCACAAGGGAAAGACAGCATTCACCAGAGTGTTGAGGAGGTGCTGGTGAAACAGAAACAGAATTAATTACTTCATGATGTGAAGGTGTCTTCTCTCTGATGAACAATATCTTGATTTCAAGTGGGATGAATCATCCATTTTTGCACTGTTGTCAAGATCAAAAAGATAACCAAAACATGAAATGGATATTTTTCATAAGATATTTGTAAAATAACTGTGATGCGTAATAGTACAGCTTGAATATTCTCTGCTAAATTACTAGTTCATTTTTCTCTGCAATAAAGAACGACAAATGACCTATGCCTCCAGAGATAATGGACTCACAGCAATATTCAGATTGGTCTCCCTCCCGCCACTTAATAGCAGATTCATTTTGCTTGTCATTCTCTAGAGGTTAGTTCAATATTAAAATCTCTTTCTAAAGAATATTTAAATGTCTCTTTCTGTAGATATTTCTTTTCTATGATTTTGGAAAACTCTTGCTAAGTATGTCCTTTATACATTTAATATTTTATTTACATTATTTTCTGATAAATCTTCTTTTTTCTTTTAGATCTGTAGTTCGTCCAGAAAGTTTAGTGAAAGATTAGCATTGAATTAAGTTGTATACTCAAGCCATTTAGCTACAAGTCATAATTAACCAGGAAGTTTCTGGTTTTATCTCAGTACAAAAGAATCAAGAATTCACATACATGATAACAAAATCATAACAAGTTAAGTGATTCCTAACGTAAAGTTAGGAAGCTCCAATTATATTTTGGTTCTTTTCTGGAGCCTGATAACTTGTATATTCTCATTTAGATCTAGATTGCTTATGATCTTTTCCTATTTCTAATCATTCAAAATATCAAAAAAGTTTTCAGTATGATTTACATGTCTGTGTAGTTCAATTCTGAATCACCTCTGAACTACCAGATAATGAACCAGCAGGTATACTAAAAGCCCTCCTTGACCCAGCTTTCAGGAAATGATAGTAGACAAATGTCTTGTTCACATATTAAATATATCATTCCTACTTCTAAAAATTTGAAAATCACTACAATTAGACAGTGAAAACTGAGTCTTTGCAAATAGATCTATTAATCTATATTGTTAAGTATTTATGCTTTTGGATTTTTCTTTTGTGGGGGAGGAGATTTTGACTTTGAAACCTACTTCTGAGTATGCCAGGTGCTCCAGATGTAACATATCTGAACATAAAATCAGATGAAATTATAGGTTAAAACCCAGACTAAACTATGTCTAGCTTCAGTGCAGGCCACTCTCATAGACAAATGTTATGGTTCTATTATTTTTGCTATTGGTATTCTACATTATAACACCATGTAAGCTACTGTGAGTTAAAGAGTTAATGCTCCAATTCTGTGCACTGACGAATTTCAGGGTACATGGTTCACAAAAAAGAACTACGTATGCCAGAGGACTTTGCATTCCCATTTTCATCTCAAAGGGAAAGATAAAACTGCATGCAATTCCCAAGATTTTCTTTTTTTGCTGTTTGTCTGAGTGGGAGCTTCCTAGCCTTCTCACCTTCAGCTTTAGAGCAAGGCCTTCAGTTTTGGACACTCTCTCATTTTATTTGATTTATTAGCTTCAATTCCAATTATGCTGCATTATAACGTATTATTTTGCATCCAAGATCTTATTCAGTAAGTTAGTTTTTCTCCTCAGATTGTTGCTGCTGTTTTGTTTTTAGGCCCATCTCCCTGCCCTCTCCCTTTTCCTTCCTCTTCCCTGGGGTGTGGGTTAGGGTCTGAGATTCCCCTTCCCCATTAGTCACGAATCCAAGCCAAACCATTACATAAACTGTTGACAATAAGACACTACTAATACAGACAATAACTAAGAAGTTTTTGCTGATTTTGAATCTGTGGTATTGATCATGAAATTTGTCATGCTTTATCAGTAATCATTTATCAAGTTTCACTGTCAAGGATATGCCTATGTCTACTGCCTTTTTAAATAATCCTGGAAACAGAAATGTTCATATTGTTTCTTAAAGTTGATTTTTGGTGGGGGAAGCAAAAAAAATGATTCTATTTCAAAACCACATAGCATTATAATTATTTAAAGTTGTCTGTGCTTAGGTTAATTACAGAAATGGTACTTCACACAAATTAGAATTCATTCCTCTTAAGAAAAAGGAATGAAAAAAAAGTAAAACAAGTTTCTGTTCCAATATTTCTGTTCTTCTAGGACTGTGATCCCTGGATAAGTGCCACATCTGCCCTATGTTGTTTAATTTACTGGTGATTTTACCTTTTTCCTCAGGAAAACACAGTATTTATTCATATAATATGACATGTCACAATATTACAATGATTATCCGGTTGCTTTATGTATGGTCATAATACCATCTGGTATAAAGCTAGCCTTCTTTTTGCATGTGTACCATCTGGAACATCTATCTATATTCTAATTATTGTACAGATGAGATTTTTGTTTTACAGAAACACCATATTGGCTGAATCCTTCATTTATTGCTTAATTTTTAAAAAATACAATAATGTAAAACAGAAACAAGAACTTGGCATCTTATATTAGTTTTCAGCTATCACATTTTTGACATGCATTTCTTCTAAGGATATTTTTTAACTCTAAGATTATTTACAGCTCCTTAGCTGTTCATTTTAATAGAGACAGTAGAAAAAGGATGTGGCTATTTACGTGAGATGAGTCGACATTTATTCTAAAGTCCTTTGGAAGAACTTTATAATCTCCAAATGCTGAAATGAACTTAATTCCTCACTGTTCTCTAGAAGTGAGTGTTTCTAAATCGTTACAGAATTCAATGCTTGGCCATAAACTCAGTTATTTATATGCATTTACCTTACCTTGACCGTCAACTCTAACATTTTCATACAAAAATTATCACTAGGATAAGCCCTCACAGTAAATACATCAAGTCTTCCAAACCTGAATAGCCACCTATAAACTTATATACTTAGGCCCCTTTGAAGTGGAGACGTGATCTGCACCAGGGGTAGGGGAGAAAAGTAAGAGTATGAGGTTTCTTCCTGAATCTCAATAAGAAAGGCCTGACAACAAATGATGGAATAAAATCCTTGTTTTAGAAAGGCAGAAGAAAATGAGGAACACAGATACTGAGTATATCCTATGTCCCTTCAGAAGCTGGGAATTATACTTTTAAACAGCATTGAGTGGATTCTGGGTGGATTTTCCCATAGGACATTCCATAGATTCTGTCCACAGAAAGGTCCCTTTCCCTCCCATGCAGTTACATGTATATATAATACATAACAAAAACAAACTATAGATCTTACCCTGACTTGAGAGAATCTTTTCTTATATACTGTCCACCAATGCACAACACAGGCTTGCACAGCATTCTCCAGTAGATTCCCTTACAATGGTTTTTCACAAAAATGTTCAGGCTTCTTGTGCCATAAGCATAGGGCCCAGAAGAGCAGTCCCAGATCACAAAATCTAGAAGATGAGTACAATGCCTTCTGCAAGACTTCCAGTGCAACTAGATTGCATACAATTTCTGCATGCTTAAGAATTTCTTTCCAAGAGTAGAAACTACATTTTCACTCATTTTATGAATATCTGGTACATCGTGATTGCAAGATGCAGTGTACATCATCCCTTTTCAATAGCTAAGACACAACCTCATGTATAGGATGAAACCAGTATTACTGGGTGCATCAAGAAGGCTGCGGCTCAGTGGGGAACTCGACTATTCGACTGTTAACTATTAAGCATTGCTACTAGAGGATACTTGATTTGATGATTATTATTTTTTTAATAATAAAAAAGAAATAAGTCTCTTCAGATCTGAATGTTCTTCAGTCTTTCCATGCTGGAGAAATGAAAATAATACAATTATAAGTCTTCCATTTTGATCTTAGTCCTATCTGAAGTAATTTCAAGAAATCTCATTGGTAAAAAATATCACTTTCTTTATGTTGGAATGCAAGTTTCATGAATAATTGATATGAAACATCCATAATTATTAATATTACTTAATAGAGCTGTGGAATACAATCTGTAAGTCCCATGATCTAAGTTCTTGCAAACTTTGTTTTGTTCCTGTTACTTTCGAGTTTAGGTGACAGTGGGATCCTAGATAAAACAGTAGTATAACACATTAGTTAAATAATAAAACTCTTAAAGCCAAATGCTCAAAATATACAATCAAATTCACTAAGACTTACTGCTTCCCCTAGTGGAATCTTGCTTTTAAATTGATCAATTCTATCAATAAATAAAATACAGAATTCCTTAAATTAAAAGTTTCAAATTGAACTTCCTTTCAGATATGAAGTAATTACAAAAGTAGGAAAAAGGCTACAGAAATGAATTCCTTCAAGAAATTATACACAAATTTCAAGATGTAATTTAATTCTCAGTTATTATGTAAATCTTGTTCTAAACATTTTCCTGACTCTATTGTGAGAAGCAATTCTAAAAATCCAGGGCTTTTACACTTTTTGAGTAAGAGTCCAACTCTTGATTTATACAGAGGCAAGATAGACAGTCAAAGCTCTGTATCTATCACAGAAATTAAGAGAACTAGAATAGAATTTAAGGAGTATATAATTTTTAAAGAAGTTTGACTTTTTTTTTTTCTTTTAATTTTGTTTAAGAAAATATTTTGCATAAGTTCTTAACTTCGAACTTCTTTGATAGTGAATTTTTGGTAGGATTTCATTGAACTTGTAACTCCTTAAATTCTAAAACAATCATTTTTAATATTTAGCCTCTGCTCCTCAATAATGTTCTTAACATAAATAGTACTGAAATTAGAATTAAAATGATTATTGATAAACTAGCATTGACTAATTTGTGAAAATATGATGCAATATTCAAATAAGTTAAAAGCACCTGTCAAAAAAAGCTATCACAAAGTTATCAGTGATTATTTTCCACAACTTGGGGTGTGGTCAAGTAGGCCAGTAGAAGAAAAAACTTAGTTTGTAACTATTTAAAGATGGAAAAAGAGCTCAAGAAAATCATAAGACTGCCAGCTTCACTGCAGTATCTAGAAAGTTGCTGGGAAAGCTAAACAACACATTACAAAGCACTGTGTAACAAAATGACATAAAAACTGCATTAAGAAAGGCAAAGTAGATAACTGAGAGAAGCCGTAAACTTTTCTATGTCATGTTCTTAAGGTAATTCAGAAAAATAATGTCAAAGTGAAGTTAATTTGTGCAGTGAATACAGCTATTAAAAAAAAAAAAAAGTCCCCAAATGTTACTAGAGATTTAGGCATAGGCAATACATTGATCAATATATTGATATTCTTGTTTTAACTTCAAATGTCATTCTGAAGAAATCTACTCTAGTTTCAGTCTTTGTCAATAGCTAGTAATATAGCCTTGACTCAAAGTAGAGACCAAATTTCCAGATGTACAAATTACATCATTTATGCAGCATGTGGTTTTTGCAAACAAAATCTTATTCTGTGACCTTTAAGTGGTCATGACATGTATAAGATACAAGAGTTTGCTATTCTGTCGTATTTACTTCCCATGGCACTTCAGCTTAGCCATCTTTTGAGCACTGTACTTTATAAGTGTAGACAAACTGGACAGAGCACACAGAAAGATGATTTTTTAAAGATATTGCATTATAGAAGGTTAAAACACGTGCATTTATTCTTGAATACTATACTACTGCTGTCTTTGAAGACTGCAGGGACAGACAGTGGAGGAAAAAAGTTACTCTTTCAGTTAATATTTTTTTTTTTTTCCAAAATAAATGAGAACAAATAGTTTTTCTTCACATTCAGAGAGGTTTGATCAGGGAACAGTGATCAGACAGAAAGTCAGTCTTTCAAACATACAAGCATAATAATTAGTAACTTGGATTGGGTGAGAAATAAACAACTCTTCAACAAGGTTGAATTTAGAGATGGTGGCAAAATCTAGTACAGGTAAACACTACGCAACACTAATCTGAAGAAACAATCTAGGACTTATTTCCCCTCCTCTCTGGATAATGTACCTGAACTAGAAAGACATACGTGAAGGTGATTTTGCTGCTCACCAGGACCACATACAACTAAGAAAAGCAACCTATTAAATGTAATTATACAAAGAGTGAAATAATGATTCCTTCTGAAGATATTTTTCTGCTTCATTGAAATTGGTAAAAATGTACATATAATTGCTCTTGTACTTACTGATAACTAATCTCCCATACCCAAGTGAACATGGAAATGCTTTAGAAATTCCTGTTCATCACCACTACATTCACAAAGCATATACATCCTAGAAGAATAAATCAAGAACAGAAAGAAGGCTAATAACTGTAACAACAACAGGGGGAAGCTTATCATCTTTCTGTTTCCCATCTTGAATCAATCACTTTACAAAAATTGTTTCAGTGAATGAAGAAAAGGTAGCACTGTAGGAGTCTGAGACCTGTTTATTACATTCACTGCCCATATAGCACATGAACAAGAAGTGAATAACAAATTCACTTTTGTTCAGCTTTTCTTCAATTCAGAGAAAAAAATAAAACAAACCAAAAGTGCCATGGAATTTTACTCTTGGAGACATAAGTCTCCTGGGTAAAAAATAATAATAACAATAATAATAATAATATGAAAATATCAACTACAAGATATTCAAATGAAAAGCAGAAAGAGTTGCAAGACCAGAAAATATATCTTAAGCAAACTTTGTCCTTAGCTACATTATGCAGCTGTTTAAACGTCTTCTACTGTTTCATTTAGAGTCATGTTCTTCCCTGTTGTTGAATCAATTAAAACAACAATAATAGTAAAACCAACAACAAACGACACAACACAGATCTGATAAAGACAAAAAATATTTATTTAGCAAATTTGACACAAAAAGCCATAAATGCAAAATAATGAAGTTAATAGCCATGTTCAAATGAAGACTAAATTTTTGCTTAAGGGCATTCAATAACAACAGTTGTCTGTCTCAAAGCAAATATCTCTGGGAACACATCACAGTTAAGGAACAAATAAATGGTTTCTCCAGTGGCATCTGGTGCTACTTGAGATACTACAGGTTATCCAATCTTGAATCCAGATAACACCGTGAAATGTAAAAATCACATGCATGTCTGGTGTCACATCACAAACAAATGCATGGGTCAAGAAACTTGAAAACTGTGCCAGGGAGTAACAAAAGCAGGGCTGCCACGCAAGGAAGGAAGAAGCCAAGAGTGTTCCCAGCACAAGCAGTACCTCCCTTGTGAACTGCATCTTTAAAGAACCTGAGCAAAGCAAAAGGAGCAATGTGCTGACATGACAGTGAAGCAAGAACCAGGGACAAGGCTCAGACAGAAGACAGAGACAAGGACAGCATAAATAGGGCAACACTAGTGTCCTGGTCTGAAAAGAAAGGAGCTCAAGGGTGTGGGTAGCAAGGGAGGCTGGTCAGGATCATTAAACTCTATTACAGCGCTAATGACCTAAGATGGCCTGAGGTGTCTATGCCAGGGTTGAATTGGCCCCTAAGATTCTGCAATTGTAATTTGATTATTACAGCAATCAAATAGCTGTTGGAGTGGGTTCATAGGAGGGCCATGAAGATGGTCAAAGGGCTGGAGCCTCACTCCTATGAAGACAGGCTGAGGGAGTTAGGCTTCTTTAGCTTGTAGAAGAGCGCTCTAGGGAGAACTCATTACAGTCTTCCAGGGCTTAAAAAGAACTTATAAACAGGAGAAAGACTCACTTTTTTCATGGTCTCATAGTGGTAGGACAAGGGGGAATGGATTTAAAACAAGAGAGGGGAGATTTAGATTGGATGTTAATAGGAAATTTTTTATTCAGAGGATGGTGAGGAACTGGGACTGATTACTCAGAGAAGGTGTGGATGCCCCTTTCTTGGAGGCATTCAAGTCCTGGTTGGATGGGATGCTGGGCAGCATGATCTAGTGACTGGCAATCCTGTCCATGTCAGGGGCATTGGAAATGGATGATCTTTAAGGTCCCTTCCAAAGAAAGCCACTCTGTGTTTCTATGATAAAAGGATTTTATAATCATAATTATATCTTAGTATCTGTAATAAAAGATATTTTGATTGTTGCAGGTAGCACTTTATCTTACTTTTCCCCTTTTCTTTCCTTCCAATTCTATAGGTACCAATGGCTATTTTTACTCTCATGCTTTCCCACTTTCATGTCATTGCCTTATTTCAGATTTGCTACTACCCCACATTACTTAAATAATTATTTCAGGACTCCCTTTAAAATTGTATTTCTTGGTCATTACTCATTTCATTTTTAAGATTCTCTTTCTTTTTTCTAATAATAATAACAAACATATAGAAACACGCAGGTATTTTACTATAACTGAAATTTGTTAACAAAGGGACACACAAAACAGCTGGCAAGCATTGTGTACAATTCTCAGTAAGGATGAGTTATTCACAACCAGCTGTTAATAGCACAGTGATGATTGTGGACCAATTGACCAGGGATTATTGCTTCCTCCCTACTTAAGGTGAAGTGTTTACATATTCTATGAATAGTGCTGATGAAGAGTCCTGTGGGAAATGGTTGGAACTATGCTACAATCAGATTGCTTGTGAAGTTTTCTCTAATGGTTGTGATTTTGCTTTTTACCCTGACCTACAAATGGTAATCTTTTATATTGTTAAAAAATAAATACTATATTATATTGCTTACATATTTGAAAGAGATGAAAATAAAATGAAAGCAAATCAATAATTATCTGCCAAGAAAGTCCAAACAAAATCAGTATTAAATTAAAATCTTTCTCAACAGCCTCTCTCTTGCAAAAGACATTAAAATATTTCTTTTGATGACAACGTAATTGTATTTTCTTAATTGTGGAATGGCAGAGTGAAATCTCCACCTCCCTTCCTCCCATCCACAAAGTAATACATTGACCACAGTGTAATTTATTTTAATTTACTTCGTAGCTACTGATATAATTCATCCACCCATTCACTGAAAAACAAGAAAGCCAACAACCCTCCATGCCCCCTGAAAAACACTCTACATTCAAAATTACTGGGGAAAAAATCCAGAAAATAGTAATAACAAGACACAGAAAAGATGAATTCATACAAATCAATCTTGACTGCAAACAAATTAGATTAAATTTTATATATATATATAAATTAAATGTAACAAATATAATGTACCAAAACCTGAACACTGACTCGATTTCTAATGAAAATGCTTTCATGGGATGCATTGTACACAGAATATGTTAGTAATACAATTAATAAATGTACAGAAAAATAAGATGTTTGAACTATATCAATTTCAAGAGGAAGAGATCGTTTTTATTGCCTTCATGATAAACAAGTATGCAATATAACAGCATTTTTAAAGAAATAATAATTATTAAAAGAAAAAAAAAGGCTACACAAAGAGGTAGCTATATGCATGCCATATCACTATAAAAAGTAATTCATTTAAAAATATATATCTAGCTGATCTGGTATCAGTTTCCCTCAATTAAACATAAAGGTGAAAATTATAACTTTTAAAAGAGCCTGAGGATCAACATACCTTTAAAAAACTCAGAATCAGAAGACTTCCCATCCTTGGCTGAATCTTCTCACTTTTGAGAGAAGAGGTTGCAGATAGTGGGTATCAGTGTGCAACCAATACATCTTGATTAGTTTTGCCTAGATGTGTGACTCTCCTCATTAATTGTATCATTCTACTGTAGAAATAATATTGTTTGGTAACAAATCGGGTGGATACAGCTTTAAAAAATAAAAATAAATGTCCATTCCAATCATCAATTTCTGTTTCAAAAGTGAACACTTTGGTTTTTTTTGTTTCTTTGTTTGTTTGTTTATGACAATCAAGGTCTTCTCATTGACTATTCTACTGACTGTAAAAACTCAGACTCAATTACTCTCAGTGTATAAAACCCTCCAGAACAAGCACTATTGTGGAGACCACTAAAGCTGGTCAGAGAGAGAGATATTACTCAGAGATATAAAACCATACTGTACAAGATAATCTGCAGATAGTACGATAATACTATTCTGTAAGATTGAAGAATACTCATAACCTTTTCATAAACTACCCACTGTCACCTTTTTTAGTCTGAAAACAAAGAGCTAACTTAACTGTTTATAGTCACTGAAGTTTAGGGCTACATATAGCTCAATATTTTTACATCCTTCTTATATGACTATGAACATTCACAAGTTAGTAACTGTGGCACAGTCAACAGTGACTTTGCCAGGAAAAAAATACTTCACAAGCAGAGATTAATAAATGCTTAACAATCCTTCAGGAATTAATGAAGCTACTGCAAAGCAGTAACTTTCAGTATAGTCTCTCTCAAAAACCACTCATGAACCAGATTTCAGTTATGGAGATCTTAGGTTGCGTCTTTATGTCCTCTGTTCTTAGAGCTAACAAGTCAAACACAGATTCTAACCCTGCTTATTAATGAAATCACTGGTTGCAACCATAGAAATGTTATGGGACTATTATTAAAACCTATGCTCTGTGCAAGCATTTTGACCCACCATTGAGTAGGGAGCATACAGCTTCACCAGGAGCACAATATCATCAGCAATGAGAGTAGCAAATCATTACGCTATTCCTAGTATTCCTAGACAAAGCTTTATCATGTCTTGGCGATTAGAGATCTGAACTCGCTTGCATTCTCCTAATACTTCCTGGACTCTTTGAGCACATGCAAAATAATAGAATGGATCATATCAATATGAGCTTATAAACTCTTCTCACTTCTAATATGGCTTCACGTGTATCCTACCACAGATCACCAAGGAAAAATGAAAAACTTAATGAGAATTTTAGCACATTAAAATCTTTTCTGTGAGATTTCTTTAATCTCATGTCCTAGTATTTTCTTCCCTGATTGTATTTGCTGTTGTGTAAATTGCTTTTGGTTTGTATACAGAAACACTGTAGCTATGAAATCCATAATTAAATATGCTTTCACCGAACTGCAAACATTAGGATAACTTATGCAATATTATTGATTTCCATATCTGTGGCAGTATGAAATATGAATGGAGGTAAAGTGGAGAATACCACAGAACATGGGAGAATAGAAAACTACTTTTCTGTGGGAGATACACCTTCAGAACAAAGCAAACTATTTCGCAAACTGACAGCAAATATCTATAAATTGGGCATTTATAGCTCTCCTACTGATGTTATAAAAATAATTCATCAAGGCTTCATCAAGAGCAGGTCACGTCTGACCAATCCGGTTTCCTTCTATGATGAAGTGACAGCACTGTTGGACAAAGGAAGGGCAACTTCTATTACATACCTGGACTCATGCATAGTCTTTGACACAGTGTCCTGTATCACATCATTATCTCTAAATTGGAGAGATACAAAGGCTGAAACATTCAGTGCATAAATTACTGGTCAGATGGCTACAGCCAGAGGACCGCGACCAGCAGACCTATTTGCAGGTAGAGGCCAGTCATGAGTGGTCTCCCCCAGGAGTCTATCTTAGGACATTATTGTCAATGACATAGACAGTGAGATCAAGTGTACTCTCAGTAAGCTTGCTGATAAATGGTGCAGCTGAAACAATAGAAGGAAAAGATGTCACCCAGAAGGATCTTGATGAGATTGAGATGTGGGCCCAGGTAAACCTAATGAAATTCAATAAGCCAAGATCAAGGAATTCCATTTTGGTCAGGGAAATCCCAGATACGTGTACAGACTGGGAGAAGAATTCACTGAGAGAAGCTCTGTTGAGAAGGACTTGGGGGTCCTGGCGGGTAAAAAACAGGAGATGAGGCAGCAGTGTGTGCGTATTGCCCAGAAGGCCAACAGTATCCTGGGCTGTGTCATAAAGGGGATGGCCAGCAGAGAGATGGAGGTTATAATCCACCTCTACTCTGCCCTCATGAGGTCTAATCCAGAGCACTGCACCAAAACCTGGGGCTCCCAGAACAAGAAAGATGTGAGCTGCTGAAGCAGGTCCAGAAGAGGGCTGCGAAGATGATTAGTGGGCTCCAGCACCTCTTCCATGAAAACAGGCTGAGGGAGCTTGTTCAGATCAGAGAAGGCTCTGGGGGAAGCTCATTGCCACTTTTCAGTAGTTGAAGGGAGCTTATAAACAGGAGGAAGATTGAGTTTCTATACAGGCAGATAGCGATAGGACAAAGGGGGATGGTTTTAAACTAAAATGGGATATTTAGGTCAGATGTTAGGAAGAAATTATTTACTTAGAGGGTGGTGAGGCACAGTCACAGGCTGTCAGGGATGCTGTGAACATTCCATCCCTAGAGTTGTTTGAAGCAAGGTTGGATGCGGCCCTCAGCAGCCTGATCTAGTGACTGGCAGCCCTGCCTAGAGCAGAGTCCCTTCCAACCTAAGCCATTCTACGATAATTATGATTGTGAACTGTCAGAAAGATTCACTGCACCAATTATATTCATCACCAACTGACATCCTACCTAGGCAAGCCCATCTAAAATCTGAGCCTCAAACAACATTAATGAACATTAAAGAAAAAAATATATGGCTCCCATGAGTTGGAGGCAGAGAATCATAGCTTAACGCTGCTATAAACAGTAAATCTTTACACATGCCTGTTGGCAATGATGTTCAACAAATGTCAGCAGACTCTTGTTTTCTACCATCATCAGTAATGTTCCTATTTGTTACATTTATAATGGACAACCTAAAATCAATTGTACCAATGTAAAGAAATGTTTTATGCAGAGATTGAGATTTCCTCTTGCAATAGGTAAAAGCAAAATAGTGAGGAATGAGTTTCATATGACGTTCGAGAATTGAAAGCTCCCTGAATATTTCTAGGCCTCTCCCAAAAGACTACACTATTGCTTGCTTACAGTGAAGGTTTTATTTTTATTCTTAAATGCAGTGCTGGCCATGGAACAGTGCCACAGTCTCTGTCATATTCTGTGCTGTGGTTTAGCCATTTGTCACAATGTCATATGCGCTACAGGATCTCATTGAGGTGTCATGCCCTCAAAACCCATTCCTGCTGCCAAGAATGAGACACAATAAAACTGGAGTATGTGCTACTAAAGAATGAAATTGTTTTGTTTGTCAGGAATGTTGAGAGCAGTAACTTCACTCGAAGGACTACTCTCAGATTATTTTAGCACAGCTGTCACATACACAGATAAACCCAGTGAAATACAGTTTTCAGGATCATTATTTGTACAGCATTTCAAAACAATTTGTCTTGACCTAATGCTTTCATAAGTACATGATACATGGAACTCCTGGGTGCGTCAGCAGTCCGCTACAAAACCGAAGCTTAGATAAATATAGCAATCAACTGTGTACTACTGTATGTGGAATATTTTTTCATTAAAATAAGGCAAAGCAACAAGCAGGGTACCACTAGAGATTTCTAATAATATACTAGAGAAAGAAAAGGAAAACTGTCTCCAATGCAAAAAACTTTTCATACACCAAATTTAATAAAAAGATGTCTTGCATTAAAAAGGTATGAGAATACCTAATGAAGAAGATATAAGCAGTGTACTAAGAAACGTGAATTGTTGCTGTTGCAGTGTCACAGCCAATGCTTGTAGGTACAGTTCCATGGCAGTCTGCACAACCCAAAGGAAGATAAAGCAGACAGAGAAATCTTCATGTGCATCTTTAAATTGGAAAAACTTTAGATGGTAGGAAAACCTTCCAGCATATAGCAGAACATCTCTATATACGCAACATGAGTCTATAAATACATACCCAATATCTATCTGCAATCATAATCTGTCCTATATACACTATCTTACCCTTATGACTAATTCCTATGCCCTTGATTATCTCCACATAACACTGAAGTGGAAGTAAAAAAAATAAATATAACAAATAACATAAGACATATTGTGAAGTACTCCTGCCTCTGGAATCATATACTTGGAAAATTTTCTGGCAGGGTCTTCTTTACAAAATCACATTTCTGTTTGCACAGTGAAGTAGAGATGTAACCAAGAAAACTCTAAAAATTAGAAGAGGAGAATTTGGGCCTCCAAGAACTACAAATGGAGACGAAAGTGACAAAATATCAAGAATGTCCACACAACTGCAGGCTTCACATCACCATGGACGCCTCATTTGCACAAAAGTGTGTGAAATAGATAAGAATATAGAGCAAGTCTAATCGGCAGAAGGACATCAACATTCAGGACACAACCATAGACTACACTGGCTATCAAACCTTGGTGACTGACTGAATAGTGAGGTTTCTTACTCCTTCCAATAGGCTACCTAGCAAACCAACTTTGACAATCTGGCAATAAATCAGAACTGAGAAACGGACTTTACCCATCTTGCTGTTCCTGTTGAAATGTCTTTTCTGACTTGCTTCAAGTCATAATCCACTGGAGGAAGAAATGTAAGCAGAAAGCAGTCCAGACCTGTGGAAAACACCAAAACAGAGTCTTAAGATGCACTTTAGAAGCACTGACAATGCAAGAAAAGCCTGAAACAGAGTAGGAATTAGCATAAATTAGAACACATGAGTGTAGTGCGCCTTGCCTAGGGGATGTGGCATGGTGCCATAATAAGACATGGTACTTGGTACCCAACTTCAGAAATTGATCTACAGGAAGAAATCAAATCCACCCAGTTACTGTACGAGAGGAAAACTTGCAAAATTGGGCAAGAATGTCCTGTTATGCAATGAATGATAGCATTCCCTGTTTTCTGCACGAAGATGGGGAAACAAGATACTTTCTGTCTTGCTACAGAGGCACAAGCAACAGAAGACATGATACTTTCATTACAGGTGTAAATGCTTCACTAGGAATAATATTTAGGGATAATTTAGGGAGACATCACAGAAACCATGGAAGTCAACACATTGAGAAAAAAATATGAAACCAAACAGACCACAGCATACCAGCAACATTTGCACTCAAAAATGTATTCTTGGTCATGCACTTCTGTTTTCTGAATGCTGCTCACAATGATAAGGACGTGTCTGCCACTCATGTCTGCAAGTATATTCTTAGACTCTGATTATGTCTGGCCCTTTGCAGGCTATAGATGTCACCACACTTTCCCAAACATTGTGTACACAGGCCTCTCAGTAGTAGTTCTGAAGACAGACTTTACAGTACTTTGGGGTGAACAAAAGAAGCAAAACAGAGTTCAGTGCCACAGACCTTCAAAATGACATCTGGAATGGACTTGTCAACACTCAATTTCTGTGCTACAAAGTTTTAGTTGGCAAGGTAATCTTCCAGTGAGCAGTTTGCAAGCATTTGAGAAGTCATTGCAGTTAGCATACAGTGCAAAATATATGAAGACATTTGTTGATAAGCTGTGTACTGTAGCTTAGTCATATACATAAACTGCATTCAAGAAGTGATGAAAGCAAGTTACTTTCAGTCTAGAAGAAGTATTTCATTTAAAAGTTTTAATATTTTCCGGGCTTTAATTTAATTGAATGCCTTTCTGCATTTCTCATGTTAAAAAAGCTCACATTTTCTGCTGTTGACTCCATTCATTATGTGTACCAGAAGAATAAAAACTCCAAATTCATCAGGGAGGTTGAAGTCTAGTGCAGCTCTTTATTCATCTTGCACAAAAAAAAAGTGTTGTAACTCTATTCAATAAATATGAGATCCCATTTCTGTTAGGTCTTTAGACCACTGTAATTATACAGTCCACCTCTTGCATAACCTAGCTTTTCACAGATGTACGACTGAAGTGATGCTTGTAATAAATTTTACCTACCGTTCATCCTGCCAAAATCTCTCATTTAAGACTTTCATACACACAGAATAATCCTGCCATTACTGTTCCTGAAGGACTATGCATATGCATGAGTGATCTTTGCAGCTGGAATTTTACCACTGCTGAGCATAATATTCCACATATGAAACAGTGGCCATATGCCCACACATCATGCCTTGCCCTTTTTAGATAAATATAATCCAAATCTCTGTTCTGGAATAAGCAATCTTTCAGCAAAATTGAGACAAGAAGGGTCAATGGGGAAAAAAATTCTTTAAGCCTAGGGCAAAAATAAGCAGAAGTAATAGTTCATATGCTACCTTCTCAAAAATAAAACACAGTTATTATCAGAGCCTCTAGCGATTTGACACCTCCTTTTCTCTGCAGTAACAAATACAAATAAAAACCCTCCATCCCATTCAATACGAGATAAGGTAATCACATACTTTTTAGGATCATTGGAGTTATTTAATAATCCTTTCTGCTTTGGTAGAGAAATGGCAGACTTTTTAGAAAGCTTTTTAGAAAGTTATCCAACCCTTATGACATTAAAGGATATAGGCCCCTTATGCAGCCCACTAAGGAAAAACAGACACCTTAGATTTGATGAACCTACAAATATGTTAAAAGGAACCAAGGTTTGTCCTCATATCTTATAGAATACAGCATTCAGTGAATGAAAAATCATAGCTTGATGCCCTGATTGCTATAGGGATATTGGTTGCTATCACACATTCTGGCAATAGCCTTTAAGCAGCTGCTGTTCCCAAGTTGCAATGATGCTCTGACTCTGCACTGAGTTTACTTTCACGTGGACAACACAGGCGTTCACTCAGAAGCAGAAAATGAAGAAGTGATTACTACAGTCTTTGTATTTACCCTCTGATAACTACAAATTAGGACCTTGTTATCCTCTCTTCTAACACAACACCTTCAGGAGTTTCAGGATTGTTGATCTGGAGTTTAATTCTTCTTTTCTGCCTCTCTCACTGCCCACAACAGTGCAACATCACTCCAGAACTCAAATCCCTCAGTCTATTCCATGCTTTATATTTATTGTAATTATTGTACACAGAAATGTAGTTATATTAATGTTGGTATAGCTGTAATAAATATTGAATTTCGGCAACGGAAATCACAAGGTAATATTTAATAGAAACTTCCCATCCACAGTGGACTTAGCTGGCCTAAGGAGATGTGAATTTTCAGCACTACTAAGGAGCTGCATTTTCATATGATTTCCAGTTCTAAACAGTGAAGTCTATTCCTAAGATAATGTGATGTTGAAGTCACACAACCTTTTTCGTACAAGAGCCTAACAAGATCAGTATTCTTAATGACACAATATAACTGATATTTCTGAGCGAGGAAGGATAGGTATTTTCAAATATTTTGAGTTCAGCAAGTAATTTGTGTCAAAAGAAATGAGGGATACAAGGCAACTATGTTATGGACATCATAGGTCTTTATGGCAGCTCAGTCAAATTAAAAGAATTTTCTGTAAAAGCAAAATACTCAGGTTTATCATTGTGCTTTTTGGTAACAAATATCAGAGTTATCCAGAAAAGAAAGAGTTAAGAAAACAAACAATCTTTGAAAATTGAATATTTTTGATCAATGGTAGTAACCCTTCAGTAAACAATATTGCACAGAATCAATAAATATCTTTGTGTTACCACAGATTTAGACCAGGATAAATGAAAATAATATTTGGCCAGAAATTGTCCAACAGACAGAGTAAACTAAGTGGTTAAACTATATTTTCTGTTCCCTAGAGGTTCTGAGAGATCTTTCTTCAAAAGAAAAAAGGAGATTGGGAGGAACAAAATGAACTGGTAAATTTTAAATTCCTTAGCTGAGATGTTGGAAAAATAAATAAATAAATAAAATCCACTAACAAAGAAAGGAAATAGAGGGGACCTCTCTCAGCTAGACAATAGAAAACATTAATTGATTCCCATAGGTGTTGCACACATGAAGCACATAGTAAATTGTCCCTAAGATACAGAATATTTATTTTTATGAAACAGATTTTTTTTATACATTCTATTTTCATTGTGTTTCCCATATACCTAGGTATATGAGAAAGAGATTCAGGAATTCCAGTTACGTTTACATGAAGATGACAAATTTTTCACTCTAGTATCTAAATGAGCTCGATATGCTAGAGCTGATATACTAAAAAACTATTCATGGAAATAAACTGGCTTAATATCTGAAGCCATGCATCTCTCACAAATATTGACAAGAGCTTCTTGTTAGAATACACCACCTGTGAAAACAGAGTAGGTCACAGCCTCAAGTGCTTTTAAAACATTGCTTAATCACTTAAGCTATTTTTATATTGAATTAGTACTTTAATGTAATGGTTATGGTAGCTAATTAATTGAACATTAGTTCAATTTTACATTATGTCTGATGAGTTATTGATCACCCTTTGCTTTCAGGACATTTAGGACTTTCCCGGCGACACACATAAAAGAATAAATAACCCAACACTACTGCATCAGTAACGTGTCCTAGTAGAGCTGTTGTGGGCTCCCATATAAAAGATCCCTAACATTGCAGTGCATTGATCTAACAGTGTGTGCTGCATTCTGATGTTACAAACAGTTCCTGAATTTTTTTCTTCCTCTCACAGCTTCAGTCTTTGCAAGAAGAAAACCAAAATTCAAAGAATTGACCCCTTCACTTTTTGAAGCATTTACAGCTAGAAGGTTGTTGCTATTCTAGCTATGGTTACTGATCTCTGAGAAGCATACAGATCAAACCTGAGTTTTTCAAGAACAAAAGAATTTTCTGTAAGACTACATGATATCCTCTAAATCCTCGTGCAGAGCTATTGTGCTTCAGCTCAATGGGCAGTTTAAAGGCTTTATAAACTGCTTTTTCTTTTCAATAATTTCTTTTCCTTAATGTCATTTCAATTTTGCCTAATGAAAGTGAGCATACATTGCAGGGAACACCAAAAGAACACTAGATTAAGATGTTTGTATTGGTTAAACAAGTGAAAGAAAACTCTCTGAAATGTTCTGTTCTGAGGATACTTAATCAAGTAGAACAGATGTTTATTATATAATTAGGGAATGCTTTGCTACCAGTATGAGAAAATCATCAAATCAAATTGCTCCAAAATACTTTCCATTATTTCAGACACTTGCTACGAAGATTTGGGGGTAAGGAACAAGACAGATACTGTATTATTCTCCAGTCCAAAGCACCATTTGATTACCCAGCAGGGAAAAGAACGTTGCCTGTTAGAATAAAGTGAGAAGAGCTAGAGCCTGATTCAACTGCCACATGAGTACAAAGGAGCTGCAGAGAAGTAAGGAAGGTGTGACACAACTCCACTGTTTTATACCTATCATCTTCTACAAATACAAGGAAGAAAGGTAGCATAAATCCAGGGTATAGCTCCAGCAACTTTTACAGCAGATTTGAGCAGATGACTCTTCTGTTCTTGTGACAGCAATGAACTTCAGATAAATTTCTACACTGTTATCCATATAGAGACATGATATTCTAGAGCAGACACTGAAAAGCTCTCATTTATGCAGTGTTCTGACAGCCAAGTCTGTCTCTCTAGCATCTCCAGGCAGGAAGGCCATATCTATGTCAGAAAGACAAACATAGCCAGCACAAGGACCTCAACTCAGAAAGGAACAGATGATGCTATTCAATTATTGGTACCTTAAGGTCCAAGCCAGCAAAGAATCTCACCAGCAAAGAATCTCCCCAGTAAAGCTCTGGCAGAGTTTAAATGAGCAGTGACTCTTTTCTTTAGGCAGCACAAGAGCTAAAATAGTCAGTTGCTAGTGCCTGAAGCAGAGGAGTACTCACTGGAAATCAGCTTCAGGCTAGTCATCTGTCAAACTTACAGTACTATCAGCTTCCTGAGAACAAGGCAGCCCACAAGAAGGAAGTTATAATCATTACTGGAACCATGATTTACCTGACCAAAATCTTGATAATAAGATTGAAGTTCAGAGACTTTGTTGAGCAGATGCTTCCTTGAGCAAAGCTCTCCCTTAGCAAAGTAAAATGTAGGCATCCAACACTCACTGCAAACACACAGATGCCCCAGCTCACTACACTGACTATATTTCCCATAGTTTGTACCTGTGCATATAGAAACCAGTTCCAGACATGCCCACTGAAATTCTCAAGTTCATTCTGATTCCCCCTGTTGAAGAAGTGCTGTGTATCTATATATAAACAGAGCTGTCTAATAGTGGTGCTTAAGAACACATACCTTTACTCCTGAACTCTGTAAGACCTATGTACCTTTTTGTGCGCACAACAAATGGTCTCTGTGATGTGCAATTAGAAAAGTGAATCCAACTTAGAGGTTTACATTATTTACCTCATGTGCTGAAACCTCTTAAATGGCAGTGCAAGAAAAATATGTTTCAAAATAATTTTCCACATATGGGTACTATGAATTTTTTCAAGTCTAGAGCCAATGGCTGATTCTACATCTGAGTCTTAGAGGTGCTCAGTACAATCACTTCCCACAGAGACTGTCTTTACTGCTTTTATAATCTTCTCATCCATCTCCAGTGGCAGCCTACCAAAAAATGAACAAAGTGAATTTCTGTTTGTCCTTCTCTGATGGCAGTCATTTACTCTGTATTTCTGTAGTGTCTGAACTTTACTGGGATAGAAATTTATCTTAGTTTTGATATGCATGTTTTTGCTTCCAAAGTTCTTAAATACTTAGTCCAATCCAGAAAACCCTGAGAGGAAAGACATTGCAATGTGAAAAATTTAAGACAGAGAGAAGATAGTTCATTTCCAGTTGAGCTCCAGCTTGCAGCTACCTATGGTAATTTGGAGCTGGAATAGTTTTGTAAATCATTTATGTACATGATTCTGATTATATTCTTGCTTGATCTCACAGATATGACACGATAATATGACTGGTATTTTTTATGGGTTTTTTTTCCATAATTGAATGAGTATTACTTATCATTTACAATATGTAATATCTGAGTAAATATTCTCAGCACATTAGCTTCTGCCAAAAAATTCCTAATGCAAGGTCAAATCATACGATGACTCTAAACTGTCACAATCAGTGACTGATCAACTTTTCACTAAAAACAATATGAATATTCATTTTCAGTTCACTTTATGGTAATTGTTTTCCTACAACATATAGCTTTCATTCAGTGTGAATCAGTCCAATGGCTGTAAAATCACAAAAGTCAAAGTCATTCTGATCTGGAGAAGCCATAAACAATAAAGGATAAGAAACCTAATATAACTCTGTCTATAAAGTAGTCAGACTTCTAGGCTTTAAAGTAATTGGACTTCTAGTGTTTGAAATTACTTATTCTTCTACACGGCACTTGAGTCCTTTTACACTCCTACGAAGTTAAACTTGCTCACCCCTCAAACCTAGTCTGCCTAACCTACAGTGGCACATACAACTTTCAGGTATTATTTATTTCTTTTGCTTTATGTTTTGTTTACACAGGCTGGTCCAGTTTATACCTCTGGGAGCTAAGTAGAGAGATTCCTCTAGGAAGCACAGCATAGTCTATCCATAAAGAAAGGGAAGGAGAAAAATACTTTCAATGCAGGTGACAGAACAAGTGCCATGAACTAAGGCTGAGAAAAGAATGAACAGGGCTGGTAATTTCTTAGGAGATCTAAGAAGCATAATATTTCTTTGAGGAACACTGGTCCTGTGGAAAAGTAGTTGCTACTGAATAGCAGCGAGAGGTCTAGAGAATTACACAACAGATCTTCCTGAAGCCATACCTTCTGAGACCGGTCAAGAAGGAATATTAATCAACAAAGAGCTCCCTCTGTTGCAAGTTCTAAGCTTTGCAACCTCCTGGGGGCTGTTAGAAGCGGCATTTCTTGCTCAGCTTCCCAGAGGGAACTCTGAGGAGAAAGACTGTAAAAACAAAATGAAACTCTTTGTTGCAGTAACTGCAAACCACTTTCTACCTACTTTGTCTTCCATTCAGCAAGCCTCTCAACAAGGAAGTTCCTCTAGCTCTGTGTTCAAGCCCTGCACCCTGTGTTCAACTGCAGATTTTCCCTGCCTTCTAGTTCTCTCTCTCTATATAAAATTCCTTTGAACACAGCTCAAGCTTGACTGTACCCAATGTATTAAGATTGATGCCAGATGGTGAGGCAGGGTACCTAGTCTTATAAATAAATAATTTCCATTGGATCTCTGAGATTACAGCTACTATCTTTCTGCAATTGCTGTCTTTTGAAACTGGGATGCAGAATGGGAATTAATAATTTCAGCACACAGTGTTTGGCACACAGCTTTTTTACTATGTAATGTTAGGGATCTTTTAACATCTACTTAGAGCAAGATAAATGCTATAAAAAAACTTTTGAAACATTTTTCCTACTATCAACCTTATTATGTAAAATTTTCCATTTGAAGTAGTTCATGATAAATAAATAAAAATTGAAAAAAAAATAAAAGATTTTTCATGAGTAGCACCAGCTCCTCCAAATTTATAATATTACTGTAGATACTTTAATAGATACTGAAAATTATTTAATGTGGCCAAGGAAAGGAAAAGATTAAGAAAATATTGCTTGACAGTGTACGCTTTTACTTCATTAGCTAATGAAGTAAAAAAACAAGCTGTCACTGTAAAAAGATTTTTCCAGAAGAGACAGATTTCATTGCCTACCACAGAAATACTAAGCAAACTCTATCATTCCATCTTAAACATTTATTATGATATGGTTAAAGGTTTGGAGGATTCATGTTTAATCCAGCCACATCATTCATTATCTGCAGTGATTGAGATTGGCTAGTTGGCTAATTATGATTTTTTTTTTTTTTTTAAAGCATCATCAGAAGCTAAAAATACCTTTTGCTATGAAGGATCATCAGCCAATTTCTAGTCTGAGACATTCATGAAACAAAAGCTAACACACATTGATGAGGCAGTAAATGTAAATGACATGTTAATGGAAGAAATGTTTTCGCAGTCGGAAGTTATACTAGAATGCTTGAGTTTCAAGGGAAATATCTTATTAGTCTCCCTCTAAAATTTTGTCACCTTGGTCATAGCTGTTAACCATTTTATTACTGGGTTTCTTTGCATGGAAGATACACAACTGTCCTGATGCTTTTGCCACTCCACCTCTGCTATCTTTGTATGTCTTTAGATAGACAAACTTAAAACATAAAATTAAAAAAAAAATCCCACAGTTAAATAGCTGAAGCTGGAGGCTGCCCAGTACTTTCCAAGACTGCGCAGTGGGCAGACTGTCAGCGTGCTGAGTTCAGCCCTCCAGTTAAGGAAAATTTTCTGTGAAGCCTGAGGTCTGCAGCTACAGAGCATGGACGCAGGAAATCTACTTACACACCACTGAATGCCCTCAGCTGTCAGTAATTACACAAATGCAGTTCTACTGTTGAGGAAGAAAGCATCCTGTTCCTGGACTAAACAGCCATTGTTACCTCCTGAGCCAAAACATGCAAGTGGTTTTGCAGACTTGTTTAGAGTTAGCACCTTCCCATTGAATTTTGAGGACTGTATCACACCATTCTTAGATGCAGAGTGATGAATGAAAATCTTCAGAAGACTGCTAACCCCACTGAAATTAATGACGTGGATGCACACACACACACACAAAAGAGACAGTGAGAAACTTTTTTTCAAGATAAGACAAACTCAGCATTGCATGGCTCACAGGTAGCATAGGACTGGTGAACATAGGAACATAATTCACTTGAATACACGCTGCTGAACAAAGCTTCCTGCCTTAAATTTTTAATAGGCTTTTATAAAAGTGCAATGAATAATGGTATTTTAGAGAAACAAAGCAGCCTGTTGGACTGTGAAAAAAATAATAATAATAAAAAAAACAACAACACAAAACCAAAAACTCACTACCCTTTTTCTTCAAAAGTAAATGGTGTGTAAGGATTTTAGGTTGCATTGGAGTTGTTCTTATAATAAGAAGGAGAGCTCAGAAGTAATTGCACAGATTTTTTTCTATTGTGTGCACTGTGCATGGACTTTTTTATATCATATATAATTTATAACCTGCTGCACAGAATCTACTGAGTTAATGCATAGGTTTAACACAAATAAAAGAGGAAGTTTAGTTAAAAGGAAAACTATTTCCCCTTCAGTTGAATAGGTGATATCCATTGGATGGTTGGTCACTTTTTAAAATAAGCTAGCATATGCTTTCCTACTATAAATTTTATCCACGGGGAGGAAAAACAGAGCATATCATTAAATGCACACATGCATACATATATTCTATATTTTGTGATTCAAAACCTACCCTATTGGGACTCTGAAGATGTATTAGAAGTAGATTTCATTTTGTTTCACTCTACTGCTAACATTCCTGGTGATAAATAAACACATTACCACAAGCTGGAGAAGATTTAAGATTTAAAATTAAAGACTTACGCATAGGTCACCTTTTCCAGTATACACTGGATTTGATTGTGATTATGGTTATTTCATAAAGCTATTCCTGCAGCTGGAGGCTGGTGAAATGACTTCCAGCAAAGAAGTTAATTTAGGGACATATTCTTTTAAGCCATTTTTACAGTCTACAGGGAAGTATCACAGCACTTTGAATTACGAACAGATTTGTTTCCAGGCGGCAGTGAGTTGCTGAGATCCTGCCACACAGAGGCCATTGCCAGATGGCTATGGATCAGCAGACTGTGTTATCATGCCCATGGAGACACAGAAGCCAGAAAGCTGCTGAGTGAACCCCCAGACACTGTCCTTTTGCATACAAATCACAGGCTTTTCACACTCTAGAGTGTGAAAAAGTCAGAGTAGACATTTTGGGTACCTTGATAGGTTTCAACAAATAAGTGACTTAAGATTTGGTACTAGTAAGGGTGTATTTAAGATTCTAAGAGAAGAAAGTCCTTGCGCTAGAAAAAGCATCAAAACCCAATCAAAGAACAATGTAATAAAAATGAATAAACTTAAACAACATCTTCTCTAAGAGGAGAAGGAACAAGCACACTAAGAAGTCACTAGAATCTTGTGAGTTTTCCATCTCCGGTATTTTTCCAAGGTATAAGAAGAAGATGGCAAAGTTAAGAACACAGTCCATGTTGCTTGATTATTCTAACTAGAAAGTCATGTTTTCTTTCTAAATGACAATTGAATTACTCATAGAGTACTACTTCACTTTATGGAAGTCCCTTTGAAGTCAAAGTGAGTACAGATATTAGACAAGCTCTTAAATATCCTCTGCAGTACATTACTCCACAGTCTGCTTCATCTTGCAAGATACCGTCACAACATTATTATTACAGTGTTTCACATAATTCCTTTTTTCTGTATGCATTATCCCTCAGGGAAACCTTATTTTTCCAGTCCACTGATAAAAGCCAGAAGTCTTTAACAAAGCTCCATTTTCAAAAATGTCGATGATAATGGTAAAGTAAATTGAGGAGCAGAGTGACCACAGTCATTCCCTAAGGGTTATATACACACTATTCCACTTCTTCTAGTTTCAATTTCTTGTCTAGGAGAGAAAGGGTATGTGACAGCCATCACAGAGTTATTCATTTCTACAATGTCATCATTACTTCAACAACAACACATTATCATTACCTCTCTGAGACATAGGATAACACAACTTACAGGCTTGGGAGCAAATAAAATCAGGGTGTAAGCTTTGCTAAGGAGATTTAATAATAATAAATAGAAAAAAAGAAATAACATTCTGAATTTCTAGTATAGGGACAAAAAATTGCTGTAGCACATCCTATTGTGACTTCAGCAAAATCCCGAAATCTCAGCCAACTTTAGATTACACTACATGCATACATACATATATATATATATATATATATATATATATATACAAAGCTAGTAATAAACAGGAAAGGGTGTTCCTTTAAATTGAATGCAAAGATCATTCCCACATCCTGACACCAAACAAAATTGCAGTGATTTTCTTGAATGCTCAGATGCTCATCTTCTAGGAGTTCTTATATTAGATGCTTCCTGTTACAAGTGAAGAATTAGAATCATAGAATGGCTTGAATTAGAAGGGTCCCAAGGATCTTTGTGTTCCAACTCTGCTGCCACATGCAGGGTTGCCGACCACTAGATAAAGTACTAGATCAGATTGCCCAGGGATACATTCAACCTGGTCTTAAACACCAGCAGTGATGAGACAACCACAACCTCTTTGGGCAACCTGTTTCATAACCTCACCACTCTCTCAGTAAAAGCTTCTCCCTGACTTCTAATCTGGATTGTCCTTCTTAGTTTAAAACCATTCCCCTTTGTCCTATCACTATCTACCCTTGTAAAAAGTTAATTTCCCTCACACTTATAAACTCCCTGTAAATATTGGAAGGCCACAATAAGGTCTCCCCACAGCCTTCTCTTCCAGGCTGAACACGCCCAGTCTCTTCAGCCTATCTTTGTAAGAGAGGTGCTCCAGATGATCCTTGGATCATCTTCATGAGCCTCCTCTGGACCCTATTCCAAAGCTCCATATCTTCCCTGCACATGGAGCCCCAGACTTGAAGGCAGTACTTCAGATGGGGCCTCACGAGGGCAGAGTGAAGGGGAATAATCAACCACATTACTCAGCTTGGTGTCATCAGCAAATTTGCTGAGGGTTTACTCAATCCCATCATCAGTGTCATTGATAAAGACGCTAAAGAGCACTGGTCCCAAGATAGGACACCACTCATTACTGACCCCTGCACCCAAATATAGAGCCATTGACCACTACGCTCTGGCTGCAACCTCCCAACCAATTCCTCATCCACTGAATATCCCACCCTTCAAATCCCTCTCTCTCCAGTTTAGAGATGAGGATTTGATATGGGATCACATCAAAGGCCCTGCAGAAGTTCAAGTAGATGACATCAATTGCATTCTCTTCATCCACTGATGCCATTGTCATAGAAGGCCACTAGATTGGTCAGGTACAACCTTCCTTTGGTGAAGATATTTTGGTTGTCTTGGATCACCCACTTCTCCTTCATACGCTTTAACATGTCTTCCAGGAGGATCTGTTCCATGACCTTCCAAGGACAAAGGTGAGGCTCATCAACCTGCAGTTCCTCAGGTCTTCCTTCCACCCTTTCTAGTAAGTGGGAGTAATATTTCCCTTAACCCAGTCCCTGGAGACTTCACTTGGCAGCCACAGCTTTTCAGATACGATGGAGAGTGGCTTGACAACCACATCAGCCAGCTAGATTCATTTGCAGAAACTGCAAGCGTGTTACATCTTCAAATTCATTTATACCTTACTTGACTGTATCTAGAAGTATTTATAAGAGATTTTCAACTTGCTTTAGGTTTACTCCTGGGTCTGGTGGAATCTCCAGTAGAAAAACTTCCTTAAAACAGAAGTCAATTCTCAGCTAGGAAAAGCTCCTTGAACACGAAATGAGATCAAGAGGCCATGCATATGAAGGCAGCAAGGGGAATCCAGATCCCACAGTCTGTGTTAACTATGCTGGGAGGAAACACTTCACAAGACCCCAGAGAGGTAGAAAATCATAAAGAAATATTTCCTGAGGACTCAGAGCACTGCATGGACTTCACTGTCTCTCTCATAACTATTCTGTTCCCAGACTGAGAAGAAACCATAAGAGTGCCTGCTGCCAGGACACAATGTGCAAGTGAAAATGTATTGATAAACCTCTTTATTTCTGTTCCACCTCGCCTTCAGTTTTCTCTCTGTAAAGCTCAGAAATAATACTAAGAATCTATCAAGGCTGTTTCTTGTTCTTATTTATAGATAGTTTGAGGTCAATACAAAATTACTTTTAGATGGATTCCTTTAAAACAGTAGGCAGAAACAGTGCCTGTGTCTATAAGACAACAAAATAAAAGAGTTCTACTAAGCGCAACAAGGTAGTCCAGAATCACTTCAGTAGTATACTACTGAAGACTGTAATTTGACATGATCAAATCCAGAACAGATATGTATCAAAGTTTTGATCTCCCACTTCCTGTAGACTAAGGAGCATACTGAAATACATTTACAACTCTTCTTATCATTCCAGTGGAAATTCTGTCTTGGGGAGGATCAGGATACACTGGAATGAGACCTGGATGTATGTCACGAAGTACATACGATATGTAGTAAATCAAAGTGCACTCAGTTCTGGGAGTCCCAGTTTAATTCTGTCTGATGTTAATGCTGCTACAGGCAAGAACACTCGTTTCAGAGAGCACAGATTATCGTGACTGCAGAGATGCAGTCAGTATAGAACATCTTCCTAGCAGTACTATCAAAGCATCCAAACTATTCATAGATTGATAAGAATTTAAAAATTTCACACTATCTTGGTGAAGACATATAGTATTTTACTTAAGGTAAAACAAACAAACAAAAAAAACCACTACCCACCATCTACAAAACAAGCAACAGTACTCTTTGGCTCCTCAAGAATTCATCAACTATTACCCTGTATCTCAGCTGGACAATCTGAGCCATACTTTGATTAATGTGTTCTAAAATATTTTTGTTTTAAATTGTTCATCCTAAGAATAATGATAAAGTATTTGTCCTGAAAATTCAAGACTTTCCCAAAGAGAATAACGAAACAGGATAATTTATTGAAAACATTCAAGATGGTTTTTGTCCAAGTGCTTTTTAAATAACAGACATTTATTGAAACAATTTTCAAAGTTTCTGTCTTCTACAATGGTATTTTTTTCATACATCCCTGTGGATAGCTGTAGGAAACTTCCTATGTTTACAAAGTAAAAATATTGGTAGACTAGTCTTCTTTAGGAAAATAATTAGCTGGATATCTGTTATGCAGGAAATAGTCACTGTCTACCACCACAAGTATGATACTAATGTGGACTGCACTATATTGATATC
The DNA here is from genome assembly GCA_023055505.1 of Callipepla californica brunnescens. Classification (NCBI taxonomy): domain Eukaryota; kingdom Metazoa; phylum Chordata; class Aves; order Galliformes; family Odontophoridae; genus Callipepla; species Callipepla californica. Next base: position 176,418 of record JALIRH010000084.1, on the reverse strand, counting down.
CCTGGTATGTACAAAGCTCCGGTAACTGGCACTACTGGGAAATTCACACTGTATTTGCCTCCTTCTTTGGATATTCTAATTTAGATTTGTAGATATTCCCCAACCTGTCCATCATTTTCATAAAGCTATGCGTTTCTATTGCTTTTAATCATATTATCAACAGTATTCCAACTACCCTATAAACATCAAATCACCAAGTGCTTTCAGTCTATGTTTGCACTTTAGGAGTGCAAACTTCATTTTCTTGTTGGAAACTTTCTGATAGAAATTTATGACACTGTCGTGAAGATTTAATTTTTCTTTCAAATGCTACTCATAAGGCAACCTAAGTCTAGTAGATCTCCGCCACATATCATCAAATAACAGTTTTAATGTTGCATGAATACAACACTCTAACTTTCTTAAATTTAGAGTTCTTCCATGGAAGAGATTTAGATAATTGATATCTACTTTGGATATTCAGAAAGCTCTTAAGTAACCAATATAGGTTGCCAGTAGATCAAGCAATCAAGGGTAAAATCTGGTAGAAATCATACAGATCAGTTCCTGGAGGTTGATAAAAGTATGTCTGCCTAATATTGCAGTAGGAAGAAGCACTTGAGTGAAGAACTAGGAAAGGTTAAGGGCACTATTGAAATGCTACCCTTTCAAGCCAAGCATCTCTACATGGCAGAAAAATCCATGGTATGGTTATTTTTATTTCCCTATTAAAGTTTAGATACACAGTACTCAAAATGGAAGAAAATAAAGACCATTCACACAGACAACTAAGACAAAGACTCTTGAAATACAATGTACACTTTGTATAATAGCCATCTGCTACCACACTTAAGTGGATGAAATACCTCTTGACATCTCTTCACTGGATACAAATAATGAGAAAATGTATGTCAAGTACTGAAGGCATATTATGCAGATCTGTGTCTAAGCAAAGGACGTTTACACAGGTAGTAAAATCATGCAACAATAACATTCCTTAGCTCAAGCATCTTGGAGAAGCACACTTAGAGAAAGAAAAGGGTAGTAGGGAGGAAAAAAAAATCTAAGAAAATATTTCACCTGCTTGTCAAAGTAAGTTATTAATTTATTTATTTAATTATCTCCCACTATAACATCAAACTTCCACAGTCACTTCTGAAGTGACTGAAGTGATCAATAGTCTGTCCTATTAGACAGCTGTATCTCCTCTTTTATGACTGGAATCACTTCAAACGAATCAAAAGCAGATCTCTTGGACAAGGTAAATACTGGAAAGTATCATCCTTTCTGTTTGATCTGAAATAACAGCATTTTGCAAATAAAACATTCGTTTGGGTTTGAGCATCAAAGGTAAAATCCTACTTCTACTACAGTTGACTTTGCTGCTGTATGCCAGTCAGATTGCACCATGCAAATTTATGGTATATATAGAAGCACTTTCTTTGATTTAGATTCATAAATCATGTTATTGCCTTCCATTGCCTCTATGTTTTCTATTGCCTTATCAAACACACTAACAAGAATGTTTTCCTTTTCTTTCTCTTCTCTTACTTTTTGGATTTCACATAAGCTTGTATTGACACCTACTCCATAGTCACAAGGTGACCATCTTTTATTCCACAGGGCTACCAATGACCATGAAGTGTGAGGGGGGAAAAAGACTAAGCACAACACAGACTGCCCGATGTCCTCTGCAGTATGAATGCTATTAATTCATCGAGACTATTCATTAACTTCCTGGGAAAACTCCCAGCTTTACTGAAACCAAGTTACCTCATCCACAGGTGTTTTAGTGACAGTCACAGTAGCTCTTGTAGGTTTGCTCTTTCAGTGCCTGCCTATCGCTAGCTAATAATGCTTACTGGCAAGTTTTAATTTCATTAGAGATATCTTTGTAGTACATGCTAAACGAACATCATCAAAAAGTAGCAAGAGAGTGCAAGAAGTCATTAAATTATTACTCCCAGAGTCTCATGATGATTATTGTTAATAGGGCAATCAAATCCTGCTGTATTGTTCCCTAACTACATGCCTGCTTAGTGGGTGGCATACATTTCCATTAAATAAAGACTTATGGTTAGAAGAAGAATGTAATCAACATTAATGACCTGAAGAGTAATTGAAAATACAGTCTCAGTCACCACCCCACCCAGCTATTAAAAGGACAATCATTAAAAGGCTTCTAAACTAATTCCATTTTGTCTCTCTGCAAGTTTGTAGACAATCATCCACATTTTCCCCACACTGTTATCTTCTTCCGTTCAAATTATAGTAAGGTAATGAAATACATACTACGTGAAAATAAAACTTCAGTATTGACCACTCCTGATAACAAGTACTGCAAGAATGAGAACTATATATTCAACATACAAGCATTACAAATGATCGTTTGTCCTAACTAGATCATCTGAGGAGAAACTGATTTAACAACAACGTACAACAATTAAATGCCATGTACACTAATTATTACCAGTACTATCAACCCTAGTCTTCACCAATTCTGTAAGTTAGGCAAAAAATTGTTTGGAGTTTACACTTAAAAAAAAAAAAAAAAAAAAAAAAAAAAATCAAGGCAAGCAATCATGGCTTTTTCTTTTAAACTTGGAAATTACAACATTCATCTCTGTGATTAAATATACTTCAACACTTCCTCCCCCTCCCCCCCCCCTTTTTTTTTTTTTTAAACAAGAACTCAGTATAAACACATTGATTTTATGCAATCATAAAAAAATACGCAGTGCAAAACAGAAAAAAAGCTGACCACAACAGAGAGGTCATTTTAATTTCCTCATGAGACAAATGACTAGAATTTCAGTTTAGACCATCAGCAGTTTGAAAGATCAACAATTCTAAAATAATTCAAGGGGAATGGGGACCAACACAGTACAGATTTAAAATACCCAGCAATTTCTTCACACAATGACATCTGAGAAATAACACCAACCTACTAATCAACTACTACTTCTGCATTTATTTTCCACTAATGATGTGGAATACTAATAACAAAAATCATAAAACCACAACAACTATGGAATATATATATATTATTTTAAATGAAGGAGCTTCACCACACTTGCCTTCCTCCCCTTCCTCTTATCTGTTAGCAGGCATATGTTTCTGAATTAATGTATGTGTGCCATTGACCATTTGTTCTTCAATACAAAATGAAATACATTTTGTAGCACTAAGCAGAAGCATTAAGTGGAATGTATAAAACAGTTTAATGATATCTGTTAAATTCAAAGAGGAAAAGAATTATTTCTACCAGTATGCATTTTTCACATTGACTTTTATTTTTAAATGTACATGGTATTAGTATCAACTCTTAAAAATCTATTTTACTTACATCTATTAGCACTTCAAGAAAGCATTGAATATGAGAATGGAAGAGTGTATAAAGCAAGCAAACAGCATGTATTTGATTTAAGAAATAATCATACTGATCTAATAAAAGATTAAAGCTGATCCAGACCAAACCAAACTCAAAATGATAACATAAAAAAAAAAAAAAAAAAAAAAAAAAAAAAACTGGCTTTAATTAGATTTCGGTCAACTTTTACTTTTCCACTAGTCAAGGATTAAGAACCAAAATGAAATAGGAATTGGGGACACAGAGCTGCAGAAAAAAAGATGAAAAGGAAATACTATTTTATTCAGAATTTGCAAAATATTCACCCCACTTTTAGAAGATTTTACTGTTTTTTTCCCCACTTTATCTTATGAAATCATTTTTTCTGCTTGGTCATTTATACAACCGTTTACATCTGTGCAAATTGAGAAGAGAAATTCCTATTACAGTCTATTCAGGTAGACGTGTTTGACACTTGTTATATGGGGATTAAAATAATTATGCATGAGAACAAACTGCAAAAATAAATAAATAAATAAAATCGAGAATATGGTTCTGCATTTCCAAACTCATACCAGAAGATGAAAGAATTACAGTAATATTCTTTTAGTATTGGTTATATAAGACCTTCAAGTAACTTCACAAAAGCTATCAAAATGCCATAAAATATGTATATTTAGAAATAGAACTGAAAGTTACTCTTACACAATATGCTCATCCTATATTGAATTGAATGGTATGTTATTTCATTGTTTTTTCTTAATTTTTTATTTTTTTTACAAGAAGAAATTCTTGCCAAGGCCACTAATAGATGCTAATGGCATAATACAATCCACATTATAGTTTCATTACACAACTATAGTTGCTTTTATGTTTTATCTAACTTTTAAAAAGATATTTGTTGAATAAACCTTCTTTTTGCTATCTGACTACACTTAAGAAACCTATTGCTAAGAAATATTCACACACCATTCAGAAATTTGTCATTGCATCCAAACTTTCACAAACCTTTGTTCATAACCACACTTCTCCCCAGCTCTTCGCAGATAACAGGAGTGAATATTTGCCTTTCTCTATTATAAAGGCAGTTCTGCTCATTAAATGTATTACTTACGCTCCTGTTATTTATTGAACAAAACAGGAGAATTCCCCCAGAAATTCTCATCAGTGATGCCTCATTACATTGTTGAGAATTTTCAACTGAATTTGTTTTCCAAAGAATCACAAGGAACAGACTAGTGTATGTGTGTATCTAGAGGAGAACAGCACAACTCACATCAAATCAAGCAGACTTATGGATTTATATATCATCTTAACAGCTTCAAAGGGATTGTCCATATGAGCATTCATATACATGCAATAACAAAAACTGTATTTATGAAGCTTGGAAAGAAAGCTCAGTCAAATAGATACTACAGCCTAGGTGATGCTGAGCAAATTAAGACATCGCCTTATACTGCAGCAGTACACATGCACAGCTGTAGCTTCAGAACCTCTGTCTATCCATTACATCCACTGAATGGGCACCACCAACACTATGATGGGAGAGGAAGCTGATGACTGCTTACCTCTCAACAGCAGAAATGCCTCCCTGATTGCAGCCAAAAACTGCTATCAAACACAGTAGCACAGGCCTGACAAAGCCACCACCCTCTACCAACACACCATGACTTATAAGGAAGAGTTTGTCTTGGTTTCTAACAAGGGACAGACTGGGCCTATAGTAAAATCAGCAGGTTTGCAGTATAAATCACTGAATTCTCATAAACTTGCATTCCAACAAAGACACTTTAATAGTAAGCTTTGAAGTGTGACTGCACTTTACAGGCCTTTTTTATATCATTATACACTTGCTTTTATGGTTAACATTAAGCATATACAATGGGTCTCACATTTGCCATGCTGCCTCCAGGGTGTTCATCACTTATGAACATAAGAATTTTTTCAATCTTCCATAATCACCAGAAGAACTTGCAATTCTAAGAACACTAAAAACTTGGATTTTTTTCAAAAAAAAATGTTATTTCTGAACAGCTACTGCTTTTCAAGAGTACTCAGTAGAAATATTACAAGAACATATATGTACAGCCTACTTATTTATATTTAAAAAACAAGTCTTGATCTCCCTGTCTTTCATTTTTTTTCTCTCTCCATATATTACAGGTCAACTCTTCCTACACCCCATCCAGGTTTAAAATGTTGTATTTTAAAAGCTGTCATTTGAAAAAAAGTATTTGAAGACATTAGTTACATTATAAAACATTACATATTTAGAAAATGAAAAGCAACATCATTTCCCCTTGTGCTTGTCAGGAAGTGATGCTGTTGACAGGATACTAGTAGGAACTTAGTGAAAATTTAAACTAGCACTAGTTTGCTGTTGTTACTAGTGCAGTCTGACTTAGTGCACCAAACACGTACATATAAATACACAAATCTATACTCGGGTTCCAAGCTTAGTCATTTTTCCTCCACTCTTATTATACATTAAATAATAATAAAAACAAGATAGAAAGTCCTTAAATCTCTTCCCAAATGTCTGACTTTCAGACATAATCATAATTACGTACCTATATTAAAAGAACAAATACACAACTACTGACACATTCTATTCTACTACATCTTCTACTCACTTACTTGAAAATTATCCATTGCTTTCCCTTTTCACTTTCTTAGTACATATTATTTCTCTTTTAATTATCTTACATGTGTCAAATTGTGAGAGCATTCAAGAGTATTGACAGCATGTAAATTAGATCCAGGAGAATATAAGTAGAGATTTCTAATTTCTCTGAGACTTAAAGGAGATAACAAGAAAAGCAAGAAGAAATCTTCTGGATATCTGCAATATTAAGATAACTTTTATTATGGTTAAAACAGTTTAGCCTCTTAATACCAGATGTGATTCATGGTTCATGCAGCTGTTCCAACAGATTGTCTTCCTGAGCCAAAGACAGAAGAAGGTAAGATCTAGGTATTTTAAGTGAAAATCCAGTTTAATTATTTCTTAATTAAGAGGACACTGTTCAATTAAATAAAATTACACCGTGAAAAGAATTGCAAAAGAAATCAAAACACATCACAGAGGGACTTCATAAGGATATGTGCATACATAGAGAACATTGAAAGGGTTCTAAAGAGGACAAGACAGTAGATAAGTTTTATCAGGTAGGAAAGCTGTCAGTTTTGTTTACTCATGCCCTGATGTTAATTATAAATGGCAGGTCTGCTGTCAACTAAATAATGCATTTTCTCAAAGTTGGAGCACACTACCTTTTATCCAGCTCTTTTGTTAGAATTTTGCTTCACAAAATGACAACATAAAGCAATGAGTAGAAGACAAAAATTCCCTCTACAACTTCAGCTTTTGTAAAAGGGTTGAAACTTCAAGAATCTTAAGAAGTACGTTTTCTCTCTAAAACTATGTGCAAGTTTATGAAAACTGCACAGGAGTCACAGGAGTGTACTTACTGCTTTTTTTTTTTTGTTGTTCATTCAATAGAATAAAACCTCAATTTTTCAAGGGAACGTAGAATTTTGACTGATTTTCACACAGTCTATTGATACTTCCTCAATCTAATTTTTAAGTCAAAACCAGTGGCAGAACTTACAAAAAACAAACAAACAAACAAACAAACAACACACTTTACAGACTCAAGGAAAATGACAGGTGGTCCCATAATAAAGACAACATATTACTGAGTGTGTTGAAATAATCAAATTATGCAAAATAAGAGAATGGTGCCTTCAACAGGAACAAGAAAGGTTAAATGTTAACTGTGGAAAAGAATAAACATTTGGCCACTGCTCTTGAAAATGAAGTTCAGTATATTTCAACGTACAGGGACTGCTTCATTACTAGTCACCCCCTGTGGACAGAACAATGGGATTCAATTCATGAGACTTCCCACAAAGCGTTCCTGCAGCTACAGTCACTACACTGTGAAATCCAATATAGAAAAAGTACTCTGATGAAAAAATACAAAGAGATTGCTCCAGAAATGTAATTATTTTGCAAGTGTACTCCTATAACTAAATTAAGGACACATTGTTTAATGTGCAGTAAGGACTCAGGGTACTAATGCACTGTAGTGAATAGATGGAATTGTGAAATGATTTCTATAGCTATAACAGCAAAGCCTCGGTGGAAAGACAGGTCTTTAGAGTCCCTTGCATGACAAAAGAGTGTTTCAAAACCTGACTCTATTCTTTCATTGTGTGTGGTGTCCAGCACAATGATATTCTCCACACAGTGGAGAACAGAAGGGATAAACAGTTTATCCAGGGTTCCGATTTTGTCTCAAAAGAAAAGAACTATTTACCCCAGAGGCCTTTGCATTTTTCTTTTTTCTGCTCACAGGGAAAGATAAACTGTTCGCATAGGTTCTTTTCCCTTCCAGATCATTCTAGCAGCAGGTGCTCTCCAGCCACCTTGCCTTCAGCATTAGCATAAGGCCTTCAGTTTTCTGTCTCTCCCCCATTTTAATTAATTTATTAACCTCAATTTCAATTATATAGTATTACAATGGGTCAGTTTGCATTCCAATATCTTATTTTAGTAAAAAGCTTTTCCCCTTAGATCATCACTGCTGTTTCATTTTTAGGTCCATCTTCCTTTTCCCCTTTCCTGGGGCACATGCCTGTGGGTCCCCTGCCTCATTCACCATGGAACCAGGCCAAACCTGACCATAGAATATTGAAAAAAAAAAAATTAAGATGATAAAATAAATACATAATGGCACAGGTGCCCCATCAGTGTCAGGGAGAACACAGGGCTTCTACTTGAGTTGAAGTCAGTGCTGCCCTGTGCTGAATACAGCTAGTCCCAACCAGCTCCAACACAGCATTCAAAATAAAAAATAAATACCACCACCACAAGCCTTCATGATTTTATGTTCCTTCACCCTGCCTTCCTATAAGACAAAGTTCACATGTGAAAGATGTCTATTAACTTTAAATATAGTCAAACCATTTACAGCAGTGATAACAGCTTTTAAAAGGCCAGTGTGAACTAAATTGCTTTTCAGTGAATAGAATCTGTACAGTGAACTGGAAAACCCATGAGCTTTTAACACAAGTTTTTACCATTTGTTTTGAGAAACTTTCATTTACTTATGACACTCTGGGACTCTATGTGATGGGGAAGAATACAGATGTTTCACCTTCTCATGCTGCTATTGTCTGAGTACCTGCATATATTTTGACCTTTTCTCCTTCTTCCAGGTAGGGTAAATAACACACCTAAACAAGTTTTCATTTCAGCTGGAATAGTAAGCATAACTTCAGACACATGGATGTATATTTTGCAAAACCTGGTGAGTAAGATAATACCATGGAAATGCCATTTTGCTGCATTATTTCTCTGACAGAATGAGTGCTTCTTGATTTGCCTGGGAACATTTACAAAACCACAGCATCATATTCTAAAGGTTTGTAATAAATCAATGGACCATAATGGTTTTTGACCAGAACATTGATCAAAGGCACAGGTGACTCATTCAGTAGGTTTTAAAGGATGGTTTAATGTGTAGGAACAGACTGATCATGAGGAGAGGTGAATTATACCAGTCTGTTGTAAGTAACTTGCCTGAAGTAACATAACTTAAGATTGCATTTTCAAAAGTTCTTCAGCACCCAAAGATGCAGTTAAAGACACAGGAGAATTTTCTATAGTTATTCAAACAGTAGCAATGAAGTCCCATGGAGTTCAACAGATGCTGCAGAAAACACTACTGCCACCCCTTTTTGTCAAAGAAAAGTACAAGTACCTTGGAAAGTAGAAGTGTCAAATATGTAAAACTTTCTTAGTGATTGTTACAGCAACAGTTCACAAAAATCAGTGTTGGAGCACTACAAGTTAAGAAAGCTCATTTTTTCCCTGAGTAGTGTTTTTTAAAACTTTGAAGTAAAATCAACACCTTCCTTATTCAACCTACACTGTCTCTCATGTTGTACAACGTAGATATTTTTGTTAGGTAATCAAACAGTATAATATTACACTTCAAAACCAATCTAGTAGAAATAATTTACAGATCATAAAACAGTACCCTCCAACTCTATGTAATTCTAAAATAAAACAAAAGATACGGAGTCATCTTTCCTGTCAGGCCACCCATAGTGGGAGCAACTATTTCTACAACTGGTAGCTTGGTTGCAGCAGAATGCAGGCAACTACTAATTTAGAAATGAAAATATTTTTGTTTCATTTTTGTTAACTTCACACAGGCATTGAAAAATCTTCATTTGAGTTGTAATTTTTAATTGAGGATGTGGAAACTTTTCAGGCTACCTATCTCTTCCTTGCTTTGAACACTTTTTTCCCCCCACAGCAGCCCCAGTAGTCCAGGAAGTGTTGTGATCTTCCTGTGGAATGGAAAATTCGAAAACAGAGAGATAGATAACAATCATTCTCCATCATAAACATGTAGCTGAGAAAAAGATTGAAATCTCAGCAAATGCTTCATTTCCCAAAACCCAGTCCTGGCATCACCTGGAGAAACCTCTGTGTTCTCTCCGTTCACCTTGGGGTCTATAGAAAAGGAAGAGAAGACCGCTACTTCAATCTTCACACCCAGAGATTCTTATCGCTTCCTTGGACAAACCCTATTGCCTCTTGAAGTGCTAAAATGTAACTTACATTCTTTAAGATATTGAACAAAATAGTTATTTTACCCAACAAAAATTGGAAATCACCCCCCTTCCTGACACTACCCAGTTCCATACACAGTAGTCTCAAGAGCATATCAGTGCAAAGCTAATGAGATAACTGTCTTCCAAAGCTTTCCTCACACTGATGAAAATTTGACTACTTAATTAAGAATACTGTGAGGTTTTTGTCTTTTGTCAAGAGGGACAAATTGAGAATTCAGATCTGATTATTGAAGTGTAACTGCTATTTCTGAATGATGGAAAAACTACTAAATTGTCATTTTAGGAATTTTGTCTCAGCTGTAGCATTATAAATTTGAAAATATTATGGCTTTTATTTTAGCTTGGTATAATAAAGATGTGAATATCTTCATGTATTAAATGCTGTCTTCTACAGAGCATTATTGCTTAGTATTTCCACATACTTTAGAAGTTAAAGCAAAACAGTTGAAGTTGCTTCTCTTTCCTTAAAAGAAAGCTTCCAGTGAACTTGATTAATATACTGATGTTGTACTCCACTTAAGCTATGTTTTCCTGTTATCAGAGTTACATATTCTGCTTATGCTTTTCAGCTGTGTAGATTTATATATTTTGCATTTGAAGATAAAACATGAAACTTAACACTGTTATGCAAAAAGCGCGCTTAAAGTAAAGCATAATGCTTTTATTCCAGACTGTGAAAGTAAAATGCACTGAATTTGCACGTCTTTAACTTTGTTAAATGTTATTTCTGTATTGCATAGGTATATGTGAGGGGAAAAAAGCCTCATTTTAAGTTTATGTAGGTCACAGACCTGGAAATAAAATCCTCCATAGCTGTTCTGCACAGGTCTAGTGGTAAGCTGTACCTGGATACTTATGATGCTGGAGCAGAAGCCTTAAAGAGATTCAGCAGAAAATACATACTGAAGTGCCTGCTGCCTAACAAACATAAAGTACTAGTTTTTAAATCTCACATGGCATATGTTTTTCTCTACGTGCCTGCAAACAGAAAACATATTTACTGCGCTATCTATACAGGTCCCAACGCACTATTGCACTATACAAACAGATGTATTCATTACACAGTACATTTGCAATTGTAATAGAGGCTATAGTGAATGTACTTAAAGAAAAGCAGCAAAAACCAAAAATATAGAGTGATTCTCTGTAAATACACTATTTGTTCTTCTCTTCTACATTTGTCGTCCTTTGCGTGTGTTACACAATTCGGGCCTAATAAAGTAGATTCAGTACTCTCTTCTTATACTGTAAATTGCCTTGGTACTTTGTCAGCATTGCCATTTAGCTTGATACCTGTTCATCACTTTCGCAATTTCTCTCCTATCCCTTATATAACTATTCCCCATGAAAGAACAGGGCAGGCATAAGCATTAGCAAGATTATCAGTAAGATTCCTGTGAATACCTCTATAGGAACGAGAAGTGGAGAACATTGATAGCTACTAACTTGTTCTTATCCTAAAGCTACGTAACACAACAGAAACCAAAACAAGACAGCAGAGCAGCAAGGTCTCAAGTTACAGTGAGCAAGGATCTCTTCTTAGATGCAATAGCAATAGACAAAGAAATATGAGAAAGAAACTGCTAACCTTCTGAAGGCCTGCAACATCCTCAGATAGGCAGAGATCTGCAGATGAAATGCCCTCACCTTCACTGTCAACCCTTAAATGAAGTCTGGGAAGGAGTGAATCCTGGTTCCACCCCTTCTGGTCACTTGGATGCATTGCTTGCACCTGAGTTCTCTGGGTAGGCCCTGCCTTCCCACCAGGTGCTCAAGCTAGAACTTAGCATTTTTACTACAAGCTGTCAAAAAATTTTTTTCCCAAGAACCCATGATAGCTGCAGTAAGGAAAAAGCTTCAGATTTGTTTTGTATATAATGAAAAATGAAATACCTGAAGTCTTTTAATCTCATAAAATCTTTTCACAGCAGTCAGTGACTTTGAAAATTACTATAATCAGATACACAGGTTTCAGTGGTAAAACAAGCTCCAGGCCATAAAGAAAAAGTGTGAAAATTGAAATGTAAAGAAAGTACTGAACACAACTGAAATTTCTCTAGATTCAGCAAGTGTTTTAAGCATTTCTTTTGCTAAACTTCCACAACTGTCACATCACTTGAGTTTTAAAATTTACCACAAAATTTCAAACTGTAAGACCAACAAGATGTAAAGCTAACAAAAGACCAAGCAATACTGTTAGCCAAGGTATTTTATAGATGGTATAATTTGGAAGATTATCAAGATGGAAAAGAGACAATTAATATAAAGAGATATGCTCACCCACCTCTGAGGACTAAGGCTTGCAGGGGAAAACTCCACAAAGGAGATGTCTCCAACAAGAAGTAATTCTCCAGTGCTGGTCAGCCCTTAAATGGGGTCTAGGAGTGGTCTTCACCTGTGCCCCCATGACTGACTCAGTGCTTGCCTCAGATGATCAATCAGTGGTTCAGGCCATAATTCAATAGTTCCCATACAGAGACCACATGCAAACTCAAATACTAAAATAAATTTAAAAAGTTAATGATAAGTTACCTTACCTGAATTTAAAAATTTTTGTTCAGGTAATCAGGTCTTTGAGTCTGAAACATCACCTTAACTGCAGGCTTTATTGTGATGGATCCTACTACCTCCTTTATTGTTTTTCTTTTTCATTAATCATGGCTGGATCTAGATGTAAGTCTTTGTTCATAGTCTCTTCAGTATAATGGGTGAAAAATGAAGCATTAGCTTCATTCATCATTTGTTTCTTCAGAAATCTCTTAGAAGTGCTGAAATTACTAAGAAGGCTAAAACAATACACAGTTAATAACTTTCTACTGAGAATTTTATATAGCTTTAGTTATCTATTTTATATCACACTCCTATTTGATCTCTAATTCAGGATCCCAGTTTTTTTTTGAGTAACATAGAACAGCCTATTTTCACTGATGTGAATAAGGCTACACTCTGATTTGAAGTCAGAGGAGTTTTTCTGAGATCTGCGGAGAGTTTGAGACGTAACAAGTTTCTCAGTGTTTCACTGAGATCATAAAAATATGTCTCAGTAGGATAAAAGTAGTTTCAAGTAAAAAAATACTTTTGAAGAAATTCCAAAATCTAATTGAATGTTTTGGGTTCTTCTTAGAAGATGTATGGGTTTTATCTGTATGTATGGTTTTTCTGTATTGTTATTTTCACCAAAAAAAAAAGCATCCACAGACACATCAAGTAAACCGTACCCTTCTAAGTCTTGATAGGAAGCTCTTGATAAAAAAAAGTATTTACATTGATATGAGTTCTTCATTATTATTTAACTACTCTGAGATACAGTGATGACTGGCTAAACTGCTGTCCATTCCTCACAATGAGAATCAAGTATAATCCTGCTTACTTCTGTCAATGAACTGCTTATTTCCAGCTGTAATTGGCTAGATAAATGTCACTTGGCCAGAGGATAAATGCTCCTAGGAGAATTCATGTTTACTGATACAACAGAGGAAGCGCCAATTTTTACTACTCACCAATCCTATTCTTCTACACTTTAATTCATAATAGCAGTTGAGCGTACAGTAAAAGTCAGACTTAATCTACTTTGGATTTAAGACTTTCCAGAACTCTGAGCTTCATAATTCAGTGAGAACTTCCACCATTCCTTAACATACTCAGACAGGAATACAGTAAAGTACACTGCTCTGAGATGTAACTGTAGGTTTTAGCTCCTTTTCTGGCAACAAGGAGTAGAGTACGCTTGCACAGGGGGAAACAGAATCATAAGGTGAATGATAAAAGGAAAAATCACTTGTATAGAAAGTGTATGTGATATGGCACTTCTGCATTTGCCAGATTGTCATCATGCCTTCATCCAGAACGTTACTGAATTTGTTTAAGGTCAGACTAGATGATCTTGGTTCCAACTTTGGTGATTTTATGATTCTATTCATGTCACTCAGAATTAATTCTGTATTGTTACAGACAGGACAGTGTCTCCAAGTATGGCATGACTTCAACATTTATCCAACAGATAAATTTTAGTGAAAAAAACTCAGATAAGATATGATACTTTCAGGCCTAATACTTCTGGACGAGGGCCAGGTAGCAGCGCTCCAGTGATCAAAGAGTAGGTGGAGATCCTGCTACACAAGAAAGGTGGTCCCACAGTCAGAGTGGGGGAACAACCTTCATTCTCTCTCAGGAACAATGCTTCATCTGCAGAAAAATGAATAATAATATAACAATTTTAAAATCTTGAAAATGCTTATTTCAGATGATGTAAAAAGCTTTGTACAGTTTTCATTTTGTATGAAAGGTTTCACCTCATTTGAATGAAAATCTAGAGCATTACTGAGATTTTAATTATAAAGAAAAACTTAGACAGTAATGATTTAATTTTAGATATAGAATTTTTCTCATCCAGCTTCTATTTTTGAAAACAACAACAACAACAAATCACAGAATCAGTTCATGGTGCATATTTCTAGTTCTAAAAATACTCAACAATATATGAGCCCCTAAATACTCATTAGTGCTTATTAAGTCCAAGTCTGCACTTGCAAAAGCTCAAAATGCAAACTTTCATTCCCTAACTTATGATTTTCAATTTACAGTGCCATTAGTTATGCAATTTGGCATGTCTTCATTTATTATTTGATGGTTAGCACCTGCCTGAGTTTTTTTTTTTTTTTTTAAAGCCAACACTAACAAGTGAAACAGAAAATAAACTTTATGGGAACAGTCACAGTCTACTAGCGTAATGTAGAAACAAAAACAGATTTTTAGTATTTTTTTTTCCAGTAAAGTGAGATTTAGTTTATTAAGTACAAAATGTTGTGCTTTAAACACTTTTTTTTCTTCTAAGTCTAGTGCAAGCTTAGTTTTGTACTGGATTTTAGCTAGAGATTCTGTTAAACGATTACAATTCCTGTCTCAGATGCTGATATATATTCTGAATTGTGACTATTTCTCATCTATGTGTATCATTGCTGCTTTGGAAAAGATTCTGAAAAGATGGTATAGTACTGGTGCAAGCTACTGCATTAGAAAAAATCAGCCCTATGTTATCACTAACCTGTGAAAAGCTTCCTCACAGATGAGCAGATTGCTTATATAAGGACAGCCTGTATTATTGGCCTTGAAATACTTTGGAATTAATCTTAGATAAAACTTAGATTTCAGAGTAGGTAAAGACTAGGTAAAACTGCAGATATGCAGTGCAAAAGTGAGAGCTTGAATATCAGAAAGAAGATGGTTTATTTTCACAGTTATGACTATTTTTATCTAAATGAGTGAAGAAAAAGTAAAAAAAAAAAAATCAAGTCAAGGACAAAACGGGGAAAAAAAGAGAAATTATAAAATTAAAATTAGTTTTAAACCCTGGCAAAATAGAAAGGACACTTTATTTTTCAAAGCTAAATTTTCTATTTCTTTGTGTACAATTTGTCATTTTATAAATAATTTGCTACACAGAAACAGAAAAATAAACAAGCAAACAAAAACCTATGCTTTGATTCCCTTCCCTCTAATTTGATTTTTAAACAAGAAGACACATACTTAAAGGAGCTATTTTAACTGGGCAGAGTTAGTCTTCAGGACACTTTATTGTAGCTTTGAACTTAATACAGTGGTATAATTTTAGTTCTGTTTTGATAGGATCTATCAGGGGAAGAGTCAAGTGGGAGCCAGAACTGGAAACATAAGAAGTCTCAAATAGAGAGCTTTTTAAATATGCTGTTTCTACTGTTCATTTTGATAAATGCTACTGTTTAGGGATTTTCAACCACATCCTGTTATCTACCGTTTTAAAAGTGATGAAAGATAAGTTTCGTCTCAAGCATGGATGACAGCATCTCAAAGGTGACCTCCATTTGTACTTACTGCAGCTCACTTGTGCACTTCTTATGCCCAGCACTCATTTGGTTTGAACTGCAGTGTTATGGTACCATATGCTAATACGGTAACTTTGTGTTGAAAACAGCATAATGGAAAAATGAACTTGCTAAATTCATACTTGATTACTGCACAGTTTAGATTGTGATTGGGAGGCATTTCAATTTTAATTCTACTACATCTACAGATGAGCATTAATAATATACTTATGTAATTGAATGTGTTCCCTTAATCAGAGCAAGGAAAATGGATAATTCAGTAAATCAGTTTTGGAGTTATATCTTTCAGAATTGAACATTTCTATGCATTATTACAGAACTATCCTGACTTAACATATGAAAAAAGAAACATCAACTACATAAAAATTCCCTCCCTGGGGAACCATTTATGGCCCCAGATTCAAGTTTGGTAGAATCTGAACAATTAATTTTTTATCCCACTAGTAAAACCATAGAAGTAGAAATAACTCTACCATGTCCATCGCCTTGGATAAATGCTAAGGCAGTCACCAAATCATTCAGTTCCAGTACTGCTGCCTTTTTAGGTCCAGGGCAACTGGCACTCTTGGATAGCATGTTCAAATGGAACACCTCAATGACCAGGCAAAACCTAAACTAGTTAAGGGTGAGCAGTCCAGAGTCCTAAAGTTGCTCTAATTAAGCTGTTTGATTGGATGCTGACAGCTTGGACCAGGAAGAAAAAGCAGTGAAACATACTGCTGCCCTTTATTCAGTGATACCAAGCGCAGTTGTCTAGACATTATATGAGCCAGTTATCACGAAGTAGCTAGAATAAAGCTGTTATGAAGAGGTTTCCTGAGACAGGCATTAATGCTTGTTCTGTAACCTTTTTTTTTTTTTTTTTTAAACACTGAGTCTTTCCTAAAATAGAAGCTTTTCCGGCTACTTTTAGGGTCTGCAGCACAGTATTTTCCTAGGATTATGCTGTATCTTTCCCTCAAAGAGGCCCTTAACAAACAAGTAATATATCCTTCAGCCTAGATGACTTAGGAAAACCTTAATATTTATTTATAAATACAGCTAGATGTAAAATTGAGTTATTTTCAAATGAGTTTTAAATCCACATTCAATTTAACAGCATATGAAATTTCTTGTGTGTACCAGATAGATTTCAACTGACCATTAAGAACATAATTACTGTGAATTACACATAGCAAATAAGTGTGTGTTTTTAACAATGTTCTCTAACCTTTCATAATAAATACACTTCAAAGTTAGAAACTATTGTTTACTCATTAAACACTATTTAGCCTACATTTTAATCTGTTCTGTATCTAAACATGCGTAACAGATATTCTCTTCCCTCCTCCCAGAGCTACAAATAAAATAATGGCAACATGCCTGTAAGTGTAAGTAATATAATGTTACTCTTGTCCTTCACAATGTCTACTCTGCTTTTCAGTCACACAATTTTGATACCTAGTGCAAATTTTTTTTGTGCAATGAAGCACTTTGCAGTGGTTACACTTAAAATACATTTTAAAGATGAACACTTTATCTGGAGACTAGACTTGCAATCAATTCCCTCAGTGGCTTTCTAACCAAAGCTTGAAAATGAAGTAATTATCTGCTGTGTGTGGAAATGAACTGAAAAACACCACGGTTCACCAGCCACCAGAATTACTGTAGCTCACCATATCCCCAGTAACAATACTTCCATCAAGCATATTTTGTTTTATTTCAGTGTTCGTTTTAACAAGATTAGGGTTGGCTACTGTTACACCTACCTCAGGTGTTATTCCATATCCTAATTTCCTCCTCTGGAATTGAGGATTATTTTGGGCATTGCTGAGCTTGACAGTGACTCTGTCTTACCCCGAGCTGCAAGTATCCTTTGTGCCTACTGGTACTAAATGAAGCAGCTCATCTGTTTAGCAATGTGGCTTGCTGCAAACACACTGCCCGTGTTCTCAGATTCCTGCAATTAACTACCCAATGGAAGCAGAGTTCAAATCATAGTCACCGGTTTGCTACTTTGATCTTTAATGGGACTGAGTAAGATAACTCTGCTAAAAGATAGCGTATACACATATTCACTAAGGATGCAGTTTTAAGGGAAAAACTTCAGGCACTCTTAGTGAACCAGTGCTGATTGATACTTTTCTGTTCTTGTCCCAAATTCTCTATTAGTCAGAGATCACTAATTCAGTATAGACTAGCCCAGCAAATACATTAATATATGTGATTAAATTCTGTTTTATTTCTGTTCAGTGTTTTGAAGCGATGATTAGTGTAAGCTGCTTAATGGAGCTCCCTGAAATCTTCTGCTGATCTACCAAACAATACTGGTTTTCTTTTCTTCTTAGAAGGACCAGTTTTGCAGACAAGTGGTTTCTGTGGATCTCTGTCCATTTGCAACTATGATTCTACTTCATTTTGTTCTACATTTCCCCGTGGAAAACAAAACAAAACAAAACCAACCCTTGTTATACTAATGTCAGAAAGGAATTAAGTCCTCTGGATATGAGAAAATAAAAAACTCTTACTCATTATGATCTGTTCCTGATTGGCACTGAATGCAGCCTGATTCTGAAGAATTTTTGTATTTTTCTTCCACGTAATTTTATTAACAACTGCTTTTTGGAGGAAACTTCACATTCCTCTGCACTGCAATGCAAAATTACTACATTGCAAGTGCTACATAATTTGAATTGGTATGCAATATTGACTTGATACTAATGTAAAATAATAATAATAATAATAAACTATTTTTTGAGACACTTTAATATTAAAGATAGCATTCAATATTTATAGAAAAATACAGTAGTCACTTGTCTTCTAAACACTCTTAAAACATTAACATTTTTGCTGCATTGGACTCCTAATAATGAGAAATACTCAGAAGTTCTTAATTATTAGCATAAATCTATGGCTGGATTGGGATTTAGTCTCACTAAGTTAAAGCATTATTATCCCTGAAATGTTAATAGTCTGAGTTAAGGAAAGACAGCCTCAGCTGCTTATATATGATTATATGGTTTGCATAAGTAAAATATGATAATTCTGCTAAATTAGAAAAAAAAAATCTAGAAGCTTATTTCTTTGTTATTTAGAATCTATGGCAAAGTTTAATTAACTCATAGACTGTCTAGGACAATTTCTACATTTGTTTTAATTCTGCTAATAAGACAAAATCTTCTCCTTTCTGTTTTAACTGTGAAGTTCTTGAAAATACAACCAGATGGCTTTTTGAATCAATGGGCTTCCTGTAGGGGGAGCATTTGCCTGTTTTACCTGAAATGTAGGCCATCCTACTGGGTCATAGGACTCTTTTCCCACTTCTCTTTCTGTCCATGATGGGAAGATAGGTCTTGCCCTGATCATTTCAGCAATAAGGACATGATGAATTTAAGCCAGGTTTCCTTCATGGTCCCAGACATTGGTAGCGGGGGAATTGTTCTCTGTCTTTATTAAAGGAGAAGCTTTTTGATTTTTCTACTCAATTTTGTAGAAATATACTAGCCTAACCAATTAACAACAACAGACCAGGAAAAATAAATAAATAAAATAAAATAAAGTAAAAGGAAACAAAACATAAAACAAAACAAAACATAAAACAAAACAAAATAAAACAAAACAAAATAAGGGGAAATGAAAGAAAATTAAGATGTTATTGCAGAAGAAATAAGATGCTGAACTTAGGATGCATTCAAAGTTCAAACAGCTCTCACTTAAAAATGCAGTAATGCAGTGCTATTTCCCCTAAAAGAGCTAGTAAGGCAAATAATCTTGCAAAAATTCTTTAAAACTTAATACCTTAACCAAGGAAAGATCACAGTTAAAATCAGTGGATATACGGGGCAAGAAAAAGGAACATGTTTGTAAAGTATATCAAGTTCAAAATGCAATCAGACTTCACAAAAACTGGACCATAGTTACTTAAAGAAAACTTGTTGGCACCAGTGTATTCCAAAACCAGGTCAAAAAATGACTGTTATTATGCAATAAAGAGGGAATTCTGAAGAGGAAGTGATTGTACATACACAAAAATCCCACTCTGCTTCTCTACGTAGTTCACAGAATTCCCTTAAGTTTCTATTCCTTGTAAGTCCTGGGTAGGTGTAGCCCTGAGCCTTCACCTTTTTTTCCAGCAAAACACATTCATTACAGTGTAGTATTGCTCAGAGCTGTTCAGCCACCTATTGAGTTGACTCCTGCTGTTTCAGCTATGCAAGAACAGATTGTCTTTAATCTACAGTTTTCAGAAGCACTGACTGGCTATAAACTGAATGGTTACAATGGCCACTGGTGTTAGTACAAAGCTTTTCTCTCTCAATTCTCGTGAAAAGTTGTACCACCAAAACAGCTAGAGCTAGCAAATTCATAATTACAAAAAATACATGAAGAATGTACCAGAAATTTGACAAGGAATATCTTGAATAATTTATTTGGAGAATACAATTTAGCTGTCTACAGAGATGTCCAGATAATGCGGAAAGCTATTACAAACCCATTACTGAAAATGTTCACAGATATTATTGGGAAGTATAAGATGCCCTGTTGTTGAGAGTTACATTTTCAAATTTATGTCAAACTTCTAAATTCACAGCCCTTACACCAAAACAGACTATTTTCAGATATCTTCAACAGCATTAGTGACCATTGAAACTCTAAGTTGGGACTAGGAGTACAGTGTTTGCAAACTGAATACAGCTTAGCTGACTTTTTGCTTGTTTCATCTCATTTAACTTTGAAACCCAACGTACACAGCATAGTTCTTATGTCTCCAAATTTTTTAAAAAATATGTATTATTTTGAATGCAACTTCATTATAGCTGTGGCTTCTTAACTCTCAACTTGGGCTGCTCTAAAGCAGTCCCATGACTTGCTGAATCTCACTTTACAGAGTGCACAGCTTGGTACATTGATACTGCTCACAATGTTGAATAGCTATTTCACATTTCCCAGAGTTCAGCAGAGGCCTCAGCCAAGATCTATAGAAGATGCGTCCACATCATGAGCAGTAATGATCTTTCAGGAAGAGTGGCTTCTGGAACCTCTGAACTAGTGTGGACACAGAATATAAACCACATTTTAGCTTGCTACTGACTCAGGATACAGCAATGTAGACATATCAATTTTATTGTATTTTTTTTTCACTTCACCAGTGTGAGTTTGTAGGCTTTCATGTCCACATATACAACCTCCTGCAGAAATGTGTGCTTCTCTCACTGAGAAGCTATTCCTCAGCCACTGTAATCTAGCAAAGCAAGCAATAAAAGAGGAGACAGCCATGATGTTTAACAGGGCCTCTGCCTGATTCTTGAGACTGTGAGACACAGCTGAAGGAAAATGCCTTCAGCTTTCCCACAGCTCAGCCAGATGTGAGAGATGCCTCTGAGGTGCAGAAATGTGTGACAGGACTGCTGAAGTGTGACAGTGACATGAGATGTGTTGCATTTGCCACCTGGAGACCCTAGCAGGCTCAGCAGCATCTAATTAGCTCCCAGCTGGGAGCACCTCACCAAACACCCCTACTGCTGTCTGGGAATTAACCTCCTTCAGACCAAGCCATTTTCTGGATCAGCAGATCCTCCTTCTATGTTTAGTATATATACTTGGCCAGCAAACTTATGTACCTCCTGCAGAATGCAGTATAATCCCTGTATTCGCTTTTCATACTACGAAAACAAAAGTATTTGACAAGCATACTCATAGCCCTGATATAAGAGATTCTTCACACATTTAGCAGACAACAGTGTTACATGCTTTGAGGATGAGTGAGGAAGAGAACTGCATGTTCTCACTCTCAAGCTGACTAATTTGAAGCTATGGAAAATGGAGACCAAATTCAAATTCTGCTTGATTCATGTCATATTTTAGTCTGATACTAATTGCAAGAACAACAAGAAGAGCAGGCAACCACTAACTTGATTACAGTGGTAAAAGCTGGGCTAAAATACTCATTTGATGACCCAAGTTTATACATTGCCTAATTGGTTCAGTAAATGTATGTTATCACTTAACTGGTTGAATAATGTAAATAAAATTATACAAACATTAATTCTATCCTAAGCAAATCTCAGCTCATCTATTCCTTAGTGAGTGCAATTCTGTTACTTGGTTAACATGTGCAATGTTAAGTACTGATAGCAGATGTGGCAAACAGGTAATGTCTTCAGTTATCTACTCTTGAATAAAAATTGCACCTGAATTTCCTGAAGTGAAATATCATGCCAGAATCACAGAATAATGGGTTAAATAATGTGATCATCTGTCCACAGAAAGCTTTTCTTTATAGAGTTGTTTTGTTTGTTTGTTTTTCATTTTTTGAAACCTTAAATGCAATTGCATCCTGCAAATCTTAGTTCCTATCTGCTGCAGATTCACCACCTTGATATCTCAGCAACGCTTCACTAGGAACACAAAGGAAGTAAGAGTTTGCAAAATCTTAATTATTAGACTCAATGCACTGTGACAATACACAGGCCTCTGGTGCTTCCAGGACTCCTGAACTGGAAACTGCAGCTTCTGCAGATCAACTCCTCACAGAGAAGGTTCCAAAAATATTTTCCTTGTCAAGAGAGAACAAAATGACCTTCAAAGGAGCTAGAACCTCTTCAGAGTGAAATATCCATGTCCACCAGCAGTGATGAGTTGCTCTACATTGTCATGTATTTAGTATATTCTTTCAGTGTTTTGAAAATTATCTTGTGTTCACACAAAGTCTTCATGAGTTCAGTGAAAAGATATCCAAAAAAAGAATGGAGCATTGTATTAATATTCTATTTCATGCCTACTTTGACCTACATCAACATGTTTAGTATGCAGAGTAAATTCCTGTGTAGTCCAAACTTTTGTTTAAATCTAGTATTCCATTAACTACAGCTAACAACAATAAACAGCTGCATTTGCACAGTAAAAGCAAATATTGCTGTTGTGAATACTTTCTGGAGGCATGTAGGTCGTTCAGCAAGTATTCTTCCCAGAGCTACAATGACAACTTGATGGAAATAACAAATAAATAAAAAACAATGTTTTTAAACTGAAATCGTATTTTCTATTAGAAATACAAGGTATGTATCTGCTCAGTAGCAGGGAAAAAGAGGATCCACAAGAAAGAACAGATATTACTGGAAAGGAAGTATTACTTCTCAAGTACCTGTTGCAACTAATGAATATCAGCGACAGCTGTACAGAATGCTAGATAGTGTTCTTTAAAACCTTCAAGAAGAAATGACTGAAGTCAGGCTTGAAGTTCAGTCTAGCAAACAAGGATTGGTTTACTTAATTGCGTGACATTAATTAGTTGAATCTCATGTCATGGAGAAAAAATCTGAAATAGATAAGCTAAAGTGAAGAAAAAAGCATGAAATTTCTATTGAAATAGTAATCTTCTTGCTTCTGTACATGTTAGAAATTAGTCTTTCAATGAGGCCTATAGGTAGGTAGTCTTGGTATCAGCTGAATATTCTTCCTGAATGCCCTGAAGGACTTGAAATGTACTTCCTTTTTCTTTTTCCTTTTTTTTTTTTTCCCTTAGAAACAATACATGTTTACTGGGAATTAAGACTATGCCTTTCAATTCTTTTCCTCTGCTCCAAGCAGTGAAAAACAAAAATTATAGTACATACCCAGAGTAACTCAGATTCTAGGAAGTATGTAGAAATAGCCACATTCTCTGGATGCAGATCATTCCCTTCATCCTATTGTTCCCTCTCACCCTTGCACATCCTTGTCAGTGGTTTATGGTTCAGCCCAGTTCAATCATTACTGGGTAGGGGACCCATGGACGCACACCCAGGAAAGGTGAAGGGGGGAAAAAGGCAATCCTTTACAGAAAGAACTGGTCCTAAAGAAGATGTCTTATCAGTCAAAAATTCATATGCTCTAAGGTTGCTTCTCTGCAAGCAGTCTGTGACCTCATTAGTATCTGTTGACGCAGTAAATAAAGAATGCTTCTTTATAAAGAAGCATTAATGTATCAGAATTTGCCTTCTCCTGTTTTTGCCTGTATGACTTTTAAGACTTATCTAAATATAAAAGGATATTTCCGTTTGTAGAAAGCTTGACCTCTCTTATTTTGACAGAATTTGCTATTTTCCTGAGTTTCAAATGAGATGCAGAGATAACTTTACCATAGTGCTAAGGGAGTTTGCTGGTTAGCAACCAGTTTCCTGAGGATTTAGTCCAAGAAGACAGATCAACTGTTCCTGAGGTTTCAGTATTTCATGGCTCTAGGGAAAACCATCAAGTGGACTGCTTCTGAGCTAGTGACAGAATACTTCCAGAGTCTGCATTGCTATTTTCTTTCACAACTGAAATGTATTTATATCAAATTAAGAAAGGAATAAAAAAACATAAGCATTGAAATTATCTGAAAAGTTATACTTTTTTTCCCCTAGTTTCATTACTAATCTCTTTCATCTTTTATTATTGCTTACACAGTAGAAATTCAAGTTTTTTTTTCTTTTGTTGATTGCTTTTTAAAGGAAAACAAACAAAAAAAAAAAAGGTGGTACTTAAAAACCTTTTAACACTCATTTTTATTTTTGTCCTCAGAGAATGATTGTCAGGAAAAAAATACAGAAATAGAATAATAGGATTCTTTACAGATTCTTCTTTATGCAAATATACGCTGTAATACCAGCCATTTCTCTAAATGGGTTCTGCCATCAGCATTCACCTGCAGATAGACACTCCCCTGGGATTTATGTAATGCAATGTACAACATGGATGACTGGGTTTGTCGACAGTAGTCATTTCTCTCTGAAGCTTATCACCATGCAGTGCAGCATCTTGAAAGACAGAGACCAAGGTGAGCAGAGAAGCTGCCTATAAATATGTGGTGGGGAGTTTACACAGTAAATCACTAAGAGGGAGGTAAACAGAAGATATATGACTTTTGGAAATTACATCCTAGGAAGTGACGTCCTATCAATTTCTTGATTAGGGCATTACAGTAGTGTGGTACCTCATATTCCATTTCCCATGTGTTGTATCTTGAATCTTGTGTGAGTTATTATGAGAAGAAGTGAGGGTCCAAAAGCCTCTCCCTTGTGTAACATTTGGAAATGAAGTGAGCCTTAGCCATTGCATCAGAAGCAGAGGAAGGCCTCTGCAAATGCCACATGCTATCAACACTGCAACTAAAAGGGGTATCTGTTGAGTCAGGTTATATATATTCTGTCCATTGCTTTTCCTTGACACACTGTATGACTGCATAACAAACATCTTTTCCTTCGCTTTTCTTTTGGTGACATGGAGAGATTAAGAGATTTACTTTTTGGAAAGAAACTTGAAACTGTGGAGCAAGAACTGCCTAGAAACTATGAGAGTGCAAAATAATAGTGTTAATTATTTCCATAATGGCAATGCCTGGAACTTCCAATATCTTTCATCATGCCATATTATGAAGAATTATATTAAAACAAACAAGCAAACAAATAAACAAAAAACACAACAGATATCAGAAAGATCTTATTAAACAAAAGCCCCATACAAAAGAGGCAAGAGCAACTGAAAAGTAGTTGAGATATTGCAGCTCTCCAAATTAATCCTGGTGAAAACTGTTAGCGCACCCTGAGCACGATCAGATGCATCTTTTTCTGCAAGACAGAAATCAGCCCATGACCTTAAAATAGCTGACTAGTAAAAGTAGGAGAAAAGTAGGCAACAGGTTTCTCTGGAAACCGAATTAACTTCTGTGAATTTAGAAAACTTTTTAGCCAACTTGTACACTGGTTGGTTTAGTATATAATTAGCAGCACATTTATGCATGATAGCCCTCCTTTTGTTAAAAATGAATGGAGGAGGAGGAAGAAAAATATAGGACTCGCAAAATACAAGAAGAAAAAAAAAAATGTGTTTTTTTAATTATCACTGCTTTACTAGTAGACTTTGTCCTGCCCTGACAAGTAATTGTGTGACTTTCCTATTTAGAATTTCATAATTTCTACCATACTCCACAGGTATACGTAGTCATTAGGTATCAGTCTTTTAAACTCTCAAAAATCCCATCCTCCTTCAAGACTTGACTTCAGCAACAATAATGTTGGGTTTTTTACTTCCCATGTAATTTTGCACCTTCTTCAAATATATGTGCCTAACTCAATTAGTGCCTCAAATATGTAAAGATAACTTGACTAAATACAGTACCGTATCTAAAATTCTAGTAGAAATTTATTCAGTGATATTGCTTGTTAAGGACAGGACTCATCATTACCAGCATCATATGCCTGACTAAAGTTAAGCGTATATTGTTCTGTCTTATTTTAAGTCATCTTCAAGACTAAATGCAATAACTACTACAAAGCATAGCAACTACATTTTACTTCCTTCACTTTAATGAATTCCACCAACATCCAGTAGCAATCTAGCCATGTTCTAGATGCAAAACCAGACTTCCAGGTAAGCTCTAAATGTTACTGCCACAGTTCAACTTCTGGAATACCCTCTTTTTGAACTGATTTATAACCAAACTCATATACTACTGCTTAGCTAAAAATAATTGTGTCACTAGTATCATCCAGACATTCTTAAATCTTTCTTGCAAATGCTGTTTGGGGACTTTCCTGGTTAAAATTATGTTTTTTTTATTGCTGCCAACAATTTTCTGAAGCCAGTTCTCAGCAAGTGTCTTCACATCAGAAAAAAATAGTAGATATCTAAACAGCAAATACTCAAAAGATAAGCAAGAAAAATAAGCAAGTGTAGCTTTTAGGAGAGAAGAACACTACTGCACAAGAGGTATAAGGATGTTAGGAAAGATTTGATAAACACATCAGGAAATGTCTGCTAGATTTCAGCTTTGAAATACATGATACTTAATAAGGCTGAAGTTCCACTCTAATAAAGCTGACTGTAGCCTTGATGTGAGTCTGCACCTGCCTAATCTCTCCTCTCACGGTGAACACTTTGAAAAAGAACAAAACACCCCCAGGATTTTAGAAGATGACCAGACTACCCAATTTTTAACCTTAGAAACTTAAAACAGTGATGCTAAAAGGATTACAAATACAAAGCTCCACTTGCTCAGATTGTTAATTTCAGTTAGTTGTTGATCTTCAGAGCAGAGCCAAGCCTGCTTAGACATCTCTGTTTGTCACAACAATCTCAAAGTGTCTCCAGGAGCTGTACATGGCCACACTCCACAGTCTCCTAGGCCACACTTACAATGGATTCATGAAGAAAGGAACTATTTTTCTTTCTGGAGGACTTCTTAAAGGGAGACAAAGTCAAGGGCAGGCAAAACAGATGCCATCTGTCACAACAGATTTAGGCATACTGTGGTCTTGTATTTTCTTACTTTAAAAGATCACTATTAATTAGCTGTGTTCAGTGATCCTGTTTCCTTCTCAGCCCACCACAGAAGAGATTTTGTGCAGCTGAGGAGGTAGGTGAGAGGACAAAGTGATCCATGAGAACAAAAGAAATGACCAAAGGAAAAAAAATACAGGAACTATATCAGTTTTGCAGTATGAAGGCTGCATGAGAGAATACATCACTCTTAGAGCAGTAAACCTACTTGCTTGAGATCACTGGAGAAAGACCTTCGTAAGGCACTTATTTGACCTGCTTCTGACTTACACTACTGAGTGACCTGTAAGACAACTTGCATTGTTTGTTCATGGCAGGATCCCAAATCCATTGCATGCTGGCATGTAAGTAGCAGTAGACCCAAGGAAATGTGAAAGTTTGCATTACTAAAAGAAATAATGCAATGTTCTGCTACTCTGACATCACGGTGTGATACTCACTTGCAAATTCAACAGTTCCCCCAAAATTATCAACAGAATATGATAAATGCCAACTCGCCAAGCTTTAGATCACTAGAAACTCTTACATTTTAACTGAAATAACACTTAGAAGTTCTAGCAGAAGTATATTTGTTGTGGTTATAACGAACATAACAATCATACACCCTGAAAAGCCCCAGGCAAACCTTCTTAGAAGCTATGTCACATGTTACTTTTACAGGATAATGCATAAAATACAGTATGGTAGTTTTACCCTGACAGGCAGCTAATCTCCGTCATGCTATTCTCTCATTCTCCCTCCTCAAAGGGACAGGGAAGAATAAATGATGAAAAAGGGCTCAAGGGTTAAGATAAGTAGAAGGAAATTCCTCACCCATAAGCATCACCAGCAAAATAGACTCAGCATATGGAGATTAATGTAATTTTTTACCATCACTAACAAGCTAGAGCAGTGTGAACTAAAAGGAAATAAAGTTTTTTCCTCTCATCCATCCTTTTTTTTTTTACTATCTTCCCACTAGTGGTGCAGGGAGCTGGGAATTGGGGCTGTGGTCAGTCCATAGTGCTTCCTCTTTTCTGCTCCTTCATGATCTCTCTCTTACCTCTGCTCCACATGGGATCACTCCCAAAGGATGCCATCCTTCTTGAACTGATCTCACACAGGCTTCCCATAGGGCTCTCCAAGCACCACTCCAACACAGCTCTGTACCATGGGTCCCACACTTCCAGAACTGCTCCACACGGGTCACCATGGGCAGCAGGTCCCCCAGTCCTCCTGTCTCAAACTGTGCCCCTCTCCACAAGCTGAAGCCTGGGCTTCTCCTACAAGGTCTTTCCATGGGCTGTGCCTCCTCCAGATTTCAACCACTTCAACACTGCAGGCACTCCAAGTGCTGCACAGGGAGATCTGCTCCATGAGATGCCTGTGGTCTGCAGGTGCCCAGCCTGCTTCTCTGTGGGCCTCTCATGGGATGCAGGGAAGCTTCTGCTGTGTTGCTGGAGCATCTCCTGCCTACCTTCTGCAGTAAACTTGATGGCTACAGAGCCACCATAAAAATATTGCCATGTAAGACCAATACACATACTTCTTGAGTCTACTTAAAAGCTAAACCTAAAGGCATCTTGATTTCAAATCAGAAGATGTAGAGATACTGCTACTGTTAGACTAGTAGGCTTTGGTTACACTACTAGTCTGGCTGGTTCTCTCATGGAGTCAGTGTCATGCCAAGTTACTGGATCACTATCCTTAGCCTGATCTGATGTAAGATCAAAGTCTGAAATTTGTAGTCAGTGTCTCTGGCTTCTGCAGAAGCATAATCAGATGAATAATCATTCACTGGAGCATCTTGTTTAGTTTCTTAGATTTAAAGATCTGTTGGACTCATGTGGGCCACGCTGATAGAAAGATGCTGTGGTCTGAAGCACATCTATCTTGATTGTACATAAACATGTAAAAGCCCTTGCTACATCCCTGATGTGGCCCCTCTGTCATACTGATCCAAGAGCATTGTCACAGGTTTCATATGGTCCTGACTCAAGTCCCCTTGATCTCACTAAGCTCAGAGTGATGTCCTTATCATACAACATTAAAGCAAATGAAGTGATAGCTGAATGCCAAGTAAAGGGGAACAGAACCATTTTAACAAATGCCTTTCTATTCAGACAGTAAACTACAGTCCACTAACACAGTAGAAGCAGTGATCTTGGAACAGTGCATCTAAAGGAAAGAGAGCAAGACAAAAGCAGACAGTAGTGATACTTCAAGCACTTGCTGCTCTACAGCTAATAGAAAACAGCAGTAGATCTGCCAAGTTTTCAGACAGAGATTTTGAACATGGAGGGTAATTATAGGACAAATAACACTGAAGTAGAGCTGATAATAGCTGATGTAAACCAAAGAAAATTGAGTCTTGATTTTCTGGGCCAAATCAGTCAGGTGAATACAGAAAGTAGAAGGCAAAAGTTGACTTATTTGTCTGCTGATGAGAGAATAGATGATATTAGAAGAAAAGGTGTTTTTGCCCTTTGTTTGTTCTCTTTTTTTTTTTTTTTTGGAAAAAGCAAATAGCTTTTTTTCCCCATATAGTATTACAGATTCAGTGGTTAAACTGATTTCAGCAAATACAGAATGTGTCCCATTCACAGGCAGCATAACGTGCATTCTTATGGCTTTTTCAGTTCTCCTGAAAATAGCAGGTAGCTATTGTTCTCCTCGTTCTGTACTCTTCAGGGATTTTCAAAATTTGTCTTACAAGTATTACCATCCCAAAGGGGATTGCGTTCTTACTTTTACTCAGATATTATTCCAGGTATTTCTTTCTCTGGCCACGTGTTGAGGTGAAATAACTACTGTTACATCTGCTTTATTTTTGATACTGAATTTTATTTTTAAAAGCTGTGAAGCTGTTCTGTTGTGTTTCTTTCTTTTCACTAGTTATTTATTTCCCTTCCCTCCTAATGAGGAGTAGAGGTGCCAATCTCACCTTATAAAAAAAATAATAAAGCTTATGTAGTTCTTCTGTGATTTTACTTAAAAATTAGTGCTTTTCCTCCATCTACATCTGAATGTGGATATCTGAAAAAAAATAAACAAACCAACCAACAACAGAAACCAACAGCAGTACCATAAAACCAGAGAAATCCTAAGCCTCTAACTTGTCTACATTTAATAAGGTCCTTTACTATCTCTCAAAGGAGCAAGCATTACTACTGCAGCTTTTCTGTCTGGAATCCTTTTTCAGATTCCTCAAATTTAGTACATCAGTGATTGTGGTAAATAGAGAATGGATTTGACAATAGCTTTTAGAATAACTAGTTTAATTTTTCCTATGGAAAAGTAAGAATTCTGGAGTCTACTTTCCAGTTTAAAATTACCAAGCATCACTAACATCTCAGTTACTAACTTTCTTTGTTGCTAGGCTGCAAATAAAAATGCATACTGACATTTACATAAATTCTTTCTACAATCCAGAGAAGAGAAAATAAAACAAGCAAAAAAAAAAAAACTGCAGTGTTTTCTACACAGTCCAAAAGTTTGACCTGGTTTTCATTCAGATACATTAACAACAGAAAAAAATACTTTACAGATGCCTATAGAACTTCCAAGGTATTTTCAAGTGTAAGTGAAAGAAGAGCACATAAAAAGTAGAGGCATACAAAAATCTAAAATGAATTAAGATACCACTGGATTATCATTATTTGATTCTTTCAACTTCTCTCTAGTTCATGAAAGGGCAATGTTTTGGTTCTCTCTCCCACATTTGAGTTAGACTTGTCATGTCTCTAAGTACAGAGGAAAAGTCTATAAAACAGATAGATTACTAAGAAAATGATGCTGAACTATAAGGGCATCGAAACTAAAGTCAAAACCTTGGAAAGATCACTTGAGCATCACTTCTCATTAGTATAGTTGATGCCAAACCTAAAGTGTTTAAAATTACTGACTTGGCACTTGCTTACCAGACAGATTTAAAGTCAAAAACATTTATAAGGGCAATCTCATAATCTTACTTTCCAGGGTCTATACCAGTGTAAGTGCTTTGATGTGGTCAATGGATCAATATTTCCTATTTACAGAGCTGAAACTATGAACAGGTTAGCACCCTCAGGTGAATAGGGTGATGTCAAAGGAAAAAAAAAAAAAGAAAACTGTAAAAATAATTTCTAAGCAGCCAGCACACCAAGCCTCCTTGGCTAGTGCCATAGCAAAAGCTTTGTGACAAAACAATATACTTACAACATATCTAAGCTACTGAATTTGTGCCAAGGTATAGACTTGCATAAGCTTATTAAATTGATATTTTAAGCTTTCTGAACAGATGCCAACTTTCACCTACCTGAAGACAAATCTTAATTTCTGTGAATTTTGTTGCCCTGGGTAACAAATAAGATAGAAAACCTTGCTGAGCAGTAAAATAATGTTTCTTTAATATTAAAAATGTGAGATCATTCTAGCCCAATGTGAAAGAGGTAGCACTTATGCCCCAGTGGTCTGATCACACACATTACTGAGAATATGAGAAATGAGGAAAGACAGCCAATGCAGTTAAAAAGAAAAGATCATGTATCCATCTATCTTCAAAGACGAAGGGTATTCAGGTCATTAGCTCTGTAAACTGAATGCTTCACATTGCTTTGCATAAATAGAATGAGGGATAATCCAATGAGTGTTTCACTTGCCAGCTGTGTCCTTACTCCAGACACCTATAACTTCTCTGTGCCCTGCTCCTTCTTCCAGCACATGTTGTGTTCATGAAATAGAGAAGCAAGCACACCCCTACAGAGTTCTCTGAAGGGTATGCATGTAAGGGAAGAAGGATGAAGAAAATAACAGAGAACAAAAAAGTACAACATTGTTACATTTAGCAGTCCTAACCACTGTACCTAAATTTATGAACCCTAGATCCTCAGATACTAACATAAAGAAAAATGGCCCTGCAGAGATAGGCTAAATGCATAAAAGTCCTTCTTGAGATGTGACATCACATGCAGACATTAACATCAACTGGACAGTAGATTACATGCACCTCAGCAATGTCTTGGGTCTCATCATATGACCACATAATGTGTTTTAGAACAGATTGTACTCCTGCACCAAAGCCTGAGGCCTGTTCTTTGTACATTCAGTAATCCCTCCCTGAATGCTAAGGTGTATCTCGCAGGAATCATTGTTATCTTGAGTGAGCTTTTTTCAAACTCTGGTGTTTGTCATTTAGATTTTCTGGGTTCACCTGTAACAGAAGATAATTCACATGATCCCCTCCCTAGTCTGTAACAGAGATGTACATTTCCCTTTTGGACTGCTACAG
Source organism: Callipepla californica brunnescens (assembly GCA_023055505.1). Taxonomy (NCBI): domain Eukaryota; kingdom Metazoa; phylum Chordata; class Aves; order Galliformes; family Odontophoridae; genus Callipepla; species Callipepla californica. The sequence continues at coordinate 144,050 of JALIRH010000084.1, read as the reverse complement.
CAACCAGCCACTTCATGCTTCAACAGTTGAATCAAAGCCAATATTTTCTCTACTAGCTGACACTCCTAGGAGCAAACCTAAGCCCGAAGGATGATCCTCAGCTTATGAAAGAGGGACAGATAAAAAAAAAAAAAACTTTTTTGAATGGGTTTCTTGCAGTTGCAATTCCAAACTTTGGTGCTGCTGACTTCAGTTGATCAGTATTACTAACAGAAGCAAGAAATGAAAACAATTTCTTATCAGCCAGGACAGGAACATACAAGTTTCTGTCCTTGCATCCCTACAACTGTCTGGCCTTGATCATCTCCAGGCAACCTACCTTACAGTTTTGTAGCTAGTAACCAAGAGAAAACATCTGAATAATTTTTGAGCACTTACATGAATAAAAGCAGTTATTTTAGTTACTACAATTCAGGACTTTATATTCTTCCTTAGTTATGGAAAACATATTTGTGTATCTGAAAGCACCCACAAAATCCTCTTTGGATTACATATTCAGCAGAAGTTATTTGTTTGATAACACATGCCAAACTCTTACCAAGCCTTACCAAAGGCCATGTTACTACCTGATCAGGAAGGGCAGTGACAGCAGGAGGCAGGGTAAGCCTTGAGACCAGATCTCCAGGCAATCCACAGCAACTAGGCAGCTCAAATCAGAAAAATCAGTCCACTTGGTCAACCAGAGTACACATCAAAAGAGTTCTTGGTCAGCATACAGCTGCAACATCACTCAGGCAGAGACTAGGGCCCAGGCCTTCAACTTAAACGCAGCTCCTGACTTGTAGGTGATTTGACCCTCACCAACCTCAGAGATACTTCCACAAAGCTGCCTTGAGCAGAAGCAGCTGACTGCTGTTAGAAAAGGTGCACTCATTGTCCTGATAAGAGGAGAGCTGCTCCTTTACCCTGTTATCCACCCACTCTTTAGTAGTCATCTTTGCCCAGGACATGACACTGGCAGGAGGATATAAAGGGATGGAGCTGATCATAGAACTGTGTGAGCAAAAGTAAGTGTGTCAGGATGTGAAGTCATATTTTCTTCCTTGTCCTCACTGCTGCACCTGGATCAGCAAACATCAGAAAACTGTGGCCTGTAAACAGATTCATGGAGTCTCACAGTAGCAAGGCAGCACCAAAATCAGTTTAAAGTTATCCAACCTCCACAATTATTTCCTGAGACGTTAATGATGAAGCTTCAGTTGTCACTGCCTTCTGTTTACAGACCCTATTTGAGAAATATTTGCTCCATTTGGAGAGATAGCAACAAGATGGAAAAGTCTGATAGGCTTTTTCCCCATTTCTCAGATTTCTTTGATCCCTAAGAACACACAAGACACAAACTTGAGTCAGATCCACAACAAATGCAGTGTCACATTTCTATTCAAACTGGACTTAAGGGGTTGTTGAGAGAGCTGTAAGGATTAAAAATGGTCCCTTGGGACACAATAATAAACAAAGATGAGACACTGAATTCTTGTATTTGTAGTAGAGTAAATAATTAAATACTGTTCACTCTGTAAGGGAAGTTCTCAAGGTTGTTGTTGATAGCAGTAGAAGGTGGTAATTAGTAGTATTACTTTGTTTCACAGCACAGCTGAATATAACTTGTGGCTTTTTAAAGTATTTAATATTCTTGCAGGCATTTTAGAATGTTACTGTTTTAGTTTTGTGGTTGGTGGGTTTTTTTTGTATAGGAAGTTACAGAAGATACATGAAAGAAGCTTGGAAGGAAAAGAGAAGCTGCAGTGATTAAGGAGGCAGCATATAAAGAACAAAAAATAAAACCTTGGAAACCTACTGTGGAATAAGAGACAAGGGAAAAGGGAAAAAAAAAAAGAATCTTGAAATAAATAAGCTATAGCAAAGCTTGAAACAGCTACACAATGAGGGTAAAAAGATGCCTGTGTGAAAGGGTTGGTATACAAATAGCTGTTTCACCTCAATATTTTTTTTCTTTTAAATCAGAAAAAGAGACAGCTGAAAAAAAATAAAAGTAATGATAAAAATGGCAGCTTATAAGATCAATTACACTAACTATGAAGGGTAACTTAGGTTAAGTGACCAAACTACCTCTATCATTGAGGGACTATGACTGTGCGGTTAAAATGTGAGATACAGATTCATAATTTTTTCTAGTGAAGCCTAAGTGTGGGAAATCTGTCTGCACATTACTCTGAAAATATTTCCTCTTTCATTCTGCAAAGAAATAGTGACAAGTTGCAGTCTACAAAATGCAAGGTTTTTTTTAGTTTGAAAGTTTTCTGTGTAAGCAGTGAAGAAAATAAGCACATGTATTATGTCATGTTGTTGCTGGAGTTTCTCAGCTCGAAAATTTGAGTTTTATATTTTTCATAATTTACTTAATCTAGAAACCTATAAACTACAACTTAATCAGATTTCTTAATTAACCTTTAAATTTGAATATAAATACTGAACTTAAACTCAACTTATTTTCTTCAAAACTAGTTTCAAGGCCTGAGTAAAGTGGCTTTCTTCCTCTCAGTTCTATGCTTCTGATGACATTCATCAGGGTCTTTTCAAAGAGACAACACAAGTGGTGACATGCAACAATATGGCTCTGACAAGTGGTAGTGGGTGGAAATACCCTTTATTTTCTAGGGGATTGTGAGTGATCTTAGTTCGCAGCATGTTAGCCAACTACAATGAAAGAGCAAACTTCTATACAATATGAGATTGAAGGAGCACATCTTCACATCAGTCTGAGATTCTAGACTTTAAGAGTTGACATTCACCTTTCTCACCCTCTCATGGAAAGCAGTTGACCTAGAGCACCAAGGAAAACTAGACTGTCACAAACTATACATGAAAAAAAAAAAATAAACATCAACAAGCTAGTGGGAACAGGTTGCCCAGTGGCAAAAAGGGACTCCTGAGACACTGAAGTATGAAAGCATCTTCATTTAATTGAGAAGGAATTTTGTTCTCTGGTTGTATTGCTGCTGAAATAATGTTTTTCTTCATATTAATTCTGCTTACATGCCTGAAGCGTCATTGTGGGAACAGCCGCCAGATGTTGTTTAGAGGAAGGTGACAGTGTTATAGTTCTAGATGAATCTGGCATATGTGCATCATCTATAAAGTTCTACCTGCAAGAGCAATAATAATTTACATGACCAACTTTTGCTGAAGAGTAAGCATGTCCAGAACTGAGAAAATGCCACGAAATCGCTACACATTGAGGACTCACTGTGAGTATACCTTTAGAAACAAATTTGGAAGCAGTGATGCAAAAGCACGCTGAAAATATTAAGTACTTACCTTGGCAAAATTTATTTTGGTCGTTTCAATGCTTCGTTCAGAGCTTAGAAAGCATTCACAAGCTCTGGTCATAAAAAAAAAAAAAAAAAAAAAAAAAAAGAACACGTGAATGCTTCATAGTCCTTCCAAAGGCATGCATTTCAAGAGAATTATTTTAGTTGGGTTTTTCTTTTTCCCTCTAGTATTAAATATATTTAGAACACTATTCATTTTCCTTCCATTATCTTACTTTTCTGTGTTTTATGTCCATTTTGCTCTTATATTTGTCAGTGTTAAAGAAAATAGAAAGCCACATATTAGGTGTTTCTGAAAAAAATACGTTAGTTAACAACTGTAGAGAGAGAAATCATCATGATGTTTTAATGTTATCTGTACATCAGTACTTATCTTACTACACACATGTAAGAACACAATAATATAGGGCAAGGGTATGCCCACATGCAGAAACTCACTTGTGCTCTCACAACAAAAAAAGCAAGTGTGTGCATAATATCACTGCACATCGTACCTGATATGTAATTTAAATTTCTCCTGGGACTCTTTACAAGTACTCTAATTTTAAGCCCCCAGAGTAATTTCACTTAAAGTGAGATTAAGATCTAGTATAAGTATTATGAATGGGACTATTATTCAAACTACATGACAGTTCTCATTACAAGGCCCTGGTTTCAGAGGCTTATCATTTTGCCGAACTTTAATCCTTCAGGCTGCTATGTTTCTCAGCAGCAGGTGAGAGCTGGAGGCTATTTGGTTCAGAAGTATGGTCTGGCTGTCAGAAATACAGCCTGTCTCACAAAATAAAACTTCATGGTATCTCTCCACAGCATATTCTTGCTTCCTGTCACCAATTTAAGCAGGTACTCCAGTGGTTCTGAGCTCTGTCTTCCTGCTAAGCACAGCATTTGGGCAGGAGGGTAAGAGAGAGACTTGTGAGGGGGACTACATGGGTTGCCCCTGCTCCAACTGTAAACAGGGATGGCAATCTTCTCCTTTTGCTTCATCCTTAGACTTTAGATTTGAACTTCACACTTTCAGTCCCAGTGGAAAGCCAGAAGATGAACAATTCTGTACTTACTCACTGCTTCCCCCTTAGTTACAAGAAGAGAAACATATGCCTATTCCAACCAAAATCAGAGAAGGTTGCTTATGTGAAATGTAATGCAATGCAGTAAACATACTAAACTGATCTGTATTTCTCATTTTCTGCACACCAGCTCTAGGATCTGAGAGTCTCACTTGTAGAACTGAGAAGTATCCAGAGCATCGGCTGTCATCAAGAGAGCCTGTACAGATAAATACTAACTGAACAAAGAAATCTTGCGATAACAAGTCACTTGTGTGTGGGCTAGAAGATTTCTTAGGTCCTTTCCAACCTAGTGTTTCTATGAATCTAAGAATCTTAGCGTGTGATTAATATGATCACTGCCATTCTTTATCTCTCCATATTTGTCTCTGTAGCCTTGTTGTCATACAAAGAAGTAGTGTGCTTGAATACATCCCATAGGTAAAAAAATAAAAAAAAATCAAGCAATTGAACCTATACAGATGGAAACAAGAATACTTCTGCACTGTACACAGGCAGGCAAGAGCAAGATGTTTCTTTCTATGCTTGAGTTAATGAGAAAATATGGACCTGTCATTTTCAACCCTAGGTTGAAAAAGAAATATTTTTCCACACATCACTGAATCAGCACTTAAATTTTTTAAAGTTTTCTTCTTGAAGCTAAACATCTCCATCAAGCACAGCAAAAATAGTAATAATTAAGAGCTACAACTAACACCTCAGTAACTGTTTTACAGTATCTTTAAGACACATAAAAGATATCGCAGGCTCTAAGATAACAGTTGCCAGTGGTCCAGGGAAACTGTCCTGATGACAAGTACTCATGAAGATTACTTGAGTAACTTTAGTGAAAGAGAGAGGAAGCTGCTTCATATAAACCTGCTTACTTAGCGCATAGTAGTAGACATGTAGCACATCCTACAATTAAAAAAACCTATAACAGCTGAGGAGTGAGTTTGGCCTGCTACATTACCAATTTGAATGCAGATAAACAGATTTCAGAAATTCAGACTGGCAGAATTCAAAAAGCGGGGAAAACCAGGGAAAGGCAAAATGAATTGCAATACCTAACAATTCTGATATATACTATACCCAACTACATTACTATTAGAAAACAAGTCACATGGATAAAGTTATGGCATTACTGACTCATCAACAGTCATGTTAAACTGCCTCATAGTCATTCCCATCTTATTGGTTTCCTAACATTTCTTTGAACAGGCATAGAAGCTAGTTTCCCAGTTTATTCCATACTTTTTTTCCTATTAATTCTTCAGAAATAATTAGGTGTAATTTTATAATATGATGGAAAGTACAGCAATAACAGACAGGCAGCAAAGCCTTTGGCTACAGCAAATGAGGACACACCTAAATACAAGAACTGCTTACCTTTAGAAGACCTTAGTGAGACAGGGATCTCCAGCAAGATACTCTCATCTCCACTGCTAACCCTTAAATGTGCTCTGGGAATGGTTGGGTCCTGGCTCCACCCTTTCTGGTCACTCAGGTTCATGGCATACACCTGAGCTCCCCTGGGTAGGCCCTGCCTTCCCACCATGTGCTCCATCACTGTTTCAGGCCATGACTTCTGCACTAGGGAAGCAAGTAATTAAACTAGCTGTTTTTTATCCTAAGTTATATGGACTTTCTCATATGCTAAACAAAGCAAAGAATAATATCTTAAGCTCAAGATCACTGACAGTGCTGTGCTTACTAGCTGTGTTAGGGCAGGAGTCTGAATGGGATTTTGCACAATTGCTTCCCCTGGTGCTGTAGAAGCTTCTTACACTGCCAAGAATACTTGTTTAGCGTTACGATCACCACTTCATGCCATCTTTTGCACTTATGCTGAACAAAATAGGATCATAAACATATATCGTACTAAAGGCAGCTCCCTTTCACTCCCTCCTACAATTAAGAAATTTAGGACAGCCATCACCTCTAATGTTGCCCTGAAGCATTCAACTTCTCCAGCCAATATTCTTTCCCCTTGTTTAGCCCAGACACTGCCCCACACTTCAGCCCATGGGTTTTACGCCGTCCCACTCTCTGTACAGGTTTCATTCAGACTGGCTGGATTCAGAGAGCTTCCCTTCTGATAGGTAGTGGCAACTCCCCAAATCTGAATGAAAGCTGAATCTTAGAGCAATTGGGAGCTTACCAGCAGGAAATTGTCAGTGATGGCTGGAAATTCTTAGCTCCAAGCACTTCTAACAAGTATGGGTCAGTTGACTGGGCATAGAAGTCTGATACCATTTAAGATAATACATTTTTCCCCTAACAGGTGTCCAAGGCGCTAGTATGTATTAGACTGGAAGGGACAGCATGAGGATATCCCTGGACAAATAAAGTGGTAACAGCACTCTGTGTTCACTCTGCAGTGAAGTAAATATGTTACCTTCCCTAAGATTTCAGGACTGACTAGAGATTTCTGTTCAACAATATTTGGAGCTCTCATTTTGCGACAAGTTTGGCTGTCTGTCAGAAGGCAAATTTACAGCTTGTTGACCTCAGAAGGAAATACTTGAATCTAAAACGTTTATGTGGAAAACTCTGATTATTCATTTATTTATTTATTTGGCTACTGTCAGGCAGCCTTAGGTGTCATTTGGAGTAAATGTGGTACTTCATTCAGGTCAATTTTGAAATGAGTACATGTTATCAGTTCAGCCACAAACCTACACATAAACACACACATATATACAAATATATATAAAATGCGTATGTATATAAATGTGTAAGTATATTAATATATGCACACAATTTATATATATATACACATATATATAAAGTAAAATCAAATTAAAAAAAACCTCATATAAATATATGCATATATATGTGTGTGTGTGTGTGTGTAATCAAACATAAGGAGTTTCAGCACTTCAGAGAAGAAAGAAAAGCTTCTATGCTATTTTGAGCTAACCAATAAATGAAACAGCTAAGTGTGTTAGCTGCTTTCCTAGAGAGAGTCTCAGGGGATGTTGTAAGGAAACATATGCCAATAACTGTAAAGAGGGTAAAGAGGTACTGCTGCTCACTTTTAATTATAAAAGATGTCTGTAGTTTTTTTTATTTTTTTAAATATTTTTTCATAAGTAATACATCAAGAATATAAAGTGCAAATAACTGAACAGTAACTACTGTAAATATGAGTAGGCTGTATCTCTGACAATTAACAAAATAGTTTCTTTAGAAAGTTTAGAAACTGTAGTTTAGGTTGCTGTCATTTCAGTATTTCATAAGCCACTGCTCGTAATTTCATGTCAGTTTAAGAACTAGTTATCTGGTTATCCTCTCATTTCCTCTACCCTCTGTCCATCATAGTTTCTACATTAGATTCCCCAATGAAAGACTGAAATAAATCTGTATTTTTTCTTATTTTTTCTAAGTACATTCTTGTCATTCTGATTTCTAGTTCTAAATGCCTAGGCAAGGCTAATATGAAAAATAATTCAAGAGAAATATGACTTAACTGTTAATTCACTAAAGACCTAATGCATGTGAAAATACTTATATTAATATAATATTTATAACTGTAAAAAAAAAAAAAGTATATTCTCTTTCCTCCTTCGTGTCCTTCTTCCTTTTTGGTGTCCAGAATGTAGCAGAAGTTGTATAGTTGTATTCAAGTATTTCTAGTAATTTTCTTACCACAGGTGTTGAAAGATTTTTTCATTTACATTGTATTGCATTTATCATATCCCTAAATACCACAGATATAAAATGTTCTCAGAAAATATTTAGAAGTTCTTTTAATATTCTCCAAATGCAGTGATTGCCCAGATATTTCCTTGCTTAGAAGTACCACCTTGTATCTATTTATTCCTATATTAAATATGTTCCAATATGCCCCTTTTGGATGACAGGATATGTTTATTTCCAGCATTTATTTCTAGTGGCATCCATGTTTCTATTCTCCTTCCTATGATTATGTCTATTCTGCCTTACTACATTTTGCATAACTACTAGAAAATTAAAAACGCATTTGAAAAATAAATAGGAATATGAAAGATATTTAGTCTTAAAAATGAGTAAACACTGCATCAGTTTCATCACTGAAAATAACTGAACATCAGCCTAACTATTATGACATGCTTCAGTAAGCCTATAAGATACCAACAGTGTAAATGACTTAGATATGTCAAAAGATTAGATCCCAAAGACATAATCTATGAAACACAATATATGGAAGTAAGACTTCATTATTTTTACTCTTCAAGGAACAAGACCTTTTTCTCACTCAGTTGCATTAAGATTCAGGTTACTAGTTTAAATTTAAGTAAACAGAAGACAAATTTACTTAGCTGAAAACTCCCTGAACTACAACTTTTGATCTTCCATGCATCAGAAGTTCTTGTAATCAAATTTAGGTTTGACAAGTTTACTGAAATATATCAAACAAAAAACATCAGAGATGTTTGTAGCTTACTATAAGAAAGATGTACTGTAGATCAGAACAAATACAAGATTTTTTATATATTTTTTTTTTAGTTTCTGCATTCTTTTGAAAATCTATACTTATTTTCTCCTACTTTGTTCTTTAATGTACATGAATTTGGAAGTAATTATCCCTGGAATTTGAAAACTTCTGGCTCATAATGGTGAAGGATTTTACACTACAATTGCTTTGAACAGTGATTCTTGTCTGATTCTGGGTACCTACAGCATCAGACAATGACTTCTGAGAATTTCTACTGTTCTTCCATAGGTCAATGCACAAAATATTCTGTTAGGTCTAAACAGCTGAGTTTGTTTTATTTGCTTTGGAGATTATGAGTCTGGTGGTTAAGCTTGTTATTTTATTCATATTTTCTTCATAATCAGGGGAGCTATATTGTGACAGAAGATACCTATCTAACCATATTCTTCCAACAGTTGAGGAAAAATGCCAATTTTGAGTGCCAGCTGTCAGAATACTGTAAGTACCATAGTAATGGCTTCATGTAAACCTTTGCAGAAACATAACACATCAGTATTCTGTACCGTGATTGAATTCCAAGAGCTCAACAGCTATTTAAGTAATTATTAGAATCTCTCAGCATCCATGCAGTTTCTATCTAAATCTCATCTGACCAGATACTGTTTATGAACAATCTATCTGAAGATGGAAGTTATCATTATCTGCAATTTTACTTAAATGAAACTCTAGCATATTATACAACTGCCAACAACTCTTGTTGTTTTTGAGTTACCTTGATTTTTAGAGTGGTTTGGAAGAAAATACCATTTCCTACAGTCTCCATGTAGTTGGCTCTGAGACTGTAGCTCTGGCTTCTGCTGAAATATTTGCTATGTAACACAGTAGAAGTAGAATGTGGTCTATACTTTCCTTAAATTTCAAATATTGTTTTTATATATCAAGACTACTATAAAGAATTAAGACTTCTGGGGTACCTGCTCTATAATGTATTGTGCCATGAAAAGGAATCTAGAAAGAATTTAGTTTTCATTAATGAAGTTAACTGGATAAAATTCCCCTTCCCTCCCATTCCCTTATTTCCTTCTGTTAATAAATTCTAAGAACAAAAGTTGAATTCTTCTATAAAATATTTTTTTTCTATCTCAACTTTAATCACTGGTCTTTGATGTTGTTTCTACACTTCTGTTGGGCTTATCCTCAAACCTACCATGAAGTGAAAAGTTATCCATGTTCCTCCATTTCCTACAGAATTTTCAAAGTCTTGCTCATTATGTGAATGTTCAAGAATTTACTGGAGTTTGATTTCCAGATACACCACTATCCTGCTATATTACCATGGAGAAATTTGTTCATAGTTGTACACTCATTTTCCTGCCAATCCTTGCTGCTTAGGCAGTAGACTCACCGTGGTGAAAAAAAAAAAAAAAGAGCAGCATGTCACTGACCATATATTGAACATTACACAATATCAAACCTAACTGAAGTATCAAAACCTTGTTCTCATAAAACTTGCAGTATTAAGATGTAGCATTGCCCTTATTTTCAGGTATGTTTACTGAGCTTTATCTCAATAAATGTTACTGCACATATTTAGCTATGGTTTAGGAACTCATTTTGCAGTAATTTCGTTCACTGCGTGGCACTCCATCAGGAATTTCTATATTTGGGCCTACTTTAAAATCATAGTAGAAAATCTGATTCTTTAAAAATGCCACTTCCAAAACAGTACTGAAGAAGTCTGTTGGAAAAAGCCCATTAATGACAGAAGTAGTTAACATTCTCCTTTCCTCTGTGGCTTATGAGGTTTTTTAATTGAGTCAAAAATTCTCTGAAATCAATGTCAAATTCAACAAACACATTGCAAGAGATCAATCAGCTCAGCATGTTTTTCAGTTTTTTCTGATGTTTCCAAGTGTTGGGCATGTGCATTCTTTGACTAGATCACACTGCTTTTTGTTGCAGGGATACAGAACATCAATCTTATGCTTCTTTTTGCATATACAGTTAAAAAGGAACAGACAGTAAACAGGAGAAAGAAAGAACAAGTTGAAGCTGAGTAGCCATCAAAAATAAGCTAAAAAAAAATCTCTGAAAGTAAAAGCCCTTTCTGGAAAAATTTCAAAAAAATCTAGAATGCAGCAATACATAGATTTTTCATGTTAACGCAAAAGAGAGTGGAGAAGGAAAATGTGAATAAAAAAGCACATGAAATATATAAAGATATACAACAATAAGAGCAATAACGATTACATAAGAAAACAAGTTAAGTAATTGGGAAATATATGGGATTTATAAATATATATATGTATATATGTAGTTTATATTTAACTCAAAGCATCCAGGAATTATTTTATTTCAGATTCATACTGTTTGAACAAAAATGTAGGTCAATTTTTAAGGAAAAAAAAAAAGTCATTTTGAATCAAAAAGTCAAAGTTTCACTTTACAAATGTCAAAATGAAATAGTTTGGCATTTCAGAAATGAAACATTTCATTTTTGAAAGGTCAAAATGATATGTTTTGACATTTCTTAAATTTCTCCCCTCTTTGTTCTTACCAGAACTATTAACCAAATTCAACCTTGATTAGTTTTAGACCCCTTGATGCTCAGATTTCTAACATGAATGCAGGTCATAAAATAAAATTTAGCCAGCACTATTACAACAAAGAAAACAATACCATCTTTAAACTTATCGTTAACCGATTTTGCTATGATACTCTCTATGCTCTTCCTGCCCAGATTCTGCCTCCAGCATCCAAGTATCTACTCACACATTTTCACAGCTGTGAGCCTTGGCTTCTCTGGGATGCATGCCTTAAATTAGAAACAGTAACACAGTCAAAGGCACAATGTCTCAATTAAACCAGGAGCTGGACAGAGGATTAACTGTCCTAATGGACAGTTCTCAACATTTTTATAGTGCATGTACATCGCCCAGGTGTTACAATTACAGTCACTATAAAAATGCTTATAGATGAATAAAAGCACCCTCTAAATCTAATGCAGAGTAATCTGCCCATTGCCCTTAGCAATAACATGTCAGCACTTCTCTTCCATGTCTCATGGGCAACCCAAGCTAAACTCAATATTGATAGTTTATCATCTTATGAATGATTAAATCATATTAAGTACTGTAACCAAGATTAAGGTCAAAACAACGAATAAAAATACTGAAGAGAAACTATGGTATCTGCTTGCTGGCTAGCTAGAAGGTATGTGTAACATTTGTAGATCACTTCACCTCTGTGCTGCCAGTTATCACAGGGACAGTGAGGAGCAGGCAGAGGACAAGAACAGTATTACTGTGCTGAGCATAAATGGATATCATTGGGATTACCATGAAATCCTGCAGAAATATATGTGATCAGTCATTCTTTCGTGAGCATTCCAAGAGCAGCAGAAGGAAAGAGAGGGAAGTATTCCTTCAATGTATCTTATAAGGACAAATCCAAGGGAAAAGGGAAGGGAGGTAAAGGGAAGCAGTAATTATTTTATTTTATTTTTTTCCAAGCAGTCTGGGTAAAGAGATCCTGAAAAACTGCACATTTTATATCTTTCTGTCCAGGCTCTTTCTGACTAGTTTGTTTCTTTGAGGATTTCCCTGAAAATTCCTCTCCTACATGTAGGTCCTCACCATGAAAAGTGTCCTTGGTAGAAATTCCACACCTCTAGGAATCTTCAGATTTGGCATCTTTTAGCAGAAAGTTGTCTCCAGATCAACTCAGGAAGCTCACAGGCAGATATGTTTAGTAAAGGTACTCTTACTAGATCTTCCTGAGCATACCCGTACAATAATTTTCTCTTCTTTGTCCGAACCATGTTTAGACAGTCCTTCTGCTCATATTGAATTTCCAGCTCCTTTTCAGGAATGTAGAATTTGTGCCCTAATTTTGCCCTCAAAAGTGATAGTTTGTCCGTGTTGCTTGAGTTAATTCTCCTGCATTTCAACTCCAGGAATCTTTCTTAGACTGATGACTTTCAGGGTCTTATGCCAGGATATGCAATTTGTTGTGTATTATGTTGTCTGCTGACAAAATCAAATAGCGTGTTATTAAAGTTTGAAAGGGTTTATCTATTTTTCATAAGCATTTTAATAGACACCACATACACTTCTGCCTTGTATACACTCCATAGCCAAACTGATTTCAAACAGGACATTGTATACTTAGGAATGTGCTTCAGCACTTATCACAGAGATGCTAGAAAGAAGAAACAAATGTCTAGCTCTAATACAATAACTGGTCTTCAGAAGTTTAAAGGGCTGCAGCTTGAAGATATTTTCCATTTTTCATTTCTTTTTCTTTTCCTTTCCTGCTGTAATGCTGGATTTTGAACCATAACTGCATTTGTTCTTACTACACTTACAGCTACTTCAGATTGTTTCAATTTCTCTATTTTCTGTTTGGAAATATCACTTTCAATAGAAGTATAAATGGATGATTTCTGGCATTCACATTGGTGGACTGTGGAAACTACGTTGATGTCCATAGTCCTTACCTGTCCTACCCCTCAACTTGTCATAATATATCATGTTGTAGAATCATTCAAAGTTGGTGGTTTGAAAAACTGCCATAGACCTTTAATTACTAAGACATTTCTTAGACATTCTTTGGATGAAATAAAAAACAGTTTAGACATTGTAGTTCAGTTGGTCTTACATATGGAGGGAATTTCAATTCCGCATCTTTTCCTCAAATGTACTTCCATGTCAGAAGCCATTTTGTCATACTGCCCCTCTGCTGCCATCTGTCACACAGCAACAGCACATAATAAAATATTGCTGGGAAGGTTCAGCCTCTAATGTCATCCCACCAACATCTGCCAATATCTGGGCAACTATAATAAAATGAGAGGCATTTCTTTTGGAGCAAGCCTGTGTATAAGTGTGGATTAGAATTTTAGAAACTGAATTTTTCTTTCAAACCAATGTTTTCAACTAGCTTTTCTTGATAATACTATATGAAGACTGATCTTAGTAAACAAAGTGCATCTTACTGGAAAATCTTTTGATTTTTATCTAAATGAGAAGATACTGAGAAAAAAATAAACAATCAAAATGATGACATACTAAGGAGGAAAATTTTCCTCTCAGAACTTGAGGCATCTTTTTTTCCCAAAATCACATAAATGATGCTCTCCCCTTATGTTGAAGACTTAGGGATAATGTGTCTGGTATAGTGGCTCATTGTTGTCATTTTTGGCAACAAATCATGTATCCTCTACCAGCATTTCATTTTCTTCAAAGGATTCACAGTTTTGGATTTTTTTTCACATCTTTGCTTAAAATCTTTTCTGTCCATACTATGACAGAAGAAAACTATCTGTCTTATTTTTTTATTTTTTATTTTTTTGCTTGGATGCTACCTTTGCAGCTGCAGTATTTACAGTAAAAACAAAACAAAACAAAACACCAGAAAACAACAAAACAACATCAACAGCAAAACAAACCAACAGAAACAAAACAAAATAGAAGAAGAAAAACAACATCTTAAGCAAAGCACAAACTATTCATGGTTGCAATGATTCCACTTCGGGTTGCCCACTCTATCTTAATTTATTTATATTAACTAGATTCCTACACATATAAACAGCCTGATAGTCTATTTCAGCTAAATATTTATTGTGAAAGAATAGGGACAAATCTGAAGTAAGTGTCGTTGCATATAGAAATAGAAGTCTTTGTCCATCACTTTTCTGAAAAATAGTGAGATGTGAAATAGTGAGTGTGAAAGCCACTTTTAACTAAAGCAGATGTCAAGAACCTTGAAGGAGTAAGACAGTGCAGTCTCAGGGCTGCCAGGAGATTCACCAAGGAATCCATGCAAGAGTGAATAGCAAGAATAGCAAGAATCTTCCAATTTCTCAGAATACTGTCAGAATTTGTAGTGCACATATCTATTCTAGTGCTTTGTCAAGTCTGTTTAGATTTTCCGGTAAAGCCATCTTCACTCATGGCTGGATCTCAGCTGTGCTGACAAAGAGCAGGCAAGAAAAAATTTTGTTTGCTCCTCCACATATGTTTGAGGCTACTTTGTGATGTCATCAGATCTCATTCAGAATTGCATGTCTATAAATCATCTACATACAGTTGAGTCATATTAAGAGGATAAACTTCAGTAGAAACTGTTCTTCCAAAACAAGCACTGCTTTCTCTAGCAGGTAGTGAGGAAGGATTAAAGTACCAAACAGAAGAGAACAGTAGTAAACAGACCTGAGAGAAATCACAAAGAATGCTAGATCTCCATTACAGCTGAAATTTAAGAATATGCAGAAATTTCTGTTTAGTAAGAGTTTTTAATAACATACGCACAAAATATTTTGTGTTTCCGAGATGGAAAGAAAGCTATTCAAACCTCATGCTGAAAATAACCTCCTCTTTTCATTAAGTATCTAAAACAAAGGTTTTGTTCAATTGGAATTTATAGAACCCATTTCATATGTGGAAGAGGAAAGGTATGTCTGTACAGACACTTTCACTAGCTCTATGAGCTAATCACTCTGAGATGCAGTACCAGTTATAATTCTGAGTCAACAGCTCAACACATCATATGCTCAATTCCACAACTAATAGTTTAAAATCGTTAAGAAAAGCTGCACTATGGCATTCAAGCCAAGAAGTCTTGAACTGCTTACAAACCATGAAATGAAAAACAACCTCATAAGCAAGAAAAGCATAACTGAATTTCAGCTTTGTGGCAATGGAAAACATTAGCATGTCAGTTATACAAATACTTTAGTCATTTGGGGACTAAAATAATTTAAAGATTATAAAGCTTAAAGATATTATGGGTCAGGAAAGGAACTGAAATACAAATATGAATATTTAAGCTTAACAACAACAACAAAGTAGAAAATTATACGGAAAAACAAGCACTTGAATTTCTTAGACACTGTATTACCCAATATAAATTCATAGAAGATGAAAAACATAAGGTATTAATGGCATGATAATGTCAGTCAGTGACAGATAGTAAATGTAAGACACAGAGGAGCTTCATTAGAAGATAGGTCTTCATTTTCTTGCCCTTACTCAGTTGCTGGAAATAAAAAATTCAAAAGGCCACATGAAGGGGTTCAGCATATGGTACCTCTTGAGATGACTGTACCAGTAACTACTGATGGCATCAAATTAGTCTAGAGACACTGGAGCAATGGAGTCTGAGTCATTATAACATAACACAAGGTCAAATTTCTATAAGGAGACAAGAAAGATTTTAAAAAAAAGTATTTTAACCTAACAGTCAGAAATCCCAGTTCGCTATCTAAGGGTAAAATTAAAAGCCTGAAAAATCTTGTGAAAATTTCTATCAAAAATAATACAAATATGGAATGATGTATGCCTATCCATACACCCACTGAATATTTCGTTATTAAAACACTATCTACACAGGTGTGTTTGTCAGATATGTAGACACATGTATGCACAAAGCACACAGTCTCATTGCATACAATATAGAATAAGAACTAGAATGGGAAGCTTAGTGCTGGCTTTGTTGCATGCTGAGCAGTCTAGTGCCGGTCTGTGTCAGACAAATTCCACTGGAGAGAGTCTTTCATCATTAGCTGATCCCTGGGTCTCCTGGAGATTGTACTTCATTGACCGACAGTGTCTTGCCTTGTTCCACTGAGAAACATTTTTTTTTCTTTTTTTTTCCCTCTCTCTTTCCAAGCAGAAGTCTACGATGTGAGTTAATAACTGGTTTTAAAGGCCTCAAAGGATATGTATGTGTGAAAAGCTGATCATATAGGATCAGGAAGAAAAGCATTCAGAACTGCAAATAATAGCTTTCTGAAGATGTTTGGAGTAAAATTTCGGTCCCACTGATGTTAAGAAGAATTTTGTCATTGATTTTAGGGGGAAATTTTTTTCAAGAGGTAACAGAAGTTAAATAGAATATTATATGTTTTCAAAAACAAGAAAAATCAGCAGAAAAAGAAAGAAAGGGAGGAACAGTCAATATGCTAATGTCATAGAAGGTGAAGAAGGGCACATTATGGGGTTAACAGTACAAACTGTACAGCAATTCAGAAGAACACATGTAGGAAACCATTAAATAATTCAGTCTGAGCAATACCTTCTCTTCAGGTTAGCTAATTCTTTTTCTATAGGAAACAAAAACCAGATAGAGACTGAAATGTTTGGCTTCTTGCTCATATACTATACTTGATTGTCTCAACTCTTTTATAAAGGAGAATTAAAGTTAACATCTTCTAGCACAAGAATATACTCTAGAATTTTTATTATGCTATTTCAGATTTCTTACTGCTGCTCTTCTGAAGTAGTTATTCTCTTTGTTTTCATGCTTTAAGATTTACTAAGAACTAGTTTGCAACTTGCATTATGAATCCTCTTATTCCCAGATCATACATGGAAGAGAGGTAAGAAGCAGTGAAGGATCTGTCTCCTTCTTGAACACTGCAGCTTACACAACAATCTGGTTTGTGGATGTTAGAATGTGAAACATCTGAGGCTCACTGCCAGGGAGAAATACAAAGCAGTTGTGCTTCAGGAAAGATGTGTCAAATGCCATCATCCAGATATGAGCTTGAAAGGCTGTAATTGATGTGCAGACCAAGGTACTGGGTCTGCACCAGGACTGGAAGGCAGAAGATCTCGTTTTCCTTTAGTCATTGAGAGAGAAATGCTTCCAAATTTGTGTCACTTCTGCTTATCTTACACCTAGATTTGCAGCAAATTAGTGCCTTTGATCCCTACCACACTATATTGCTACAGATTAAGAAGCTCATGTATGAATGGGGATGGTATTCAGCACCGAAATTTTGCTGGCTTTCCCTGCTAAAGAGAAGCTTCTTAAAGGCAAATTTTTATCTATTTATATCTGTATCAGATAATAAGATTAATTAGCTTTATTAAAGAGCAAGCAATCTAGTACTCAAGAAAACACAGAGGAGTAGCAGGATTCCAAAAATATGCCTGCCACCTGGTATTGCCAGTTATACGTTCATTCTTACAAAACATAGCTGCAGCTGTAAATTCAATTTGTTTCTATAGGCAAAATTGATGCAACACTTTTCTCTGTTTATCTAAAGTATTTGCAGTTCTTGACTTGTTAATTAACACATTGATTGGAATATCTGTAAACTGGAGTAAGACTCATTTTATTCAAACCTTTTTGACTTGAGACTCCTTCTGCTTTTACTACCTATCCAGATAGTTTCTGTGCTTCTAAGGTAAGCTATTTTATTATTTACTTTCTAGAGAAGAGTGTCCTGTGTGTTTTCATGCTGACTGAATGCTATAGTGCAAGAGTAAGTTCAGAATGGATCCCATCATTAAACAGCTGGTTATAACAGAGAGCATCAAATATGTGGTTGCTGGTTCAGACAGTTTAGCAATGAAACAAGAAGGCTTTTTCTGGACTATTATGCTGACACTGGATGTGTCACTAGGTCACTGATGAAAAATGTATAGCATATTATGTATAGCTCTACAGCTACCTGAAAGGAAGTTGTGTTGAGGTATGGGCTGACCTCTTCTCCCACATTACTAGTGATAGGACTAGAGAGAATGGTGTCAAGTTGCTCCACAGGAGATTCAGGTTCGATGTTAGGAAAAATTTATTTTCAAAAGAGTAGTTAGGCATTGGAATGGACTGGCCAGGGAGGTGGTTGAGTCATCATTTCATTATTTCTGGAGGTGTTCAAGAAATGTTTAGATGTTGTACGAAGGGACACGATTTACCACAAAGAAATTTTCAACCAGAACATTCAACTCAGTTCACTCCTAAATTATGTTTACAATGTGTTCTCTGAATGCTCCAACTCATTAATAGTTCACATTCAATTAATTAGATCATAAGTTCTCCACAACCAAACATCTCAGGAAACTCACATTTCCTGGCTTAGACATGACAGACAACAATAGCTGTAACATGACCACATTAAAATGAGCAAGCCTATTATTCACCATTGTAGAACATGTTTCAAAATCCAAGTGTAGCTATATTTTTTCTATTTTTTCTCCACTAAGAATGATGAGGAATGAAGGAATTAAGTGTTCACTTAAGGCCTTCATATTCATTTTGGCAAATGTAGCATTAGAAGGCATCACACTTCAGCCTATTTGTGCAATTGCTTGATTATTATTATCCCAATGGTAAGAAAGATATGAAGACAAGACAGTCCACTGTATCCGTGTATATCCACATAGTGAAACTACCAGTCATAAACAGCATCCAAAGGCCTTCTTCTGCAGAAAACTTGGAGCACTATGTCAGAAAGGCAAGGATGGATGGATGGATGGTAGCAAACGACAAACTCACTCTAGTTAAGTGTTTCATCACTGTGTTACTGCCTTTGAGTTGACTTTGATGGAGTCTTTGTCTAGTCTGTGAAAGAGAGAAATATGCTGAGGACCATGATTCAAACAGAAGCTGGTACAGATGAAGCCACAAACATCACAAAAATATTTGTACATTCATGAACAGCCGTCTTCTACCTCTATTAAAAAAATGAAATTATGCTAAAAAAAATCACTTCTCGTCAAATTACTTAGACAGAAACATATTACAGGTAACAAAACCTTTGATTTTAATAAGACTAGTTAAATTAAAGTGTGCTCTGAAACAAACTAGACCATGATCCTAGAATAGTAATAGTACTTTGGAGCTTCAAATTGTTTTCCTGAAATTATATTTGCCTGAAAGAAGAACTCTATTAGTCAGATAATAAAAGTGAAATATATTGTTATATAATTCTTAGCATTACATTATACATTTACATCTTTTCTCCATCTGTCTTATCACTCTCTTTTCAAAAGTTACTTATGTATTGGAGATATATTCTACTCAGTCACCTTGGCAACAGGAGTTATTCCCTCATGGAACATATTGTATTTTCATACTTTGTATAGTAATAACAATAGCTGCTAGTATCTGAAAACAGTAAGAGAAGTGGTTCTTCTGTGCCTTAATGTTTGAGGTCGTTATCAGAACAGGATGATAACTCTCAAAGTCTGTTCCCTTTTTTTAAGATTCTTGTATTATTGTTTTATTTGGAAATATCCTAAAACTATTTAAATATAAACTTGGAATCCAATCCAAAACAGGAAATAAAAGCCTAACATAAGACAGAAATAGAACTAAGGTGCTTAAATCGAAAACTGTAATCTCACATCCCACTCATCTCTCCTCAGTTAGAAGTTATTGAAGACTATAAGTGCTTTATTTCCTAAATCTGAAGTTGGTTGTGGTATGTAATTTTTTAATGCTGAGACAAATCAGAGCCCAGCTACTGTGCCCGTGCATCTCTCACCACCTGGCTAGGGTCCCTGTACTCAGCTCAGCTGCCCTCTTGGCCTCCTACTCCTCGCTCAGGCCTTCGTGCTGCCTCCATACTCTCTCCCTGCCATGTATCCTTCCCTCCTGACTGACCCTTTCCAGAGGAGAGAGCTCAGCTCTCTGTAATTGCTGGGTACATTAAAGGGCAGACGAACAGCGACAGTGGCCCAGGAGTGAACCTGGAATGCAGCCCAACGTCTGCCTGTGCAGTAGCTGTGGTAGCTTCAGGAGTGATGGCCTTCCAGCTGCTTGCTGCCATCTCACCCTTCAGTTATTAGTTACTGCTTTGCAATGGGGACTTGTAAATTGACCATGAGGGCACTCACAGTTCACTGCACAGTCAGAGAGGTCATTTTAAATTACTCCAGATGTCATGGTTTCCCAAAACCCTGCCTGCCAAGGCTTTCCTACAGAGCAGGTTGACTTTTGGCTGTGCATGTAACATCAGGGCTGTGTGAAACCCCACTCTGAGATTCCTGCCAGGATATTGGTGGTCGGCAACAGGATTTGGAAACTCCAGAAATATGCTGCCTGAAGTTAGCTATCACAGAGCTCAGTAACATCATGTTAAACTAAGTCCTTACGTTACTGACAGTCTGCAATGCATCTACACATGTACTCTCAGAAGAAAAAGACACATTACCCATCACTGGCAATGCAGCCAACTTTGAGATGGAAAAGAATATTTCAAGAATGCCCAGAAATACATCATCACTGCTGAGATGACCAAAAAGAAAGGAAGAAAGAAAGAAAGGAAGAAAGAAAGAAAGGAAGAAAGAAAGAAAGGAAGAAAGAAAGAAAGATAGAAAGACTTCCTTTCCATTTAAAAGCTGGATTAAATTTTGAATGAAAAAATACTTCTGAATATTTTCCAGGCAGATCTCAGGGTTATGGAACTTCCCTCTTCGGGGAAAAAAAAAATCCTCTTCTTGCTAAATGGCAATAGACTTCTAGACTCTTAGACCATTATTTCTTTGCCTTATTGAAGACTTTGCCATTAACAAAGGAATTATGTTCCTATCTTCAATTTGAATAACTGCAGCTATCTTACCAGTTGGATGATTGGCTCCCCTTCTTCACATGAAACTGATTTTGAGAGAGGTCAAGGAGTCCCACCTCCTGCTCAGCATCCTGCTGCTCCTAATAAGACTGTAACAGACATGCAAGGGGGGAGAGGACAGGGGGGAAGAAGAACAAACACACACATCAGATCAGAAGGAAGGAAAGAGAGATGAGGAAAGACAATAAAATTTTCCTATTCCTCTTCTATTGATCCCTTGTCTAATGTATTTTATTAAAAATCATTTCATTGCATGAAGAATAACTGATTAAATAGAGAAGTATTTTTAACAAAAAATAGGCTCCTGTGTTTGAAACAAGCAACCAAACTAATGTTAAGTGCGCTTAAAACAGAGTTAACTCTCAGTGTAGCAAGATCATAGAGATTATAAAGCTGCTTCATTTTATTCGTATTACAAAACAGCCACATATAATTTGATAATTTTAGCTGTCTTTGATCATCAGACGATGAAGATTTATCTATCATAAAGGCTAATTACTGTTATCATTTTCCATAGACAGTGGTCTCTATAGGCCCTGCTTGTACTTTTTGATGGAAAGAGGGACAGCCTTTGATGATTTCAGACCCATCTTATCAAAGAACCAGTGGGGCACTACCCTTAATGTATTCTTTTCTGAAGAGATGGTAGGAGCACCACCATCTGCTTTACAGCACAAAAATCCACTAAGAAAGCTTTGTTAAAATGAAGACATCTTATCCTTCATTGGAAATATGGACACAGACTTGTGAGCATTTTGGAAAAGAAAAAATAATAGAGAGGAGAAAGAAAAGGAAGCTATGAATATTGCAGTTGCTCCATCTTATCAGAACCTGTCTCTCACTGACTTTATGACCTCTGTGCAAGTAATTAGCATGCTCTGTGTCTCTGCCATTGGCAACACTCTCAGCTTGGGAGTCTAATGCTATTAACATGATACTTAAAGGAAAAGGAAAACATAAAAAAGAGGGGAAAACAGAAAAGACATAGAAAGTATTGAGCATTTACTGTAGAAATAAATTATGTAATTTCTTTCATTAAATATAGCCAGAATTTGGGATATAATTCATTGAGTTTAAACCTTGCAGATGAAAAGAAATGAGTAAATAAACAAGCTGAACTAAGCTGTTATAAACAAAACATTCAAATACTCAGAAAAAAGTAGTTTCTCAAACCTAAATTACCTCTAATTCCTAAAGAAATTAAGTAACTCATTTCATCTTGTTTGGGTTATTTAATTATCTGATAGAATTAAAGCACAAGGAGCAAGGCTGAATCAGAGAAAAGAAAGATTGGCTTTTTGTCTCACAGTAAGACATACAGCTTAGCTGTTAACAATAAAATGCTATAAGCCATATGTTTCATGTGGTTTTCTTTTAAGCTTGAAATTAGAATGTGCTAATTAGAGTGTGGGCCACATATAAAAATACAGCACTCCATTGCAATTGCGCCTGTATGAGGACTACATTGTTGATGAGAGGAAGACTGGTACTATAATTATCTTACAATCCAAGAAGTAATTCACCTTAGTAATTTTTGAATATGTCAAGAGCCTGGTTCACAAATCACTTAATTGCTTTTTATGCACTCTGTGCTGCAATTTACCGTATATGAGAAAAGTGACTTGTGTACCAATATCATATAATTTGCTTCACATTCACCAACCTTCCAAATCATAGCAGGGTAACTAACAATGCACGGTTTCAGCTTCATTTCCCAGGACTCTAAAAACCTAAGGAGATGTGAAGTTGACAACGTTTCCAGCTGGGAGTAAATAGCATGTTTTCAGAAAGGGAGCCATGAAAAACTTCCCAGAAAGCCAGTAGGTAAAATAATCTTGTCAGTTTGAAGATCATTCCTCCAAACTGCATTGTACTTTATTTATTATCAGAGCAGAACCCATGTTTATCCTTCAGAAAAATAATACAGGGAAGCTGAGATGTGAACTGAACAAGGAAGAGAAAATTCAATAAATGCAAAATACATTTTAATGTGCTTCTTTTTATACGATCTATGAAAGAAAATCAGGATTATACTCATTCTAGAATATATATCAGTTTCTTCTAGTCAGACAGATGCCATCTCATGAAGCATACTGGCCAACAGAACTAACTGGGAACATTGCACCAGAATGTTGATGAAAAACTGAGATTAGTGTGAAAGAGGATAATGTTTAGGAAAAAAAATATAAAGGTTATTTTTTTAGGAATCAACATTATTCTAAATGGAGTAAGTCTAAGAAATTTTTTTCTTTGCAAATCCAAATAGAAGGGTTTCCTAGTTCTTTTTGACATGCAACCTATATGCTACCAAAGCTGCTGTTGTGATTTGAGGGCATTCATGCAAGAAGAGCAAAATGGTTAGGAAATATAACGTAAGGGTCGGCAGTTTGTATACACTTTGCATTGCTGTCACTACAGTCTGCATCCTAATATAAAATCCATCCACTGTCACATGTCACTTCTTTCTTCATTTTCAGGGAATTAGAGAACTGTGGGGATTGGAAGGGATCTCTGGAGATCATCTAGTTCAACCTCCTGCAAAAGCAGTTTCCCTAGAGTAGATTGCACAGGAAAGTGTCCAGGAGGGTTTTGAATATTTCTCCCAGAAAAGACTCCATAACATATCTGGGCAGCCTGTTCTTGTGCTATGTAATGCTCAACGTAAAGAATGTTTCTCATGTTCATATGGAACTTCCTGTGTTTCAGTTTGTGCACATTGCCCCTTGTCCTGCCTCTGGGCACCACTGAAAAGAGCCTGACCCCATGTACTTTGGGTCAGACATGCCCAACTTGTGGCCCACAGGCCACAGACAGCCAGGCCCAGCCTGTCCTGCAACAGTCCCCTTCTCTACACCATCATGGCAGTTTCTCTGCCCTACTGAGAAGCCTGGTTCAGAGCCAAGGCTCAACAATGAGGGAACATCCATTTGCGATTGGCACTTCACAAAGTACTCCAGATTTGGTCTCACCATGGCAGAGCAGAAGTCAAAGAGAACCTCCCTTGACCTGCTGGACACTTTTTTTAGTGTACCTCAGGATAACATTGGTCTTCTTGGCCACAAGGTCACATTAGCTGCTCATGGCCAACCTTTTGTCCACTGGGACAAACAGATCCTTCTCTGCAGAGCTTCTCTCCAGCAGATCCGTTTCTAACCTGTATTGATACACCCAGTTATTCCTTCCCAAGTGTAGGGCTCTACACTTGCCCTTGTTGAACCTCATAAGGTTCCTCTCTGCTCAGCTATCCAGCCTGTCCATATCTCACTGAATGGCGGCACAGCCTTCTCTTTTTCATGACATGAGATCCTGAATGCATTCAAAAATCTACTACTGAAATATATTTTCTAATTATGTGTTTAGAAGTTTTTTTCTATATTAGACTATGTATACACACATCAGTCCTCTTTTTCATAGTTTTTCTCACAGTGTAAAACTTCCTAATCCTGTATCTTTCTCTCTCTTCAGATTCCTTATTTGCTTCGGCGATAACAATTAGACCAAATATATAAATAAATGAAATCTTGCCCAATAAACTAACTAATAGAACATATTTTGTAGGTGTTCTCTGTTAATATTTCAAGAATTCATTACTGTCAATGGTGGAGCAATCCACTTTAATCTAGAACAAAACTACATTTGATAGCTCAAAATTACATTTGATCCAAATAATCAAAGATAAAAGTAGAAAGTGGAAAGTTTACAAAAACATTCCTTCTACAGACACTAGCTACCTGAGCTTACCTGGTACAACGACTAATTTCAAAAGGATAATCCAGCTTTGAGATTGACAGGTTCATGCCACACGGAGTGATAAACTGTCTGAACAGTAGGGCTCAAAGGCTTGTAGTTGCAGGACTACATCTGGCTGGTGGCTGATCACTAGCACTGTTCCCCAGAGCTCTATTCTAAGGGTGAGTTCTGTTCAACACTTCCATCAGTTAGCTGGATGCAAAATTTGAATGCGTCCATAACAAGTTTGCTGATGATACTAAATTGGGAGGTGCTATTGGTTCTCTGGGGAAACAAGAGGCCTTGCAGAGGGATCTAGATAGTACTGATGTCATCATCAAATACACGAAGTTCAGCAAGGGTAAATTTCTTTACTGTTAGTGTGGTCAAAACTAGAACAGTCTTCCTAGTGAGTTGGTTGATGCCTCATGCCTGTCAGAGCTCTAGAGGCATTTGGTCAGTGATAATTCAACAAAGTTTTGCCTATTGCTGAGCAGTACAGACTCTGTCCAAACACCACCAAAAAAAGTAGGTTGCAGGAGGGGAAGAGCTGAGGAAGGAATGGTGCCATGGCAGATGATATAAACGAGTCAAAGGAATATCCTGTTTTGATCTCTTTGCTTCTGCAGAGCCTTTTTTTTTTCCTTCATTTTCTTTCTTTTTTTTTTTTTTCCTTTTCTCTCTTCCTTTTCTCTATAATTAAATTATCCTTACCTCAGTTCATGCATCTTTTTTTTTCTCTCATCATAGTCTCCTCTCTCCTTCCTTTCACTGAAAAGGAGAAGAGGGATAGCAGTGTGGTGGAGTTTAACTGGCCATCGCGATACTGAATAGAACAACTTGAGTGAGATGGCACACTTTTAAAAGTATTTTATATCTGACCAACTGTTGTGTGGTTCCTAATCTTAGGAGAGCATATGGAGCAGGACAATATAAAGCAACAAAATTGTTATTTCAGCACAGTTCTGTAGATCACATTGTGAAACGCGGCTTAATATTTTCATCTCCTGCATGCAGTTTTGTGAGAAAGAAAGGTGAATTTTGTCACCATATTTATTATTGATTTTTATGTTTGTTTCAACATAATTCCACTGTTTGTTTGATGCTGGTTAGAACATAACCTCATTCTTTGAAATGCTAATTGTTTAGACAAAGCTGAATAAAGAGATATTTTATCTTCAGGTTTTTCTTTGAATAAGCCAAAAATGCACAGTCACTTACAAACATAATTTTGTAATAAGATTCCTGACACTATTCTTGATGCATGTAAATAAGATTTAATAAAAGATTAAATTATCTGCTTTGGTGGAATGCAGCTTTTTCTCTGTCTGGCTGTGGGTTGTCTCATGTAACCTTACTAGAAGGTTTGAGCAACAAGTACAGATTGAGTCTACTTTACACCGCTTATAGCACTAAGAGGAAAAGGAACACACAACCTATTCTATCCTTCCATGGCAGAGCTGATGGATGATGTTGGCCTTTTTATCTGAGCATTCACATTTCCTCAGGAACTTCTGAGGACCATCAAGGCTGACTACAACAAAGGATACTGTCGGAATGATAAAGACTATATAGGTATCTCTATTTTACTTCCTGGATATTTTTTGCTATTCTCAAACAGTGAAGATCATGTCTATAGCACTATGCCACAGTCAAAGTTTTACTGTGCTTCCAAGAATGTGGTGTACATTATATTGTACAGTAGACAGCTGAGATGAGCGACTGTCAATACTTCGTAGACAACTGTCAGGTAAGAAACATCTTTATAATTACAACGCTCAGGTGATTTTGTTGTTGTTGTTGTTGTTGTCTTTTTTTTTTTTTTTGAGCCATTTTGCTTATAAAAGTGGAAAAAAATGAAATTCTGTTGCTTTTTTTCTATGTATTTTTTTGCAGAGAGAACTCAAAAGTAGTAGGAGCAGATTGTCCCATCATTACTTCACATCTTACTGGGAAAATATTTAAGGCATGCTAACAGAAGTATGTTTTTTTTTCCTTTTTTCTCCTTTCTATTTTGCAAGTAGAATTTATAAAAATATTATTTCTAATAAGGTGCATTTTTACTGGGGTCAGAGCATTTCAGATCTCAAGATTTACGAGTGAAGTCAACTCATGCTCACACTATCAATGATGGATACTTCTTTCCTAAGCAACTAATTTTATTCTACTATATGTATTACTATCAGTCTTGTACAGAAGACAATCATAAATACTTTACAGAAAAATTGTTTTTCAAGCCTAAACATAAACAGCTCATCCCCGCAAGAATTATACATGATTTCAAAGTGAGTTAGAATATGATTTGGTTATTGTCTCCACATACAAATAATTGTGAGACTGTCAGTAACTTTTTTAACTATCATTGTTCAGTTGTGAAATTATTAAATGAGTGACAGAATGAAGTTTATGGAAATTTATGTAAATACCAAATTTCAATTTTTTACACCTTCACCCAGTCATTCCAGCAACACCTACTTTGGTCCAGTGTACCCAATGCATTTTTCAACAGTGCATCAGAAACAAATAACAAGATATTTTCAATGTGATTCTTTATTTCACCCTGAACACAGCAGTAGGGGTTTGTGGGTCAATAAGAGTTTGCGGTTAGTTGTCATAGCTGTCTCTTGTTGTATAAAGTAGCTCTAACTACTAAGAGAATGCTAAGCTCCAGTAGTATGGCAATCCTCAACACTGTTTTAAGCTGTGCTGATAGAAAAATTCCTTGGATATATCTAGGAGAGTAGTAGATGTAAGGCAGTGATGTGAAAAGCAGAAATAATGAACAAGGAAAGAAGGACAAAAAGCACTGAAAAGGAAAAAGAAAAACAAACATAAAATCAAGTAAAGAAGAGTGATGGATAATTTTATTCTCCTGGGTTCATAGCAACTAATCTTCTCTATCCCTTCTTTGAGCATAACAAGTAAATGAATGTGAAAACAAAATGTTTTAAGTGAAAGAAATATGATTTTAAAGTAAGTTTTAAAAAACTTTCTTATTGGAACAGTTTGGACATAAATTGTCAAATTCATATGTTCTCTTATTTATAACTATTTGGTGTCTCTCTGTGTGAAGCCTAGGGTCATTACTTCACATATCCTCTTGACTTGGAACCTGCAGCTTAGCAAGCGGAACCACAGCCACTGATGCTTTGTGTATTACCAGCCTGATTCAATTGAAATAGAAGCAGCCCTGAGGCTCTTCATTCACTTTTTTTTTTCTTTTCTTTTTTTAACAAAAAATAGTCAAACAAAACAGGGTTTTGAACACAGCTATATGCAATTTCACTTTTTTCACCCCATTGTTAACATTTTTTCAGATATAATATTTTTAGGAGGTAGGGCTGCTCCACTCTGGTAAGCACCTATTTCTTTTCCATGCTTCCCAGTTAAACAGTTCTTTCCTTAAAAAGCCCTACCTACAAGACCGGACTTTCAGCTTTTGCTGAAAGTCAACAGTTGAGTTCACAAAGGGATTACCAGTGTTATTACCCCAGAAGCTTGCTGCTTGTCCAAGTCTAAGTTTCTTCCAGTAAAGTATGCTACAAAACTGAAGGAGCAACTCAGACAGTGCTAAAGCCCTCAAAGCTTCACAGTTTTATTTTCAGAAGGTTCTTGGCAGCTGTCTTCAGAACAGCCTCATGGGAGCTCAAACTGATTGTTAAGGAGAAAAGTTAACAGACCTAGACCTCCAGTTGGTCATTTTTTTTTCTTATGCCTGCAGTATCAGACAAAGCACATTAATCGTGATAAACTAATTCTGAGTTCCTTCATCCCTCTGAAGAACTGGATGGATGATGACAGCGCATGCATAGAAGAGTTGATATTTCTGTGTAGTATGGTTAGCCAGTGGTAATCATAGCAGGCTTCTCAAGTACAGAACTACAGTTCTGATTCTGTCACGTGATACAGAGAACAGCAGCA
This sequence comes from Callipepla californica brunnescens, assembly GCA_023055505.1. NCBI lineage: Eukaryota > Metazoa > Chordata > Aves > Galliformes > Odontophoridae > Callipepla > Callipepla californica. The sequence goes on along the minus strand of JALIRH010000084.1, from coordinate 115,277 downwards.
CTCTACCTGATTGTCTGAATTCTGTCTGTGCTGTGCCTGTTCAGTGTAGGATTCCTTAGTGGGAATTTGTGTACCTTTCAAAAGGTTTTGTTTTTCAAAACAAATTTTGATAATCTCACAATAAATTACATATTCCGCTATCACTGCTACTGAATTGTACTTTGCATGGAGAGAATAATATTAAAAATTAGTAAGTAATCAGAATCTGACCAGCAATCATTTGTTTTTGTTTATGTCCATGTAAAGACAGAATGCTTCACATTTGTCCTCCTATTTTCCCTAGAATTCAGAGTATGCCTGTTTAGCAGAAACAATTCCAGAACTGACACTTAATTTGAGTATCATTCCATATCTTAAGTTTGTTCTTTCATTTTTAATGACTGTTTGAAAGTTCTAAAGCTATCACATTACATTTTGGAAGGGTCTCAGGATGAATGAGTACCCTCATGTGTTTCATGTGTGTTTCAAATAACATCTTAAAACACAGTATCTAGTCCAAATATATACATCTAATGACAATGGGAATTTGAATGAGTATCTTTGGAAGAGCTTCTAAAATCAGCTTATTTTCCATATTCTTGTTGATGACAGCATTCATGTATTCAAAAACTCTCCTCAGCAAAACCAGTCCATTTAAATATTCTGTGATCCTTAAGGACAAAATAAGTTGTATAAATACGATGTTTTGGTGGTGATTGGCAGAGGGGGAGAAAGCAGCACTGTACATATGACAGTCCTAGTTCTGCTTTTGCCCCTGTGTTCCAGGGCTCACCCCATTGCCGCCCCAGGGAACACACCCCCACACACCTCACCTCTGCTGCTGCACATTTGCCCTGTGGGACCCCAGCTGCCTGTGCCAGGCAGGCCAGGGAAGTGCAAATAATGGCTACAGGGATAGGCATCAAGAGGTGCTTACAGCAGACCCTGAAGCACAGTCCAGCACCCAAAGCAATTGCTCTCTCCACCTCAAAGCACTGCATATACTCTCAGCAGGAGACCAGGCACAAGACAGACTGGGCTGTGCTCTGCCAGCAACCAAAGATAAGCAGTGAGGGTGTGTTCATAATACATTGTTCAGTGACATCATGGCCTCTTGCATGTCACCACAGTCCAGTAGTCCCCACAACGCTCACTCTTGTAGAAGCACCTCCCATTTAAAAATTTCATTTAAATTTTTAAATTAAAAATTTCAAAGTTTCAAAGAACATTAAATATTTCCCCTCTATTTTTTCTTGAGGTTTCCTCAGATTCTGCATCAGCAAACTGTAAAATTGTCAACAATGCATTACACAGAAACTGCATTAACTATAAACTGAATTTTTTTCTTCTTACTTCAGGAATGCTTGCTCAGTCTCTTCCTCATTCTTTCTTCTGTAACCATCACCCTCGCCTTTTTTATCATCACAGAATTTTAGGGGCTGGAATGGATCATCTAGTCCAACCCTCCTGTCAAAGCAGGTTAACCACACAGAACTGAAAGTACTCATAACCCCAAAACAGTGAAAAGTCTCAAACTCTTTTCTGCACCCCACTGCAATCCCAAAAGGCTGTAAGGGCTGCAGGTCAGTACAACAGGAGCAACACTTCCCATGCCAGTGGCCTCAAGCCTCAAGTTAACCAGATGATAAGTCAGCCTGCAGCACACAGGCTGCACTGCCAGACTCACGTGCAACTTGAAAGGAAGCCAGTGTGCACCGGCACACAAAGCTGCATGCAAGACAGCTTCTTCTCAAGTTTTATGACATGATTTGCATATAAAAGCAGAATAATTATCTGAACTGAGTAACTATGGCGCAAGGAAGCTACAACAATGCCCTGACACAGGAGGCTGCAATGAACCTAGTAAAGAACTTTGGGGCAAAGCTGCTGACTTTCCAGGCACAAAAATCCCAAGTCAATCCCTAACTTGCTTGAGAAAATTGGAAAAGATGACAAAAATATAGATCTAAGCCTCAGTTCTGTTTGTGAAAGGAACAACTGGAACTGATGATCACTCTTCCCACATCTCAAGGGAGGCAGAGGAGTTGGAACTAGATGATCTTTAAAGGTCCTTTCCAATCAATTCATCCTGTGATTGATTGATTTTGTACCTTCTGGTATCTTAGTTTCAGCTGGGACAGAACTGTTTTCTTCAGAGTGTCTTGAGTGTTGCTATGTTTTGGTTCTAGGATAAAAATAAGGTTAGCAACACATCAGTGTTTATATTTGCTGCTAAACTGTGATGTACAAAGCCTTGGCCATTCTCAGTGAAGGACCCAACGAGCTGGGAGGGAACAGAATTAAGACAGGTGACCTAAACTGGTCAAAGGGATATTCCATACCATATAACATCATGTAGAGGAGTTTTGCAGGGGCTGGGAGTTCATCTTTCTCTCTTGCACTGCTAGAGGGACTAGCTGGGCACAATTTGGAAGGTAGTGAACAATTGCTTTTGCATCCCTTGTTATATACATTTATATGTATATATAGTCATAAATATTATCCTTATCTCTATCTTACCTAACAGTTTTATCACAACTCCTAAATTCTACTTTATTATTATTATTATTGTTGTTGTTGTTGTTATTTTTTAATTTTTTTTTCCACTGGGGTGGTGGAAGTGAGCAGACTGTGGTGATTAGCTACCTGCCAGGTTATACCTCAATTGAGTGGACTGGTAAAAGAAATTGCACAGTAACTGAGGTACTCGCTGGAACACATGATATTCTGTGGTCTGTAGCAACGACTTGAATCTTCCCAGAAAAATGACTTAATGGTTAGCCTGCTTTGAAATGACTGAGTTTCATTTGTTGAAGAAACACATTTAGGCAAACTTAAATTAACAGTTGTGTAAGTTGCCTCATACCTATCAGTGCTATAAATTTTAGATAAATACCTATTACCCTTGCTCCTCTCATAGAATTCTCTACAATTTATGAACTATACCTTTATGTATCTCAACATGCTTATGTATCTTTGCTAATTTGAGGTCAACTTCATTTAAATGATCTCTGACCAATATTGGTGCAGTCCTTAAATCTCCTAATACGCATTCAATTATCTCCAGTGAGAACCCAATGCAACGTTGCCAGCTTTCTTATTTTTAACCTAAAACTTCCTTGTTGCACATTGCTTATCCTTATCCATTAGAAACAACAATAACAGTTTATTCTCTTCTGTGTTTGCAGCCATTTGAAAAGAGACAACTATAATCTTTCCATCTTCTTAAAAAAACCACAGTTCTTCCACTCTTTACTAATAGGTCATGCTTTCTCAATGCCTGAACATTTCCATTGCTGATCACTCAGAGGAAAGAATAATTGGCACAGAAAACACAAGGGTAGCCAAGAAGTTATAAATGGAATGGCATTAATATCAGGCATGCACTGAAAGATACAAGTTGATTGTTAAACTAATTAAAATAAATGGTATAAAGGCAGTAAAAATGTGTACTGTCTCAGCGTTAACTGGTTATGTCAAAAAATATAATGGAAAATAAGTCTTCAGTACTTCAAATGGTCTAAATATTAATTAAATTGCCTTTAGATGCACCCAAATCAAAGTTTGTTATATAAATTATCTGTAAAGATTTGATCTCCTCCTCAAGAACATGTATTTACCTATAAATAGCCTACAGAGAGGTCTGAAGAAAATAAAAATTAACAGGGAACAACAAAGAGGAATGTGTCTCTAAGGTGATAGGCACACACTGCATTGAGAAAATAATAAACTTTTTCAGTAATTATTCTCTTGATGATTTCTTATGAAAAAGAAGGCAGGAAAAATCAAGCCATGTGAGTGTATATGAAAACTGAATTATTACCAAAACATAGTCTAGGATTATCCTGTTACACTTCATTGTGAAAAATAAATTCTCAAAAAGTGTCACTAAAATTCCTGTAAAATAAATCACAATAGTTCTACCTTTTCAGAATGAAAACCCAAACCAAGATTAAATACTTAAGAGATCTTTTTTACAGAAATGCTAGAAGCTATTTTATTTTATTTTTACTCCATTCTGACATTTCAAAAGGTTTTTTATCCTTGTGTCACCAGCACATCTAAAATAAAGAGGTCAGCAATGAACACTTAAAAATAAATGAAGTAAATGCCCTTAATAAAGTGTAATAAATCAAATAGTGGGGTAATGTACATTAAGTGGGTTAGTCCTCTGCAATACTAAATACTTAGATTATAAACAAAAAACAAAAGGAATAAACACTCAGTCCCTGAGATAACTTCCTATTTGATATACAAAATGGCTGCCAAGATACATCTATCTCTTCAGTGAATTGTATCAGTCATGCTTTATTGTTCTGCTAGAGATTTACTCCTCTAGTCTTTTTAAAAAACCATGAGTTGGCAACTATTCTAATCAGTTTTCATGAAATGTCACATTTCATTTCAATAGAAGAAATAATAAACATCCCCACTGCCAATCACTGGCATCCAAAATATTGACAGAAATACTGCTGTGTGTTGGAAGTAAAGCTACAAGAAAATACATGAGATAAGAAGAAAGGTAACTGCAATATGCATGTAGTGATGAATAACTGAGTGGTTTGTGGTGTGCCATAGGCACTGAGTGACATGTTAGTTTTGTGTTCTCCAAGAAGGCTGCATGATACAGAGTTGAACAGAAACACTTGGAAACCTCTCAAACAGCAAAACAGCTGATAGAAAGCTGAAATACCATTCTCTGATTCTACATGTCATGTACTTCCTCAGCCCTTAAGAGACAGTAGTGCTTAGGTCTGTGGAGACAAAATATGTATGTAAATATCATAAGTCATGCCGTTCCATAATGATGAGGAATAGAAATCAGTACTTTTAGAAACAAGGTTCCATAGTCCAGGCCCTGAGCTTGCAGTGTTTCTCAGGGCAAATCTGCTAATAGCAGCAAAAATTTTTAAGAGATCTCTTGAATATTTTTTAATGTCTTTTAAACAGCAAGACTAAAATCTTTCTCATTTTCAGCAGTCTGCAGCTATCTGCTTTGCAGTAGCCATTCCACTAGTTTGAGGTCTGCTTGTAAAATTTGAGAGTATATTTTATCACATTCAGAACCATACTTATCAAAACTTAAGCATGAAGAACTAAAAGTTAATTTATATTTAAGATGACAATGTAAGTTTCCATTTCACTGTACCTACATGCTATAAATGATAGCTCTGTTTCAGAGAACAGGTATAATATTTCAAGATTTTGGTTAATTTTCAAGGAAAAAAGCCTTTAAAGTTTTATATTTCCCTCCAAAAACATGTTTATCAAACTCTACTGATACTAGCACAGCCCTTGTGATGATTTCCTTGAGAACTATGGACACTTTGATCCCAGGCAACTGAGTACAGCATGTCTGAAAGCTGGTACTCCTGAGGCCTTCTGCTTCCTGTCAGCCTATCAGGATGCCAGCTGGCAGCAAGGCAGAGTGCTTTTGCAAGGGGCACAGTTTCCCTGTGGAAATTTACCCGAAGTAATATGTTCCTTTAGAACCCAGGGTCTAACAGTCCCTGACAGCTTGAGCATTGGTGTTTGGAGATGGTTTGTCAAATGTATGAGAAATTCTAATAGATTCTGAGATGCGGCTTGCCAATTTATTAAAAAGAGCTCATAATGTGCCTGCTTATAGCAGATTATTTCCTCCCAGGTATGTCTTCTGACCCTACTGCCTGCGTAGGCTGGGCTTTGTACTGCATCCTTTACAGTCACAGTGCATCAGAAGTCACATAGTCTTGATACACTCAGAGGGAGACCTAGGCTTAGAGGGACGTGCTGAGAATAGAAATGAGCACATGGAAAACCTAAAGTGCATTTTGCCTGAGACAGCTCAGAGCTGAAATACAAAGACAGCAACACTTGGGTTTCCCAGTGATTTCATCCTACCTGGGGGCAAAACAATTTATGAAATTTCTAGTACCATTTCAGACATCTTTTCTATAGAGAATGAACCTCACTCATACTTTGTACAAGACACATCCCCCAGCATTTTATAGATCATTTCACTCATACATTACTAATCTGAATTTAAATAAGTAGCCATGTGTAGACTAGTCTCTTTATTGAATAAGTTCACTATTCAGGATAGATGATAGACTACTAATTAGAAAAATACCTGTCCTACTAGTCTTGGCAAAGGTCAATATATCACAGAAACAGCACTGTTGGGGTTGAAGTACTGGCTCCTTTCAATCAGCTGAAGTGTTAATATCAAATTAAGCAGAAAGATAATTTTGCTTTACATGAACTGCATATTATTTCTTTCTGTACCAGTATATTTTGAAATATTTTTTGCATTAAAGCAGATTTCTAGAAACAAATATGTGAACAGAAACACCATAAATTCACCTGAGTGTTATGTATTTGGATTATAATGCAGCAGATTCTTCATGTAAGAAAATTCCACTGAATCCAAAAATACTGATTCAAGTCCTATGTCATATAAGTAGGTAGCTGAACATAGTTTATTTGAGTATGCAGTGATGCAGGGATTAAACAAATACACTAATGCATGGAAGGCATTTGAATCTCACACTGAATCTTGAGCATATTTAATTTGAATATGAAATTAATCGTTGAGCATTGAAATGTCTCTGGTTTTATTGTCTCTAATTTGTAAAAATCAATAACAGTACAGCCCAACAACAGTTTTTATACCCCAGATCATCAAATTCAAAGGTATTTTCCACACCAACAATATTTCTGCCATGTTATAAGCATGCAGAAGAATACAAAAGCAAGAAGCTAAAAAGCTAGTACAGTTCTGTAGTAAAATAGTACATATGTGAAGAAGATTGATTTAGATTCTAAGTGGAAAATCTATCAAATTTAAAAACTCTTATACATATTAATGTAGATCTTTTTTTTTCCTTTCTGCGTTGAATTGTAAAGTAGTTTATAATGAGAAAATGACTCAGTTATCCCCACTTGTGCTACATTATCTGCTGTGAGATGAAGGAGTTGATAATGAATATATATATATATACATATATATGTATGTGTGTAAGGTGAAGGATTTGACGTGGGATTTAGATAGAGCATGGGCCTTGTGCTGATCACCTGCCTAAGGCTGAATTTCACCCATAGAACAGTTGGAAGTATTAAGTATGTGAAAGCAGTAATTCCTTTGAATAACTGATGGATACTTTGAGATTTTTTTAATTGAATCTATTTACTGGTGAGTAGGAAGAACCTACATTTTTCTTTCCTCTCTATAGATGACTTCAGACAGGTACTTTAGAAAGATTCCTTGATGTCTGTGCAGATAAAAACTATGATGTTATCTAGATGCGGTAGGTCAGGCTTTTCTGGGAAACTTTCACACACACATTCTCCCTCCTTCCCTCCGAACAGAATAGTCAAAATCAAAGACATGCATAAAAACAATTTATCTAATTACAGAGTTACTTAAGAGAAACCAAGAGAAGAGAAAAATGATAAAATACTTTTGTGAACTTTTAAAAATATACTGAATTAATTGACGGTTTCAGAAGTGACATTTAATTTCAAGTTATACCTAAATATTGGATTTTTTAGATGAAAATTTCCTGGAAAAATTCTTAGGTTTTTTTTTTTTTCAATTACATTTTTTCTTTGAAAGCAATTTATATTTCACAGTAAATGAGAAGATAGAATTACTTCCTAATTGATTCAAAACATTTTTCCTATTTTTATTGTTGATGTTGTTGTGGAAACATTACAGAAACAAGCACAAAATTTAGTTTTTCCTCACAGTTTCATTTCTTAATATTTAGTTATTCACTAACTATTCACTTATTTGGTGACATATGACTTTGATTTTCACACCACTGGACTGGCAACAGGTCTTACTGAAGTAGCTCTCCTCAATCTCTATGCTCGATTTTCTCAAGGATTTCCTGTACTTTCCTTTGAAGTCAACTTGCTTTGCTTATAAAATTTACCAATATCACCAAGAAAGTAGTTAAACATTTAAGAAGAAATAATAAGTTATATTTACTGGCTTGAAATGTGATACATACATACATACATATATACATATATACATACATACATATATATATATATATATATATGTTTTAAAGCTAAAGCCTTCAAAACAGAAACAAAAACAAAAACACAAAATCAGACAACAAAAGAGTGGCTTTCTGATGATTTCCCTGGCTTTTGCAATGCAGTCTGTAATTCTCTCATCAGTCATATTCTGGATCTGGAGAGACTCAGCAACAGCAGCGAACAAGAAATTCTGCTACTCTTGGATTTGGGCTCCTCAAAGAGCATGTAAGAAAGATGAAGAAAGTACAGGAGTGATCAGTCACCCACATATTCCCACAATAAAACCAAGCAATGTCGGTTTGGTTTCTTTGTTCTGACACCAGTGTTCAAAAGCATCAGCAAGACATTCTCTCACTTCAATGAGGCATTGACAGAAGTGCCAACACTGACACAGGGTGAATTACAGGCAAGAAGATTTAGCATGTCTGCTTAAGGGGTAAGTCTGTGCAAACTGAAACTGTTCAGTCTTTATCATTGTTTCTGAATGCACTGGGCAATGTTGTTACATGAAACAAGCTAAATAAAAACAGTATGCAGATATATTCTATGTTAGGGTTGAGCACAAGTACCCTTGCTACCATTATATCATTAATTAAATCAATAATGACAAACTTCACTGGCCCTTCAACTTTAGCCAGAATATTCAGATTCCTTCATAATAACTTCATGTAAAGGCTCTGGTCATGTCTCTGTTGTAGTCTCTTCAATGAATATTAATTGGACTTCTGTGGCAAGGATAAGATTCTTGTATTTTAGTTTCCAACTCTTCCAGGATCAGTTCACACATTAGTTTTTACCATCAGCTGCAGCAGTATTGTCCTTGTTGAACTGCTCAGACAATGATAAAGTTTAAATACCACTGCTTCGAAGACAAGTTTTTTTCTCTACTCTTCAATTTGCAAGAGCCTTTCTTAAATGTTCCCACATCTATTCAGTGGATCTGATCAGGAAAATTTCAAGATAAATTTTCCATGTCAGAAAATATCTCTGCAAATACTAAAGGGATCGGGACATATTCTGACCTGTGAGGAAGATTCAGAGTGCTAATATCACAATAGTTTACATAAGTACCCACATTGCCCATCGTATTTGAAGCAGCTGGTTGAACCTGGAACACCCACAGTGAGTCAAGTGTAGTAATATTTCTGAGTCAATAGGCATTCTAGATAATATCCTTGTCTTTTTTAGTGATCATTCTTCCCACGTACTTTTAATGAATTTTATTTTCCTCCAAAAGAGAATTCAAAATTTCAAAATTTGTGTATCTCCCGGCAAGTACTCCTGTCCTCCTTTCCCTGACATGGAGGGGTGATGGATTTTCCATATAATTTGTCTGTGGTCATCTGAGCTTGTTTAGCTTGGAGAAGAGAAGGTGCCAGGGAGACCTCATTGTGGCCTTCCAATACGTGAAGGAGTGTCTAAACAGGAGGGGAAATGACTGCTAACATGAGTTGATAGTGATAAGGCAAGGGGGAATGGCTCTAAACTAAGACAGGGGAGATTAAGGTTAGATACTAAGAGGAAGTTTTTCACACAGAGGGTGGTGACACACTGAAATGGGTTAACAAAGAGAAGTTTTGGATACCCCATCCCTGAAGGCATTCAAGGCAAGGCTGGATGTGGCTCTGGGTGGCCTGGTCTAGTGGTTGGTGACCCTGCCCATGGCAGGGAGCTCGAAATTCGATGATCTTTGAGGTCCTTTTCAACCCAGGCCATTCTATGATTCTATGTTTCAGTAGGAATTGGAGTGCTTATCCTCCTTTTATGGCAAATTTAAATAAAGCTTTCCTGACTCCAGAATGGCAATGAAATGTAAACTGGTACATAATTTCTTTCCTGTCAACATTTCACTGTGTCGGCAATCACCTTCTAAAGTTTGCACCTCATTTCCTCTGATTAACATTTGAGACACTGTTCACAACTGTACGTAACTTATCTAACATCATCAAAGATTTGAGGGTTTCTGCATTATGGTAGCTAATGTTCACAAACATGCTTCAAATAATAGTTTTGAAAAAAATTGATTTCAAATTGTTACCAGAAATTCATTGAAATGCTATAAATAAACATTGTCATCAAATATCTTGGCCAGACTGAACTAGAAAACAAACAAAACCCACAACCTAAACCCAGCAATTTTGTTGGTTTTGATTCCAATGGAATGGGACTAGACATCCCACCTGCAATAACTTCCTGCTTGTTGTCATTAAGCATCACCTGTTAATGTGATAAATAGATTTTGTAAAGGGGCTGTGAGACATAAAAGCTAGCATTTTCAGACATGGAAACCCCAAGTAATGCTATTCATATGTAAATATTGACAGAAATGTTTTCTAACAATACCCATGAAACAGGACATCTCTGCTCTGAGCTATTTTCAAAACCCCTTATTCTAACTCTAGAATTTGTGTAATATTAAACATTAAGTTATTAAACCACAATGCATGATATTCACAATACTAGAAATGATACGGGATCCTGTGAGCTTTCTCAGTGTGGTCAGAAACATCGCTTGACAAAGCTAAGCAGCTCAGCAGATTTCTCACATCTAAGCACTGCTGACATGCACTAACAAGATACACCTTTGACTCTTCTCCTTTCTGCAGATACAGCCTGTGCTCCAATCCACATTCTTAAAAGCATTTTACCCAGTGACTGCTTAATGTAGAACAAACAGAATGTTCTTGAAGAATTGTTAAAACAGAGAATTTCCCTCTTTAAGTTAGATGACGGAAACTTTCCTACAGACTTGATGTCTGGATTCTTTTGCCTCTTTGGCTCACTGAGTATTACAGAAAATAAACAGCTTCTGACAGACCTGCAGATTGCCACAGCTCATAAGCTGTCTAATGCCTTACAGGCAGGGCAGCCCTCCAGGCTGAACAAGATACAAGTTTGGAGGCTGTGCAGATGGACAAGTGAAGTGAACTCAGACCTTTGATGTTCCTGATGACTGCTCAAATCACTGGTGTATCAAAAGGGGTGGGAGAAGATGGAGAGGATCCTCTGTAAGTTTCCTCTCCACCGAGATGGGGATACAAATGGAAAAATAAAAGCAGACATATGAACAAATTGGAGCAGCTGTATCATTTTTGAAGGTCTTGCTTGCAAGAGAGGATTGAGGACAGAGAATTCCCCAAATAGAAAGAGCTGCTTCCTGCTACATGTATGGTGGCACCAAAGCTTCTGAGAGAGCACAGTGTGATATAAACCCCCTGTGTTCTCAGATAATTATTTTTGTTGTCTCAGGGAGCTCTCTGTTCTGAGTTGTCTGACATCTCTTGAATGTCCTCAGAAGGGAACGTAGCTCTCAGATTCAGCACAGATGTCAATGTCATTTTTGTCTCAAAACCACAGTGTAAAATCTAAATTACTTCACAATACAAATTGATCATAATGCAGACTGTGCTCCTGAATCAAAGAATCAGAACAGACACAAAAGACATGTATAAATTACTTTCACATCCCAGACCACCAACATACTCCAGAGACATTTAAAAATCCATTCCTAATTTAGAAATCTTAATAGTTGATTTGTTTTTCAGAAATACTGACTACCACAGACTCAATACGAAAAATCATTGCTGCATAGAAGAATTTCTTTAGAAATCTTTTTGAAGGTAAACTTGAACGTTATGCAGAAAATGTACAGAATGTACAGAATGTAAAGCATGTACAGAATGTAGAGAAACTTGTTTTTGAATTCATAGATCTTTCGTCAATTCAGGGTGGATTGTACTCCATAAAAGCACTTTATTGTGAAGCAGACACAGAATGCGGCAAACAAAGCTTGAGTAAGATGTACTTTCATGTGGAACACACAGAATACCCATACTTGCGTACACAAATGAACAACAATATTATTTGTAAAGTTTATGGAAAATAGCTACAGTATTGATTATTATTTTCATTCAATACATTATTTTTTTTTTATTTAACCTCATTGCTGCTCTTTTAAAATGATATAGCTTTAAGCATTTACAGTATTTTCCCATTTCATTAACTCATCTCTTCTGTATTCTCTGGTCTGTATCAATGAAATCAAATGCTGAAGTAAGAATTTAGATTGACAAGTGTCAGTTTTTCTTATTTCTCATCCTAGCATCAATGTATCTTGAAACACATAAGCAAATTCTTTATTCTTAACACAGAACAGTTTGAATGTGTATTATTGTGGTCTATTGTTATTGAAATTCTCCTAAACCACTATTCTTGGAATGGTGAGTATTGAGGCTGACTGACCTGGATCCTGGATCACTTCCCTACTCCTGCTGGCAATACTGCCATTGATGTTCCTTGCCAACTGAGTGCACTGCTGGCTCATGTTTAGCCAAGCTAAGCTTTGACCAGTACCACCATGTCCATTTCCTCTGCACAGCCTTCCAAGCACTCTGCTCCAAGCCCATAACATTGCCTGGGTTTGTTGTGGCCAAAGTGCAGGACTCAGCACTTGCTCTTGTTGAATATCATCCCACTGACCTCAGCACAGTAGTCCTGCTTGTTCACCTTGCTCTGTAGGGCCTTCCTGCTCTTTAGGCAGATCAGCATTTACTGTAATCTGCAAACTTACTGAGGGTGCACTCAATGCCCTTGTCCAGGTCATCAATAAAGATGCTAAACAAGACAGATCCCAATACCAACCCCTTGGTAACACCACTCATGACTGGTTGCAAGTTGGATTTAAATCCATTCACCACTATTGGGCCTGGCCCTCCAGCCAGCTATTTACCGAGCAGAGTGAATGTATCCAAGCCACAGGCTACCAAATTCTCCAGGAGAATACTTTGGAAGACAGCGATAAAGGCCTTGCTGAAGTCTAGGCAGTTTATGTCAGCAGCCTTTCCCTCATCCATCAGGTGAGTCACTCAGTGATAGAAGGAGATCAGGTTGGTCAATCAGAATCTGCCTTTCATGAACCCCTGCAGGCTTGGCCTGATCCCCCAGTAGTCCCACACATGCCGCATTATCTCCCTCAGGATGATCTGCTCCATAACCTTACATGGCACCAAGGTCAGGCTGATAGGTCTGTAGTTCCCTAGATCCTCTTTACGTCCCTTCTTGTAGATGTGAGTCACACTGGAAAGCCTCCAATTCTCTGACACCTCTCCAGCTGACCAGGAACACTGATACATGATGGAAAGTAGCTTGGCTATCACCTCCACTATCTCCCTCAGCCCTCTTTGGTAGATCCCATGGACTTGTGATATTTCAGTTGTAGTAGTAATCTCTGTTTCCATCTGAATCATGGAGAGTTTATTCTGCTCCCCATTTGAGACTTCCAAGTCAGGGGGTAGAGTACCCTGAGGAAAACTGGTCTGACTTTTAAAGACAGATGTCAAGAAGACTTTGAGAATCTCAGCCTTTTTCTTAACCTCAGTGGTCACTTTCCCTACTTTGTCCAAAAAAGGACAAAGATTCTCCTTAGCTTGTTCTTCCGTTCATATACTTGTAAAAGATTTTTTGTTTTCTTCTCTTTTACCCCAATGGCCAAGTAGAGTTCAAGATGAGCTTTCGCCTTTCTAATTTTCTTCCTCCACAATAATTCATAATAATGGATTATTATTCCAAAATAGCTTAGCATTCCTAGGCAAAGCAAAACACCCTATCCCCTACCAAAGTTGCTCTGTCATTTAAATGCTCCATTCTGGAAAAAAAAAAAAGTTCTACAGGGTTATCTTTTCCCATGCTCATCTTCCAAAAGAAAGCCTTAGTGAAAAGCAAAGTCAGTACTAGATTAACCTGATGTTTGCTTAAGTGGAATCTCTAAAGTTAACTGCTGAGTAATTTAGGAATACAAATACCACCACTTACCAATGAGATTTAAATTTCTAAGAGAGGAAGATGCTTTGGAGATTATGCAGAAAAGAAGAAAAAAAGACTAAACTCTTTCAAAAATAAGCAATTAGGATTATTAAATTCATTCTATGGACAAAGGTTTAATGATTAGTTCTCCCTTTATCTTTCTGCTACCAAAGAAAACAGATTTCTCCATGAGAGCACACACTTCTGTTCAGAGAGGATCACTGAACAAAAGGTCTATTATTTAACCTCTTCATGGTATCCTAAAGCACAGCAATGGAAGAGAGCTACATTCTAACAAAAGGGCTTGTCTATGGCTGCAATCTGTGGATATGTAGGAAAGGGATCTTATTATCATCCATGGCTAGGATTGAAATAGTACAGCTTTGCATTTCCTCCTATAGGTTTTTCTTTTTTCTTTTTCATTTTCTTTTTCTTTTTATTTCTTTTTCATTTTCCTTTTCTTTTTCCTTTTCTTTTTCCTTTTCTTTCTCCTTTTCTCTTTCTTTCTCTTTCTCTTTCTCTTTCTCTTTCTCTTTCTCTTTCTCTTTCTCTTTCTCTTTCTCTTTCTCTTTCTCTTTCTCTTTCTCTTTCTCTTTCTCTTTCTCTTTCTCTTTCTCTTTCTCTTTCTCTTTCTCTTTCTTTCTTTTTTTCATCCATCTTCTTCTTCTTTTTGTTCTTTTTCTTTTCTTCTTCTTCTTTTTCAGCTAAATGAAATTAAAGCAAAATAACTTTGCCTGTAGACGTATAAGGAACAACACAGGAAACAACATGAAATCTAGATAGCAGAACGCCCTAACACTCTTGCTTATTTCTTCTAATCTGGGTACATAAATCCTTCATAAAAAAGCCCTTATCAGTTTTAGGCTGTGGAGTTAGAAGCAGAAGTAATTGTCTCAAAGCTGACAAGTTGCCTTTCTTGTTTAACTTTCCTGTACTTTCAGGGGAGAGGGTGATAAGTAGATTCTATCTTGTTCTTTTCGGGTTACCTTAGAAAGAAACTAGGATTAAGACCCTTGGTGAGAAAACCTATTAGAAATTCAGTGTACAGTTTACTTTAGATAATGTGGGAGTTTGGATCGTTCCTCTCATTTCTTCCTGAATCGCTCATAACCAGAAGATAAAATAATACCAACTCAATCAAAAATTTAAAAATACATGATGTACTGAAAATTGTGAATCCTGACATTAGTGCTTATCAGAAATATTTATTTATTTAAATGCAAACAGGTATTTATGAGAAATGGAGAACAATTTTGCTCTTAGTTTGAACATATTAACTATCTTAATAAAAAAGAAATGGTGAAAAAGCTAGATTTCTTCCCCAATAAACTTTAATTTAAATTTATCATCTGTTTGCAGACAGAATAGATTCAAAAAATAGGGTATTATTTTTAGCTAGCTCGTCCAGTCAAATTAAGTCAGTTAATTTACATTTGATATAAAAATTCTAGTTTGGAGTGTGAAAAGGCTTAATGCATCAATTTATTCATTTTTCTTCCCAATTAGAGGAAATGCATTCATTTGCCACCTCTGCCTATTGGATAGAGTCCAGCTAGAAATTTCCTGTTACCAATTGGAAGCCACAGCACAGACTCTGCCACAAACATGAACATCTCCTGAGATCTGAAGGAAAATAGAAGATTATTTTAGGAAGTTAATCCAGGACGGCCTGAAAATAAACTGATAATGAAAGTTAGAATGATTGAGGAGCCTTGTTAGTGTAACCTGAGGTATGAACTGTAAGTGAACTTAGTCTCCGTATGGAGTTTGTAAATAAGCTGACAAGATATTTTGAGATGGTGCTGATAGATCTTTTGGAGCTGAGAATGCTTTCCTTTCCATCTTAAAATCTTTCCTGCTATTTTTTTTTACTGTTGAAATTGTTTTTGTCTCAAAATGGTTCCACTTAATGCTGATCTCAAGACAGCTATTTCCCATCAATATATTCCACATTGTTATTATTATTATCTAAGAAAACAGTGGCCTGGACTGAGTATGCCACTAAAATCTGTGTGCTAAACATGTGCTAAAACTGCTGTTGTAGCTGAGGGTGCTCCCCCACTGTCCTCATCTAGGAGTTTCTACAGCCAACAGGCTGACAAGAAGATGCTCTGAAGAAAAAGGGAAACAGAAGAGGGTCTCCCTTCTTTGCTTTACAATTGATCTGTCCCTGAGGCCCTCATACATTGTCCTGAACGATTTCTGGCTTTGATTCTGTCCTTCCCCTACCTGGGATCCATTGAGCAAGGCCCAGCAACATCCCGACCTGGGGGCTCCCTTTCTGGTCAGGGCTGGGGACTGTGGCTGCACTTGAGGATGGCTGGTCTGTGGCCAACGTGGCACCATCCCCTTTCTGGGACTGTGGGACAGGCTGGTCAGGGAGAGAGGCAACTCCCCACCCAACCCATTGCCAGCTCTCCTAACGCTGGTGCTTTGCTTCTGGGCCTCCACTTACAGGATCCTTGGCAGTCCAGGGGCAAGCAGGCGTGGAATTTCAGATTCTCTTGATGCAGATAGAAATCAAGACTGCCTGTCTTCTTTCACTATCTATTTTACAGCCTACATAGATTCCCATTCAAATACCATTAAACTCAAATATTGAATTACTCAGCGTAAGCAGATTTGTGAAACACAAACTTCATGGCTGATTATATACTTGATTGCACCTGACTTACAGAAAGAATTTAAATCTGTTAGTTCATGTACAAGAGTCCATGTGAAACTGTTTCATAAACCATATCATTTAAAAAAAAGTGTTAACATGTTTTTCTTCCACTTTCCACAAGTAGTAAAGTGAGAAAATAAACAAATGGTTAGCACTATATAGCAAACTTTTAAATAATAATGAGAAAAAGAAAATATTTTTTTGGAAGCATTTATATAACAGCACTGAAAACCATGTAGAGATTATCTGGGAAAAAAAAAAAAAGAAGAAAGAAAAAGAAAAGAAAAGAAAAAAACCCAACAACAAGTGAAGAATGAAGAATGTAAATGGTGTGTTTAAGAAGGGGGAATGTGTTCCTATGAAGAAAAGTACTTGAGCTGTCTCAGTTTCTAAAGGATACATTTGTGTATAAACACAGAAAAAAAAATCCTTCTCTAAAAATCTATGATATAAGAAAGAAGGGCAAATACATCATTTTTCAAAGCTCCTACAGAACTATGTTTGAAAACATTCAAATTAAATAAACTATAACAAGTCCTGTCTTAACATAGCATGCAAAATGAAAAGCTTGTTTATTTGTGCATGTTACAGCTGTGTTTTTAAATTGATTAGAATGGATTAAGTATTTATGTGGGAAACTCATTTATTTATTTATTTGTAATATTTCAGAGGATTGAGTTTAGAAGACACCTACATAAACCAGATTTTGAGTTACAGAGATGTAAATTGTGCACAAGCATCCACAATATTCTTCATCTAAAAAACGAAAAAAAAAAAATCTATGAACCTACATAACAACACCAAATCCTTATTTTACTCTATCTGAATATCTATTGTCACCCAAAAATTGTGAGGTTTGCTGTTATATCCTAGATACTATACATGAAAGGAGATAATACTCAATTTTATTATTCAGTACTCTCCTACAGTTTCTTTTTACTTCTACAACTAGTTGGTTGAATTACTACAAGTGTAATTTATTCTTGACACAGTAACAGTATCATTAAAGTATTTCCTAACAGGTGAATTCACCATTATTGAGCCACAACTTTTCTCAAAACACAAATAGGGCTTAGGTCTGTTAATCCATTTATATTTATTTTGTTCCTCATAAATTATAAAATAATATAAATTATGAATTATGCACACATTTCCTCATATGACAATTCAGCGTATTAAAATGTGGTTCTAATGACCAACACTTAGCAAGAAGTATCCTCTTACAGGCAGGAATTTTCTTTATATGGAGTATCCTAATCTCTAGGAAGTGTTTTGTTTAAAGCAGATGTTATTTTAATGGGAAATAACTTGTTCGCTGACTAAGAGAAAAGATTGCCAGTATTCACTGTTAAAGAGTGTTTGCATTACTCCATCTTTAGTGTTAGAATTACTCCTTTTTTTGTTTTCTAACTGGAAGCCAAAGCAATTACACCATAAGTCGGTATGCAACTCATACCATTACTTTGAAATGGTGCCAACTCTAAAAAGGTGCTATTGAATATGAAGAAGTTTGAATGCTTCTGAGGATCCTCTCCCCATGTCCCCTGACTCTTCAGAAGATCAGGCTCAGAGCTTCACAGCAGAACCTATTGGCCACTCATAAACCTGGGCCACATTCTACTAGGCACTCTCAATTCAGTATAGAGCTAACTGGGTAGTCTCAACAGACTGTTTCTACCACAGCTGTTAAGTTAAACACACTGTTCAGCCAGCACCTCTGAACCAGCAACATCCATAGAATAAACAGAACTCTTCTACAGACAAAAAACAGTTGAACAGAGCTTTGTCAACTGAGTTTACATCACTCACTGAAATGAGATAACAGCCCTTTTGGCAAAAATTGACATTGACTTATGCTTATTTTTGACTATGAGAAATTTTCATGAGCAATTCACATTTTGCCTTAGAAATCTCCCACTCACACACCATGAGAGACATTGGTTCCTTAATCTTTGGATCAGTATATGATGGAGTAAAACTATGTTAGATTCATTCATATTGACTAATTTTCTTCCTGACTATTGTGTTAAAAATGATTTATCCCACAATAATACAATTACTGTTGTAGTGCAAGAAATGGAGTTACTGCCAAAGTATGTTTGGCTTGTGGATTCATGGATAGGATCAAAAAGACCAAAGCTATTCTGTTGGCAGATTACAGCTGCAATACAGTAAGCATGGCATCTGCGCCTCAGCTTTCTCATTCAGGTGAAGAAGTGGCCCCAACATGGAACATCTCAGGCAAGTCAGTGAATAAGTTTATCTTTTGTTTACCCGTATGCAAAATAAGCATAATAATGATTACCCCATGGGGATTTTATCTTGCTTGCCGCACAACATTTTAACACTTTACATAGAAGGCTCTGTAGGCACATATTAAAAAAGACCCTGAGGAAAAGAAATACAAGATGTCAGTGACTGGAATAATACATCTTTTCTTTTTTCTTTTCTTTTCTTTTCTTTTCTTTTCTTTTCTTTTCTTTTCTTTTCTTTTCTTTTCTTTTCTTTTCTTTTCTTTTCTTTTCTTTTCTTTTCTTTTCTTTTCTTTTCTTTTCTTTTCTTTTCTTTTCTTTTCTTTTCTTTTCTTTTCTTTTCTTTTAACCTTGTGGAATTTCTCAGTCTCTGTCTGTATATAGTATATGGAAGGAATGACAGCCTTGAATTAATCATGAATAGGGTCAAGTCTAAGATACCTATAACTTTGCTAGTTGGTGAGAAGGAATATGGTAAGTAAAACTTAATATTATTATTCAGAAACTCAATATCTTCCAGAATCCAGGTAAAATTTCATAAGGGTCAACAGTCAACCTATCAATTAGGAAACTGAAACAACAAATAAATTTAAAATATACCTGGATTCATTCCACAAAAGAAAAAAAAAAAAGAAAAGAAAGGAAAGGTATGGGAATGAGTTTAAAATTTTCTGAGAAATAACTTATTTATGAAGAAGAGATATCCTGAGAACACTTTCTTTAAATTAAGAACAAGTCTGACGAAATCACTTGCTTACTTTACCAAAGTTATATTTTTCAAATGATGTCCTAAGTATTGAGGGATTATATAGATCATACTTTCCTGTCCTATGTAAATGTATATTCTTAGGTTTAAGAACTTATATCAGAAAAATAGATGTGGAAGAATAAATCTTCAGTGGAAAAAAGATATGAATATTTATATATCCATTTAACACAATCAAGTTCTGACAATACTGGACTCCAGTGAAGAGTAAAGTAAAGGGAAGCTTTTCTATTGATTATAGGCTGACAATAATTTCTTGACCTGTTTTCTACTGTAACCAGAATTTACTAGCAAATTCTCTTTGAAAAGCTCCCTACTTTTGCAAGTCACAGTAGTTTCCACTAATTAGATATTAAAAAGGACCAGAGGTTTTTCAGGAGATATTTACGGCAGATAAAGACTGTTGGACCTGTTTAATTGATAATTTCTCTGTGTAGCTGGCTGGTGGAAGAATTTGTTAATTCAGTACAATTGTACAGATATGAAAACTTAGCATGTTGACAAGATGCTAACATAAGAATAGCAATGATAACATCCAGATGTTTTCATCTAGGTGCAAAGTGTAATACTATGAAATGGAAATTGATAGTAGGCATCGTTTGATATGCCCAGTTACTCAGTAAGCTTGAAATACCATATTGCAACATATGCAATGTCTGGTTTGTAAGATCATCCTCCAACTGAAAAAGAACTAACAATGCTGCATCAGCAATGCAAAACAAAAAAAAAATCAATAATGAAGAAATCTATATCTGAAATATTTCTCTTCACAACTTTTATGTTTGTATATCATACTTTCTTTTATAAAGTACTTTCTGTATGCCTTATAATGCTTTTAAAACTTGAAGTTCAGATTTCAACAACTTTCCTCATTAAATAAGCTTAATGGACTCCTCATAGTCTAGTCATGTAAACAAAAAATATAGATTCAGGACTTGTATAAAATGTACTCAAAATTCTTTTTACTCACTAAATAAGTGGAGATGCTCTTATGTTTATGTGCTTGCTGGTACTTAAGTGATGAAGTACATTAGGTATTTATTCTGAAGTTCCTTTCAGGTTCCCCACAGAAGAACTAACTTGATTAGACATGTGAGAGTTTGTTCATAGTAACATATCCATAATATCAATTTACATTATTATGAACTAGGCAACTATCAACAAGTTTGCCATTCATTTAAAAGAAAGGAAAACGATCTCTAATTAATTAACATAAAGTGGCACAAATAAAAATCATTACAGTACGGAACTACAACAACAGAAAAAAAGGTAATAAATGAATAGGATCTTATTTTCAAGCAGACTTTTTACAAGTTTTTTGAATGAGGCTTTTTTTTTTGTTGTTGTTGTCTGAAGAAAGTATGTATTTTCTTGAAATGCTGGGAAATGGGGAAACACAAAAATAACAGATAGGTAGAGAGCAAAAATGAGGAGGCAAGAACAGAGTACAGTAAATGACAAATGGTTGTATTAATGAGAGAGAGATTTCATATGTATAACTGCAAATATATCTTGGTTTCATCAGCTCTCATTTTGGAAGGGTACAAAGTCTAGGCAATGTAAAAGGAATATACTTTATTTTCTGAACACCTAGTTAATGACATGCATGAATCTCAACATTGAAAGAAATCCAAAGTATCATGAAGCTAATTATCTATATCAGAAATTACAGATTATTAAATTACAGCTTAATTATAAATTATGTTTGGACAACTTTCTAATAATTAAATGAATAAATTAAATCTGGATTAAAATTAATAAAAAAAATGTAAATATGACTACTACCATACAAAAATCTTTGTTTCAGAGCCAATAAATTTTTAATTTGAAATTCTACATGCACTGATAACTTTAAGTTTAAATAGCTTAGCTTCTCGCTTGTAATTTGTTCAACTGAATAGCAAAAGAATGATGAGTAGGAAATTGTGAAAAGTATCCCTGGCAAATCTGAGGTCTTCCACATTTTTCTGTCATGGTGAATTTTAAACAATATGCTCTCATCCACCCAGGATGTTTAACTGAATAAGGCAAACAAGCTCAATTAGATCATCAAAATATGTTACCATTTAGAATTTAGGATAACTATTTAGTAGCAAGCATATTTAAACAACCGGGTTGTAGATTATTAATTCAGTAGGAGGGTCAATTATCTTAATAAGGACTGGAGGTGACAGTGTTTTGTGATTTTAATCTGCAATAGGTTATTATGAAATTGCCTGAGGGTGAATGTAATCAATTTGGAACATCTAAGCAACATTTACTTTGTACTAAAACTGACAAACAACTGCAGGAAATTCACCACTGCTGTCAAACAGAACACTAACACAGAGAACAATAAAGGTATTATTCTTCAGAGGTGGGTGAAAGAATGACACTAGGTGTAAGATATCTACAGATGTTTTTGCACGTGTTATCAGAAACTTATATTATTCTGCCTTCAGTTTCTTGAAAAGAAGGAATACAATTTGCCACCTCTGAACCCGCAAATAAATGTCTTAAGTTTTATGGAAAGGTAGAAAAATAATATTTTCCAAATTTAGAACTCAGTATAAAATATCAGCCAGTGCATTCAGAGCAGGCATGGCAATGTACTGTAGAAGTCTTCAGGCATTATTTATTAAACTCCTGTGCTGACTGTCTCTAAGTCCTTATTCTTGCGGATAAATTATGTATTACTGAGCACCACTTAAAGAAGCTGCTGAGAGGTCACTTCTCTGAATTTCTTATATCTGAATTGACATCATTAAAATGCAAGAAAATTTGCACAGCACAAATCTACATCTTTTCACATTTGATGTAAATGGATAATTGACAAAAGTATCTTGATTATATTTGAATGCTCCAACTTTTTGAATAGGGAGGGAAATATATTTTAATATATTGGGCCTTTCAAGAAAGAATTAATATTGTAACTTGACCTTTATGTCTACATTGTTCAAATATATTATAAATTGTTCCGAATATTGACTTACAGAAACCTAAGATCTCAGATTCTTTAATTAGTTTGGCTTATAGCCGTCAAACCATACTGGAATTTCTTGTCATTAAAAGTGCCAGGGAAGAGAGGCATGCCATGAATCCACAAAGATGGGAAAAAAAAAAAAAAAGAAAAAAAAAAGGAGGCTTTTTTCATGTTATTCTTTTATTTTCATCAAGAATATAGATAGATTGGCCTTTTTTTCCTCATCAGCAGAGAATCAATAAATCGAGCAAAGCTGAGAACATTGGCAGAAAGACTAATATCAATGCATTTCCTGTGGTGATCCAGGCCAGCCTCATTTCCAAAAATGCATCTCTGTGGTTGTTTTATAGCTATTAGTGCAGCATGTCTTTAATGAGAAATATTTCATAAACCCTGCCTATGTTCACATAGAGGTGACACATTGTTTATCCCAATAATGAAACAATTAGAATGCTTAGCAAGTATAAGAAGGATATGCTCTAAATATTGTTCAAATCTATAATTCTCTGTTGGATTCCTGCAGACTTTCCAATTTGCAACACATAGTCACAAAAAACATTTCCTTAGGATTATTTTCTCTAAAATCAAGTGTTTCCTTACTTGATCTGGGATGTAAAATGACAGTATTACATTCCTTAGAATAACGAAATAAAATGGAGGTAAAGGTATATCGTGTCACCCTGTCAGCCAGCAGGAGAAAAGTGAAAAACATGGTTCTATAGAATGAAGAAGTCCATTTCTGTAATAAATAGAAACTAATTTCAAGAGAAAACTATTTTTAACCTTACATAAACTCATTCATGGATTTAAGCTAGGACAACAACAACATAGCAAGCCTAAGTGAAAGACCACTCAGAATAAAGCACAATTAAGAGTTCATTGTCACTGAAATAAGTTAAGAGTTGGGCTGAAATACTTGAGCAAATAGATTGGATAATTACAAGAGCATATACAACATTATGAACATGATAGACATTGACTTAGAGATGTAATTGGTAGCAGTGACACTAAGATAATACCAGAGCAATCCTAAGCTTTTCAAATGTTCAGTAACAAACCTGTACCTACACATTCTGGCTATTCCTGCACTGCACTGAGCTGTGTGAATTGGGTCATTTTCATCTCTAGAACTCTTGTATAAACAGCCTTGCCAGTCAAAAGAGGACATATTCACAAATTATCCCTCTAAAAACCTATGAAGAGAGGGTGTTAGAAAGATTTAAGAATTCAAATTAATATGCATGCAGACTGAGTGCATTTGAAGAACCATTTTAATTCCTTTCATTTCCCGTTCCTTCCTCATACAATATAGAATATTATAGAATATAGAATCAAAACTTGGAAGAAATATATAAGTATGGTGTGTGTATAGACAACATAGGTATATAAAAAATCATTGTTAGATTAGTTTGATTACAGTGTTCACATCCCTTGAGAGGATGTGTATGTATGAATCATTAGTGAATAAATCAGTAGCTGTGTAACACAAAACAATGAAGAGAAATAGAAATGAAGAAAAAACAGCATCCTAAACTTCTAAGTTAAAAATGAAAATTCATTGACACAAAGATGTAGAATAAATAGGCATCATCATGTGAATGCCCAACACATAAGAACAGTAGCTGTAAACTGAGAACAAGTGAACAGAAAGACTACATTATGAAAAACATTTTATAAAACACAGAATCACAGAATTGTAGTTGTTGGAGGGGACCTCTAGAGATCATCTAGTCCAATCCCCCTGCCAAAGCAGGCTCAGGTATTTATAGACACGGCAGATCCCCTCTGAATCTTCTTTTCTCAGTGCTGAACACAGCCAGATCATACAGCCTTTCCTCATAAGAGAGGTGATCCAGACCCTTTATCATCTCCATGGCTCTTTGCTGGACATTCACCAGGAGATCCCTGACTTTTTTGTACCAGGAAGCCCAAATCTGGACACAGCACTCCAGGTGAGGCCTGACCAGAGCAGAGTAGAGGGGGAGGATCACCTCCCTTGACCTGCTGGCCATGCTCTTTTCAATGCACCCCAGGATGTCGTTGGCCTTCTTAGCCACCAGAGCACACTGATAGTGAAACCAAGCATACTCTTTTCAAAATTCACCTCAAAAGTGTAAACGCAGTTGGGAATTTGTGGTGCATATAAAAACAAAAACAAAAAAAAAAAACAAAAAACCCTGAATCATAAACCAAAAAGCTTATTGTTAAAAATCAGTACGTCTAAAATCTAATATCTGAGTTGTAATACAAGAGATAAAGCAAATAAAGAAATCAGTGAGAATGTGGCAAAGTAGTTAAAATTAGCAATTACTGCCATTGAGCTGTAAACCGGAAAGGAGAAAAGAAAATGAAGGATCTGTATTGGGCACACTATTAAGAAATAATTGGGAGTTACTTTTGTAAGGAAAAGCTAAGAATTAGCCTGAAAGTCATACAGATCAAATACAATCAAGTAGAGGATTTTCAGATTGTTCTCTCTTAATTTTGGACAATTAGCCTTCTTCTTCGCGACCTTTCAATATCTCCTTCCCCTTTTATTTCTGAACAGCTTTCCAGATGGTCTCTGATCCAAAACATTTCTTCAGTAGTTAAAAAAGTTTACAGTGGTCTCTCTCTCTCTTTACCAAAACACAGTGAAATAAGTTCTCATGTTTTATATAATTTAGAGAAACTAAACTAAACGAAGGTCTGCATTGTAAATACTATAGTAGTTTATGTTCATATCACCCAAAGATTCACAAATTACATTCAATTAAAAAACCCTAAGAACAACAATCCTACTATGAAAACATCAGGACTAAAAAAAACCTAGTCATTTCATTTTAAAGATCCACTTTCACACCTTGAAGCTAAATCTGTAATATTTGTAGGATTAAAAATTATGTAATACTGAAGAGAGACTGACAAACTAATTTTTGCCTGAAAATTCTTTACCTGCAATTTCTGCAAAGAGTAAGTGAAACTACACATACAGTAAGTGATTAAACAAGAATTCTTTTCTGTTTTTCAGTTTGTTTGACATTTTTGCACTTGGCAGTACATTATGTATTGACAAAGCAACTGTTTCCAATGTGTGCTCAGTTTGTTTGTCAGTTCATCTTTTGCAGACGTGACTCTTACATACAGCAACAGAGAAACAAAATCTGAAACCCCCAGAAACATGTGACAGCAAACCCATAGAAGTTGAAGAGCTATGGAAGTCTAGATATGAAGTACTTAGATTTTGAAAGTATTCAGATTTCAGTTGTTTTGTTTTGTTTCATCTTTTCCTTACAAACTACTTGTATTATATATCCACTCAGAACTTTAAAAAACATTAAATATAAACTTGTTTGGTTGTTTACTGAGTAAAAGCAGATTTTCACTGAAAAATACTAACTCAGAAAAATTACGAAAAGAGGTTCAACAATCTTGTGGTAACGGGCAAGCAAGTAGTTCCATCAGCCTCCTTCTGTCACACCAGTTGAGTGGAGAAAGGAGGGCTCAGCTTAGCAGTGCCAATTAAGTGACTTTAATGGCTACCAGAATTTCAAGCTCTGTTTTTAAGTGATCTTGTACCAGAGCCTGAGATTTCAAGGTTTCCCTAAGTAATCTTAAAGCAATTAGAACAATTCAGTACTGCAGACTGTTCTAGTACTGGGGATCCTTGATATTCTATTGTACTATGTAGTATATAGATCATATAGTACTACATGAAACCTTGAGTTTCCTGAGAAACCTTAGAGCCCTCTGTATTTCTTTTTCTTGATTTTTTTTTTTTTGCTCCAAAAATATAGTATTTAATGATTAAGAATTTTTTTTGCACTTTCATTTTACTGAGTATTACATTCGAACTATAAATACATAGTTTTAAAAGCAAAAGGAATTTCCAAGGAATAGTTAATCTGACCTTTTCCCATATCAAGTTGGAATAATTTCTCATTCATAGTATAAACTATATGTTAAGAAAATTATACTATGGACAGATGGTAAGAAATCTTAAAAGCAGAAAACAGAATGTTACAAAAATATGCACTTTTTCATCTTTTTGATTGTGACATACTGCCAATGTAAATGTTCTGACCGTGGAGAGTCTTTCACATGAGGTTAGGTTTTCTGAGTTGTCCCATTGACAGCTGTGAAAGTGCTCATGGCATATCTACATCTACCAGGATAGAATCATGAAATAGTCTGAAAAGTACCTCAAAAATGCAGTCTGGCACATTACCTCAGACAAGGTCAATTTTATCTTTGTCATTCCTGGCTGACGTTTATCTAACCTATTAATGAATGTGTCCCATGATGGCAGCTGTGATTTCCCCCCAACAATTTATTCTATTACATTCAATATCTTTATCATCACAATGTTCTTCACAATATCTAATCTAATTTCTCTTTTTTTTTGCTACCCGGTCCAATTAAATTCTTATTTTATTCACTATGGATATGTTGAGCAAGTTATTCTATTCCTCTTTGCAAAAGGGTTTTGTATACCAGAAGTTTTGTAAATATTCATTAAGGACTGGGAACAAAGTTGAATTTCTTTATCTGTAATCAGCAAGAGCTGATAAAGTAAGTAAGATTTAGGAAAAAAAAAACAAAAAAACCCCACAAAATAAACAAACAAAAAAAAAACAAACAAACAAACCCTGAAACCTCATCAGAACAGTAGTTGTAAGTAAAATATAGGAAGAAATGTTGACAGATATATGACACTAAGGAATGTGGTTATTGACAGGACTTGGTAGGTCAGGTTGATGGAAGGACTTGTTTGTCTTTAAGGTCTTTTCAAACATAGATGAATCTATCAATCTATGATAGGAGGACCTATGATAGCAATAGAGGATCCTTGACCAAGGATTTCCTGCTCTGAATGTTGTCATGCAAAGAGAGAAGAAAATGATGTGATGATATTTATTTTTCACTTTTAATGCTAATATTACCACAAGCTTGGGCCTCAAAACATTTAATAGTGTCACTTCTTCTGTCAAAAATTACTTTCAGCATAATTTTTTTGACTAGCCATATTGCAAAGATTTGTAAGATAATGTTCACCAACCCCTGAAATTCTTTCCAAACTTCTTCTAGCAACATAACAAGTAAATTTGTTAAATTTTTGGGTGGAAATTTCACCACGTATTTTAAATACCGACTCTAACACATACTTGAACTTTAGCAATTTGAGCTATTTTTGAAAACTGCCTTGGAATATTCAGTTTATGCCTCTGCTTACAGCTGTCTTTTTAGCTACTTTTTCATGAACAGAGTCAATGCCACATCTGCTAGATGACCTACAGTGATATATATTTCATGCAGGGATACATTAAGAGCACATGTGCTTGAGATGAGAAAAACTAGACATAAGGAAATGCAACATGAATGTGCAGGTAGGGATTCCAGTGAGATAAGAAAATTGCAGAAATAAAATAAAATAAAATAAAATAATAATTAAAATAAATAAAACAAGAAAAAAAAAAAAAAACAGAAAGAAACATTCTGTCCTTTTCCCATTACTTTAGTCCATCTGGCTGTGGTTTTCAACACTTGATCAATTTAATAAGACTAATAATAAATTGATAATAACTAAATATAAAATGAAGTTTTGATAAATTTTATACCTAGAGCTGGTTCTAAGCATATTCTTAAGAATCACATTTATAAATTTAAGAATAAAATTGAATTAGAAATAAGGCACTGTAACAGACATAGTTTTTTTAGGCACTTGTTGTATGACAAACTGTCAGTCCTTGCTTCAGTGCCAGCAGAATTTCATCCAGAGGGCACTTAGAACGTCTAGGTTAGAATAGCACAAATTTACTTTTTCATTTTAATTTTCCATGTTCTGTAACACATGTAATGCATAAGTGATGCTTGCCTAAGACTGTCCCTGCTGAGCTCAGAACACTCTTGCTAATATCTGCAATGTTTGACACAGCACATGCAGAATATGTGCACATTGAGTCAACAGTAGTATTTAGACAAGCTCCCTCATGCTTTATTTTCCTTTTTTTTTCATAATTTAAAAAGCTGAACATCAAACTAGAAAAACCGAGGAACTGACTTATTGCAAATTAACTTACATGATTTATAAAGGCCTGTAACAGAATTCTTACCATATATTTCCTTTTTTTACAGAAAGGAGATAAACCAGCTTGTCATTCCATTACTAAAAAGACAGTGATCCGAAGTCCCCTTGCCATAACACTATCATCATCAAGTCAAACGTCTCAGAATCACTATAAGCAGGTTTTATGTCAAAATTGAGTTCACTGGCCAAAGAGATTTGGAGAATGGATAGCAGAAGAAACCAAGACAGCCATTAGTAGTATTAACCTTTCAACGTTTTAAACCACAAACTGAGTCATCATATAGATCTTTATTTTTAGTGACTGTCACTAGTGATAGATCAGTCTTATAAGCACTGAACAAGCTTTTTTTTTTTACACATTTGAGTTCTTCTTACCAGTCCTTATAGGCATTGGAGAAAAGTTTTAAAAGTCATATTTGATTTGTATTTTACTTGAAATGGAAATAAGCAGCCCACAGAGGCTTAATTATTTAGTATGTGGTTTGACACATTAGGACATGTGACTTAGTTGTAAAAAATACCCTCTTTGGAACTGAAAAGGTTACCAAGTCTTAAAATTCAGCTATTCCAATAGTTGTTCTATGGCAAAAAGCTTTTTTGTTTTTTTCTGGACATTGTTTATTATGAGTCAATTCCAAGTTTTGTGTTGTGGCTGGACACCCTTTATTATTTTTAGTGCATAATTAACACCAAATAAAAAAAAGAACGTGAAATTGTGAATTTTCCAGTCATTGAATTACTTTTTAATGAAATATTGCAGTATATTTTTAATGCTGTATATTGCTTCAAACGATAATATTAATGTAACCTGGCAACAGGTTACTAACTTATTTAGAAAAGAAAACCAGTTGTTTGCCAAATAGATGACTACAGCTAAATTAGATCCCAGTCAGATTCCCCTGTCAAACAACAGAACCTGTAGAAAGAAGAATTGCTCTAATTGCTTCTAGTAATTAGAAAAGAACACAAGTAGTTAAGAGAAAATTGCTAGGGAGGGAAACAATTTAACGAAGAGAGGATAGTGTGTCAGAAGCAGAGTCAGAAAAAGAGCAAAACCAAAACAGCACGAAAGCAATGTGGAATGCTGTCTTTCCAGACGCTGTAGTCAGTAGGTTGAGTTGGGGGCAGGTCTCCCACGTGAGAATGCGATGGAAGCTTTACAAACAGCACAAAGGTGACTTTGTAGTCTGTGGGAGATGTATCACAGGATACTTAGCTGCAGCACTCACAGCAGAACCTCCTGTAAGCTTTGCCATAGTTCAGAAGAGAGGTCGGGCTGAAGGAACCTTTTGCCCTGCTATTCTATCCTGAGAACAAGGGTTTAGTGCTAAACACTACAAGCAGTAGAAACAGGTCTGGATGCCAGGGGAATTTAAATGAACCTGAGGAAAGCTGAAATCTGTGCTCCATAAATCACAGCACAAAGGTTATAAAGAATAACTCCAATCATTCTTTCCCCAATCCCAAACCTATTCACCAAGTAATAAAGAACAGCAACTCCTTCCTAAAAACAAATTTTGCCTTTATTATTTTTTTAAACACAATTACCTACTTAGTGGATAAAATAAATGCAATATATACATTTATAATCTAGAAAAGTGTTTGACACAATACCTTTCAAAATTGCATGAAAATGATTTCCCAGTGTCTTGCAGAAGATCACTGTCACGTGGCTTGAAAGATGACTATAAAATAAAGGCTCAAAGTATTAAATTTGGAGTGTGTGGTGGAATATTTAATAGCATTCTGTGAAGATTTGTACAGTTTAATGTCTTTATTAATAATGTGGATGTGGAAGTAAAATATGTTAATAAAATTTGCAGGTAAAAGTAAATTAGAACTTGAGGTGAACACCAGAGAGCAAAAAGGAATAATAGAAATTGGACCAAGTGAGATTAAGGAATCAGACAGAAAATTACAAAATGAGATTCAAATAGGAAAAATACAAACTAATATGTTTGAGGAAAATAAGATAAAGTACAGCTATTCAAATAATCTGAGAAGCTAGGATGAAGTGTAATGCTGGAAGAAGACCTCAGAGTAATAGTTTATTGAAAACTGAGGAAAAGCTTGCTGTGAGGCATGATTCAGATCATTTTACCTCCGTTCAAGGCTTTTTTCTTCAATTGATGAAGAAACTGTAACAGCTCTGGCTTTGGTACCTCAGCCAACAGTTTCATTGGACTCAGCAACTTAGGTCATACTGTGTTTATACCATGGTGATCATATCACTATGATTGTATAACATGGATTATACCAATTGCAATAGAGTATATTCAATTCAGATCTCATCTGAGCCTGTTCCCTGAAAAACAAAATTGTCTACATGTAATTTTTCTAAGATCAGAAGGAAATGCTGCTTTTGGGAATTTACTGAAAGCCATAAGAATGTGTGACTAAACCTATAGCACACAGGATAATGTTAGGAAAATACTCTTTCTTCCTGGAAAAATGCGTAGTCAGTCTCTTCAAGAGCTAGCAAGCATTTAGTCTAGTGAAGTATTTGGAGAATAGTTGCTTTAACAATTTTCACTTCTTTTTCTTCCTCCTTCCCTTTAAATTAGTGTCAATTCGTATTGTCCCTCCCACACCTAAATTAATAATTCTGAATCAGAACCACGTTTGATCATTAGAACTTGTAAAAGGCCTTTGGATGCTCTAGGCATCGTCTCCTTGAGATTATTACATGAGTCTTTCACTTACTCACCTTCTGGTTATTCAATTTGTTTGAAGATGGCTGCAATTAAGCCTCTCCCAAGAAAGGGATTCCCCTAATGAGGCACAATTTGTGGCTCAGCACTCCCAGCTTGCACTCTGTGATTCTGGAGTGGCTGCATTGCACTAGCTGTAGGGAGGGCAGCTGCTGAGCATCTGATCTGTATTTGTCCCACTGCTCACCATCTCTCTTTGCCTCCATGAACTTCACATTCCCAATGATACTGTCTGGAGTTGGCCATGTATAGAGGTTTATTTTTGTTGCTCACTGCAAGGAAGATTATAAGGGGGAGAGGAGTGCTTTATGGATCACCAGTCCTATGCATTCTTTTGTCCACTGCATTCAAAGGATACTGGGAAACTGTTGTAATGACTGTTTTAAAATTTTGAAATGACTGAATTAATTCCCATTAATCTATTATCTTCTTTCAAATATTTTTTTCTTTTTTAATGTGACCTGACACCTAGAAATTTATTTTTCTTATGTTGTTTATTTCTTTTGACATTGGCATTGTTACCATAAAAGATTATGATGATGAAACAGTTCAGGGATAGAACATGTTTAGAAGGCACTTGATTTATAATATTAAATTAATAGGAAATGATCAGTAACAATAGCAATGTTAGAGCAATATGTAATAAAGAAAGTGGAAATCCACATTAAAATCAAAGTTCAAGCTCCTCTGTTAAAGATGTGATTGCACATGAACTCAGACTTTACTTTCAAAGGAATGAATACGCAAAATACCATGACAGAATGCACTAACCTTAATTTCTCCTCATTTTATTGTTTCTTACCACTTTTAAGATAATTTGATATTATTAAACCTTAAATACTTAGGTCTGAAAAGTAATTAATTGTTTGTTTGTCCTCTGAAGACAAAATCCCTGAGAATGTGAAGGCAACATAAAATTTGGAAGTATACGATAAGTCTAATGCTATTGCATTTTTACTGTCCATGATGTAAGACATAGAATTTTAGAAGTAGAATGAAATGGATTTGATAGAGGTAGCAGCAAGAATCCTATCAGAGTAACTGCCCTCCTCAGCAAGTCCCTTCAGTTTAGGTAGTCAAGACTTGGAGGGAGGATTATGTATGTGAAAGAGGAAGAATGTTCTACACTGCAAAAGGGTGAAAAGAGAGATCCAAGAAATACTAATGAAAGTATTATAAATGCCAAGAAAGTCAAATGTGGATGAGATCCTTGCCATAAACAGAGTATTAACTGGAAATCTGTACTATAAATTGTCAGAGGATTTAAAATCAATATAATAAAGATAAGAAAAAATACACCAACATTAAGCAGGAAAATTAACATATTTAATGGTCCATGTCAAATAGATAATAGCATTTTTTAAAGTCACCAGGAACGAGATGATCTTTAAGACCTGTAACTGGATTATTTTCCAACCTAAGCCATTCTATGCTTCTATGAAGGTTGTAGTTCCCCATCTTCTACTTTGTAATTGTTGAAAATTATTTCTATAGCATTTGGGCTTACAAAGGAGGAAAACATACACAGAAGATGTGATTCTGTCTTCCCAAATTCTTCACACAGGCAGAGCAGTAAATCAGGCTGTAAATTCTCCTATTGATTCAACGAGATTATAGACTCCAGCTTAAGGACAACAGTAGACAACAGTAGACAGTTATGCTTCACCCAAACCCCTCAAATTACAAAATTCGCTTTATGACAAGAAGATTCATTCACTATAAGATTAACATTCTTTCTTCTACACAGCATCAAACTATGAAAATTGTTATTTATCAGCCTTAGAAGATTTTCTTTCCCTCAGTTGTCTGTTGACATATCTCCCATACATCCTGTTAGTTGTCTAACATTTTCCCACTTAACCTTTAGATTATACAATTTTTTTAAATGTTGTAAAGATTCAGATAAATAATATACCCAAACCTAAGATACAGATTATCTTTGCTTTACTGAAGAGATCAGTTTTTCACTTATGAAGATCATTAATCATAAAACATTTCCTTTATGTGTTGTGATATTTTTTCACAGTATCTTTTCATAAAAAAAGTTTGTCACTTTACCACTAACAAATATGCTTGAAGTCCAAAATCAATGAAACAATCACTTCCTTATCCTTTTTGTTCAAAAGCATAGCTAAAGCTGATGCAATCTCATGTATGAAGGATACTCTGAAAGTAATGCCTCCTATTTTATTATGCTGGCCCACAATGTCAGAGGCAAATGTTAGTAGTATGGTGGTAGAGACTGAACCTTCCTCCCAACATTTCATTACAGTTTGTTCCTATGTGACGGATAGCAACTGAGATGCAGTCTGGCAAATTGGTGTCTGACATGGAAGTGCATATGAAGCAAAGGTGTGTCATTGAATTCCTCCATGTGAAAAAAATATCACCCATTCACTTGTTGAATATTTATGTGTCAACAGTTTACTGGGCTGGATCGGACAGGTTCTGCGACAATTGGTGTGGGGGACCTGCAGACCCATGCCCCAGGAAAGGGGAAAGGGGAAAGGAAAAAGGGAGATGGGCCAAGAAACAAAACAGCGGCAACGATCTGAGGAGGAAAGGTAATTTACTAAATAAGATATCAGAAAGCAAAATAACACAATATAATACAATATAATTGAAATTGAAGCTAATGAATCAAATAAAATGAGCAAGAGAGTGTCCGATAAACTGAAGGCCTTACACTAATGCTGAAGGCGAGACTGCAGCGAGCACTCACTGCTGAGTTGATCCCAAAGGAAAGAGAGTGTCCTGTGATCATTTTTATCTTTTCCCTCTGAGTGGAAATAACGTAAAAAGGCAAAACATCGCAAAGACCTCTGGGGAATGTAGTTCTTCTTCTCTCCTGAAACAGGTATACCCAGAATTATCAGTGATCCATGGAGCTGGAGTATTAACTCTTTAACTCTTAATGCACTACATGATGTTACGATGTGGAATACCAATGCCAAAAATCATAAAACCATGACATTATGGAGACCAAACAGTGGATGAGAGCTGTGAGACAGTGAGTAGTTTATTTCAGCAGTGAGGACAGCGACAGTGGTCATCTCCACTGGTGCAGATTTTTACAAGACCAGCATGCAGGCACTTGTTCATTACTGGCAGAAACACCTAGCTAATAGTTGTGACTGTGTTGAAAAAAGAGTGTTTAGTATCTAACAACTTGCTCTTTCAGTAGTGTTATTTTTGTCTTTGTACTTGTTGTAGTTTCTACTGAAAGAAATAGAAGGTATTACTTTTAGACTGACCTTCATAAATATTATATTCCCTGTATGTTTGTTTTTCCTTCATCAAGAGGAGTTTTTGTACTCTGTCTGCTTATCATGAACCTTCATGATCCAATGTTTTTAGAAACTGAAAACATGAATACATGAAAAATATGATAAAGTGAGAAATATGTCAACCAGAGCCTGATGTTAATAATAATGATTTGGGTAATATTTCCTGTATGGATTTTCATCCTTTAGTAATGATATTTTAAGCTTTCTGATTGTTTAGTAGAGGAGCTAAAGAAACTGTGAAATTATCTTGATTTCAATGTCAGGTGACACAGACTTACTGCGAATCAGAATAATTTTTCAACACAAAGACCAGTGGGAGAATATCCACTTTTTTCAGTTGAAGTCCAAATTAATATGGAAGATTAAGTACTAGTTAGTCTCACGGTTCCAGTAAACTCATGTCTTCTAAGAATTATTTTTGTATATGCATAGTTATTTCTTAATCAACATTATATTGTCCATGGTTTCTAAGGAAATCAGCACGATATTTCCGAAGGTAGAATGTTCACCTAGTTTCTAAGCTTGGGACTAATGTTTATTCGATTTGATGACACTAGGGAGTTGTCACCCTCTACTTCCACCTTCTGAGGTTTGCCTCAGTGTGTGAAAAATAATGGATATGACTGCAATATGCAGATTGTAGTAAAAAAATCTCACCTGTATATGCTGTTTTAATTTTAATGAAAAAGGAACAGATGATACAGTATTATAGTGAGCACAAATAAACCCTCAAATATTTTACTTTATTAAAACCTGAAGCTAATAAAATATTTTTCAAAGAAGAAAAATATATCTCTAACAAAAGCTCTTTTAGAACTTAAGAGCAGAAAATTGAGATTACCAAAAAGTGATCTTTCTAAAATTAGCAGTTTATATGGGGGATTATTTTCTAAGACAAATTTGATGTAGGTTACTTCCTGATTGAATTATTGATTCATTCATTTATTCAGCTTATAACAATATTTCATTGAGTAGCGAGAAAATGCATCTGAAGACCTGCTGTGGTCCATAACTATTTTCAGATAAGATAGATAGAAGTCTGACTCAAAGTTTTTAAAGCAACCTGTACAGATATACTAGCACTGAAAAGATCTAAAGATCTAAAAATCTAAAACCATTTTTGCAACAGGAGTTTAAACAAACTTCCTTCCACTTTTCACTTCCCAGATTCTTCTATATAGACTATACTGGTCTAAATAGATGGCCCCTGAAAGTCTTTGCATGAAAACAGTAAGATAAAACCTTCTTTATCATAGTATACAGCTACTGTGATGTTATAAATAGGACCTTAACCTCTCCAACTTCTGCATCAAAAACAGAAAAATGTTCTTTATTCTGCTTTTTCACTCATCATCTGCTGCTGCATCCTGTGGGTAAAAAACACAGCACTGAGGTAGTTCTTCCCTAGTTATGCAGCAAAGACTTGAATAGGTTACCTATGAGACAATACAGTGAAACCTTCTCTTTATACCCCAGAACAATAACATCTCTCTTTTCTAGTTTCTTGGACACTAGCTATGAGTCTTGGGTTATTCCTCAAGTTAACAAGTTTATCTGTCTCATTGTAATGTTTTGATTTTAATCGTCATTTGTTACCCTCTAAGGAAAAAGATGACTATGAATTAATTCTTTGCAGTGTGAAAGAGGAAATCATTCCAGATTTTTGTGAGAGCTAAAATGTAGGACATTTGACCAGGCCTGATGAACAAAGAAACAATATCCACAACTCTGAAGGAGATTACCTTGACTCTGCTTTCCATTTTCTTTGAATATACAATGATTTCATTCAATGCAGATGAATTTGATTGTGGGTGTCAGTAGCACAGGCAAGTCAGAATTGTTTTGGATTTTTGAATTTTTTCTATGACTTCATGAAACTTTTTCACAGCATCAAACTTATAAGATATCATTTTATTTGGATAAAGAAAGAAGCTTAAATTTCATCCACAAAAGGATCAGCACCTACAAAGACATGTGATTCTTAATTAATGTTTCAGTCAGAAATCAACATTAAATATGCATAAGAAAAAAAAAATATAAATGTACATGGGTAGAAACCCATAGATATATACAGACAAAGAGAATTCTACTATGAGAGTCGTTAATATTGCTTAAAGCACTACCTTTGATTCTCTCTCTAGTGTATAGCTCTTATGAATGGAAGGTAAAAGCAGCTTGCAAATTTTTCTGCTAGCACCAGAGCCTGAAACAGTTGCTAAGACAAGGATGTAGCAGTAGAATCTCTATTCTCTTAACATTTTCTCATGTCATTTCCATCCTTTCCTCCTAGTAAGTTAGCTGCAGAGGAGAAAAAGAATGTGAGAAAAATCAGTTTTACATTGTGAGAAGCTTGTCCAAGCCACTTAAATTGGCTCTGAGTAGCACTGCTCCAGAACCAGAATGGAGGGAGAACACAGTGATAGCAAATTCAGGGAAAAATGTGTTATTCACTTGCCACCACCTTTCCTTATCTACCTGGTCAAAAATTTGTCTTTCCTTAGTTATAACAGAAGATATACTGAATTAATAGACATCTCATTTAATTGTCTGAGACATGTTAATAAAGATCCTCTGTGATCTATTCAGGAGAAATCGTGGAATATTTCCTCATCTTTTCAAGCTATTGGAAACTGACAAGCAGCATCTAGTCTAGCTTATTCCTTACCTGCTATTCCCTTCCTAAGAAAGGAATGTCTCTGCTCACTGGTCAAATAATCAGGAGCTTAATTCTCATGCCAACTTGTTCATATTTTTTTCTGAGTCAGTTGCTA
Source organism: Callipepla californica brunnescens (assembly GCA_023055505.1). Taxonomy (NCBI): domain Eukaryota; kingdom Metazoa; phylum Chordata; class Aves; order Galliformes; family Odontophoridae; genus Callipepla; species Callipepla californica. Next base: position 77,984 of record JALIRH010000084.1, on the reverse strand, counting down.
ATCAGACTAGGAGAAGTACAAATGTCCACCCTACAGTGCTCACTGTACCTTTGCTGTAGGTAATAGTTAAGGAAATATTCTATGATTGTGTATGACATTTGAGGAGGGAGAGGAGAGATCCATCATGCTTCTTTTGTCCTTACCTCTAGAGAAATTTTGTTGGTGAATTCAAAAACCCACATACAAATCGTCCAGTATGCTCTTGTCCATTATTTTTGTCTGCAACCATTTTCTTTTTTTCTCAAGGCCAATATTATATTTTGTTTAGTTTTTAAAAATACATTATTCATTTTAAACAGGAGTTTAAAAGAGTATTAATCAGTCTAATGTTTTTCTCTCTCCGTAAATTTTCCCTTCTTGTTTGGCAAATAATATTTTGCTGATGGATCTCTACTCCTAATTTGTTGTGATTCTTCTCTCTTTAATACTCTGTTTACAACAGTTACCATAACTCAGTCTAGCCAAAGGTTGAGGCATGAAAAAATTGTCCATCTCCTATTACAATAAGTACAAATCAGAGAGTAATATAACTTCAGCTCCAACATGGAAGTATTATTTCAAAGTGAATGGCAATAATGATCTCTAAATTACATGGGCCAATTTTCTTCTGACTTTTATGTTTTCCAGTAAATCAGCAGTACATTTCTGAAGGCTATAAAGTTGCATTGACCTTTAATTAAGCAGGTAACCACAGAATCAGCTTCTGCTTTTAATACCTTCAGACAGAAAAAAAAGACAGATTCCCCTTGATTATAGTTTAGTTCACCTTGATATCCGCAGGAAGGCAAGGCAGTCGTCCAGACATAGCTTCTGAGGCAATTCAGCATGCTAACCACAGTACCCACTTCCTCAATCCCTTGGGCAATAAACAGCTGCTGTCTCTTTAGTACACAAAAGAAGCAAGGGCTGGGAGCTTCCAGTGGTCAGGAAGAGGCATGGTGCCTTCCTGTCTTCTCTGGGGAAGCTTTCAGTTATAAGGAAGCATGTAGTATCATTGAGTTTGTGTAGACACTCTGTGTACTACAGGTGGTACAGTTTTTGCGTGTAAAATCTCCTCTTTATCCTCTTCCCCAACAAAATAAATACACATCATAGCAGTTATAAAGTTATAACCGAGGACTGAATTTAATAAATGTTCCTATAGCCATCAAGAACTTTGGACATTCAGTTTTGAGCCTCTGATAGTATACTTTTAAACCTCCCATTTACTGTCACTTTCGCTGGTTGCTTTTCCTCATTTAAACTTTATTTTTTTTAGGCATTATTCAAGTTATTCCAGCATTAATGTGATTTTGTGGTTATAATTTTCACTGTGGTTGTAATTTTCTAAGATTTATTAATATACTGATTATGTGAATTGCATTGTTTTAAAGGTTTTGGCCTGTGCTGAAGCTTTGGGTATGATTTTGTGCATGGGAGGGGAATAGAAAAAATTGTATACAAAATGCACAGAAACTGTAACTTCCCAACTAGAGGTCTGGCTTTTGGTAAAATGGTGTTTGTCCATAGGACTTTGTCACTGAGCATTTCAAAAGTTTCTGATGATACTGGATGTTTAGCTTTCCCTCTTTAGTTTCCCTCTTACATCTGAATTCCTTTCACAGAAATTACCCAAGAGGTAATTTGATCATTGTTTTTCCTTGTTAACTGCTCTGTTTTGGTTTTAACAGCTCTCTATTTTGAATCACTAAGCATCAGCACTGTTATCAACACAGTCTGTGCTATGACTGGACAATGTCCAGATGAAATGAAAACAGACCTTAGTATGATCATTGGTTAACATATATATTGACATCAATAAAGGCTAAAAAGGATGACTATTTTCTCTGTGACAGAAAAAAATACAAGACAGAAGGTGCAATATGTATTTGGGTCAGTGACTGCATCAACGAATGCATGATGAACTTTCAAAAGAAGCAGAAGGTAGTTTAGGTTAGGCTCAAAAGAGGTAAGGAACAAAAAGAGGTCTATTTTTTTTGACCTTGTGACAGGGTGACAAAAAACCCCAGTGATGTACTAGGAAATTCCTCAGGAGATCTGTTTTGACTTGAAAGAAAGACCTTTCAAAATGAAATGGTTTTAAAAAGAATTTAAAAGGAATTTATAACCAGAAGCCAGACTTCTTCCTGAGATTACATGTCAAAAGATATTTACAGTATGTTGTGGTCAAGCTCATGGATAGTAGTAAAAAATTCAGATTGGTACCATGAAGGTATCATCTTAACTGTATAACCATAGATTTATTTTTTCCTAAAACATTTTGTAATGTTAAAATTGTATTTAATCAGAGAGGACATTTCCTGTGATATGTAAAGAAATTGAAAGCAATGATAAGTTAAAAGAGCCTCAGCTTGAGTTGCCAGAAAGCAATTTGGTTATTTTTGTAGTGCTGATGTATTGCCAAGGTCACAAACAAGACTGATTTACACAGGAAATATGAGTTAGAAAGGCTATTTAAGTGAGCCATAAATACTTTGCTTAGATGTGCCTAGATGGATTTACTTCTTCCATGAGCTGCACTGAAAATTATGATTTACCAGTAATCTTCTTGCACAATTCAGTGATAGAGTATTTGATAACTTTTCTTGAAAGGAAATAATTCTCCCCATACTGTGTATATTAAATTGATATGCAGAGTAGAATTCAAAATCAAGAGAGACAACCTGGAAATCCAAAAGGAACTCATCTGTTAAAGAACTCCTAGCATCACAAAACCCTGATCTGAAATGGTTAAGGAAAACTTTTACGTGCCTTTGTGTAAATGAGAATGTCTGCCAAGACTTGGAGAAACAAGGGTGTATCACTTACATACTGGAAAAGAAAACTAAACTACCAGAGCCAGTAAGCTTTTCTACCAACAGCGCTCTTCCAAGAGCCTTTTCTCAGGATTATCTCTTCACTATTGGAAAGGGTATTTCACTACAGTCTAGCTAAATTCTGCCGTTAAATTAGCCTGACAGTTTGTGCTTTTTCCTAGGATTCAGTCAGAATGTACATTCAAGGCAGAAAATGATCAGCATTTGTTTCAGAAACTTTGGTATGAAAAGATTTCCAGAGTGGAAGCAATTTGCTTGAAGATGTAACTTGGGTCCCACAGCTATGCAGATTGAAATCAGTGGTGGCTGGGTTACACGGCTGATCTCAGCAGGGTAACAAAGCTCAAACTCTCAGCTTGAATGGTTACCTCTGCTTCAAGTGTGATACACTTATTTTTCAAAGCATCTCCCAAGCCTGGGGCAGGGGATGTGTTCCTGTGAAGAGGCTGCAGCCAGTCTAGCTCAGAAAAAAAACATGATCACCTGACAACAGCAACCTTTTGTCTCCCCAGGCTTTCGAAAATGCCCTAGGAAGAGAAATTATCCCACAGGTGACAAAAAAAGAGAAACATACAGCTCTTTATCAAAGTATTTAAAAGATATTCAGTCCCATGGACTTCAGAAATAAGGTAACTGATGAATTACAGGCTCATGCTAGGAGGGGAGGAGAGAAACCAGGCAAATGAACAAGGCAGAAATTATGATCTCTCTGTGGCAAGTAACTTTCACATGAATAATGCAAAAATAAACATATTGAGGTGGAGGAAGATTTGTGATAAATTGAAAATTTATGGTAAACAAAAAACAAACCCTTTCAAACCAACAAGCTAACTAATCCACACATTGCTCATAGGCTCAGTTACTTTTAACCCCAGAACTCTGTGTTAGTCTTTTCTTTATAGAACTGCTACCTGGCTTTACCTTCAAGTAATTCTTAACCTGCTTGGCACACCTGCAGTGGTATCCAGAGCTTTACTTGAAATTACACAAACAGCATCAGAGAGAACTCAGCAGGAAGTCCACCTAGAGTCTCTAATATGGAAACAATATTAAGGAGTAGAAAGCACACAAAAGTCTTAAACTCATTATGGATACAAGAAACTATTACTGTAAGATCATTCTAACACACCTAACAATCAGTAATCAAATGGGGAGTTTTAAATTCATATTCCTGGCTTGCAGGACTTTATCATGCCATATAAGCCACTAATAATATAGTTGTTCAGTGACTAATAGCTACCCACAGCCACTATTCTGCCTATTTTCTTACTTGATGTATCTTAAATCTTTTGCCATATGGACACTAAAACTCTCCTTAATCTCAACCTCCTTGAGCTCAGGAAAGTTTTGTTGTTGACTCCAAAAAAGCTGCATTTCCCAAGCTGCTCTTCTTCCCTTTCTTTTTTTTATTTCAGGAACACAAGTCAAACATACCAAAGCCTGTGAAGTGCAAATAATTTTATAGTATACCAATTCTAATGAGAACTCATGCTTCATACTATTTATACCAGCCTTCCTTTCTAGCTAAGAGTATCATATATGCTGACTAACAGAGCTTTTAGCAAAATGTGAGACACTAGCCAAATGAATGCAAAGAACTGTAAAATGTGTGCTAGAAGAAGGAGGAAAACAAATCAGATAATAAGAGTATTTTGCATCAAGTCATGCTATTCTAAAATTTTACTACAAGAGAAAGCTTCCTGACAAAATGTCTGTGATATATTATTGTGTTAGGAAGTACTCTTTCTCAGAAGAAAATAGTTTTGGTTTTTTGGAGGAAAAACTGGAAAAAAACAAGGGCAATGATAATAAATAATCAGAATTAATCTTCCAAGTTTTTCTTTCCCATAGCTCCTCTCTGAATGACATTTCCATTTCTTCAGTACCCAGGATCCCATTCTCGTGTATTCTTGCACTGTCGCTGCTCTTCCTTTTCCTCACAGACATAATACTTCGATCAATAGACAATGTTTTCATCCCTGAAAATCACTTATATATAAAACAAAAAACTGCAATGCCAGTGTGATAGACAGTACTGGGTAGTCAGTGAGTAACAATGGACTCAGAGTTGACCATGACCCAACACAAAATGAGAAAAGAAAATGCAACACTTTTCTACCAAAAGAGAAAAAATTGAGGTCAGTGCTCTACTTGAAAATTGTGATTATTTTTACAAAAAAACAAACACCTAATATAAACACGAAGGCAATTTCCTCTATATAGAAGTGCTTTTCTGTTTCCTAATGATTCATAGAGTTATTCCAAAGTCGTAAGTTCTGGGAAGGTAGAAGGAGAGAAGTAATTTTAATTCTGATGTAAGTAAATACAAAAAGGGAAAAACAAACAAACCCTCGTTTTCATGATGAATGTTAGACTACCAGAACATGAGTAGGACTAAAAAAAAATCAAAAACTGAAACAATCATTTGAGAGCCAATAATTAGCACTCATGCATCAAGCACTGAATCATTACTGATACTGTGACAATATGTCTGCTTGTCATTGTTTTTAGTTAATGGAAATGAGTATTCTGCTCTTAGTAATGGCCCTTTCTGAGACAATTCTATTCAATTTTATAAACTGCAGATATTTCTGAGAACTCTCCCTTTTTAATCCTGTAGGAGAATAGTAAAGGGCACTGAACGGAAATATCCATGGCTGTTAAAATAGCTTCCTCAAGTAGATCAAAATTTAAAAAAAAAAAAAAAAAAAAAAGAAAAGGATGTATTTACTGGAACTGCAGACATCTGGTTTAGTGTCAGAGTCAAATCATTCTGAGAAGCTTTTCTTAACATAGGCTTGAGCAAACTGTATAGCAACATGCAATAGTAACACACTCCTGCTATAACAAATAGCTCTTTATTTAAAGTTGCTTCTTTAATATGAATAAGATTTTAAAGCCTGTCAAAGATGGCATCCAAAGATAAAAATAAAGAAGTGTCAGGAACAAAAATGTTCTTTTTCTCTTCCTCTGAATAAATTTGCATGTCAGTCAATAATTTGTCAATGCATATGCAATATAGAAAGCATGACTTACTTTACTAAAAGTGTAGGAAAAAGGAACAAGAACTGAAGGAGAGGAAAAAAGACAGCTGTGATGAGCAAGGATTTAACCCAATCTACAGTATGTATTCAACTATAACAATACACCCAAAGATGTTGAAGGAATGATAACAGAACTGTCAATTACAGCTGAGCAGAGTGTAAACAGATCTACAAAATCTGCTGAGCTGAACCAGCACCAGGTGGTTGGTAGGACTTCTTTTCTAATTCAACCCACCAGCTAGAGCACAAGGCTTGATCAGTAGCAAGGTCTGTCGGCAGCCTGTCGATCTTCCTGGGCCACCAGTGTGGTAGGATCAAATCTCAGAAGAGACAGGGCTAAAATAAATAAAGAACTGATGGAAAGCTGTAGACATAAAAGGTGTTGGCTGAGATGTAAATTGGATTATTGATTGGTGTAGATCAAATTCATTTGAAGCCTCGGAAGGGATGAGTTGGGGCCCTCATTTGAGGCCTCGTTTTTCTAGGTGAAGATGGGGTAGGGATTAAACATGCTTAGAAGTTTTGGCAGTTTGTTTAGAGGTGTCCTTTAAGTAAACTTTTCATTTTAACTTTTCATTAAACTTTTCAACTTCTCTTCATTAAAAAATCATTTTGTTTTTCAGCATTCAATATGAAAAGCACTGGGAGGTAAATTAGATCTGTGTAAAAATACCATAAATAAAGCTAAAGCTGCCTTTCAATCAAATCTTGCGAATTTCTCTATTCAGAATCTGTAGCAAAACTGACTTCAGTCTTTGCATAAAGGAAAGGTTCCTAGGGAGCAGAATCAGCTTCCCTTCAGTTGCTGTTTAGTTCACCTCATGTGTGGCCAGAAGACTGTATCCAGAAACACTATACAGTATGCAATCTGGGACGGAAGTCAGATTTAGCGCTCTCCTGGAAGAAAATAGCAGCAAGGAAAAAAATAGAGCAACAAAAACCCTTAAAATCACATTTTTCTCAAGAATGAGAACTTAATACACACAGATAGAAGATCTGTTGAATAATTAACTCCTATTTCTTAAGTGTATTCCATGTACTAAGAACTGTATTCCAACTACTTTTTTTAAGGTTCCAGTCCAGGCAACCAGCAGTGCCAGCACCCTGAGCTGGCATTTTAAGTTATAAGAAACCCTGTGAAAAGTGAAAGTTAAGTATTTTTTCTCTCAAGCATTAAGGCTGCCAAGCACTTATTCCACAAACCAGCAAAGGACTTTTATTATCAGTTAAAATCTGTCTAAAGGAATAATATTTCTTTAGGTGTCCATCTTAATTCATTTTTCACAATGCTCAACCTTCTTATGTGAAATGTGGTTTCATTTTTCTGCCTTGATTGAGCCATCTCTACCCCCTATTTTCAACTTGCAAAAACCTTACCCATTCTGCCACTCCAGACTTTGTAGAAAAGACACAATCTCATGCTGTTGCTTTTGCAAGATGGATAGAGAGTATCTTTGGGCCATAAAATCTACCAGAAAGAAATTCAGCAGGAAACTGAAGATTCCTGATTTTCATTCTCTGTTCCAGCACCATCTGATGATTTTATACTATGTAACCTATGAATAAAATACAAATACTATTACTGAATCTTGTGGGAACTGGAAGGGTCTACCATACCAGATGAATTCAATGCGTATTTGCTTTTGAATTCTTTCTCCTTGTGTGCTAATTTTGTCAATCACAGCAACAATTCAAATTTACTACATGACTGTCAGAGTAGAATACTGAATGCAATACTTGAAAGTTCCTTTCCTTACCATTAAAGTTATTGCTTTAATTGCTCTGTTATTCTACTATAAAGGTAATGGAATATTGTCCCTTTTTTCAACAAGAGAGGCTTTTTTTGCAGTTCTTCTCCATGAGCAAAGAGATGTTTAAACTGCCTGTTTTCATGGGATTTAGTCAATAGTACCTCAGCATGGAGCTACTCAGTCTTGAGCAAACTCAGACCTCTGTGCCAGGCAGATGTGGGCTTTACAATGTCTAAAATCGAGGCAACCAGGCATTTTACATGCTTTGGGGTCAGAAAGAAGAGATTGTTGAAGATCCCAACTTTAGCCTTCAACATCTCAAAAGTGAGTACGGCAATGTTGTAGAAACAGCACAGCAAACCTCCAGATGCAACTCTCTGGAATTGACGATAGATTTGTTTTAAAAGAAAACTGTTTTTACTCACAGTCTCTCACATCAGTGGGCATAAGTTCAACTGATCCTGGCAGCTAAGCTTCAGAGGAGAGATGCTGGCTACCATATTTTTACATGTCTCCTGAGGTTGATAATAATTTCTGGCTTTGAATATCTTTTATACTCTCTCAAAGCTGACAGTGATTAGGAAGTTTCATCTCCGTAGCACATCCTACTTCTATTGTCATCTGCTCACTGTTTTATTTCTTATCTGGGTGTCATAAAGCTTCAGTCATGTTTTTTTCTTCTTATCACTGCCTCCTGATGGATAGAGTCTTTCAAACAGGCTATCATCCTGCTAATCCCAGAGGTACTGAAAAGCTGCATGGAAATCTGCCAGGTCTCAATAACCTACTGACAAAGATATTTTCAATTCCCATAACCTTTCTTCCAGTGTTTTTTTCTGATGTTTCCACAGTAATTCAAATGGTCCCATCCATACCTGCATTTACACTAATAATCTCTTCAGTGTAAAGCCAGAAATGATGACAGAGATCCTTTATGTGGGTTTCCCTTTGAGAGTGAAGAACAGATAAGATTTTTGTGGAATCAGAAAAGGTGAAGAATTAGCATATTGAATTCCCTTTTGTGCCTCCTTTATTAGACAATTCTTAATTTTAGAAAATTGAGTAATTCAGTCACCATAATATACTCAAATGGGGGTGAAATTACAAGATGTAAGGAGGGGGAGTTTCCTGCCAGTGAGATTTAAAAATAAATTCAAATCTGTGGGTTAATTTTCTCATATTAGTGTTCCATGACAGAGGAAAATCCTAATCTCTCAATTCTCTCAGTATCTACGTGATAATAGACATTAGGGCTCAAAAAAATTCTGCTGCAATGGTTGTACAAACATAGCCTGAGAGACTGGACTGCTGCTCTGCGTGGCAGGAGCTGCAATGCTCCAGGCAGAATTTCTGAGATTTAAAATTAATGAAGAAAACACTGGGAGTGCATAATACATTGAATTTATTTATTGAGTATTTCTCTTTCAGCCTTCAAATGTTCAGCATGCTGCTACATCTTTCTATTTATTTATTTATTTTTAAAGCTCTCTCACATTCCACTTAAAAACTATACATTTGTTTTCAATCTTTCCAGCTACGACTTATCTTTTTTTTCTGGATATTATTTTTTCTCTGTGAAAAACTGTTTTGCTGAAATGAAGTGTTCAGATAAATGTGCTTAATATTTATAAAAATTAAACATTTTGATCATGATGAAATTGCTTTTTTATTTTTTGAAAGTAGCATGTTGACTCATAGTATCAACTTCTATGAATCTGCTAAACATACAAAATTCACAATTTTTTAAAAAGGTGTAAGGAATTTAACAGTGAGATTTCTGTATTTTTTGTTTTGTTTTGTTTTGTTTTTAAAGTTACTATCACATTTTTGTTTTCAGGTTATTTTCAATAAAAGAGAAAATCTGATCTCAGATCAACTTATTCACTGTTGTGTTACCAATTTTGATATGAACCGTTAAGCAAGTATTTTAAGTTGAGCTTTGTAAACTTATGTGTTAAGCCAAGACACAAAGATGTGGTCTTCTGGTGTCTTGTTAAGAAGCTTATGTTCAAAATTTGGATTCCTGTGAAACCAATAAAGCAACAGCCACTCAGGTAAGTAATTGTTGCAGTGAATTTGTTTTTTTTGTTTCCAAAAAGACAAAGGAATTAGCTGTGTGAATTTGTTCAGGTCTGACAGTGCAACACTGTGACCTTTGTTATGAATTTGAATGGGGATGTCAAAAATTAAGGAATACAATTACTGTTGTAACAGTGGGTCCAATGTGTGTCACGTATTTACTTATTTTAATTGTAGAACAGAATGTTCTGTTCAAGTATTTTCTCAGTAGCATAATCTCAACATAAAACATAAATTAATCAAAGCATTTTGTGCATTGTGTGTCTCTACTTTGTCTGCTTTAATGGACAAAACTTTAAAGCTATGGAAGTTTCTGGTAATTTCAAACATACCAAAATTTGCTCACTATAAAGGCAATTTTTACTTGTACAGCCGCATTCACATTCCACAGAACAAGAGCACTTCTTGTTATCCCTTGATAGTGCTTCAAAAAGACAAACATGTGAATCTACAAACTAAAAAACAGTTTCTAATGACCATTCCACTTGAAGACTCATTTACTGAATAGTATAAAGTTACTTCATGTACAAGTTAAGCTGTCATAATTGAATAACATGAACTTTGACATCTATGAATATAGAAACCACTTATATTTATCAGTATTAGTTACATTAATACATACCTTGCAAGAAAGCAAAATATGTACATACATATTGCTGAAAGATTCACAAAACATAGTTTTTTTTAATAAACTAAGCCAGATATTTAATGAGTTAAATCTAGCCCCAAATGTATACACCAGTAGGTTAAAGTAAAACATGTTGAAGTCATTAGGACTACTCAGTGGTCAGTCAAGGTGGAGAACTTGCTGTTTTGGTATTACAGAAGAAACTCAGAAAAAAATGTATGTATGTATGCCAATTTATCTATTTATCTATTTTATTAAAGGGATATATATATATATAAAGTCCATTTGAAATGCATGATATTTTAATCAAGAATAAAACATCACAGTACTATATGCTATGCTTGTACTATTCTGCCTGAAGGTGAAAATGGTTACAGGAGCTTGTAGTGAAAACATGTGAGTTTGTTACTGATCTTGAAAGAAAACATCAGTGAGTCTCTGGCAAAAGCCCAAGTCAGTCAGCCTAGATTTCTAATATTTCTAATTTTATTTTTCCTTGAACAGGTGTTTGTCTACTGCATAGAACACCTGGAAATCTGTCATTTTACTCCCACTAATCATTTTAATGCAGTGACTTTATTTGAATAACTGAGAAATTGTTGAAATTGTGCTTCCATTTTCTTGCAGATTTAAAATTCCCTCCAAAATGATAATTTTTAAAGTCACATATTACTTCTAAGAGACTTCCAGGTAAGCAGAAAGTAGCAGTGATCACTGACATGCTGTACAGAGCATTACATTAAATAAAAATCAAAGACTAGATACTACATCTCAGAACATCACATATCACTGCAGATGATTTTAGTACAACAAAATAGAAACACATTCACAATATAGAGAAATGAGAACAGTCAACTGGTACTCTGGACAAACAATAGGCTGAGGGAAAACAAGAGCAAGGGATGGAGTCGTACAAAGTAAATATGAATAGAAGCTTTTATGCAGAGGGGAAAAAGACCCATTTCTGAAGGTCTCTGAAATATCCATGTACACCTAATTTTCTCTGCTTTGGTACATAGGAGGGGTGGGTTTTCATTACCGGAAATCACCCTTTAGAACTAAGTATGTCATCTTTTTTTAATGAGAAAATGTTTCTTTAAGTAATCAGGTTCTAGACTTATCTTCAAACAATTTACCTTTATTTTTAGATAAAGGATTAAAATTTAAAAATCAAATATAGAACTTGGCTTACTACTATTTTGGACAAATAAATAAATTTTGCAAAGCCAGATATGCAACTCAGTAAGGTACCTTAGTATCATACTTAAGATGTAACAGTATTATTATAACACTTGTCAAGATCTCTCTGCAAGACTTCTCTGTCCTTAAGCAAATCAACAGCTCTTTCCAGTTTAGAGTTGTCTAAAAAATTACTTACCGTATCTACAAGTCTCACATCCAAGTAATTGGAAAAAAAAAATTGCATGGAAGCAGCTCTAAAACAGAGGAACCTTGCTAGGAACTGACTGCCAGACGGGTCTAACTGTTTACTCCAATCCTTTGAGCTTAGTGTGCCCAACAATTATTCCTTCTGTTATCCTGTGATGTTTCATTTAACATGTTAGGAATTTTGCCTTTATTTTTACTTTTATTTTTTCAGAGAATGGAAGCTTTCATAATATAATCCATTCACTGCAAAATAGAAATGTTTCTGAGTAGAATTTCAAAGGTATAATCTCTGATTTTTTTCCTAGCATTTCAGTAAAGTATTTGCTTTGTCTTCAGGTGAGATAGTAGTCAAGATAAGTTTTGTTTCTAGCATAATAACCAGCAAGTCTTTGCTCTGTAAGAAACTACAGCCTTTTAATAAAAACATTTGAAGTAGCTTGATAATAGGAACTTGTCCTGGAAAGATGCTTGCCATCCAAAGTCAGTGTAGCAGAGAAGGCAGAGATGGGACTGTACATATTTCCTCAGGTTTTGTGAAAGAAAAAAAAAGAAACTCATGTTGTATACTACATGATTCATTAAGCATGTCTTCAAAATACCTTTGAAAGGAAGGAGATGAGGGGAAACTTTGTTTTAATGATTAGAGAATGTTAACATTAAAAATGTATCATGATATACAGTCAGGTGTGTAGTTAGCACTTGGAAAACTTCAGCTATAGCTCAGCTTTGGACACATGTACACAAATCCTGAAACCAAGACCAGGATGATCAAATTGGATAATTGGATATAGCCCATCATACTACTTATTGTTATATATATATATATAAAAAAAAAAAAAAAAAAAAGCCAGAAATATTAAAATATCTTCTGGTTTTGAGAAGAATTTCACCTATGAAAAACTGCACGTCCACCTGGCCAGAGGGCAGACTGGCAGTGTACTTCAAACTTGCACTGTTTGTAGACAAGAGTCAAAACCACACATCCAGTTGTTGAGAAATCCTCTACTTCGCATATTGGCTCTAGCAGCATAAAGAAGTGATGATTTTTTGTTGTGGCTTAACCCAGCATGCAGCTAGACATCACTCAGTCTTTCATTTCCTCCCTTCCCTCACACTGGAATGGATGAGAGAATTGAAAAAAAAAAAAAAAGAATATTTAGGTTGAGATAAAAAAAACTATTTACTAAGACAGAAAAGGAAGTATCGATAATAGTTCTATCTGTCTATCTACCTACAAAACAAGTGATGCACAAAGTGATTGTTCACCATCCACAAACAGATGTCTAGTCAGTGCCTGAGCGGTGGTTGCCACCCCAAACAACTCCCCCTCAGTTTCATAGTTTTTTCACATGGTTTCATAAAGTATGAAAAGCCCCTTTGGTCAGTTTAGTCAGCTGCCCTGGTTCTGTCCCCTCCCAGCTCCTAGTGCTCCCTCAGTCCCCTCACTGGCAGGATAATATGAGACACTGAGAAGCAGAAATGTCTTTGGTGCTGTACAACACTGCTCAGCAACAACTAAAACATCAGTGTGTTATCAACACTGTTTTTTCTCATAAAGCCAAAACATAGCATTCTATCAGACACTATGAGTAAAATAATTATATTCCATCTGAAATCAGGACAGTTTTACAGAGAAATTTTAATCAAAAGAAAGTCAATTTTCCACATAAATTGCGAGTGTAGCAGTTGATCTGAATGCTGGAATATTCTATTCTGCTATGATTTTACAAAAGTGTTTTTAATCCCTAGAGTGTTCTGGATTCACGTATTGTTCTTCAAAGATCATATGTTCAAGCATACTGACCCAGGCTACATTGTTAAGGTTCTTAAGAATAAATCAACTTATCTGCATTCCCTACTAGTCTGTATTGAAGGGCATCATGATATTGCTGATTTATGTGCTTTTTTTTTAAAAGTGAGCTTTGAAAAAATAATTACAATTCTATCGTACAACAGTCTGGAATCTCTTGAAGACCTTGCTTAAATTGTTTTAGTAGAGGAAGAACCATAGGTTGCTGAAGGGTTTGTTCCAGCAAAGACATTGAGATGCAGCGTATGAAGGTTGGAGTTTAGTTGTTGAAGAGAAATTGTTGGAACAAGAAAAATGATGACATGGCATCAGAGCTGAAGCAGCTGCAGATGGGATAATCCAAGAAGACAATACATATGCTGAGACAGGAGTAATTGTCAATAGGGACAGATTGTCTGGTTATTTGGATGCCAATTCCATAGCATGTGTTTGCTTGTGTACTGTGTTAGTGGAGACAGTCACTTGACAGGCAGCTTGTTTGGGAAGTTCAGTGTCACCTGTCTTAAATCCTTTGTTAGGATAAAGGGATGAGATGCTGCAAGTATTGTGAGCTGAAGAAAAACACAATAAAAATAAAAACATTGAAAAAACCAACAAAACAATGTCCAACTAACCACATTTTCATATTTATTTTGACATTTATATTGTCAAACACTAGTGTTATTAGAACTAACCAAGACAACTGGCTATGATCCCGTCTCACCTCACAGCAGTTTTTTCAGAAATAGACACATTTTTTGGATTCCCAGGAGGAGGGGAAGGGGAGGGGGAAGCCGATGAATTACAGGCGTATTTCAGAAATCAGCAGGAAAAAAAAAAGAAGAGACCAACAAGGGGAAACTTACAGGTACTTAGCAGTGACTGTAATGGGTTATTTTCTAAGTCAGAAAAAATTCAGTTTAGCACCAGAATTACCTTTACCACTCTCTATGGTCTTTCTCTCATCCCCTGCCTACTCTCTCCAAATTTATTTTTCCTGCAATTCACTTTTGACAGTCTTGAAGTTTTTTTCTTGTTTTCTTTCTAAAATTCATTTGTTTGAATTCTTGGTCTTTATTGTTTGCTTCGTATATTACCTCATGTACGCTTAATTTTCATCACAAATCTGCTCTGTGCCTTTTCAAAATAATTTTGTTGCTTTATGCTTCTGAAGTGCAGGATATGTCTTAATCTTTCTCTGTCATGAATGTGCTTGTTGACTCTTTATACCTGCACAGGAGCCAGTGACTTAGTTTTCAAAACAATCTGAAGGATAAGAACTTTTATGAGATGGATATTTACCTTTGTTATTATGAATATCTCATCAGTAAAGTGAATACATAGTAATGAAAACACTAACTGTCACTGAGGGATTTGAAATACAGTTTGTAAAAAGTTTCATCCATCGGTTAGGGTCAAACTTGAACTGCAGAGACTATGGAACATGTAAACTAGTTAGAAAGTGAGAAGTTAAAAAGGAAACACCAAAAAGATATATAAATGGATAATTAAAATAGAAATACATTTATTATTTAATTTGTATAGATGTTTACAGCTACATTGAAACATTCTTTTATGATAGAATGAAGAACTGATGTTGGAACGACTATTCACTGGCAATAAATAGCAGTAATTTAAAGTATAAAACTAATTTGTCAGTATGTAGGCATAATTTTAAATATTACTGTATCCACTCTATTTTATAGAACGTCTAAAAACCTTGCAGGGAAACCATCATAGTTGAGATGCTAAAAAAAAGACCCAGCATTTCTACTTGGCATACTAGCCTAGGAGCCTAACAGCTATTGCAGGGAAAATAACATTTAATATTGCAATTAGAAAAAATCACTCCCTTGCACAATTAACACAATATTCACAGTCACTTTACACAACTACTAGGATGAATTACAAGTAAACAAAGGAAATTTCCGATTTGAAACAATTATTTGTCCCCAACTGGGAAGAATTTAAGAAGCAGAACAGTAGAGAAGTTGCAAAACAGTTAATATATCCAGAAAGTACAGACAGTTCAAAAGAAGGTCAGACTATTATAGGAGATTTTTTATTTTTTTCCCCACGGAACAATAGATATGAATAGCACTTCTTTGAATACAAAGGAGAATGAAGTACTCACTATACAGTGTTATTACTTCAGAGTTCAGATACTTTTTTTTCATAGGAATAATTCCATTGGGTTCAATCAATAAATGTTCATTCATGAAAAGTACTTAACTTGGTGGTGGTGGTTTCCCTTGGCTTTGGAAGAATGTTTTACCAGAGCTCAGCATCAGAATTGCTCATCATATTGGGAAGTACACAATCTGCATGAGAAAGAGCTTGAAGTTCAACCAAATGATTCTACTGCATTTTGAAACAGTCTGAGGAAGAGGAGCACCAGACAGCAGGAAGTTGCCTGTACTCTTCAGAAAAACTTCTCAAATGACTTAAATCCTAAGTCCTCAGATAGTTGACTTGCATAAGTAGAGGGAAGGATTACATCTCAATGACATATTTAACAAAAAAGTTTTAGATCCCATTTCACAGCAGTAACTGCTGCATTACCACTTTCCTAATATCTATCAAGTATCTGGGAAGTAACTAGTTAATTAAGAGGAAAAATTATTCACTTCTAAATTTATAGGTGAAACTTTTAAATGTTTAAATATTTCAAGATTTGGCTCATTTATCACATTAAATGTTTTTTGCTTTTTTTTTTTTAACCCAAAGTAGAATATATTTCTTAGTCCAGTAAAACTCTGCTTTGCTCAGATTATGTAATTTGTTAAATTGCCTTTCCTACCACAGCTAAGGCATCTTAGAATATTAGGATACAATTAGGATATTCCTAGTAATCTTCCAGCATTTGGGAATTATGGCACTCTACCTTTTTGGGAAATGCTAACCATCATTCATTGGACTAAAAACCATTTCTGAAATCAAATCACAAACATAAGGTAACAGCATAGTCTTCATTCTTATTCCCGTACCCACTTGTGCTCTTGCTCTTTCTAAGTCACCGGTTCACTGAAAGGTTAAGTACTCCATGAAAAGTGAAACAGCTACAGAAGGAAGAAACAAGAGCATCTCTGACCCAGGTCAGCTTAACTATATTGGGAAATGTAAATTGAATTTCAGACAGGGAAAGGAATCAAGACCTATTTCCCAAGACCTGTGCTGGCCCTTCAAGGTGCAGCCTGATAAAACTGGTGGTACAGAGTAAGTCCAGGTTTTGGAAAGTGGAAAGGAGAAGCTGGGAAGCTTTGCCACCTTCCCGGGTGCTCTATTCTGTGCAGTACAGCATACCTATACAGCTGCCCTTGAACCATGGTTGTGGAGCCTTTACTTTGAGGAAAGAAGATGTGGTCTCTGGTTTCATTTTGTATTAGAAACATTTTTTGGGAAAAAATATGGGGAAGAGAAGTATTTTCTCTCTTACTATTGTGTAAGATATCTGTAATAATCTTGAAAATTCTAGGATGGCTTGAAAATAAATAAATAAATAAATCCCTTCATAGGGAATTCTTAAGCATTTTAGGGGACTGTTAATCCCAGAGCTGTAAATTTTGCTAGCAAATTAGTAGCTTCTAAGTCAGGTTCTGTGTCTAAGTTATATTTTATGTTTGAGTTTAAATTTAGATCACCAGACATCTACAACTGATAGGCTGCAGAGTATGGGTATCAGGTATGGGCTTTGATGAAGTTTGGAACCACAGCAGGGTGTATAGCCAAGCTCACTGTCAGCTCATTGGGCACATATCAGAGAGACTGTCTTCTTTTAGTACGGATACTTTGACCACACGCACTGTCAGCCCCAGCCTGATACTCTCTGCATTCCAGTACAGGTGAGTGGAGCGGAGTGGTGACGCCAATCCACTTCAGCTCAGAGAAGAAAAGACAGTAAAGAAAACTAACTCCCAGTACATGCCTCTATTTAGATTATAGCCAAGAGCATGGGTGCTTATTTCAAAATATTTGCAAATTAACAGTATTTCATCAAATGGTAGAATCTTTCCATTTTAGAAACATCTTGTTCTTCAAGGTAAGTGACTATAAGTTACAGGTTACAAAAGTGGATATCGTGGAGTATTGTATCTTCATAGTTTAAAATAGACACCTAATGCATGGCCACCTGAAACATTTAATTTCCCCATCCACCTCCTGCCACAGTTCCCAAAGTATTTGAACAAAGCAGATGTTAAAAGCTCACACAGAAAAAAAATATTATTTATATTCTCTAATTATTATTATTTAGCATACTTTTTATCGTGTTTGGTACCAATTCATAACAAAGCTTTTCTCTTTCATTTCCATTTGGAAAAAAAAATTCATTTCCTTTTCAATAAAGCAATTTGCAGTTCAGTTTCAATGGAATACATCACAATGAATGTCTATTTTGGATATGATTTTGACATTGAAGGACTGCGTTATTTTGCAGCAAATATAAAGCAGTTCACACTTTCCTGTTTTTCCTCTTAAAATCATTATATCTCTTAGTTTGGATAGAAGGTGGTCAGTGAAATTAATTTATATCTAAATGAAATTGGATGTGTTCATTTGAGGTGCACCTTTGCAGTACATGCGTTCCCTGACTAATCATCCACTTCAATGATTTCTGTTGAAGAAAAACATAAACACAGTTTTCACAAACATTTGTTATTAGCTTTCACTCCAGTAACCTTGTACGCTGGGATGCTTGCAGGGAAAAATGTCACTTGGGATGCAAAAATAATCAAAGTGACTTCAGTTAAAACTTCAGCAAGTGATTGGAGAATGCTTTTATTAGCATTTGTTCAACCAGAAAGGGAAATCTAATTTCCATACAAAAGTCTCTCAGATTAAATAACAAATGAAAGTCAAAACTAAAAAGAAGATGCATACTTTTTTTAATTAAAAGAGCATTGTGTAATCAAAGCTGATTTTCTTCTTTTGGTCAAAGCATGATTCTGCAATTGTGTGATTATTATTTCAGAATTATCTTGTATGTGAGAAAAATAGCTGAATATAATTATCATTAATAGCTTTATATATGAAATGCATTGGTTTTGATAAAAAGGAAAAAGTTAAATTAAATTTATTGCATTTTCACTTAGAATTACTAAAAATAGGCAAAGATTTATCATTATAACAAATAAATATTTGATGGAAAGTTAGCATACCCACAACTATGCTTTCCTGAAATAAACAAAAGCAGCACCCAATTCCACAAGCCCATATTTTACCATTTTTTTCTAAACAAAGCAGAAATCTTTCTGAATATCTTATACTGATCAATTAGACTACACAACAAATAGAAGGGCACCTTACTCTTTTTATTTAAAAAAAGAAAAGATCAAATGGTAGAATTTTGCTTTTCATTTCCACCAAGATGACATATTCTAATTACTCAACAATGAATAATGACCAACATATATTTCAAAAGAGAGTATCATAAAATGGGTGACAGAGCTGTAGGTAAAACAAAACTGCCTTCAAAATATCAAACCAAAGGTTATCATTATTTTACATATTACACTGTATAAACTTACATTGCAAATGTGTGTTTGCACTTTTGATTTACAGTAATAACATTCATCAATGCATGACTTATAAAAAGGAATAGCATTTATCCATTTATCCATTAGAGATCTCTTTCATTAAGCAAAACTCTTCTATCTTAAAAATATGCTTTGTGTTCTTATTTCTGGACATGTGTGTGTAGGTGCATATGTATTGAAGAACAAACCTGAATTTGCCTATGAGGGTGAAGGGACTGAGAAGAAAATAAGTATAACACAGAAGTTTACTGAATTTGAAGCAACTGGTTTAACTAAACAAACCTATATTTGGTTTAGCAGGCACAGGATGTGTTTATTCTCTGATCGTTATAGGGAAATAATTCACACAAAAAGCTTTTACACCAAATTGAACCATGACATGGTTAATTATACTAGAAAAAAAAACACTATTCAACATCCAAGTTGAAGTGCAGGTACACAGGTATGTAACTGCTCTTGGATCCTTACATACTGACTATTTATACTTTAGTTCAGTAAGCCAGGACACTGTTTACAGGCTGCCAATTCAATTATAAATTTGTACTAAACTTCCATCTATGGATTTTAGCCAAAGAGCTTCCTAATCCCCCTTCCACCCTTCCTGCAGGGTAGTTGAAATTTACTCACAGGCTTTCAGCACAGAAGTCCACTGGCTGCAATCCCAGATTTCCATTCCTGTTATCCAGCCCTTTGGTGACTTCTCTTACATCTTACTTTCTTTAGTATCTATAAATAGAGACACCATTTGAAAAGCCAAAAATGAATGATGAAAAGTTCTATGCTGAGAAAGATCCTGCTGAGCACACAAGAATCTGCTTCTCCACTGCCATCAGGCTATGGAAGGATGAAGACATCCTAAGTTGTGGCTCAGTGTTTAAGGCTGGCTTCAGTTTGACCCTAACATCAGTATAGATTTCCTCTATGCATATGCTGGAGGAAAAATAATCAGAGCTTCTCAGGAAATAGTATTTCAGTGTTTCGATTTCATCTCTATCACCAACACCAACATCAATTTCTTAATCCATAAAGCTAGATAAATTATTTCCAAATATACCCCACTAATTGAACATCCTATTAAGAATATATATATCTATTTATACAGAATGAAGAATTATTTGTATTTTTCCTGACAACTCATACTTTTTTCTCACCTGCTAAAAAGATTCCACCAGTTCATAGTCTTAAAGACTACTGTTTATTTAATTAATTCTCACGTATTTGTAACGGTTGTCAGAGGAAAATTTTGACCCTAGCTATACTATAAAAAATTACTATTAAATTTTGAACTATAAGTTATCATTTTTTTAACTCCTAGCATGCCTTGCATCATATGAGATTTACCTATAACATTCAGACTGTCATTTTCTATGTCATTATATTTGACTCAGACTAACAATGCCCTAAAAATGTTATGGAATAAAAGCCTGAAAAAAATGCAATTCAAAAATAACACTTATCTGGAAAGTTTTGGAAAACAAAACAAAATTCAACAAACCAAGAACTCAAAGCTTCCACTCAGTGTGTAGACTAATTTTTCATAAGCTATATGACAATATCTTTGAGCTTCAAACATATTAGTGAATTTTGAGCAATATGCAAGCCTGGCACTAAGGTTCTTCAGCCATATCTAGTTGCTCAGAGAAGCAGATCAAGAAGTTGAGGAGTTTCATGTGCTAGAGCTTGCAGGATTACGTATGGACATGCACACATAGGGCAGTTGATTGTATATATTTAATAAAAAACCCTTGATTCAATGTGAGTTTCAATCATACACAGTATCAAGTCCATGAAAAGGAGACAACTTGTTTGTTCATTTAAGTTGTACATGCATATATACATTAAAATATGGTATATCATATGTGATTGTTCTTCCAGCATATGACTGGTAGCAACATGGGTGATGTTCAAATTCTAGATGCCACTAACAAAGAAATTACAGGTGCTCAGAAGCTGTGATTTCTAAATTGAGTAGTGATTCTAAATGAGTTACACAATGGCATTGCTCTGAAGGAAGAAAGGAAAAGGGAAAAGGCAAAA
Source organism: Callipepla californica brunnescens (assembly GCA_023055505.1). Classification (NCBI taxonomy): domain Eukaryota; kingdom Metazoa; phylum Chordata; class Aves; order Galliformes; family Odontophoridae; genus Callipepla; species Callipepla californica. The sequence goes on along the minus strand of JALIRH010000084.1, from coordinate 56,917 downwards.
AGGGTGAAAAATGTACTGTTACTTCTTTTGAAAAGTTTTTTTTTCTTTTGCAGATTTAGAATAGATATTAGGAAGAAATTCCTTACTGTGAGGGTGTTGAGACACTGGAACAGAGACGTTGTGGATGCCCCCATCCTTGAAAGCATTTAAGGACAGGTTGGATGGGGCTTTGAGCAACCTGGTCTAGTGGGAGGTGTCCCTGCCAGTAGCAGTGTGGTTAGAACTAGATGATATTTAAGGTCCCTTCCAACCCAAACTATTCTATAATTTTATGATTATTTTTTTTTTTCTGAACTGTTTTTAAGACCTAATTGTCAGCTGCTAAGCCAAGCAGCTGCTTCCCACCTCCTCAATTCCTGGTTATGGAGGCTTTCTCACTGATATTGCAACATCCACTGAAATGCCCATCACCTTCTAGCTAGTTCTTTTGACTAACTGTTCCAAATTCACTTTCATGCAATACTCTGACATAAACTTCCTCATTTATTTCTGATTTCTATGCAAATAAACATCATTAAAATGTGGTGCTTTTTTTCTTCTAAAAGTAAATTTATTTTGTTAGCTTTGCTTTATTTCAGACCATGGCTTCTGCATTCAAAAGCTGTGACTCTTTGGTGACTAGCAAACTCAGAAATAATTGGAAAACCCAGGAAGAAATAGTAACACCAAGTAACAATTATGATATGCCTACTGTTTGTGGTGAATAAATGTTTATAATCATAAATGGAAACACACAAAAAAGATAAACAAAATATGCAAGCCTACATACTTCATGTAAGCTTCCTGGTTTCTTCTGTCCATCACCCCTTTTTCTTTCCCATCAAAGATCAGCAGAATTTATTTCCCTTTTAGGGATTCTTTCACTCTTAGGGGATGTTTATTAAGTCTAAGGTTTCAGTCGCTGAAATTGTAACTGATAAAGATTCCATGAACTTCATAGTGCTCTTTGAAAAGGAACAGGATGCTCCAGGAAGAAAAGATATAGGATTAGTACTCTAAGAACTATTTTAAAGTTACAGCTATGAATTGATTATATCTTCCTAATATGATGCTAGATATTTTACCAAGATTAAACCAGCTACAAACTTTGGACAATTATACTTGATTATGATGAAGCAGAGATTCTTACGGAAAGATTAAAATACATAGTTTTTTCTTCATTAATTCTTATCTGCTTGCTTGTTGTGTTTTGTTTTGTTTTTCAACAGGTATTAAGTGCATTCTTCAGCCTGATCTGAAAAATCCAGACTGGTATTTCCCACAACTGAATGTAAAGTAAATGAGATCTAAGACTGATTTTTTTATTTCTTTATTTTATTTTGCCAAAATCAGTGAAAACTACATAAACAGTTCCATCTTTTGGGTCTACTTAATTTGTATCATTAGCAATCCTTAAAATAATGGATTTTGTGTAGTATATTGGCTGTGATCCAGAAGAAATAGTAATAAGAATAGAAAATAGCTCTCTATTAAAGAACGCATTAAGCCAAATGCAGCCAAGTTCCTTGATCTTTTAGACACAAGACTGCAACAATAAAAAAAATAATTTAGTTAATTAATACATAGTAGTTTAAATTATGCCCTTCTATAAGGAAGTTGAGACCTCACAGATCTCAGAAGAATCTTTTCTGTACTTGCGGTTATAATGTGATTATAATCTTAATTTTAATTCTTTTGGAATGAATAGAGAGAGTAAGAGCTTATATCTAAGCCCTGAAACCAGTACTTTGAGAAATACCAAGAACAGCATGTGGCAGTCTTCCCCAGGAAGAAATGGTAGAGAAAATATCCAGAGCATTTATATGCTGTATTTGGAACGGCAACTTAGGAACGACATATTATTTTATTTCTAAGTGAAAACGTGGTACTCCACTGAGCTGCAACATTCAGAACTTGTATCACAGGTTGCTTTGTAGCTGATTCTGTTTTCACTTCCATAAAGAGCAGTTTGGACACATGGACACACTGCACAAGGAGCTGTAAGCAAGAATCACAGCTTCTCTAGTGGGGTCAGTGGAAGAACCTGTGAAAAGATGGCATTATAATGCCAGTCACAAGAGCACTGGCATTCCTGGTCACAAACATTCCTTGCTGACTACTAGAGAACAGAAGGATTGCCATGCTTTCCCTTCTTGCTTTCTTTCTGCTACTTTGACTGACAAGGTAGAAGAAAGGTGGGTTCTCACTTTTTCTCACCCCTTTGCATAACCTCCCACTTTGTTGCTTTGTTTGTTTGTTTTTTTTTTGTTTACATTACATACAACAAGAAACACATAGTTCAACAATAGTAAATCTAAGCTGTTTCTATGAAAGCTATTGTCTTATTTACTGTCCTTAATAAAGCCTGATTTCTATTTGCTAAGCTAACTCTGTTTCAAAGCAACTTTCTTCAAGTTTCTAATTTCTTCACTGAAATTTTGTTTCTGCTTCATAGAGAACACAGGATGAGAAAGGATCTTCTATGTCATTGTATTGAGTTTGTGGAAACCTCAAAGACAGACAATTTAACGCTTCAGCACAGAAAAAGAAGACAGAGCAAAAGAAAATATGCAAACATGCAGAAGAATCCAGCCACTAAAGTGTATTGGTTGGATAACATTCAGCTACACAACACTTGCATATTCAGGTAGAGATTTTCTGTGATTTTAAAGAATTCTCCTCTGCTTTAATAGATATGAATTAAGAATGCATCAGAAAACTGAAGGAATATTCAACCTTAAGACCCAGAAGGACATTTGAATAATGTGTCACTTTACACACTGAGCAGAAGAATGGATATTAGTTTTCCTGTGTAGCAATTTTAAATTCTTCTTATTATCTAGGCCTTTCTGCACGTATTAGTGCTATTACATACAGTAGTGTATCATGGTAACTGGACTAAAAATTTGGATTATTAAATCATTTAAACATTAATTGGACAAAATATACATTTTTGGCTTCACAGACATGGCATGATTTGAGTGCAACACATTAACTATCAGCTTATAGCAGACACCTTTCAGGTATTCGAAGAGAGCAATAACGTCTCCCCTCAACCTCTCTTCCCCAGACTAAATAGCCCCAGTTCCTTCAGTCACTCCTCAGAGGGCATATTCCCCAGGCCCTTCACAAGCCTTGTTGCCCTTCTTAGGACCTGTTCCAGCACCTCAATGTCCTTTCTATATTGAGTTGCCCAAACTGAACACAGTACTCAAGGTGAAGCCCCACCAATGCCAAGTACAGAGGAAGGATTACTTCCCTAGTGCTGCTCACCACACCATTTCTGATACAAGCCAGTATGCCACTGCCCTTCTTGGCTACCTTCTTGGCTACCTGGGCACAGTGCTGGCTCATATTCAGCTGACTGTCCATGAGTACACCAAGGTCCCTTTCCATCAAGCAGCTTTCCAGCCACTCCTCCTCAAATCTGTACCTCTATAATAGCCTTAGTACCACTACAGGGCATGTACAGGAACTACAGCATAGGATTTGATCATTTTATTCTACTTTACAGACTGAGTACCAAATCTGCACATACACAAAAATTCATTCACGAAAGTTGCTTTAAATTTTAAGAAAAGTCAGTGAATAGACAGAATAAATTACTGAATGCATATAGCCACCCAGGACACAGGGAAGATGGAGAGGGAGGTAAAGAAAAGAGCCTATACTATATGTACACAAACATAGTAAAAAGTGTGTGTAACTGTACAGGAAATATTTTGATCTCATTCTCCAAAGTGCCAAGTTTCATGGCACTTTGAAAATAAAAACAAAAACATCTTTCTACCTAGGCAGCATAGAGCCAATAATGCGAGGAACATCACTGAATAATTAGTTGTTGACCTCATACTGTCTTTATTTGGACAGCTTAGTTAGTAACATTTCTTCTCGCAAATATTTTATTGAGCTTTACTAGCAAATAGAAGAGATGTGATGACAAGCTTTTATTTAAATTCCTATAAAAAGTACTAATTGAAACAATTTACTTAAAGTCCTCACAATAGATGCTGTGGAGCACTACAGGTGGTTTTAAAGAAGTCCAAGTCCGTACTTGGCAACTCATAGTACTGACAAAGTGACAACAGCAGGAATATTTCATTTATGTTATTTTCCTTAACGAAATTGTCTCCCTCAACATTTCTCTCTGTCAAGCACTTGGCAGCATAAATAGAGGACTGATAAAAGGAAACTATTATCAATAAGGGTTTTCTTTTTTTTTTATTCTTCTAGGGAACATTTCTATGTAACAAATACACAAAATTATACAAAAGTTCAAGAATTGTTTTCTGGGATTGTTAGCCGAAAAGTACTGGGAGGTTAGAAATTGGAATTTCATGAAGAACTGATTGAAATTGTGAAAAAATCATGAAGATTTCAAGGAAGTTAAGAACTGTAAGGGAAATGGATACTCCAAGTATTTTGTTAAAACCTGTATTAGTGCATTATTAACAGTTGTCACTGTTCTGTAAATCTATTTTCTGAAGTCCTACTATTGTGCTTTAATAAAAGCAGAGCACCTACCAATTTCATTTTACCCAGGTTGGCACTGTTGCCTGTAGTGGCACTTGGAGTATTTCCCTAGACATATTTAAATTCTAGATTTCTAATGCTATAAGTCTAATCTATGGCACAGTTTGAGTCAGTGAAACATTAATTTAGTGTTTAAGGGCATTCCCAAAAGAAATTAGTCAGAGACCCCATAAAAAGTGAGTAAATATGGGAGAATACATGCTAGAAGAGAGTTTTAAGCTTACAGTACTCAGGAATTTCATATGATACTCACTATTATCTTCTGATAGAAAGAAATTTACCACAAGTTGAATGCTTTCATTTATTTATTTATTTATTTATTTGTGCGTGCATTTAGTACTTTTGGTAAACTAGCTGTACTCTTGGCAGACTACCTGGAAGTCAACAATTCATCAGAAAAATTACATATAAAATTATTTTTCAAAATGACTGAAGTCAATAAAATTTTCTGCTGCTCGTAAATAGCATATCAAGAGGAAGAGAATATGAAGTTGTTAAATAAATAAATTAAAATAAAATGTTTATGTAGTTCTAGTCTGCATGTGAAGCTGAAGTAATATTTTTCAGTTTATGAGCAGTTGAAAAACAATCTGTGGTATCAAAAAAAACCCAACAACCCAAGTTATTTAAAGCTGTTTTGTTTCTCTTTAATGCTTGAGTCAGTACTGATTATATATTTTATATAAATACATATATGTGAACTATGGCTTTAATAGGGAAAGTTGTTCATAATCAAACATTTTCATCCTAAAGACTCAAAAAAATAAACTATAACAGTCTTTCTTTTCAAAAAAAAAAAAAAAATTGAGACAGCTATGGAAACAGACATTTTTTTAGTAACGCAGTTTCATTTCAGATTCATTGAAACTGTGATTTCACTACCACAATAAAAGCCACTTTACTCTACAAATTTTTATGAAAGTTTTATGAAGAAACTTTACAACTGGGCAGAACTGGACATTTCTCTTCCAGGATGATGTTAAACTGTTAACTGCACATAAAATTGTGCAGAGCTTTCACGAAGTCCTGAAGAATTAGTGTTGCCCACAGATAAATTAAATGAGCAGTGGAGATTCACAACAAAACTATTCACACAGACTAAATACGTGCAAAATTCACAAAATATTTTTACATTACTTTATTCGTTTTCAAATATAAGCCCTCTTATCTATGCCATGACAAATAAGATTCTAGCCCACAGAAATTCAGAGATGAAGGCAAAAGTCACTTACATTTACCCAGGTGTCTCCTTACAATTAGATTGATACAGAGCAGCAGAGAGGCTATTGAGTTTTTTGAAAGTAATGGCTAAGGAAATCTAAAATTCTGAGTGTTATTTCTGGATAAAGAACAGGGACACATGCTACAAAAACACTGTTGAGAGCAAAACTAAGTGGGAGCAAGCATATCAGAGTCCTACTACAAATCCCTTGGCGGCCTGCCATGCAACCAGCCAGTTTTGGTGGCTGCAAGGAACAAAGTTGGGAAACAAGCAAACAAACAAAAGAGTCTGGATGGGAGCCAGATTAGGCATAAGGGGTAAACAGCAGAAAGCCATTTCACATCTGGGAATGGCAGAGGAGAAGTGCTTATAGTGGAGGGAAATACAGGATCAAAGCACAAAAATATCCTTTTTTTATTGTTTATTACACATCAGAAGGTCAGATCTGATTCTTAGATGTGGCCAAACAGACAATGAAACAATAATATGTAGCAAGCAAACACATTCTTCTCTTACCACAAATGACAATGTTCTGAGAGATGTTCTTATGCTGAGTAATTGGTAGTGGGAACTTTTTTCCTTTTTTTTTTTAACCCCAAAGCAGCTTTTGAAGTTTGCATGTCTTCCACTTTTATACACTGTGCTAGCATTTTGAGAGAAAAGAGAATAATAGTGGATTTTGAAGTATAGAATCATATCACCCCAGGACTCCTAGGAAAATCTTCAAGAAGTCATTGCCCATTGTTATTTTGAGTGATTTTTCTGTCTGTTTAGGAGAAAATTCTTAAGTGTCACTTATATGGGTGAGAATGACTTCAAGTGATAATGGAACTGTTTCAACTCAAGCTGTCACTATGAGGACTTAAGTAGTTAACAATTGTTTAATGCTGAGATCCATGATCATGCAACAATGTTGCATGTTTACACCAGATCATAGGGTCATAAGTTAAAATATAATGAGATTCAGGATCAGTTTTAACTCCTCTAAACTGCATATCAGATATTTTTCACTATCCTTTTACAATTCTAAATACATTCAGCGGCAAGACTTTTAGATACAAACAACAAAAAAAAAAAATTATGCTTTTGGAAATATAGTTGCTGAATATTCCACCTCACAACAGTGGGTTCGTAATTTTTCCTTTGTAGCAGTAATAAGTCTTGTCATTTCACTTCCTTTTCCTACACTCTCTCCATCCCTCCCCCCAAAAAACAAAACAAAACAAAACAAAATAAAACAGAAAAAAAACCATAAACAAATACAGTACCCACCAATTAGCATTTAAGTAGTGCCAATTAAACTTGAAATTCTTGCACATAAAAAGGTGTAATTAGAAAAGGTGGCTTCCCTTTTCACCTGTTGTTTGGAGACGTTTTTCTGAAGACGGGGTAAACAGAGACACTTCCAGTTCACAAATTGCTATACCTTTAGAAAGGGGCAGAAAAGACTAAAAATCTGATCCTCAACTCTTTCCCCTCTAGATAAGATGTATTTAATGTCAAAGAAGTTCAGAATGATATAAAATTAGCAGAAACGAGAACAGAAAAATAGGACTTGTATGTGAAAAGTAGCAGATTATTATGTCATGCAGGAAATTGCATAGACTCTATAATAGCGGAATTACCCGATAATTTCTTTTGCTCCTATTGTAGCAATTAAAAAGAGAGAGAGAAAGGTTAAACACAACAGGGCGGCAGCTCTACGAAGTTGCTGAGGTAGTCACAAAGGAACACTGATTTCATTTCTCCAGTGTCCAAACCAGTGTAAGGAAGCCATATACCAAAATAAATGACTAGGTCTAGGGAATTAATTATGTGGATTCATTCTTTTCCCATCAAAATGGACAAAAATAAAATAAAAAAAAGATCTCAGTTGTAATTGAAACTAGAGACAAAAGTTTTGTCTGAATATCTGTTTGCTGAGGCAGACAACTCAAGGTAAAACCCCTTCTGATCTGAGCCACTACCATAGTAAAATGCAGATATTACCTGGATTATTCCTTGAATAGATTAAAGTAAAGCATAGACATTGAGCACATAAAAGATCATGACAATCTGCAGCATGATTTAAGTGCAACATATATGCTACATTGAAAAGCAACCACTTTTTGAAAAATAAATCTTACTCACTACTTACTGACTTCCTTCATGAGTAATCTCAACAGTTCTACATCTTTTAGGTTTTTATTTCATTAGCATGACCTGAGAATGCTTGAAGTAATTCTGGCAGCATTAAGTCCACAATTACTGAGTTACGCATACTGTAAAACACTTTCCTACAAATGATTTTTATTTATATTTCTTTTAATCTCATTATTTCTGAAGTGCACAGGCAAGTAGCAGCTCCACTGCTCCACTGTTGAAATATTAAATAATAATAATAATAATAATAATAAAACAATCTTTAAATTTAAACAAAATGAATACACTTTTGTTCTGATAGAACACACTGCCACCATACGTGGACCATCTGTTTTGACTTTGTATCTGAGAAGTAACATTAAAGGTATCACAAGAGAGTTTAGAACAGGTTTTCAAAGTTCAAATTTCTGTTTCTTCAGATAATGAAAAAGATTATGTTGTAATTTTGAGAAGTGTCCTTTGATTCTTTGTGCCATAGAGAGGTGATATTCTCTTTTAGTTTATGAAACACTATATGGTATGGTAAAGCTGCTTTAGGAATAGCAAGGAAGGAGAGTGACAGCTAGAAGTTGGTGTGCAAATAAGGGAAGTTAAGTCATTTCACTTACATGTTTATCAAAGTCTTTCATTTCTTCTGCATTGGTTGTCGTCACTTGACTGACACAGCAGGACAGGGCATGTATTTTTTAGCCATTGGCATGGAAACAAAAAAAAAAAGTAATGGTTACCTCATTAGATATGATTGTTTTAGGTTTAGTTTTAAACTTCACTGTGTGATCTTAAAAACTCACACTTCAGGCTAAAGCTAGGGATAAGAAACTAGTGGCTGAAATGAACACCAGGTTCAAGCACCCTCCTTTCAGCAGCTTTGAGAACATTAGACTATACTATCCATTTTTCTCACTTCCTTTTCAGCAGTAATTGGCACAAAATTAAGTAGTACGAAAGACCTATGCAATTCATGACTGTCTCTGCTTTATTCAGCAAAGTCTAGCAGGGCTTGAGGCAGAAAGCAATCTAGTCTGCCTTCTGGAAGTTATTGGTTACACTGGATAGTAAAAGAGGCTCAACAAGCAGTGCTAGTTAATTGGAAGATGAAACAGTACAAAGTGCTCCTCTAAATATACAAGCATTTCCCTGCATTGTGAACTCCACACTTTGAGACCAAGTGCCCAGCAGTTTTCATTCCAAATGGTCAAACAGATGACTGGAATGCTATTAGGTGCAACTCAGTAACCACATGAAAGGATACCCTGCACAATAGGCTGCTGTAATTTGTACTTGAGGCATCTGAGGAAAAGTGGGGTTTACTTTTTAAAAGGTGAATTCTCTGAAGTTTTTGAAGGATCACAGAACTTTCATCTAAAATATATTGTTTAAGACAGAATTTACATTCTTAACAGGGCAATTTACCTTCTTCACGTCACAGATTCAGCAAAGAATTCAGAAAAAAGCGTTCAGACTTTCATTCTGCGATAGACCTCTCCTTTTGTAAGTTCATCAAAAAATGTTCTTTATTTCTTTTTCTTTTCTTTTTCTCCCTGAAACTAGATTTAAGGTTTCTACGCAATATATTGCAGTGTTCCTATTCTTCAGACATTTTTAAAGGACTCGATAGGATTTGTCCAAAACTCCATTTGTCAGAGGCAACAGGCTATATTACTTGCTGGATATAAGACATTTAATTAGTTCCTTAAAAGAATTATGACCAACTGAACCTCAGCTGAAAAGAACACTTCCATTTCTCTATATAATAGGCCCTAAACTGGTGAGGAATATGGATTAATCTCTCTCATTATACCAAGAATTGTATTTTTTTCCCTTTGTGTTTTCATAGTCTTAATAAGTTGAACATCATGCACATGCACACAAAATACTTAAATAGATGTCTAATGGCTAATTCCTAACTGAGGTATTAAAGTTAGGATGAATATATAGGTTTGAACTTGTTCCTTTCTCTAGTTTGTTCATTTGAAAGAGCTTGAATCAGATTTAAACTGCAATACTGAAAAATCTTAATAACTTGTGGAACTGGTCACATTTACAAAGAGTATATGAGATGAAATTCTATGTGAAATTCTATGTGAGATGAGTCTATGAAAGTGAAGATCATATTCTCAGAAAGATTTTGAGGACAAAATCAGATTATTTTAGGGACTCAAGAATAAACTAACCCAGGATGCCTGGAAGGTTGCTTGAAAAGGTAAGAAGAAATTCTATAGGTTAATTCACACATTTGCTGCTACAGGCATCCTCCAACAATCACTCATAACAAATCCTTCACTTTGTTCTGCTGACCCATGTGAGGTGGTTGTCCAGACTCCAAGATTCACAGCCATCTCTTGCCACTTCTGTTTCCAAACTGCTTTTAAATGAATCTTGTTTGAGTATTTTTAACACTTTTTCTTGGGTGAGAGTTTAGGTTCTTTTTAGGTGCATAGTCTTTGTTATTCTCTTGAATTATTACTGTTTATTAGCAGGTCCTGGCAAACACTAATAATACAGTAAGGCCCTGTTTGTATCTCTGGTTTATCCTACTAATAATCTCCTAAACTCAAGGTTTTCAAAGGTCTGTCATGTCATGTCTTTTTTTTTTTTTTCATTCCACTTAAGACGCTCTCTCTTCTATTTGGGGTCTGCTCAACAAGGCTGTGATGTTTCAAAAAACAATCTATCAACAGCAACAACAAAAACAAAAATGTAGCATCACCTTAGAATAGATCATCCAGAACTGTGATACACTATATTTAATATGATCCATGCCAGTTCTCAGGGTCACAATTTGGAAAGTTTATACAAAAATATTCAAGGTCTAAAAAAAGGTTCAGTGAGTACTATGGTTACAGTTGACAACATGCATTAAATTTTGGGAATGAGAAAAGCCCTGTCAGATTTTGCATGCATGCCCAAACTGAATGATTCCTAAAGATATCTGTCTTGTTTTTCAGATTTTCCATTTAAATACTCATCCTTAACAGTTTTTTAATGCTTTGTTCCTTGCTGTTCCTATAGATTGTTTCACATATTGAAGCAAAAATAATTTTAAGATAATTTTTAAGATATAACCTGCCTCACAAAAGAAAAAAAAAAAAGAGTACTTTTTTTTTTTTAATATTTGCATAGTAACCTTGACAGCTTTTGGATAATTAAACAAAAGCTTTTGCAAAAGGGAGCTTTTTGGCTTTTATTCCCCCTTCATATGAGGGAACATTTACTTAATGAATTGAGACAATGGAGAATACAAACCAGTATTTATCAATGCTTGTAGAAATGTAGTATCATAAGTTTCTTCTTATATTATTTGAAGAATCTAATAAAAGCACTGACATTAGTCTAGATTAATCTATGCATCAAAAATACAAGCCAAAAAATTAGAGCAAGATCTTTTATCTAAAATTATCTGTAAACAAGGGACTTCTAAAATACTTGGATTTCATTTTAAGTGTCTTTTTTTCAATTATTATTTTAATTTTTTAATTTTATTTATATTTTTTATCTTTCTGCTAGCAGAACTCAGATCACGTTAGAATCACTTGCAATAGCTCTCCAAAAGTGAAAATGCTGTATTCTGTTCCTTCATAATTTCTTTGCATGGAATCAGCTATGAAGACTAAGGAAACTGAACAAACTTCTGACATAAATATTAGCTATAGAGATGGACCAGGGTCACACTATCTTTTTAAAATGAAAGATAGGTTTTACAGCTAACACGTGAACTAAAATTTCAGATCAAAGAAAGAAAGCAGAGCTTTCCCCATGGAGTTTCATTTGATTTAGGAAATATTTTTTCTCTTTCAACTAATATAATCCAAACACACTGATCTTTAAAGGCAGACTGTAACAGGCTGTCTGCTACGGTCAGAGGGCAACATCTATCACAGCACTTACAATCCTTCTTGCTCTAGAAAAAAATGTATCAGCATTTCCTAGTATTGTCTTTATGCTTTCTAATTTGTTTCACTGGTATTGGCAAGGACTTCAGAACAGGCAACATTTCTGAAACAAAATTCTGTGCAAAATTTAATGTATTCTCAACATATGTACTTGTTATAAATGCACGGCCATTTTTGTCTCTTTACATAAGAAACAAACAAATTTGTTTCAATCATTTATTATCACTGTTACAGAAGATATTCTTTTAAGGTTCCTGTTCAAGAATTATAACATGTACAGTGTGGAACTAACAGCAAATTATAACAAGCTAATGACCAGCTAAAATGATTAGCATATGAAACATTCAATTATGTTTGCCTTAATTCTCGAGAAATACAATGATGACATTTTAAAGAACAATTATACCTCTGGCACTTCTGAAATACCTGTGTTATTTCTGAAATAAAATCAAATTCAGAATAAATTATTAACAACTAAACACATATTATTATTTTTTTTCATAACGTCCAAGCATCGAGTTTGTCCAGCAATTGCATGTTTCCTGAGCTGCAGCGTTCTAGGTACACATATGTTTTTTATGAACATGTGTACATCTCCAACAGTTTGAAGCAGACAAATGTAGAACTGCTGTTGAACTCAAATTGTAAAGATATTAGTATATTTTTTTTTAATTTTGAAAGCTCATGTTGCAGATGCACTGCTTCACTTCCCCTGTAGCACCCTCCTGATATATCCTTTCTACAGGTAGTCTTCTTGAACATAAACCGAAAATCTGAAATTATATTTAAAGATATTAAATAAAAGAAGCAGGTGAATTTTTAAGTTTTCCACATACACAAGGAATTTGCCTTTAAAAAATTGCAGAGTTTGTTGTTGTTCTTGCTCATGTTTCATCCAAACTCCCCAAATTCCTAAACATATGTTAAGCTGAGTCTTTTTAGGAAAGTTAATTATACTTGTAGATTTTCTTGAAATGTAGTTACTAAATTGAATCCTCTTCAAGAAGACATAAGTTGATACTATGTAAGGAGCCATATAACATTGATGACAGAGACAGAAGGTAGCAATAAACTTCATATTGATTTTGGTATTATATCACTTTGCAATTCTGACATTCTTCCTGAGCATCTCAGGGCACTTCTCAAAATAACAATTTGACTTCATAATGTTCTGGTTTTGAGTTAAAGAAGCATTATCACCAACTACATCTTATAGCCTATACATTTTCATACTAAAAGGATGCCCAGAAAGCTGTGGGGCACTCATTCACACATGACAGGAACATGTACAGAAATCCTGGGGAGCACAAGCCCAGTTAGGGTCTCAAGAAGTGAGTGGGGAAGCTACTGCTTTCTGATATCATGCCTTTAGGGTTATGCACTTAGTTCCTAATAGCACAGACAAGACCAGGAAGGGACTTGCATTGCTATAGCTACTACACATTTTTTTCACCTAACAGCACAATGCTGTGTTAATCACCACCAATACAGTGATACATAACTGGAATAAAGGGAATTTCTGTGAAGATATGAAACTGCATACATTGCTATTGTTATTTCATAAATTATGAAAATATTCCATTCTCATTCTGTTTAAGAAATAGTATTTGAGCCAGGTTGTTAGTGAGACTTCATACTCGTAAAGACAGTAAGTACCCATTAGCTAGAAAAATGAAATGAATCTAGCAGCTTGAATCAAAAATAGTTGCTGACATTTTACAGAAGGAAGGTCAAGGAGAGCTGTTCTTTTAGGCAATCTCCAGGTTTCCTGATGACAAAGACTTACACTGCATATCTGCATAACCTTATCCTAGTCATCTGTATAACCTTCAGACCTCAGAAAATGTAGGGTTTAATGAACTGGAAAAGATTAAGTGAATTACATACACCATTCCTTAACTGTCACCACACATGGCCAGTTGGAACTGTTTAACTCAGATGCCCAGAAACATTTTCATCTAAGTTATCTTGGTAACTTCAAATCTTGGTAACATTCAAATAAGTTCAACAATAAGGGCTCTGAGATAAGTGAACACACATTCTTTTAGTTTTGGTACTTTGTTCCAAGAAGTAGCTATGAAACTGCAAGGATAACAAGGAAAAACAATTGGCTTATTGGAATTTAGCCTCTCAGACTACCTTGACAAATATTTTGGGAAGGAAAGCCATTTTACTAAGAGCTTTGCAAGAGACAAAAGAAAGCAGTGCTGTTGAAAGATGGGTAATAAGATGAACAGAAATACATTTCATGGGATGCCATTGTTATTTTGCAGAATTTGGAAGGTGACATATTTACAACAAATCTCATTTCATAGGAATAGATGCCTAGCTGCACAAATTCAGAGGTAAAATATTGACATATACATTTTAAAACTGATAGTATCACTTTCAGACTTCATTTTAGATCTGCTTTCTTCCTTTGAGAAGAATAACTGGGACCCTTTTTTAAGCATGCAAACCTAGATGTTTATTGACACTGGATGTATTTCTTCCACTCTCCACCTCCACTAGGCTGGCTGAAAAATAACTGTTTAATTAGGTGGTAAGTCACTGACTGATTTCCAAAACAATTTGAAAATGGATCCGATATTTTGAGTCAACTATAAATTCCAGTTTGTGTGAAAGCCAACTCTACATCTTATGATTGTGTTAAATAAACTGTTCCATCATTATTCCAATTTTTCCTTCTTGAACAGAATTGGTAAATTCCTAAAACTATCTCTTACTGAGTTCATAGCCATGTCTTTTTCTAACATTTTAAAAGCATTAAATTGCTGAGAAGATTGAGTCAGGCAGAAGATACAAGACACATCATTTCAAACAATCTCATGATGAGTTAATCAATGAACAATCTAGTCTTCCCCTTCTATGACACTAGAAAAGTTAAAATAAAATACTTATATAGACCTCTGAGCAATGCACTCTGCCAGCTGCACTCCTTTACTCTATATCACTCAGATATCTGCACAACACACTAGTCTGACAGTTTTGAGAATATGCTTTCACAATATGTATAACAGATCCTTTGCTGGGAACTTTACTACACTACTCCTGCTCAGCCTTTATCCATAGTTTAGGAGTGGCTGCTCCTGCTAAAACCCAGAAAGTTTTGAATACCGATTAAAGAAAAGACTATTGTACTTTGCTCCTTTAACTATTGCAACATAAAGAAAAAATAGTATAACTGTTTCCTTACCAAAAAATTATATACACACACACACATACATATGTCAGGTTTGCTTCTGTGTTACAGAAAATGACATCTTGCTCCTAAGTACAGTTCATAGCTTGAATGTTCCACTTCAGCCTGTATAGAATTGACACAGCTAAATAACTTCTAAAAATCAAGACCATTGTTTTTATCCTTCATAAATGCCAACCTACACTCCAATCCTTTTTTGTAGAACAACATCTACTACACAAAATCTAATATATACTAGCAGATGTGAGTGCATTCAGACAAGGATACAGGGATATTTTTCAAACAGATCTGCATTTGAGAAATAAGAAAGCAAACTGACTGACAATAAGAACAAAGATTTTATCTTTCTCAAGATTTGTTGCTCTTTAAAGAATCATATTCAAACAACAACAAAAAAAGTCTATCTTTTTTCTTTGTAAGATCATTTCTGTATCTGTACTACTCAGTAAAACTTGATTTTCAAATTATCTCCACAAAATTCTACTAAGAAATTGTTTTCTGTTGTAAGAAATCATGATCATTGTGCAAATAATTTTGCCATGTAATGAATGTTTGTTTTACACTGTTCTGGTGCAAAGAAGAAATTCTGGACAAACCTTTCTCATACATAATTGTCTAAAAGTACAAAGATCCATTCAAGATTTTTGAAGTAATGTTCTCCTTCATACTACTTATTGATATGATTATGGAATATCTAATAAAAATTTATGGCACTTACCTATAAAAATCTTCATTAAATAGAAAAGTTGCATATAATTTATAAATTTAAAGTAGCATCTCATGCATTATTTCCTGGATAGAAAGCTTTTTCTTACTGGAAATGCACAAAATAGGTAAATCAGGCTCACAGACAATTCACTGCTAGGTTGCTTTGAAGACCAGATGCCCATGTAAAATATTCTGAAGAACGGGATGGAGAGTAACAGACTTCTGTGTCAGACTTGTTATGAATTCCATTGCCAAGGACACCTACCTTCAACGTACGGTGGTGGACAGGTAAAGTACAGAATTATCTGAAGGTGCTCACAAGCAAGCACTACAGTTCTAAGAAGTTCTCCATGTGTCTGCCCACTTTGTTAGGAACAGTGTCAGCAAGAATTTTTATACTGTTTTCCACTACATCCTGGTAATGAAGCTTAGAAAGTGTGTGATAGATGTTTTCTGTGCTACTTTTCTAGAAGTCAAGGTGGCTGAAGATCCTCCACAGGACAAGAGCCTGCAATCACAATGCCTTCTATAGCTGGAGAAAGAAGGCTTCATCAGTAGACTCCACTTTATTAGGCAGTCTGTAGAACATATCATTCACAAGGCTCCCTTTGTTGCCTCTGTCTCTAACCCCCACTCATAAGGTTTTTACTTACTCATGGCCATTCGTCGTGGACAACTGTTCATACTCTCTTGCTTCCTTGAGGTAGAGGGCAATTTCCCCTTTAAATCTCCCTTGCCTGTCCATTCTGAACAGCTTGTAACAGACATTATAGTAATGGGAATTGTCTCACCAGGTTTCAGTGATGGCAATTACACCACGATTTTCCATTAGCACAGTGACTTCCAATTCCTCCTGTTTATTTCCCAAGCAGTGTGCATTGATGTAGAGACACTTCAGCTGGGCAGCTGGTCTTATCACCTTCTTGGAGGATAACACCTTACTTCCTTTGAAGTATTTACCTTTAGTGTTCCTGTCGTCTTTATCATCATAAGATGCATCAAGTTGAGGATTCCCAATAACAACTTGTCCCTCTGACTTCACTGTGTTATCCCACACCCTGCCATTGGCAGGCTCACTATCACCCCCTGTCTCTTTCTAACTTTGTTTAAAGCCCTGTCAATGAATCCAAACAACTTCTGGGCCAGAATCCTTTTTCCTCATTGACCAAGGTAGGCCCCCATCATCAACAACTCTGAAACTCCCCTGGCACAACTTGAAGCCATTTCCTCTAGTCATATCACTAGCTATTCTAGAGAAAAGGCCGATATCCAGATCACTGCAACCTCCCTTATAGGAGGGAGTTACAGAGAGCAATAATGTCTCCCCTCAGCCTCCTCTTCTCTAGATTGAACAGTCCCAGCTCCCTCAGCCAATCCTCACAAGGCCTGTGCTCCAGACCCCTCATCAGCTTCCTTGCCCTTCTCTGGACATGCTCCAGGGCCTTGACATCTTTCTTTAACTTAGAGGCCCAGAACTGAACACAGTACTCAAGGTATGGCCTAGCCACTGATGAGTACAGGGAGACAATTACTTCCCTCCTCCTGCTGGCAACACTATTTCTGCTACAAGCCAGGATGCCATTGTCCTTTTTGGAGATGTGGGCACACTACTGGTTCATGTTCAGCTGAGCATCAGCCAATACCCCCATGACTGTTTCTCTACACAGTCTTCCAGCCACTCCACCCCAAGCCTCTAATGTTGCCTGGGGTTGCTATGGACAGAGTCTTGTTGAAATTATCCCATTGGCTTCAACCCAGTCTATCCCGACTGTCCAGATACCTCTGTAGGGCCTCACTACCCCCAGGCAGATTGATACTTCCAGCCAACTTGGTGTCATTTGTAAACGTACTGAGGGTGCACTCAATGCCTTCATCCAGGTCATCAATGAAGATATTGAAGAGTACAGGCCCCAGCACCGACCCCTTGGGAACACCACTGGTCACCAGCAGGATTTAACTCCATTCACCACTACTCTCTGGGCCCAGCCCTCCAGCCAGTTCCTTACCCAGCAAAGTGTGTACCAATCCAAGCCATGGGCTGCCAGCTTCTACAGGAGAATACTGTGGGAGTCATTGTCAAAAGCTTTGCTGAAGTCTAGGTAGCCAATATCTGTGGTGCTCACATCCACTGTTTGGTTTCCATAAATGTTCAGGAAGCGTTAGTGAATGTCAAGAGGTATTATTTTTCCACATGGTGAAGGTCAGTGGCACACCTTTGATTCATACGCACTTCCACATCAGACACCATTTTGTCAGAATGCCCCTAGGCTACCATCTGTCACACAGGAATTAATTCTAATGGAGTACTGGGAGGAATGTTCAACCTCTACTGCCATACCACTGACATCCACTTCTGATGCTGCGGACTAGAGTAATAAAATAGGATACTCTACTTTCAGAGCAGTCCTAATAATTGGGTATAAAGAAAAAACTACAGTAAGGGCACATAATGAAAGGAATTTACATGCTCTGTTAGTCAGCTAGTGTTATTTAGTATGATTTTTGTTATTGGTTTTGTTATTACACATCATAACATCATGTAAAGCACTGGGAGTTAAAGAGTTAATGCTACTTGTTCCATGGACTGCCTAATTTCTGGGCCACTGGTTTTCAGAAGAGAAGAAGAACTAGACACCCCAGAGAACAGTGCATATCCAATTTCTGTTCAAAGGGAAAGAAAACTGCTCCCAAATCCTGAGACTGCCTCTTTTCTTTTGCTGCTCTTCTTGACAGTGTGTTTTCCCTAGCTGTCTCACCTTCAGCTTTAGAATAAGACCTTTAGTTCTGGACACTCTCTAATTTTATTTAGTTTATTAGATTCAATTACAATTATATTGTAATACACTGTGTTATTTTACATTCCAGTATCTTACACAGTACATCAATTTTCCTCCTCAGATTGTTGCTGCTGTTTTGTTTTTAGGCCCATCTCCCTACCCTTGATTTTTTTTCCCCCTTCTGCTGGCATAGATACCCACTCTCCATTAGTTATGAAACAGGGCTGAACCGGCCCATAAGCCATTGACAGCTAGACATGACAAATATTCTGGCTTATTCCACTTGTAGTGGAGTCCAGCACTGTCCCTTCCCTGTTCTTCTGGTTCTTGAACAAACTTGTCATATCTTCTTTTCCTACAAGGTTCTTCTACACCTCCAAGATTTCCTCCAGAGAAAGACTTAGCAGGCAGACCAAAAGGACACAGCATCTCCCTCCCACAAGTCCCACAGGAGATGAAGAAACTGTCACTCAGGCTGAATCGGAGCTGCACTCAGGGTTCAGCTGGTGCAACATGGGCAGGGCAAAGGAGAACTCCCACCCAACACTGCAGTCTTTGTCCTTGGCTTTAAGTGATCTCCATGGGTTTGCACTGAGCTGAGGTCTCCCAGTGAGAATTTAGCTAGCCAGCTTCCAGACTACTTACTGTGCTGCATAGAACACTAAGAGAGTCTAATTTTTCCACTTGCAAACTGATTCATAAGAAGTTTATTTTTGGGAAATTATTCCAATTTTGATGAGGCTTTCAGTTATTTCAGTGGAGAAAACAAACAAACAAACAAACAACAAATATTTCTGTGTAAGGTGGAGGAAAGGATCAAAACACATTTTTAGTAAACATTCAATTGCTAACTGTGTTTTTAAATGTTTGTTTACTTGCTAGAGACTTTATTCATCTGTGAAACACTGTTGTTTGATCCTGATGGTGTCAGACCCACTCAAGCTTATGTGTCCAGTAAGTTTGAGCTAAAATTGAATTTAGAAGCAAGAGAAGCAAGAGAAGAGAAGTATGGCCATTGAATGAAAAAGTAATCAACAAGCACACTGGATACTGAAAGTATTTTTCTTCTCTGAGCTTAATAGATATTTCTCTGTAGACCTTGACTGAGCTGGGCTGTATTACAACCTCGCAGGAAGAGCTACTATCTGGAGAACAACGCATCCTTCATCAGTGATAGAGGCAGCTCAAAGGCTTCTAGATGCATTCAGTGGAGCAAAGCTGGATAACACTTGCTCAATTGCTCTTAAAAAGTCAAACAAAAACAAAGGAAAAAAAATAAAAACCAACAAAACAGCTACAACTGTATTTAAGTTTAGCAGTACATATAATTTAATCTTGTTGGAACAAAAGGTGTTTTCAGAATGTGCCTCTGCTCTTTCCTTACTCACTTTTGCCAGTCAAAGCGAGCAAACACCATTCTAGCTGCATAAAGGAATAACCAAAAGGTTTTTGTTTTGCATGCTGCACAGACGTCTCTAATCTCTCTAACAGTATTTACTAATACACATACCTGACATCTTGTGTTCTGAAGCATATTGTGACTGCCACTTTTCTTGTTAGCTTTTTGTGTATTTGGAAATGCCTTTTGAGCATGACTGCACTCTGTTCTCTTAATTAAAGATGAATCTGTACTGCATTTCTTCCCCCCACTGCAATTACTTAGCTATTTTCTGCCACCTCATTTTTGACATAGGGGGCCCTGCAGTTCAAATGAAATTTTAATGAAGGCTTGAGTATGTGTCTGTGTATTGTTGAATTGTACTGCAGTCCTTTAACATGCAAAGAACAGGAGTCCAGTACTCACAGTTTGTGGGAAAGTGTCATGCTATTACTTTCTAAAAGGAACAAATGTTGGCATATAGTGTATGCTCTGCCAGCTCCACCTCCAGTACTTGTTGCCCCATGCATATTTTTTATGGTCTCTCTTTGCTGTCTAACTTGTCTAAAACAACTAAAATCTCACATGCCCAGAGTATGTTTCTTGAAATCACTTTCCCATTTCCTTCTTTTGACCCTGACATCATAGCACTTGATTTTCGGAAAGGCAACATTTCAACACATTTCTGAAAAGTTCAGTCATGTGCACTGGTGGCATTGAATATTACTCCTCAGGTGGTATGTTCAGGAATACTAAACTAAAGCTGGGAGGGAATGTCACCTTTAATGTCACCTTTTCTGAATTTTTTAGAAATTGATTATGCTTGCTTTATATAAAGTATTTCAATAACCTCAAAAAAATTCCATTCCAAAAATAATGTGTTGAGTTGCATTTGTAATAAAATATAGCTAAGAACTCTCAAATTATTTCCATAAAAGCTGGGATGGAGTAGAAATGTGAAATATATTAACCTAAGAAGGTTGAGAGTTGGTATAGATCATATTTTAAAAACAAAGTCCTAAGTGATCTTAACACATCAGTTTCCCTTTGAATTTTCTTTGTTCAGAAGTCTGATCTGATGGCAAGGATACAGAAGTCTAGATATTTTTAAAGCTACCTTTTGCTAGGAAAAATGTCTCACAAAATCAGAGAAATGACAAGAACAAGATAAATGAATGATTTCATTACAAATAAGTCCAATTAGAAATACACATAGAGTGTAAGTAGAAGTGAATCACCAATAGTTTTTAGAAAGATATTTCCTTTAGAAGTTCTCTTTTCAATCATTACATTATTTCAAAATTCATCATGACAGCAGCTTCTGCAGCTTTGTCTGATAATTGAATACAGATAAATAGAAAGATATTTGGCTACGTTCAGTTTGGAAACAGTAGGAGAAAATGTGATAACTGTAACTGACATAACTGACCTCTTCTGCTGTTTTTTAAGAGGATAGAACAATCAATGAATTTCTGTTTCTGGTGGAGTATGAATACACATTTCTTTTTTGCTTTTTCTTTTTTTTCAATTTTCTGTATTGAGTCATATACTGTACATTCTTGCAGTTGAGGGTAAACCCAAAGAAAATACTTCATGATGACAGATTGTGTATTCATTAAATTTAGAGATAATCACATCATAAAGATATTTAAGGAGAAATTTTAAGGAAACTCCATGTTTCTGAAATACAATATTCTATCTGAAATATGTTATTCTCTTTCTTCAAATAAAAACAGAGATCATATTATCTTCTGCTTATTATTTATATTAGTAGCTATTATAGTTTTAAATTATTTCAACATTTAATAAACAAACACATTTCAGAACTAGTTGATAAAACTTTTGATGTATCTATTAACTTACATTTCACTATCAACATTAGCAGTCTGTACCTAGCAGGTTTCTGTAATTATTTACATTGCCTTTCCACAAAATAAAAAAATATGATTTGCAGTGCTTTTCTGAAATGGATAAAATGAGTTCTGTGTATTTCAAAGAGGTATGAGAAAGAATGCTGTGGTGAAAGAGAATCAGAGCAAATAGAAAGTACTGAAATGTGTTTTCATGCTATATAACCCCTTATAACCAACCCGTAGCAATTACAAACTTCCTAGCAGTTTGCTGCTTCCAGAATAGTTTCCTAGTCATGCAGTTTTGTACAGTAGTTACATGAATGACATCCACTCTTCAATGTAGCCTAGCTTTCAGTGAATACTATCATAATTTTGAGTGCATGCAGAATTAGTCTTCTAATTTTAACTACTTTAATTTTCGATACGTATGAAAGAAACATGAAAGAATATTCGGTTGTTCCACGTCTTTCTTTAGAATTTCATCTCCAGCATTCAGAAAAAGTGCAATTTTATCTTACCCACAGAGCATCTTTTCACAGCTTGCAGTGAAATATCCTAGAGGAATATGCTTCCACATTTCCATATATTCAAAATTATTTTATGAAATATCCTCTGTAACTTGTTCTCTTCTTATACAGTTAAAGGAGGATCAAAAAGCTGTTATTAAAAAGTTTTCTAGGCCATGTTATCTATCCAGTTTGTTCAATGTTATGATTTATGAACTGGACAGGCAGCAGCAAGAAAATATTCATTTTCACTTGACATTCCTTTGTGGGCAAATATGATACCTGATGTAAATGTCAGCATTTTCTGCTCTATGTTATGACACACCAACAAAATTCAAATGCCTAAACCCTTTCTTCACTCTCCAAAATCCTAAATTTCTGAATTTTTTCATAATCATTAAGTTTATTTGATCTGGGAAAAGTCAAATCTTGATGATACAAGACATGCTTCAACAAAATCAATTCAGATTCTCATCTATGGGAATTAGTAATTAAAATGTTTCTCTCAGTTATCTCTTCTGTCTCAATTACACATCTGCCTCAGTTTGGCCACATCCTTCAGTTTTAGAACTCAAGCTCTTCAAGCTTTTTCATTTCAATTCATGCCTCTTAAGACCTCAGTCCTAACCCAAGCTGAAAGGGACAGACTTCTACTACTTTTGCCATGTACACTTCTAAAAAAATCCAGAAACCTACTCAATCTCTGGAAAAATCTTTGTCAGGGAAATTGTAAATGCTACCAAAAGGACCTCTCCTTGCTTGTGTCTGCGCACTGCTTGTGCACTGTCACTTTCATTAGGAATATGTTTCTTCAGGCTGAATTCTAGGCTAATATTATGTTCAATCTACATCTTGAGGTTAAGCATAGCTGTGCAATGGCTCAATCATGTCAAACTTCTGCCACCTCACACAAAAATAGAGGCTAATAAAGTAAGAACTGAATGATCTGCCCAAGACACACTGAAAGAGCAGGGTATAGTGATCTACTACTGTCAAGCAATCCTGCAATCTTAAAAAAATAAAACAAAATTTATCCGTATGGAATACAATGTAGCTGAAAACATGACTTCCATAGATGTAGGCATATTTCAGCTTCAAAGAAGTTTATAAGATTTTCTGGTACTTTATTTTGATACTCTTGCTTTGAGAAGTGCGTTTTAATTCTCTTCCCTGATTTGAGAAGTGTGTTTTAATTCCCTTCCCTGATATTGTAATGACCCAGAGCATGCCTTTTTGTTTTGTGATTTTGATAAAGTGGCACTACCTCTCCAGAAGTCAGCTGGTGCTTCTCATAGAAGAAAAGATGGTGCCATATCCCTCAGCTCTGCACCCCTGAGCCACAAGCACCACTCAGCTTGAGGTGAACTACTGGTAGGCTTCTTAGGGAGGATGCCTCTTCAGCCTTTTCTTAAGTAAGCATCTCATACCATCTCTGGCACTGAATATCAAAAAGAGAACTGAAGTGGCAAAATCACGCAAATGCCCTGACACATGCTTTCAGTAATCCATAGCAAAACCAGCCTACCAAACAAAAAAAACAATAAACCATGCTTGTCTACTCTTGCAGCCATCTCAACTCTGACTGCAATCCAGACATATTCAATTGACTAATTTTAATTCAGTTCAAAGTATTTGACTCAAAGATGGAGTAATCATCTACAAAGGAGAGCTAGTAAAATGCCAGAGTATATAAAAAGCTGTAGAAAATCAAAAAGCCAACAAGTCACTCACAAAATATTTATCATCAACACTGCTACACACACAATAAAATGAAAGGCTATCTGACTGAAATGCCACAGATTCTACATGCATAACCTAACTAAAGATCTGTGCAGACAAGTAAACAGTAAAAACTTTGAATTACTGACCATAAATTTCTGGAAAGAGGACTTAAGCAAACAACACAGGTCAAGATGATTGCAAATGGAAAACTGCAAACGAGATGATACTGTGATGATGAAGATAAGAGTATATCATTTACACAACATATAACTACTGTGCATTAAATGAATTTGCAGTTCTCTTAAGAATTTGAAAGATCACACACATAGTAATCCCAAACTACTTTTCATAACTGTCAACAGCAGTATTCTTGAGGTTGTGATTGGATACAATTTTAAATGAAACAAGATGTTTAAAGGTGAAAGGTTTTTTTTGTTTGTTTGTTTGTTTTTTTCATTTCATTTTTCCTTTCGTTCCCTTCCCCATTCCCTCTCCCTTTTTCCTTTTTTTTCTTTTATTATTTTTTTATTTTAAGTCTATACAATGTTTGTATAGGGTTGGTAAGCAACAGACACACTGTCAGACACAGTATCTTCTCCACAAACTGAAGTTTTTACAGCAATAAAATGAGGAGAACAATGATTTATTTATTTTTTTGTAGATTTTTCTATTATCAAATTTAAGTCACATCATTCCATGCTAGTAACAGTGCTAATAAAAAAAAAAGTACTTTTTTCTAGTTAAACTCAATTAACACTATTTTTTCAGGGGTTTCGTTTTCAATTTATCAATGTTTATGGAGATGTTAAGCAAAAAAAAATCTTTTTAATTTTTGTTAGAAATTTTAGTAAAGAGTGGGCAAAATTTTTTATTACTTTTTTTTTTTTTCCAAAGTGTAAATATTGATTCTACATAAGATGTCTTAAAGGACTTGATGGCAAGGAGGCTTAAGGGACTGTGTTATGATTCTTCCAAATATACTGAAGTCTAATCAAACAGACTTCCTTCAGACTTTATGTTTAAAAATTTGTTGTGGCCAACTTTATGTCCAAACCCAATGTGCTAGTGAACATTTTCTATACAGTCGTTCATCTCTGGATCTGAAAGCACAATAGCAGCTGGAGAGAATGAGGCAAACTTCAGGATGGGATGTGTCAATTTAGTTTTGCCCTTTGAGGCTGTTTTATGATACAGACCAAAGCAAGGTAAGAAGATAAAAAGTGTAAGGTACATCTTAAGGTACACTTTTTCAGTCAGAATTAAAATGGTTGTATAATCAACACAGCCAAGAAAACCAAGATGCCATTTATCTGCTTTACAGAAGTGTCCATTTTCCTTTGTATCATCAACACAGTCACTGAAAACCAAGATGCCATTTATCTGCTTTACAGAAGTGTCCATTTTCCTTTCTATTTTCCTTCCTATAAAAAGATTTAATTCAACCATAGATAGCCTATTTTTTTAAATTAAATTTATAGGAAGAGTAAGGTTGTTGGAATTACTGGATGATCTATACATTCCTAAACATAATGTAGCTGCTGGATACAGATCCTTTGATGAAAGATGGAGTATGGGCAGCTGAGCTAATAAATTGCTGCCCAAACAAATCTTAAAAATTCCAACAGAATGATGGTAGATACTGAGGTCTGCAAAGATCTATTTCTTTCCATCTTGGAACATGTTCAAGATATTTTTTCCTGCCTTTTGTCTTTGTTTTAAATTCCTCTTTAGCAACCCTACAGTTCCCATTCTTTAATTTTATTCTTTGGTTTCATAAATATGTTTATAAATTTTATTTCTTCTATATGGTTCTTCTCTGACCTACTTTCCAAGAGCAAGTGCAGCACTGAAGACATTATGTCTAATCCAAAAATGTTTAAAACAAGTCAAAGATACTGTGCTTAGAATCTGAAACAAAGCTTAGAGTTCTTAAGAAAATAAAAATAAAAAATAGTGCTTCTCACTTATAAGAATGGATACTTATACTGAATGGATAAAAATAAAAACAAAAACCACCTCAAATAAAATTCAAAACAAGCAAAAAAAATCCATAGAGCTTCATTTGCTTTCATTTCCAAAGCAAAATTATAGCCTTTATTAATTCATAAATACTTTGCATGCATTCTTAATAAAAATGTTATTATTACCAGTACTGTGATACGTATTGGTTTTGTATATTTTTCCTAATAATAACTGATTTAATTGGAAACTCAAAGCTTTAAAGATATTTTGTGAAATGAGAAATTGAAAAAAGGACCAAAAAAACAGATTTTTCATAGAGGAGCTCTGGTCTTCAAAATGCAACCTTTGTATACTTAGAAGCTGCTGATTAAGTTGAAAGAATCTCTGAAGACATGTTGACCAGATTAGAAGACACATTGACCTGCTTATGTTAAATATCTCATTTTACCTTTTCTGGCTGTTAAAAGTTTAAAATATTTTCAATTAAATTTCATGAATTTAAATGGTCAAACTGCATTCTTATAGAAAAATTTTTTAAACAGTAAAAAAAACAGCTTTATAAATTTATTTATTTTTGGAGTATAGCAGCCCTATCTGTTATGAATTTAATATTATGGTACTTTTTCACAGTAGAGTTTTTTGTTGTTCAAAGTGTGCTTTCTTCTGAAACACAGCCCACAGAAATTACTCTCATAGGAGTTTTATTCCTTCATCTTGAGGAATATAAATTTAGATTCTATTACTAATTGCTTCCTTGTAATCAAGGAGTTGACATCTGGGGATTTTGTAATCCTCAGGCTGCATTAAACAGAAGGATAGCTCTAACACATTTTATTGAAAGAGTGAGTTAACATAAATCTTAGTACAACACTGCCTTGATAAGAAATTCTGACCTGTTATTTTCTAAGCCAACTTAATTGTAAATAATATGTAATTTAGAACTTTTTTTGTTAAGAGTGCTCCAATAAAGTCATGCGAAAGTTCACAACTTTTATAATAGCACATTGGAATTATACAAGATTTAGAACTATGCATTAAAATTAATTAAAATATATTTTTGAATATATTATATATATGCAAAGACTTCTGTTAGAAAAAGTCAGGTCTTGGAGGCAGATACAGAGCTCTAAGACAAGAGGAAAAGACAGAGGCAGAAAAATACACACCTTAATAAAAATTACTGTTGCTAGTTGAGATGATCACTAAGAACAACTAAAATGACTGAAAATAAAAAGAGAATGCAGAATGGCATTCCTAGTTTTTCCTACCAATCTTTTATACAAGGTGCAGATGTAGATGAATTCAAAACCTTCTTTAAAGAGATTTTAGGTTAACTTAAATTCTTCTAGATGTTAATAGGACTCTGCTGTGGGCTTCTCATAACTATAGTAAATATTTAATGTAAAACAGTGTTGGAGTCTGAAAGTAGTTCACCAAACAGATATGTTACCCAAATCAGTAAGATAATTCACATTTAGTTTCTATAATCAATTTTATTTTGAAATGCTTTTCCTCAAGTTTCATCATGGTATCCATAAGCTACCATAGAAAGGTGCAATACTTGAAATAAACTTATATACTATATGAGTATTTATTTTTTATTTTATATACTACATACTTTAAACAAATTATTACCTGAGGGAAATTTTAATAAAACCTAATATTGGCTTCTTCAGATGATAATGAAGATTATTTTTATCTCCAGATCCTATAGAGAGTCTTTTCCTGTTTAATTAATACATAAATATTTGGAAAGGAATAATAAAAAAAAATATCTTACAATTTCCAGTATGAATATGATCAAGACAGTATCCTACTCTCTCTTCTTTTTCCAAAACAGTATTTATGTAGCAAGAATCCTAGATAAGAAATATTTGTAATCTCTTTATATGAAATATTAAATTTAATGGTCTTTCTCATTATTATGGTATGCAAGAAATTGCATCTAGGAGTGTGCTATGTATTGCTCTTAACTGGAATTTCAATTGTAGGATTTGACATCAATGAAAAGACTTATAACAAATCAAAAGAACTCTGTGAAAGAAGTGCTCATTTATTTTTCATCCCCACCTGTTTTAAAAGAGAAAACATAGCAAATTGCATTCGATAAGCAATTAGGTAAGTCTCATTAGGTGGAGATTACAAATAATCTCTTTTTACATCTATTAAAACAAAATAGGCCAGTGAAAGAATAAAAAAAAAAAGAACAAACAAAACCCAAACAAAACCAAACAAGTTCTAATAGCAGATTCCTAAATAATACTGTTTAAAAAGCTAACACATCTATAAGATGTTACCTAGAGGAAATAAAATACATCAAAAAATCATTTGTACTTCTTTGATATTTCCATTTGAGATGTGTAGAAATTTCAAGAAAGATGCTTCATTCTTTTCCTAAGAAAAACATATGTAAAGAACAGAATCTCAAAGGCTTTGCATTAGTAGAAGTAAGGCTCAAAATAAGAAAAATAAGTTTCTGAAAAATCTGCTCCTGGAAATAGTCTCAACATGAGACTAGAAGGAACATCCTCAGATATCAATATTTTCATTGCATGAATACATCAAATGGCACATTAATATATCCGTTATACTCATAAAACAACACAATCCATTCAGATTTTTTGGTGACACATTTTTTAATTAAAAAGTGTGCACCATATAGCTTTTCTTTTCATTGTTTGATATCTGACTCCTAATCTAATTTCCTATTCAGTGCACACATGGCTCTTTACCTCAAGAATCTGCTTCCTGCCTCTACACTGTACACAGCTGTAGGCTATCCTCCTTTCACTTCATTAGAAGAAGCTTGTTACAGCCTTAAAGAGGTTATCCAGACCCTGAACATTTTGACAGTAAATGTTCTCTAAAACTGTTTAAATTTGTCAAATTCATTTTTCTGGATGATGGATGACCAGTCCTGTCCTTCATATTAACATTTCCAATGTAACAAAATACAGAAAATGTTACTCCAGTGCCTAAATGAATAGGAAAGCTATAACTGCTCTGGAATTACTCCCCATGTTCAACTTATGGAGATTAAATGATTACTTTTCCCCTTCCTAATTACCAATACTTGCACATTTGCTGCATTGCTTCTGCTTTCTATCTCTTTTTCTTTCTTCTTTTTCAATAAGTAAAACCATGCAAAAGTAACCCACAGACAGGTAAAGAGCTGAAATATAAGCAGAAGTAAGAAAGGAAGTAAACAACTGGCATTCTGGTTTTATAACACGATTGTTGTAAAAGTAAGATTGCGCATATGAATACAAGTTTTAAGGAAGATTATTTCAATTGTGTCTTCAAGGTATTTCAAACAGTGTGAAGTTTAAAGTACTCCACAACAGAGGTTATGAGTGAGTATACATAGCTATCTAGGGGAAAAAATGAGCATGTAAATTCAGCATTCAGTTGAGAAAAAAAATTGTGTATTATATCAGATCCAATATAATTACAGAGACAATATATTTAGAGAAAGAGATGTTTTTTATGGGTTCAAGAATTCAAGACTCTGATATAAGAGGCAAATAAGATCCCAAAATTGCTGTATGAGAGCTGTTCTCCCCTGCCTGTAATTCCTGTGCTCTGAACTAAAGAATTTGAGAGTTGGACCAGATAACGTCCAGAGGTCCCTTCCAACCTAAACCTGTTGGTCATCTGTCTACTACTTCACCGCCCAGAAACTCTGAGTGCCAGAAGCCATCTTTGGGTACAGAAGAATGGGGTGAATATCCCACAGCTACTCATTTTCAGGTGAAAGAGAAGTCTGAGCAATTACCTTACTGGCCAGAGTTGAAAATGTCTTCTAGTCAAGAGGATGGATAGTAGTAGTAAAGAAAATATGTTAAAAATGTATATATCAAAATGTATAGCTCAAGTAACAGAAAACAAACAAACAAGCAAACAAACAAACAAAACCCTTAAATAATCAAAACTGCAGTGTTACAGATAGTAAGAGTTCAGAAATACCAGTCTTCCTTTGTCCTCTTTTCCTTTAGCTACATGAACCATAAATGATGGAAGTTCTGAATAGAAAACTTTCATTTTGGAAGCCAGTAAATGTTCTTCATTTGAAATAGTGTATATATATATACGTATATATATATATACGTACCATGACTTCCTTCTCTTTAATGATTAATCAGCATTTATGTGTCTGTTGGCAAGTTTTAGCTCATAGTGTTCTGTAACATAAAAGCCACAAGAGTACTTAGGAAAGTGTTACTATAAAACATGTTCTCTGAAAATATGATCAGATGGCTTAGCCAAGGTGAAATTAAAACACTGGGGTAGAACACAATGGCACTTAAACTTCAGCTTTCTTTATTAACCAACTCTTCCTGCTATTTGAAGCTCAATGCCTTAGAGATTTCTGAAGGGAAAATTGTGCCAAACTGTTTTTTTTACTTTTGAAATTGAGAAATTGTAGAATGCAGAGTCTCATCTAAGAGGAAAATAATTGGTTATTTCTGCTCATTTGACATTTTTTCATAGTGTTCATACTATAAGGTCATCCCAGAATTAAAACATTTTAAATAAACGACAGGATGTGAATGAGTCAGTGTTGTGTTTATGTGAGTATCTAACATATAAAAGATAGCGTTAATCAGCAGGCACATGAAATTAAGTGGCAAACATGTATTGTGATCCAAATAATGCTAAGAGCATAATGAGAGAAGAACTTTCATCTCATTTGCCAGACAGATTTTTTTATTATTATTACTTATGCAATATGTTTTTGGCAGAGGAGGTGTAAGTAAGTGATAAATTTAATTGCATAAGTAATTTCAAAAGAATAAGGGAAAAAAAACAATCAATGGCAGTGCATTCTTTATATCATATTCACAAACTTTTCCTCTACATAAATCAATTTGTTTTCCAGTGTATGTTGAATCACTACAGAAGGCTTATCTTCCAAGTACTCAGATTCACTGGCCATTAGGTTCATAGTCATACACTGTTGATTCACGGAGTGATCTATTTGTCCAAAAGCAGAAGCTGACAAGAGAAGGATGATTTTTATTAGAGCTGAGTGAATAATCTGAAATTGATTACTGAATGTGTGTTTTTTGTTTTTTTTTTTTGTATAATTGCTTAATCTAGCACCCCTAAAATAAAGGAGGAAGAGGAGGGATACATTCAAGATTTTCAGCAGCAAGGATCATGAAATTGTGCTGTCTTCAACATTTGAAACCACCTTTGAGTTTCTTCTCTGAGTAATCCTTAGACTGGAAAGTATTCACACAAATCCGCAGGAAAGAGTGTTTTCTTTATGTTTAGAGATTTAATTCTCTGTTATAGTTAGTTATTGTTGTGTTGTTTTTTTTTTTTACTTTTTTTTTTCCCCTGTAGTTACTTTTGTTATTTCTGTTAACAGCATTATATATAATCTTTTCCTTTAAAACTAGTGCATGAGAAATTTTAAAAATTGAAGGTGAATTTCTCTCCTTCCCTCAAGGAAGAAATTAAGCATGTGATAGAACCCATGCCAACTGCTGCAGAATTAATAGTTATTCAGTGTTCTCCCTGTTCCACACCTTATTATCGACAGGTTAATTATGCGAGCTACCACACTGCTTTGGGACCTGCCAGCACCTGGGTGCAAAGCAAGTACTGAGTTTGATTGCTCCCAGTACGATGGAAAATGCACTCTGTTCTCCCTGGTACCCATTTGATAACCACCAGAAGCTGACTCTTTTTGAATATCTCCGTGATCTTTGTCTCTGAGGTTTTGTCTCTTTACGTCAGTCTTTTATGAACGAAAGCACTTAAATAATAGGAGCTGAATTCAGATCAGCAACACTGCAAGCTACATAGTCCATACTGTAGCAACATCAAAACCAAAATTATTTAGAGCACTTCTAGCAAGGGCTTTTATCACTAATTAAATGGATGTTGCTGAATTGCACTGCTTCTTGCTATGAATGATACATGCATGCATGCATAAATAATAATCACTAAGATTACAGGTGGTCTTTTGTTAAAACAAACAGAATTCTGACTGTCCTGATATCAGTAGAGTTAGAACAGAGGTATTTCCCTAAGGTCATTTATCTCACTAAAAGTCAGGACAATAAAATTTCTCTTTCATTAATCTTCTACAACAGGATATTTATTTTTAGTGACCTGCTCTTGTCTTGTCAATTAATGAATTCCTAAGCTGAGCCCTCAAAATTGAAGCCAACTTATTTGCCAACAGAGACTTCATTGAGCACCAAAAGTAGGGGGTGTGTTTCTAATAGACAGGCATTTTTTTTCAGGTAGCAGACACCACATAGATTCCAGTCCAATTCATTACAGATATTCCATTTTTACATCGTCCAATAAGTAACTCTGTAAGAACAAGAGAAGTTGTACAATCTAATAAATCCTACACCATGGAATCTAATATCTGACAAATCTTTCTTTTTGATTCATGTGCTTATCAAAGGAAAACCGTAGGGTTAAACCATATGCCATAAACCTTCTTTGTGACAGAGATTTTAGGTTAATCTTCCACAACAGCCAATTCTAATAAAACTATATATTTCTCTCAGAAGATTCTAATTGACTCAGATGGTTGTTCTGTGCTCAGGAGATGTCTTCATACATATGACTTCATATAGGTCACATAAACACTGTGAAATCTATGCAAACACCTACATTAGCTAATTTGAAAACAGCCATTCAACCTAGTAAAAAGCATTCCAACTTTTATCATTTACTGAGACCAAAGTATCTTATGACGAGTTCTAAAAATCCAAAGCAAAGAAAAGCTTGCCTAGTCTGCAGGTTAAGGGACTGGTTCAGCCTCAGAGAGACCGAAAATGCAGTCTGTATGCATAATTCAGAGGAATCTGTATCAAGCCAGCTACTTAGGCTCAGTGAAGCAGGACACATCTTTACATCCCTCATCCCAGGACAGTGTTCTAATTATCTGTGAACACAAAGAAACCTGTGTTTTGATCCAAAGCATCATATATCAACTCCATGCCTACGTTTTTTTTCTTAACCTTTAGAGAAACAAAAACATTATCTCAAAACGAGATTGTCATTAAACAGAAATGACCTCTGTTTAATGTTTTTACATGTATTCTAACAGATTATTGATTTTCTTAAGTTAAAAAGCATATGAACTTCTATAATAGAAAAGGAATATAACTGTAATATAAGGAATAAAGCTTATTTTACATTCTTTTTTCATCTGGCTAATCTTTGCAAGCCAAATTTTATGCTAATCAGCCCAAGCAGTTAGCAGGCTATATGGAAATTCAAAATTTCTGCTGATTGATAAATAAAAGAAAGCCTATCTGTGGTGATTACCCAAGATACAAATATTGCATTAAAACATGTACTTCATAAAAATTTCAGTGATGATAAAAAAAAAGTTTGTGGCAACACAAATAATTTACCGGTGTATTCTTTGTAGAACTCACTGGAGACCTGTAGCTGTTATTTTTCTGCTCAGACTCTAGCTTAAGTCACAGGTCACTACAAATGCATTACAAATACACAAAAGGCTGAAGCCAGAAAAAAAAATACAGGAAAAAAAGTCATAAGATTGATAAGATAAACAAAAAAGAAATGCTAAGAGCACAGAGCCAACAAAACCACAGATTCAAAAAGAATTTATCAGAGTACATCTAAAAATTCTGCATGCTTTCTTGAAGAATAATTTGCAGAATCCTCATTCCTGATAATTTTTCTTACATGTTTGGGGAGGATCTGAATAAAATATGTTGAGTTCATGTCCAGGCACAAAATTCTTCCTTAATGTCACTAACAATACACAGATGTATGCCCATGCACTTCTCCTCCAACTAAAAATAAAATAAAACATTACAGCCCCAGCATTTTATATATTTCCGTAGGTACTAAAATTGGAAAGGGGTATATATCTCACTATTTTTGCAGCATTTTCCTTTTACAGTATGTGTTATGGTCAGTGATGTTTAGAGATGTCCTGCTAACCACTTAACACTTCTATGAACACTTAATTACTAGTATCACTATTGTGAGTAAATACTCCAGAATAGTATACTGCTATTATTATACTAAAAAGGGATTAAAATAGAGCTAAGCAAATCTTTGTAGCCATTCACAAGTTATGTGGATAACTAGGTGATCTTGATTCTTACACTACAAACCACATGCATCCTCCAAAGCCTTGTCCTTACTCTTAATCTTGATGTTTTAGACAATTCACCTAAATAGTTAGTCTTGCTCAATTCTCTAAATAGGTCAAACCCAACTGGAAAATGCTGATTTATCAGTCATGTGGCTGTTCTAAAGTTCAAGAGAGAATGTGAACAGCTGCAATGCTAAAAAAATATGTTACAAGCAGATAGGGTAATATTTGTATATGGTTTACATTATAACCTTTACTTTTATTACAGAAAACAACTAATGAAAAAAAGGAATTCTGGCAAGATATGTTTTAGAGGCCCAGATCAGCAAACCAATTATCAATCCATCAATTGATCAGAGTTAGTCTTGGGAGCAGTTTGCTCTCGGAATTGAAGGTCTTTGCAGATGGTATGTGTACTCATGACTTGCAGAGCATCTGCACAGAATATAAAATTAGATAAGAAGACAACAAGAACAGGGTAACAAACTCAAAGAAAACTATAACAGGCAAATGCATGCAGAAATTAAATGATCTATTGTTATGTTGCTACATGAACTGAAACATTAAACAATACTGTAGAATTAAGTGAACAGTCTGACCAGGTTCTTTTAGTTATTCCATGTGTTAAGGTTCTCATGTCTAACATCAAATTTAATTATTTGAAAATATTTGATATTACGTGGAATTTCAGATTGAGAAAAGTGACACAAAATATATTGAAATGACCATGTAATTGTAACACTTAGCATTAAACAGTTTAATCACAATACCAATGTCGTACCCATCTCTGATCTCCAAAATATTTTTACTGCTATGACAATGAGTGTCCCCAGGAATGCGTGTGTTGAAAGCAGCTCAAACTTGTTGCTCTCTTTGAAATGCTTTTGTTAGTTAGCCTATATCGAGCTGAGTGACACGCACAATCTCAACATGCTGGCCCAGCTTAGTCAGGGAGAAACTTCTTACACCACCATTTGATCCACAAAATTGGGAATCTGATAGTTCATCCTCTCAACTGACATCATTCTTTAAAGTGAAGACCACTGTTGGTCCCCTTTCTATCAAGAAAAAGTCAGCTTTCCTTGCAACAGCTGTGGTCAGTCGTATCTTACATAATTCTTTGAATTTAATATGCACATGTCACATCTACTGATTTTCTCTGAGAATTTTTTCATTTTAACTGTTTATTTGTCAGCTACAGAGGCATGTGACAGGTACATGGGTGGCACATAGGCTGTGAAACTAGATGAATTGCTGACCTATTTTTTCTCTATAGTAGCTGCACGGTTCTATAGAAGATCTAGTTGTTTGAGCATTTATCAACCTGCAATGGATTATCTTATGTTTAAAAATCTTTCTCCTAATTTTCCATATTTCTACTGTCTCATTTTTCCACATACAAAAAATGTTGGATTTTTTTTAAAGTAACTTTTAACCTTAGTTTATTTGTAATTATTGTCTATGGCATTAGTGTAACATTCTTGGTATTTAAATTCTAATAATAACCCAATTTAACAAATTTCAGTCTGCCTATTTAATTATCTGATAAGAAGTTGCAACCATCTATGAACACTAAATAAGACTCTCCCAGAAGGTGGTATTTCCAAACAGATGGTATCATTCTCAAGCAGGGGCAAGATGCCACCCTCCTATACTGGAAGTGAGATCACCTCATCCTTTGGTTTGGCAGCCCTGCTTGATGCTGCGTGCACATATAGAGCACTCACACTTTTGGCAAGAAACCCCCTCCTTCCCTTGTTGTCTCCTAGGGCAGGGAAGACCTACCCTACCGCAGGGTGAGCCCAGTGGTAGACCTACACCTCACCACCATACCAGGGTAGCTTACATATGTTGTGTAAACCTTGTGGTGTGGTCACCAGCCCCTCAGCTGAAAGAGTTTCCACCATCCTGCCCATATAATCTAAGTGACTGGATCTTAAGGTTCTCCATGCAGCCCACCAGTGGTGCAGAAGATTCAGACTCCTCATCCCATTAAACCAGAGTAGACCTCATATGCCAAATAGTGCACAACAGTCAAGTCAGAAAAGGTACAGTTCTGCTCCTTAATTTGCAATATGCTTACTGGCTGATGAATTTGTTTGTTTGGATTTATGCTATTGAGAAGTTTCTTTATTTGTTTTGCTTTCCTTTTAATTGAGGGAGAAATACAAATAATAAACAGGTATAGACAAAGAGAAAATCTTCTGGAAGACTCAAATCCCCAAGGCTGGAAGATCCAGTAACATGGCTGCACTTCTGCCCACTTGTTCCAATAGCCAATAGAACATGACTGAAATGGTTTTTCCAGCCTTAATGCCAAGAATGCACGCAGATAAGGGTAGGCTGCACAATCTCCTTCTACAAGTCTTGGGCACACCATTACATACTGCCTGCCTGCAGACTCAGTGGTGCGTATAAATTGTGTGCACAAACATAAGCATGGCAGAATAAAAGCGATCACTGCAGTTATTCCTGAGTTTGCAAAGGCTCAGCTTTAAAAATAACAAGGTGTTGTTTTGACCCTTCTCATACCCAGTAAGTATCTTCTACAAGTACAATTGCAAGTAACTTTTCTTAATTAGCAAATAATTATTTTCATTTTAGTCTATTCATAAAATTTTAATTTCATCTGTACAAAAAATGCAAAGACTTTGTTAATCCTGGAAAATGATACAGGACAAAGGAGGAACTGACACACACATTAGATTTCTTTAAAGATTCTAGTTTTAAATTAATTACTACACAGACTAATTAGCAGATTTACTTACAAATTGCCATAGGACTCATCATGCATTCAGCATAAGTTTTCTGTGTACATTATGATACTTTTTTCTCACAGAAGTGAACAGTTTTCTATGCAAAAAATGCACACACAATTTATGAGAAATTGGTCTCTCCTTGATTTAAAGCTCTGAAAACACTCTTAAAAAGCCAATTCACAAGCTAATTTCTTCCTATATTCATCCTTTCTTCTCTAATACGACATTTAAAGTGTTTTTTGATATATATATGACATTAAAAACAAGCTAATTGACTGCAACCATTCTCTAATCATGATTGCAATTTATTCTGTGCTAAATTTACCCCTTCTGGTATAGCAATTTGAAAAGATGTTTAACTCTCTTGAACATGACCACCATTTGTATGACTTCCTAACACTCAGTATACAACAAAGATTATCATGCATGCTTGCTTACTTTTGAGCAATTCATTAGTCGTCTAAAGGGCCACTGGGGTCCTCACATTTTTTAAATTAAGCACATTCATAGGTCTTTCCAGGATCAGGGCCTGTCTGAATGTCTGCACCACAGTGTTATTATTTTATTTCTTTTTTACATATAGATCATAGATCATACACACAGTTAAAGTAGAGAAAAATTAGGTAGAGTACCTCATTCAAGACTTTATTTAATGATTCATTTTTAACTCAGAATATACTCAGTTGTGCAAATCTAGTGGATTGGATGACATAGTAAATATTTTGTTTTTAATAAGTGCCTCAAATTGGGTTAAATTTAGAACTAAGAAAGCTACTTGTACTTTGAATCTCTATAGATTATCAGATAAGGACTCTACACTAATACATACATTTCTCAAGATTTCAATGCAAAGTTTTCTTTGTTGTTTTCTTTTTTAATATGCAAAAATCTATTTTGAAGGGAAGTTATCCACTTTAAAAGAGCAGAAAACACTTGAAAATGAATCTTCAGAGTTCTAGTATTCAGAAATAAAACTCAAAAATGTGTTCACATAATATTCATTATTTACACGTAAGTACTGCCTCAAATGTAATAATAAATGAAATACTTAATTTTTGCCTTTCCTTAACTGATTATACAAAACATTCCATGTCCATGTACAATTCATATGTAATACAATGCCAACTCCAAACTCACCATTTAAAAAATTAATAAACATCACTAACTTCAGTTAAGAACATTCAAATCAGAAATAATTACTTTAGTAATTAAAAAAAAATCATTGGCAGATTGAAGGATGTTGTATCATCATGTACACGAGCATGATCATGAAAATGTACTCACACATCAGTGCAAAAATAATAAATACTGTCTTTTCTTTCCGTCTAGGAGAAAGGATCAGAGGATCAAGAGTGTTAATACACATCAGGGCATGCAAAGTACTTTAGTGTTTGAGGACCTACCCCCCACACATACACACTTATTTATTTATTTATTTAAGTGGAATTTACTAATTAAGGTAGTATCAAGGAGCTGCATCAGAGGAGGTTTAGGAAACTTTCAGGACATTAGTCACAGCATCATGTTTGCTGAAGTTTAAGAAATGTTTGAACAACGCTCTCAGGAAAAGGATTTAAATTTTGGGTGGAGCCAGGAATCGGAGTCAGTGATCGCTGTGGATCTGTTCCAGCTTGTATTACTCAATGATTCTGTTTCTAACTAAACTACCTGAAGTCATAGGTATTTTTAAGAAAACAAAACACTTCAGAAATATATTTGCTTTTAAAAGTAGTTTAGAAATTTATACTGAGTTAGAAAAAGGAACAAGGCTTTTTGATACTGTAAATCATGGGTTCTGTTATTCTGTATGAATAGCCATCAATGGAATAAGTTATGCTTGCTGAAGCAATTTCAATATTGGTGTTTACATTGTACAAGTTTTAACAGATTACTATAGCTTTGATAGGTAATTTCATGTAATTTCCATGCTCCATTAAAAATATCATTTTGATGCATCTTTTATTCTAGTTCATCTAAGGAAATATGTCTTGAACAGTTATTTTCCCTTCAAGCAGAAATCGTGTTCATTCACAACTTATTTAAAAGGAAATTCATGAGAGAAGTTACTTTTTCTTCATGGCAAAGGAAATCCTTTTTCATACTTCATCAACTATTATGCTAAATTCATTGCTTGATGCTAACAGATAAAAGCACTGTGGATTCCAAGGCTGACCTGGGATCATATTAATTTAAGCACACCAGTGAGATAATGTTCCTACTTACGGATTTCAAGTATGTTTCAGGCAGTCTGCTCATATTTGTTTGTGTGTCTTTTCTACACCACGTTTTAGCCTGTCATCATGGATTAAAGACCAACAAAGAGAGGATAGAGTCCTTCCAGTGAAGAACTGTGTAAGTTGTTGAAATAGTATTTACCAGATAAATTCTACAAAATGAAAAGAGGTTTCTGAAAAGGTAGGAAAAGATTTATATGTATTTAGCCAAAAGCACTGTTGTGTTCACAGTGAATTTTTGCAGATTGTTTTGATTATTAAATTCTCATCAGCTCTAAGAACTCTAAGTTTTCTTGGATCTTTTTAAAGTATAATCATGGACAATTTCTAGAAACACTATAGTGAAGACAATTCATACCATTTCTATCTTTGTTCTTCTTCCTTTTCCCCTAGCACCTCTCCCACTATATAGCTTGAAAGAAATATGTTTGCTATGAAAGAGGGACCAACAGTTCTTTACATGATTCTGCCATTGAGACTGACATCACAATTAAACTATGTTGCCAAGAACATTTCAGTTTAGAAAAAGAAAATGTGAATGCAATTAATGGAGAACAGTACTGCCAGAAACACTTACTTATTTTCTGTATGATTGTTTTTTTAAACTTAGACCTCTTTGTTGACTCCTAATTTAGCAGTTTTGCAGAGACTGTTATTAATAAATATGTTCCAAAACCTGGGTAATCAAACCAGTTACACCTATACCTTGCCTTCCAGGAATTCAACCATAAGCAGTTTCACTCACGTCAGATTTAGATTTTTCTAAAACAAAACAAAACAACAGCAACAAAAACAAAACAAAGCAAACAAACTAAAACCCTCAAGTTCCATCTCTTCTTCCAGCTTAGGATGTGAAAATTTACAAATTCTCATAAATTATACATGTGTTTTCCTTTTAAATTCATTAACTGTTCTCAAAGAGCAGTAGGGTATGTATATCAGATCAATATATGAATGATTTCTCAGTAATATTATCAAAGTTGTTTCTTTTACAGAATTAGCAAATTAGTACTATGACAACACATGCTCATTTTCCAGGAAATGTGCTGCACATCTCTAATGCATATATTTCCTAATTAAGCATTTCAGTACAAAATAAATAAATAAAGTAAATCCACTGATTTTTCCTTCAGTTTCTTAATATATTTCCTAGATAACATTTTGATCATATTTAGTTTTGCAGGACTGAATTTTACTAACATTTCCCAAGGTTCATTAGGTAATTTGAACCCAACACAAGCAGTTACAGTTTGACCTGGACACTACACCTATGAATAGTACCTGTATTTTTGTTTCATTAGATAACAGAGACAACATAATCTATTATAAAGTAACACCACAGTTTTAAGTGCAAAATTCTTAAACCGAGTACACAGAAAGCAATTTTCATCAATGTGATCTCATAAGTTTAACGAAAAACAGAAGAAATCATGCTGCAATTGAAAATGACAAGAGCAAAAGGTTATTGAGAATATAGTATATCTACTGAGAGATGTCTACCAGTTTAATTATCTATTCTTGAATTAAAAGTCCCAAACATTCTAGAACTCACATGAAAATGAGATGTTTCGAAATTGCTTCCCTTTGTGTCTCCCTCAAACCCCAGTACTATCTAGTACTACCATGAAGCATTTTAAGTTAGAGAAGTTTACTCTTCATCAAACACAAGACTTCCTACTGGAAACCAGCAAAGGCAATGATTTTAGAGAAGTCATCCAACGGCATAGTATTTTCTCATTATACTTACATGCATACAAGTTAACTACTTTAATTAGTTAACTACAGGGAAATAACAGAGTGCAATCAAACACAATGGCTAATTACAGTTCTATAACTAAGACTGAATAAGTATGAAGTTTGGCATAAATACTTAAAAAAGCATAAGAGTCACTTATCTCACATATGGCTTGAACCTAGATTCAAGTACTCAAATTTTTGGAAGAATTTAACTATATTATCTTGGATATTTTAAGTACTTTAAGATGTAATCTACTCTAGGAAACCTATTTTAGCAGTGGATTGGATTAGATCTTCAGAGGTTCCTTTCAACTCTGTCTTTCTGTGATTCTGTACAATATCAAGGAGCACATACAGAGAGGGTTTTGTTTGTTTGTTTGTTTGTTTTGTTGTTGTTTAATCGAAGATAGCACTTCACAGCTAGTGAGCTTGATTTGATCAAGAATATACCAAACCAGAAAAATATTCCATCTGCCCCTTTTGTGTGTCGTAGAAAGCATCTAAAGTTGAGCTATTTTGTTTCTACAAGCAACTAATTAGCACGATATCAGTTCAAATAAATTAGGGTGTAATCATGATCCTATCACACTGAAACAAATTCTAGCTCAGCCTTTCATTGCCAGTTATTTTCTTGACCATTTTCAATTTGAGTGTACAGATTATTCAGTACTAGAAAATAATCCTTAATTATCACCATTATAAAAACAGATTTGAAAAGGAATGGTGATTACACACCATCTGGAAATATACTCAAGCTGTCAAAAGGATCTGAGGATAGCTCCTGTATACAGTATTCACATTTCAGCTGGAAACTAGGCATGGTCAAGGGGGAAGAATTCACTCAGATTCATGCACTTTTAAAAATGTGTTAGGCATATCAATTAAAGTTCAAATATAAAGTAAAACGATTTCCCTTTAGAAGGTTTCCATAGGATGTGTGGTGATTTGATCATCATACATTAATGTACTAACGAGACAAATGAATCAATGCTAAAATAGCACTAATAAGATGCCAGAATAGTGAAAAGAAATCACAGATATGAGAGAGTAACAGAAGAAGGAGATAAAAGGAATAAATAATAATAATAATAAAAGATAAAACAAGCCATCCTCTCTCCTAATGCACAGATGGTAGAGGCAGCACTGGACATCTCTGGCTTCTCTGTTCAGTGGGGTATGTGGGAGGCCAACAGCCAAACCTCATCAGTGCCTATCGAAGTATCACCACAGTGGGTATCCTGGCAACTGGGTCTTCAGAGACCCCTGCTGGGGACAAAACCAATACTAAGAATCCTTCCTTCCGTGTCTAACAACCTGGCACAGCCACTATTAGCTTGGATAAAAACACAATTAAGCACATTTACTTGCAGGCTAATGTACAGCAAGGAATGAGAAAATAGTGATGCTCATATTCTGGGTATGCAAACTGTAAATAATGGGCAATCGTCTAGTCACTATCCTGGAAAACAAAATAAAAATAATAGTTCCACTCCAGTGTGTAATAAGAATATATTCTGAATTTCTGTGGCAAAATAAAAAATAAAAAATCAAGTATGATAGAAATTAAAGCATGTCTTAGTAGACAGGATGCTGGTCTAGGAGACCTCAGAAGACTGCTGAGAAACTGGGCAGGGGCCATAAGGGAGAAGAACTGAAAAAACATTTGTTCTTTCTGAATGCAAGCAAGTCAAGAGAAATATCCTATTACCCATTTTGTCTTAAAAAAGTAAAAATAAGAATGTAGTTTTAGTCAAATAAGAAAAAAATAAAATAAATTATACACAGAAGGACATAAGATTCCCCCAACTTCTTCAAACACAGAAGGAAGTATTACTGTTCTATATTCACCTTACCTTGCTAAGCCACCTAGACATAGCTTTACTATTTTTTTTTCCATCTCATTTGTAAATTTACAGTGGAATTGTGAAGTGAATCATTGTAAACTTTCAGAGGAAGACATTTTGAATCTTCTTAAAATTGCCACACCGAGCTCTTCTATTCCAGCTATGTTAACAAAGTACATTAAAGCTTGTTTTATGAATACCTCGAAACTTTCCTTCTCCTTTCTCTCCTCACAAACTTTTATTTCATTTTCACATTTCCCAACATTTTTCCCATTTCTCTCTCCTATCTGCTTTTCTCAGGATATTCTCTATATTCTTCTTCCCTGTCAGTACATTTTCTTCTTGAAAAAGATTTCCCAAGGCCTATACAATTAAACAGCTATCCAGAAATCCTATCGATTCATCAAGCTTAAAAAGTAAGCCCCTCTGCAAGTAACAAAAACTGAGTCACAGAGTTTTTGAGGCACAGCTTAGAAAGCACACACACAAACCTCAATTCATAACATCTCAGGAGATTCCAACAGGAAATTGGAACAGAAGCTTAAAATATATATATTTATTCTGTTTAGTTTCTTTGAGGCGACAAGGAGGAGAGCATACTGCTGTAAATTCTGAGTGCAGCACTAGCATGCAAATAAGCACATAGCTCAGCATGTCTGAGCATGCTAAGGGCCCACACTGGCTCTGGCTTTGGCTCAGCTGGCACAATGCTGCCATCAGACCACTGCACAGCAAAGGGCCACATGACAGCTGGAAGGCGGCAGAAGATGCATGTGCCTCTCACAAAGGCTTCTCTGGTACCCGAACCCTCAATCCAGTCCAGCTAAGCTCACACAACCGGCAAAAGTCCATGCCAGAAGACTCACCTCATCACTTCCCACCAAACTGTGGCCTTCTTGTGCTGCCCCAGCAGGAGCCAGGTGCCAACTGAGGCAGTGAGCTCTCCCAGAGCTGTGCTGTTGACATACTTGCAGGTCAACATTTGGCATCACCTGGGAGCTGACATTGGATTGGAGTCTGAGTTCAGGCTTCCAATCTCTGCAGTTTGCTGTGTAAAGATTTTGCAGGCTAAGAATATTTCTTATCCTGAGAAAAGGATTTAAATAATGGAAAAAAAAAAAAAAATTCCTTCTTTAAAATTTTATATCAATTTGATGTTTATATTAAGTGGATATTTATGGTCCTTGGGAAAGTGCTAGCACTCCAAAAATGGCATTTTCTGAGAAACTGTCAAAAATGAAAATAATTTTTCATCTTCATACTAGAAATACTCAGTTTTCAATATCAGTTGATCTATTTTGAATGACTTTTTTTTTTTTTTTTTTTTTTTTTGGTGTGAGGTTTCTTTCAATTTCATTTCAAATAGTTTTCACTGTTTTTGTTAAATATTTTCCTATGGTCAAAAAAATGCATAAATGTGATATATGAACTCTCAGCATTCACTGAAACATGCAAGTTCAATAGGCTCTGAAGCCACTCT
Organism: Callipepla californica brunnescens; assembly: GCA_023055505.1. Classification (NCBI taxonomy): domain Eukaryota; kingdom Metazoa; phylum Chordata; class Aves; order Galliformes; family Odontophoridae; genus Callipepla; species Callipepla californica. Next base: position 12,882 of record JALIRH010000084.1, on the reverse strand, counting down.
TGAAAGACAATCAAGACTTTTTTTTCATTTGTTCATTTTCTGTTAACTTCAAGGCTTATTACAATTGATAAAAACAGGTATTCACATATCATGGCCAGTACTAATGCAAAACAGGTAGGTGGAGAATGAGCTAATAAAATTAATCACAGAAAGAAATTATGTCTTAAGACATTTCCTAAGACATACATCAAAGACTTGTAAGGGAGTATCATCACTCTAACAGATTTCTTCCCCCCTACCTCCAGGAAGGTTTTAGTCTGTTCTTACGGCAGTATTACATTTTCTCTACTATGGATATTTTGAAGCATATACCACCTCATAATAGATTCCAACATCCATAAAAGAAATTTCAAGAGGAACGAGACAAGTACATTTGAGAAAGAAAGCACGCTTCATAATTAACAAACTAACTCTTGTACAAATTCATTGAAATATATAAAGCCTTGAATAGAAGTTATCAGTTCAGATCTCAGAACATTAGACTTCACTTACTCTTCAATATAGTTCCTGCTCCAGCATTTTGTCTCTTTTTCCTCCAGTGACTCCTCAGGCAAAGAATATGTCTCCAGGGATGTCAAAATTTTAACATACTGGGCTAAGAGAGGAACAAAGCACACGGATCCTGGGACAAGAGTTGTGTCCCCTCCATAAGACCACACATCTTCCTTTATCTTCAGCATCTAACAAGCAAATGTCAATACCCATCATAACCATCCCCAAGTAAAATAAATACTAGGGATTTAAATCTTTCTTCCAGTGCTAGAACTTGAACAAAATATGCGTGTATAATCCCCAGAATAAAATAATTATGAGTGGAATGAATTTATTCATTCAAATTTTCAATCTTAAAATTTTACCAGAGAGGAAAGAGTGTATAGTCAACCAAAAATTGTTACTCAACCCTATGTGGTTAAAAGTATTTCAATTGGTGATTTTCAGTAATTTAAACTGTAGTATTCATATTTGTACACATGAGAAAAATATGGATTTAACACAAATTTTCCTCACAAATTTCCACTGTGATAAACGTCTCCTTTTGTATAGAATGCCCACCAGAACTTCTAACAGTGTTCAGATGAAAAGAAAGCAACTTACCCGTGAAAGAAAAAGCCATTAACTACAACCAAATACAGCTATCACTTTCTGGTACACAATCTTTTTGTGTAAAAAAATCCTGACATTTCTCAGCTCCCTCCTTGCTAGCTCTGGAACAATCTTGTGTGTATCTTGAAGGGATTCTTCTATTTTTCTTTTTCAATATGAAAATACCAAAATGAAAGATGAAAATACCAGATGTGGGATCATAATATCACATTTACCTATGACTGTTTAAACACTTTTTCATTCATCTATGTACTTAGTAAAACATTCACAATTTTTTTTCCAGCATGTATGTAATAATTTAAATTGTTTATAATGTTTAGAAAACTTTATTTCAGATAAATACAGTAAACAGAAAGTAAAAAAGAAAACAAAGTATTATGGAGTCCTGGGAATAAAAACAGTTGTAAAACGGTGCAAAACCTACTAGTGTTATAAGCATTGCTTTTCATTTTCAGATGAAATTAGTTCTGTTCATGGTAAATTCTTTCAGAATAAAATTATTTGCAGTGAATTTTCCATGTATTTGTTAACTAAGTGTCATGGGATGGGAAAAAATACACATTCAGTAAACTTGTGAAAAGTTCTCGCAAGAGCTTTCACAACCTTAATATCGTGTCCAAGTCCATATCTAAATATGTCTACAAAATTGCAGAAATTAAGGAAGGGATGTTAGGAACATAATGCTCTGTGCCTTCCTGTTCTTATATCCTTCACTTAGTAGCTGCTCATGTACCATCTGAAAGAACACAACTGACAACACATGCATTGTAGTGACCATATATAATATGGCTGTTGTTACAAACATTTTTTTGTTCTTAAACGTTCACCATTATTTCATAAGGTGGTAGAAAATGTTTTATCAGAGCCATCTTTTCTTGTAACAGATACCTTAAAACTGTTACAAGGATGCTGTTTAAATCCATTCAAGTTGTTTCAAAGTCACAAATACATAACACAGTGCTTTAGAGCTGGACAGTAACGTGACGAGAGTCTTGCTTTCAGAAGGCACAGAACTAAACAGTAGAAATTATTACTACTACTTTTAACATGAGCTCCTTCGCTTCTGGGGTGGTAGGAAATCTGTCTGTTTTGTTCTCATTGCTATTGCTGTACAAGATGAACAATTTATATTTCTGTAATTTAATTCAAAGGACACAGAAGTAAGAGGAAGCGAGGCAAAGATCAATTGCAGATTTAGGGGAGGGTAAGATGGCACATGAGGTGAAAAGAGGAAAGCTGAGAAGTGAGAAACTACAAACCTCTAGAGACAGCCTTCCCTTGACACCCAACAAACACCTGGGGCCACTTGGCACTTGATATCCACAGCCATAAAATGTCATATACTCTACTACCTCAGGGGCTACGGTCTGCTACAGAAAGTAAGATTCAAAGTAAATTAATGCAGAATTAGAAAATACCAATATCCAGTGTAGATTGTGCTGCTGAAATTCAAACCCTTTATAAATACACATCATAACAGTCTATTTTATTACTTAGTTACATCCTAATTCTAGCAGAGCACCCATTTCATTCTGAGCTCAAGATAGATGGTGCCCAGAAAATGCTATCTCACAAGACAGAGTTTCATTTCTCTCCAGAACCTGTCTTACTCATTACAGAAATAAAGAACAGTAAGAAACAGCACATACACAGTTCTCATTTTTGGCCATAACATCTCATAACATTATGGGATCAAGCTCACTACACTGCAAGATGAAGGTAAAACTGTAACTTAGTCTAAAAATCCACATTTCATCTGATTTCATTAAATATTATGAATCATTCAGATTATGATCACAAAGGCCAAAGAAACCCTATGAGGGAAATTAATAATTCTGTAGAAAGTGCAGTATTTTGATCATGTGGAAGAACTACAGCATATAGACTTAATGATGAACATAATGAAGAATCATTTAGTTTCCCATTTAGCAAGTGCTTTCTCCCCTGTACAGTGATGAATGCTGAGGTTTCACAGTAAAAATTACAGCAAATGATTATGCAATTATTGTCGACATCAAAGCATACACAAGAGGGATAACACAAGAAAATTGTAGGGATACTTGGATTACAATCTTTTTCCACCTTTTGTGTTTGACTCTGAAACCTGAAGGTTCTTACACTAGGACTTTAAATGCATATACTGTACAAACGACTTGAAACATTTGGCCAGCACTATGAACAAGTCCAGACAGCACATACACATTTTGGATGTAGCATACTTTAACTGCATTCTGTGTTTAACAACAGAGAGATAAAATTGCTTATAACTCAACTCTACCTAAAAGGAAAAAATTAAACATTAAGGATTGTACTTAAATTCATACAATTTTCGGTCAGTAAGTGACTTTCAAATGTTTTTTTCCTTGAAAGAAAAATATAAGCCAGTATAACTGTGCCTTTCATAAAAATATTTAACAGCTATAGTTTCTTCTTGTTGTATATATCCAAACTGGGACCAGAAATAAAGTTTGTAAGATCATGCACTAGCATTTCTACCATAGCTCATGGAATGCAAACAGGTTTCAGTTTGATAGGAAAACTGACTGTTGAAAACAAGCTAAGGACATAGGGCTATACCACATAGGAGTACAGATAATTTGAGAAAATCCATATTTAAAGTATATGCAGTTAGAGATCAGAGTGAATACCTACCACTTCTGTGTACTTTAAAATACACTTTTTTTAGAGTCACAGTTCTGTCTTGATGTCTACATATATATTGTTATTTTTATTTTTTCCCTGCATTATATCTCTCTGTCCACATATGGATCAGATGAGTAGATAGATCTGAAAGGGTAGTGACAGGGATCTGATTTTTTACAACATGCCTAAAAACTTTATTTTTGGGTCTAGTGAGCATAGATACAAGAAACACAGTCATCAATAGGTTTGATGTCAGTGTCATCACGTTACGCATTGTCAGTATCTCATATATGAAAACTGTTCCACAAAATCACAACACTGGAATTCCTTTCAAAATACTACTTCCACATCAATAAGAGTATTATTGGAGGGGAACAGGAATCAGGCAGCTTGGAGCAATGTAGAAACACATACCAGGAGGTTTTCGTGTGGTGAGAGGCATGAAGGCCTAAATCAAAAAACATGATTAGGTCTGAGTGAAAGAGAGCCTCATGATGAAGTTGTAATTGGAGTAGAATCTGTCATCTTAGGTAAAGTTAGAGAAGCAAAGAGGTCTGTTCCTGATGGAATTTTTTTTTTTTTTTTTTTTGTCTCTGAGTCCATCTTATAAATATATCATGTAACCAGTGCCAGTCAGTGCCTGGCTCAGAGTTCTTCCTTGATATCAGCAAAGAACTGAAATACTTTAATTCACTTTTATATTCCAATGTTCCTCAGATTTTTTATTTACTAAATAGAGAAAACTCTTTTGTATCATGAACTACCTTGCATTAACCACTTCCTCCTTCTGTTAAACGCTATTTTTTTTTTCCCTCATGAATTAACACCTACAGTATTGACCTGTCACTATGGAGACTCCTGATTAATGCTTAACAACTTTAGCTGACCTGGTATGCCTGAATTTTCTGAATCTAAATTTAGAATTGAGATCCCTTGCCAATTTTTGACTTCCCTGCAGAGTGCTAAATATTACATGCTGTTTCATACCTGTGCAATATCGGGTGCATTGACCTAGGTGTTGTATGCACAGATGTCACTCTCATAGAAACATTTCAGAGTAACAAGCTTCAAAATTCTTTTTTTAAATATAGGAATTATTTTTAAATCTGCCTAAGGACTTCTTTCTTAACAAAAATGAAAATTACATGACAGAAGTTGTCAGGATAAAATAAAATGTAAAAGTAATGTAAAGAAATTCCTAGAAACAATATTTTTGTCATAACTTTTCCACGAACAAATATTCCTATCACATATTTGATAATATATATCAGGAAAAAAAAATATTCATTTAAATATTATGGCTATGAAGCACTTCAAAATGACTTAAAATAATAAAATGAAGATGCAGAAGAAATACTGCACACAGTACAGCCACTCTTCAGTTAATAGCAGCAATATTTTTTCCCCAGTTTTTCCTTATGATGAACAATCCTTTTAGAATCTGTTCCAAATAAGATTTCACATTTTGCACCATGTAATATTTATTTATGTTTATACATATATTAAAAGTCCATTAAAGCATTCAATTTAAGATAAAGAATCCATCATTAATGAGTTACTAGAGCTTAAAAATATCTTAAACCATCAAGGATTTATTGTCCAAATTTACTGAGAGATTTACTGTCCTTAATAGCCAAGAATTGTTGCATGTTATACAATGACAATATGAATCAAAATACTGGATAGAAACTACTCCAGTAGAACGCCAAATTCTGTCTATCGGTGTATAAGTACTTAAAAAAATACTCAAATTTTGACAACAAGCAACTGAAAAAGACATAAAATAGCATTTATTGAGAAAGCAACTTTCTTGACAGTATTCTTAGTTTGTAGTGAAATAGAATGAAGAGAAGAAAAGAAGCATAGTTAATGCTTACACTTTAATATATGTTAAGAAAACTGCTTTAAGGTGATCCTATTGTGCATAACACTATTCCTGTCTGCACACCTTTTTTTCCATGTAGTGGAAATTTATTGGAACAAGATATAACATTATCTGTCCAGAATGCACTTGTCAGTGCTATGATGTGGAATACCAATAACAAAATCATAAAACTACAGCAGCACTATATCAACACTTGTTGCCTTCTGCTTTCTTTCCACATTTAAGACTAAAAGTGCTCTGGAATCATATGATGTCACTATTTTCCAAACAAGTATTAAAACTTACATTAACTCAAGTGTTTCTGCTTTGTTTTCTACTGAGGAACACATAAGGATGGCATTTAAATAAACAGAAGAATTTTATCTCCAGTTGCACAGAGTAAAACTACTTTTACTTTTTGGAATAAAAAAGCCAGGAAAAACTGAACTAGAAATGAAAAAAAATCAGTTTCTATATGACAACTAGGGTTTTGAGAAATTCAGAAGTTTAAGAACTATTCAAATTAAGATTGGAAAGAAAAAAAAAAAACAGGTGCTGGAGTAGTGAGTTCAGTTCTGGGCTTCCCAGTACAAGAGAGACATGGACATACTCGAGAAAGTCCAGATAAGGTTCATGAAGATGATAAAAGGGCTGAAATATCTGCCCTGTGAGGAGGCATAGTTGACACCTGTTAGCCTGGAGAAAAAAGATTGACCTTGTCTATGTCCATAAATATCTGAAGGAATGGTGCAAATAGTTCTTTCCAGAATAGTGACAGACAAGAAAGTAGAACACAGGTAGAGCTATCCAGACATTAAAGAACTCATTCATGGTGAGGGTGACTAAGCCCTGGTACAAGTTGGTCAGAGAGGTTGCAATGTTTTTTATATTTCTATCCTTAAGAATATGGAAAAGCCATAGGACACACTCCTGAGCAGACTGTCATCTTTTAAACTGGCCCTGCTTGTTCAAGGGATTTGGGCCAGATGATCTTTCCAGAGGTCCGTTTCAATCTCAGCAATTATTTCCAAAGTGAGAAACACGTACATGGGCTGCATATCTAAATGAGTATGTATTTTATCATCTTTAATTGTCAAAAAATGCTTTATATTTGTTTTTACTCAGCTCTGGTAATGCTGCATCTTGAGTACTACGTTCAGTTTTGGGCCCGGCTCTCCACAAGAAATAGATGGAGGTCCTGGAGTAGGCTCAGAGAAGGGCAGCAAAGCTGATGAGGGGTCCGGAGCACAAGCCTTATGAGGAGTGGCTGAGGGAATTTGAATTATTCGGTCTGGAGAAGCAGCAGCACAGGGGAGACCTCATCACTCTCTGGAACTACCTGAAAAGAGGGGTTGTGGCAAATGGGGGTTAAGTCTCTTCTCATACATAACTAGAAATAGGACAAGGGGGAATGGTCTCTAGTTGTACTGGGGAGACTGAGGTTGCACATGAGGAAAAAATTTCTACAAAAGTGCTCAGGCACTGGAACAGACTGCCCAGGGAGGTGGTTGAGTCACTGTCCCCTAGAGGTGCTCAGAAAATATTTAGGCATGGTACTAAGGGACATGGTTTAGTAAGAAATATCGGTAATAAGTGGATGATTGAGCTGGATGATCTTGGAGGTCTTACCCAACCTTGCTGATTTTATGATTCTATTTTATTGTTTTACTCAATGTAATATTGAATGGAACAACTGGCATTTATACACTTTTTTCTTTTAAATTTAGCAAAAAATGAATGCCTAGGCTTATTCTGAATTCAATATCTGGGCTCAACTCCAAGTGGACTATGCATGTGCTTCTCTCACCTGCCTGAAATTTCATCATTCAGATTTCTCACAGTAGTTTTAAACAAGAACAAATGTTTGAACACAAAGAGAAATACATTGTCATTAGATGAGAGAAAGAAAGCATGTTAAGCATAGACAAAATAAGATGCTTTATATTCAGAGTTGTTAAGCAGTGACAAAATTGAAACTCCTAGATGGGTAAAGACAAGAGATAGAAATAAATACATTCCCTTAACAAATATTAAAGTTGTCTTGTGCAGGCCCTACTAACCAAAATTAACTAAGGTAGTAAGGGTGTGTAACAAGTAAATGCAAATATTACCCTTTAAAGTAAACCAATTTTATGCTTTTCCTACTTGGTGGTTAATATCTGTGATCAATTCACAGAGCTCATAAGATGACATTAATACAATATTCTGAATTTCCACCTGACTGCTAAATTGTCTAACAGTTTATTATCATTATAGCAAAAATAATTGGATATCTGCCTCACCTATTTTGTGCTGCACAGTGGTTGCTGTACAACAACTGAAACTGCAGTATCCTCATTATCATACTGCTATCTTTTATTTAAAAATAAATAAATAACTTCTTAAGTAGTATCAGTTTGATGAACTGCAGCAATCATCCACACAGGCCTTAAGACTTTCATACTGTGAAAACTACTTGCACAACAAAAAAAAATAGATGGACAGGAATATAAATAATCAAGTTTCTGACTGCCCATAGTATTTTGTTTTGTTTGAAAGAAAAAAAACCTTTTTGTAGTGTCTTGAATATCTTTTTTGACTGCCCTGGTTTCAAATTGTAGTCTGCTCAGCGAATCCCTCTCTTGAAGAAAGAGTGTATAGTTCTTAATATTTATTTAACAGGTAACCAATGTGTAAATAACTCTGAAGCAACACATTTCTCCTCAAATAATGGCAGTGAAATTGGCATGGTACACTGACATTACAATAAAGATTTCCTGTGAACATTTTGTGGCATTGTGTAACAATATGGTATAAAAATTTTCCTTTTTTGGGCAAATAACTAGAAGGAAAGAACTAGAGATGAGCCATGTGATCTCAGGATGTGGGTCCAAGTTACTCAAGTTAATTAACTTCCAAACATCAACTACTGGCAAAAGGCATATTTAGAGGGATATTTTTTACCAATCTGGTAACAAATTCACCTCAGTTTAAAAAGAAATAAACTTGAAAAAGAAACAAATTAAACTCAGAGCAAGGACATATATAAAGACAATCATGAAGTTTCTTGACTCTGTCATTCATAATCACCATTCACAATAGGAACACTTTCATGTACATATCCACTGAATACAATTCCTTTGAAAGATTATGCTGTGTTTGAAGCAGTGTTATTATAGAACCCAGGAAGTTTCTGTACTCAGAAAATACATACCATTTCATTACATCCATCCTAATCACATTGTTTCTCAGTTCTTCAAGAGCAGATGTCTCAGTTCTGAGCCATGTATAGTCCTGTCCTGTTCACGTAACAATAAACTCAAAGAACAAATTTATGTACTCCATAAGTCCATTATATCATTGAAACTGATTTCTACTGTGAAATCAATGCTCCCTTTTCTCCTATTTCACGAGACTGACAAAGCATTATTACAGAAAAATTAAAATGCAAACTGTGTTTTAACCTCAAACACAGTAATTGTTTATCCCTTCTTTTGGTTAGTTTGAAATGTAAGGGCATGATAGTAATTAATGTATTTAACTTTTATACATAGAAACAAACTCTTTACAGATACTTAGTACCCATTGTTTTAAATGGACATGCTTGTATGTTCTTCATATGGTATGGTTCCTATAAACCTTTCCCAATTTCTATTCCTTCTGTAGAAAACTACATAGTGACTTTTTGTTCACCTAATTGCAGAGCTGCCCCTTATACCCTCCAGGATCTCTCTCTTTAGAAAAGTGAAAAAGTTTCAGAATTATTTTTTTTTTTGTTCACCTGTCCTGTTCTCATTTGCATATATAACAGGGCACCATTTTGGTAGAAAACAAGAATTTGATCTCCTAAATTAAAAGTTAGTATTAAAGTTGTTTACTTGAAAATTGTTTCTATTGCTATAAAACTACAAAATACTCAGGTAACTCTGAAATAATGTCTCATATTTATATCCATGGAAACTACAAAAGATAGAAAAAACACAATAACACTATTTGATAACTGACACAGCAAGTTTTCAGCTACAAAATTCTATCTTTTAAACAGTAATCATCATTAGCTATTTACTTTCATCTGCAATGACTTAGAGACTACACAACATGCTTGTAAAAATTTGTATGCATGTCCAGAATGCGGCTTTCCTTTCAGTCACAGCTATCACCGCTGACACATTGTGTCCACAGCCTCACCATGCTCACATCTACTGTTTTGTCCCCAGAAACATTCAGCAAGTATCAATGAGAGTCACTGGGTACCATATTTTTCTGTATGAAGGAATTCAGCAACATACCTCTGCATCATACACACTCCATGTCAGCCATCATTTTGTCAGACTGTCCCTCTGTTGCTATCTGTCACACAGCAACAAAACATAATGGAATATTGGAGGGAAGATTCAGTCCCTATTGTCATACCACCAACACCAACCTCTGACTTCTTGGGTCAACGTAATAAAAGAGGAGGCATTATTTTTGGACCAGCCCTTTTAGTTAAATATTTGAGAGAGAATTCTACAAAACCAATGCAACACTTACCTAAATCAAACTGGATGGTCATTTTTCACAGAAAGAATGTGCACTTATTTTTAACCACTGGTGAAAATGATTGAATTAGTAAGCACAATATTTCTCGTACATAAACTAGAGGGTTTTCAGTTCTTCAGGAACAGATGAATATTGAATACTACCTGTTCACAAGCAGCTCAGCAGAGCAATTCTTTTGCCTGACAACCCTCCATGAAATGATTTTTTTTTCCAAATGAGAGTTCAAGACAATCAAGTGTTCTTCACTTGAAGATGACATGACGCCTATTTTGCTCGTAGTTTGCAGATAACACCAAGCTGAGTGACGCAGTTGACACATGAGAGGGAAGGGATATTATCCAGAGGGACCTGGACAGGCTTGAGAGGTGGGCTTATATCAGCCTCATGAAGCTCAACAAGGCCAGGTGCAAGGTCCTGTGCGTGGGTCAGGGCAGTCTCAAGCACAGATACAGGTTGGACAGAGAGTGGCTTGAGAGCAGCCCTGAGGAGAAGAATTCGAATGTGCTGATCGATGAAAGATTCAAAATGAGCCAGCAACATGTGTTTGCAGCCCAAGAGCCCTACTGTATCCTTGCATCAGTAGAAGCATAACCAGCAGGTCAAGGGAGGTGATTCTTCCCCTCTATTCTGCTCTTGTGAGACTCCACCTGGAGGACTGCAACTGCCTCTGGGATCCAACACAAAAGGACATCAAGTTGTTGGAAAGGGCCCAGGGGAAGGCCACAAAGATGATCAGAGGGCTAGAGCACCTCAAATACGAGAACAGGCTGAGAGTGCTGGGGCTCTTCAGACTAGAGAAGAGAAAGCTCCTTCAGGACGTAATAGTTTCTTTCCAGTACCTGAAGCGGGCCTACAGGAAAGCTGGGGAGAGAATTTATAAGGGCATACAGCAATGAGATGGAGGAAATGGCTTTCACCTGGAGGAGGGTAGATTTAGACTAGGTATTCAGAAGAAATACTTCACTGCAAGGGTGGTGGGACACTGGAACAGGTTGCCAAAAGAGGCTGTGGATGCCCCTCCCTGGAAATATTCAAGGCCAAGCTGGATGGGGATTTGTGCAACGAGGTCTAGTAGGAGATGATCCTGCCTATAGCAGAGGGGTGGAACTGGGTGATCTTAATGGTCCCTTCCAACCCAAAACATTCTACGAATCTACAGACAGATGCCACCTCTGAAGTAAATAAATGCTCCATGAAAACAAATGAGCAGAAAACAGAAGTCACACCAAATCTCTACAGCAGAAATAGTAAAGAAATAGTAATAAAAAAAAGCATGTAATTCCCTTTTCCTTCAAGTTTCAGTAGAGGATCTGAGAACTTAGTGTAAATAGAAGGCTAGCAGACAACATGATTTCAGTCCCCCTGGTGTTACTGATACAGGCTATAATGCACACAGTATTTGTGCTGTTGAGCTGTTTGAGTATGACAACAGTGATGAGCCGAAGGGCTACACAGTCATCAGTGCATAAGGGATATGTCACTATTTATAGACACCCAAGTACTACTTACACATATCACTTGAATGACAGAGTAATGTAACATATTGATTTACACAGACTCCTCTAGAACTGAGAAATTTCAACACCGTTGTCTTCCGGGGCATTTTTTTCTTGTTTTTGCTTTTTAAAGTACCCTTTTATCTCTTGCTCTTTCTACTAAGGTTCAGCCCTGTTCTTCTGAACACTTTGGAATTTTATCCTTTGTCTTACTTCCATTTAAATTGATTTTAGTATCAATATATTCCTAAATTGTTGTAGCAATTCATTTATCAAGGACAAATTTGGTGGAGTATCTCTACTTATGTACTGTCTTACCATCTTTCCTCCTCACTCTTATCACTTCATGCTAAAGAAAGTTTTCTTAGGTTCTCTTACGAAATACTGAAACCAGAATAAAGATCAATTGTCACCTTTTCCTCTTCATAACTATACAAGCAAAGTTACTAAATCATTTTTATCACTGAAAAAAAAAAAAGCCCAAATAACCCATAGTCAGAGAATCTAGCAGTGGAGCAAAAGGAGCAATCAGACAGTTAACAAGCCGTACTGGTAAGCTGGTAGCTTACAGGAACTAAAAATAAAGCTTAAAATAATGGATATCTTGACAATAATTTAGACAGCAAATAAAAGCTGCTAAGAGGAATCATATCCCAAATGTCTTGAAGACATAAGAGATCTATTTATGAATTTTATATGGCATTGATATTTAATCTGTTGCTTTTCTAGTTCTTGTGTGCTTAAAAAAATATCCAATGTAAACAGCAGAAAATTTTTTAGTTTCAGGCCAATAGCAGAAACTTCTAAAGAATTGTCAAAGTTCCCATTTTCAACCTGAATTTGCTTTCAAATAAATAAAAACTAAAGGAATAGATAAGACACTCATTATAGGAGCACTAAAAAATTTTATTAGCTTTGAATTCCTCTAAAGTTTCTTATAACAATTTTAGCATAGAACAATAAAAATAGTAATCTTCTTAACATCTCTGCCATTTGCAAGAAGTATACAACATCAGAAGACCTTGAATGTCAGCAATGGTCTAGAAGTAGAAGTCCCTCCTTATGAGTACTTACCAAGGAGAAAGTTTCATCCATAGGTGAAATTAATTATGCAGATCTGCTAGTAGAGCAAGGCTCCATTTAAAGTAAATATCACCCTAATTTGAAATCAAAAGGAATTAATGTCATGATTTTATTCTCATCATCTAAAGCTTGTAAAGTTGTCCAGATGTCATTATAATTTTTAGTTTATTG